>CM042540.1:19759573-20359573 GCA_023630585.1 Cranoglanis bouderius
AGTCACCTAGTGTTAACTAATATATTTCTCCACGAGCCAAATGTAACTTCTAAATATAAATGGCCTTTTGAGTGACTTAGCACTTTAGCTGATTCAGAGCTCTAACCTTCCTCTCGTTTCTATATCTTAAGTCAGAGATTGGTGCTACGATTCCTTACCATATTTTCTGTAGTTACTGGGTAGATATCGGTCATGTCTTATTCACTACAGGACTTAAACAATCATAGCATGACATTTTCTTTAACACCTCTTACTTTGTTGCTTACTCAGTAATCTCTTAGTTACATAACCATAGATAAAGCAAACAGGATGCTGCTTAAGATAGTGTCAGACCTGTTATGAGTTTGTGATTGTGGGCCTGCAACATCAAATTAACTCTGGGGATTAAGGAATTATTTACAGAAGCGTGAACTTATCGGTGTAATGAGTGCTGAGGTTGTGAACACATTGACAGACTGTTTATAGTTACTATAACATAAGTCAACTAACTTGCCAACTTGTGTAGCAAATGTTCTGCAAGATTATATGTAACTCTAAACAGATAAAAAAATATGATCATTCTTGATCAATATTGTATATGCATACATTGACCATTTTTGATCAATTAAAATATATATATAGTAATCATTGGCAAATTGCTGTCATATAAGAGGAGTAACTACAGGGTAGTAAGAGTAACTCAACTTTGTGTCAGGCCGCATCACACCACCCAGTCATTAATTATTTTCCTATTTGTAGCACACCTTGTCTTGTTTTATACTTTAATTATTGTATGTTATAACTTGTGACATTTTTTTTCAACGTACATGCAACAAAGCTGTGTTTTAAATAAGGCTATCGAAGAGCAAGCCGATAAAGCTAAGTTTTTAGCTAAGTTTAACTATAGGAACGATTTCCGTCGATTTCAGCACATGAAGCACAAATTGAAGTAAACTACATATTTTGGCAATACTCCAACTTGTTTTATCCTGTGGGGATTTGATTTACTTTGTCTCAGGTGAGGTGATTCAGCATTTTCTGTTTGTTTATAGCAGGGGGAGGGGGAGGCGAAACATGATTGGCTGTTTTATTTTTCAAACACTTTCTATGAGTGTACATTGAGGAAGGTCAAAGTCTTTGCACTTTAGTGGAAGATTACTGACGATGAAGGATTTAGACTTTTAAGTGATCAATACTGATGAATCTGATCTGGGACATGATACAACACTGTTTTCATTTGAGGTTGGTGTGTGTGTGTGTGTGTGTGTGTGTGTGTGTGTGTGTGTGTGTATGTGTATATATATATATATATATATATATATATATATATATATATATATATATATATATATATATATACACACATGCATATATACACATGCATATATACACACATACATATATACACATATGTATATGTGTATGTATATATGTATGTGTGTATATATATGTGTATGTGTGTATATGTGTGTGTGTGTATATATATGTATATGTATATATGTATATGTGTGTATATATATGTGTATATATATATATGTATATGTGTGTATATATGTGTGTGTGTGTGTGTGTGTGTGTGTGTGTGTATATGTATATATATATATATATATATATATATATATATATATATATATATATATATATATATATATATATATATATATATAATAAAATTTATTTATTTATTTTTAAGATGTGTTGGTCTATCAGGAGAGCAGCTCCCTTTGTGTTTTTTTGTTTGTGTTTTTGCCACTGATGACATGGTGATGCCTTCAGATTTGTTTTAAAATTATAGACATTTACCTAGTTTTGTGGTGGTATTTTTCCACTTGAAAATGTTTGTGTCTATTATTTGGATTCTTTCTTTGTTCTGTTTAGCCTGACTATGTGGGCATTGTCTGCAGACGTCTGTCTCCTAAAAAGATCATTGAGAAGTGGGTGGACTTTGCAAGGTAAGCCTGTCTCTTTATCTTTATCTCCCTATCTGGTTTGCTTATCTTACACATGTCTGTATTTGCAGAGCGTTGCTCCAATTAGGACGGCATAAAATTTAATGCGATAGGACAAACCTTTTGTTTGGGGTGGGGGGTATCGGTTTTTTATTTAAGGCCTATAAATAGAACCTGTCCGAGAGAATTTATCCGCTGTTAAAGCCAACATTGCACAAGAAGAAAACACTGGAATTGTACGTTTTGTATTTTCAGGACTGCTGTTTTGATATAAGCTCTTCAGCTGTATGTTTTCTCTGAACACTTTTAGCTATGTGGTCACATTGTAGCTATTAACAGATCATTAAACATCTCCGCACAGAATGGAACGAGCTTGAACAGAACAGAACACAAACAAGTTGAGGACGTAACCATAAGAGGAATGGAGCTTGCAAATTTCTTATCTCCTGTTTATGGCAGGATAGAGTTTGCAGTTGTTAGAAAGGGAAAAAAACTTAAATAATTAGGATTTGAAGAAGGGAGCTAGTACTCTGTTCTTTGTATATTGCTTAACAAATGAAACATGAGTTTCATAAACATAATAAACATGAGTGTTTATCCAAAACTTAAAATCCATCTTGTTTATTTTTGTTATTGTTATCTAGTTGAGGTGAACTCCAGACCTAAAGTGTTTGTGCTTGTTGTCATGTTTACATTCCAGCATACTGATTATAGATTGTATTGATTCAGAGTTCTCCCAGGACAATCAGCCAATCAGAAACAAGTGTTTTAATGGTCTATGGTATAATTTAATCTATCTAGGTTTTATTTAATTCTGCTATATCATTCACTATGGCTTTGACTATGTAGACTTGAATGCATTTAATTTGAAGTACTCGTTTGAATTTACATATAGTCAGGTCCATAAGTATTTTGACAGTGACACAATTTTGTAATTTTGCCTCTGTACACCACTACGATGGATTTTAAATGAAGCAATCAAGATGTGATTGAACTGTAAACTAGAAGTGCAGAAGGGGTGTACCCCCATTTTCACAAATTAAGGAGATAAAAGGTCTGGAGTTGATTCCAAGTGTTGAATTTGCATTTGGTAGCTGTTCACGGGAACTCTACATGCTGTCCAAAGAGGTGTCTATGCAAATGAAGGAGGCCATCATTAGGCTGAACAAACAAAACTGACCTATCAGAGGGATAGCAGAAACTTTAGGAGTGGCCACATCAACAATTTGGTACATTCTTGTCAAAGTCTACAATGTAAATACAGACAGTGTACCTCAAGATGCAACCCACTGGTAACAATCAAGAACAGACAGGATACCACCACAAGCATACCACATCATCTGTCAAACATGTGGAGGCAGTGTTATGGCATGGGCATGTATGGCTGCCAATGGAACTGGGTCACTAGTGTTTACTGATGATGTGACTGCTGATAAAGTAGCAGGATGAATTCTGAAGCATATAGAGCTATACTTATACTCGAATTCAGTCATAGGCTGCAAAACTGATAGGACGGTGCATCATAATACAGATGGATAAAGACCCAAAATGTACAGCGGAATCAACCATAGAGCTTCTTAAGGCAAAGAAATGAACTGTTCTTAAATGTCCGATGACCTCAACCCAATTGAGCATGGTTTTCACTTACTGAAGGCAGAAAGACCCACAAACAAGCAGCAACTGAAGGTGGCTGCAATAAAGGCCTGGCAAAGCATCTCAAAGGAGGAAACTCCGCATTTGGTGATGTCAATAAAAGGATTTGCATCAAAGTATTTAAAAAATCCTATTTATGATTGTCAGTTGGTCCACTTACTTTTGAGCCTGTGAAAATGGAGGGACGATATTATGGTATGGTATCCAATATTTTTGGTAAACCCTTTGAATTAAAGCTGAAAGTCTACATTTCAATCACATTGAAATGGCTGTATTTTTACACAATCTTGTTGGATTCTTTTATTTTTAATGGGGTTTTTTTGGTAATGGTAAACCCCCCATCCTATTTAAGTAGTTTTACTATGCAAATATGCTGCATCCATGTTACATGACTTGTAGAACTAAACAAAATTTAAAAAATCAGTGGCTGGGTGTTTGAGATGAGGACGTGAAGAACTGTTACCACTTCAAAGTTGATTTTTTTTCTAACAACAGCACGTTTCCGAGATGTTTTATTCAAGTTTTACCACAGCAATTTGCCGATGCTAGGAATTTATTTATTAAAGAACAAAACGTAATAGAAACGATAAGCCTGACATTAGCCAATCGTGGGTGTCTGTGAGCTCATGTATGCAGAAGAGTGTGTCACACTGCCCTGTGATGCAGCATGAGCAGCAGTTTGAAAAGATATGGTTGGCTGGCTTCACCTGTCCCAGAGGAATCACGTCTTAGCCCTCACCCTCCCCTGTTGTCATTTAAGTCAATTATTTCACGTCACAGTCATGTTAAACAAGTAAGGATTATGTGAACAAGGTAGATGCATATACAGTATATTTTTATTATTATTTTATGCGAGTCAGATTTAAATGTATGGTTTATATCTATAAAACCTTAGAAAGAGCAGCAGCAGTTCTGTGTAACTGACTTTTGGACCCAGTTTTTCCTGTAGGTGTTTACATAACTGTTGCATAACTGCATGTGCTATAGACATTTGATTAATGAGAAACAACTGGGTATAAAATGTTCTTGCTGTTAAATAAGGACTGTCATCATTCATTGTGTTGAAGTGTTTGTGTACATATTCAGCTTGTTCTTAGACAGAATTGGCAAGTAATACGTTTTTTGCCTATCCTAATGCACCTCTGTGACCCTCACAGGCGACTGTGTGAGCACCAGTATGGGAATTCTCCACGTGTTCGCATCAATGGTCACGTGGCTGCCCGCTTCCCGTTCATCCCTCTTCCTCTGGACTACATCCTGCCCGAGCTACTGAAGAATGCCATGAGGTAACATCGTGATCAATACTCTTCATCTAATGTACTCTGTACGAAGAGTATGGCACAATTTAATGCAAATGACGCTAAATGGACATTGAACTTTCTGTGACCTCAAGCTCACGGAGTTCTGGCTTTCTTAAAACTTTCTGCTGTCATCGGGATTGTTGTCATGGGCTGCATCTCAAATATAAAACTTTGACTTTACATTTTACATTCAAAGCTATTTACTAATCTAAAAAAAAAAAAAAATCCGGACGACTGGTATTGCATAGACCTTTCGGTAGGTATGACAGCGAGGAAGTAAAGGAAATAGGAAAGCCAGTTAGTGTTGAGTCTGGTATAGTACATACGTATGCGATTTGACTGAATTTATTCCTGAGCTCACATGGCCTCTTCTTCTGCTTCATGACCTGAATAGCTGTCTGCCATTATTATCTGACCAGGACTGCCAGCGTGAGCGATCCATTGTTGGGTCTGACGTCAGCAAAATAGATTTACTTTCCTGTTGTCTCTTCTACCAGCTGGTGATTATATGGATCAGCTGTGTTAAAGGAAGATGTCATGTTATGATATTGCGCCGAAAGTTTAAACCTTTTGCTAAAAATATATAACTACTACTCGTTCTAATTCATTACCAGTTATATAATAACAGCTAATTCACATGGTCTTGGGTGATGGCTGTGCCACCCACATAATCTTAGAATAATAATAATAAACAAATTAATGTGATTAAAGTGTAATGATAAAGTAATTAAAGTGTAATGATATTTAACAAAGAAAAGCACAATCGTTGACTTCAAGTTTTCTGTAAGGAGATATTTATGGAAGGAGTCTCCAGTGTCGGCACTTTATAACATTTTCTACCATGGGAAAGTTTTTGGACAGCAGGGTTTTTCTTTTCTTTTTTTTTTTCTTTTCCTCCTTCCTCCCCGTCTTCACGAGAGTGGTTCCAAATATAGAAGGATAATAATAATGGCAAAAGGAGAATCATTACCTTTTGATTCATAGCTTTGTTTACTTGATAATGTTTTGCTTGTGGTTTTGTTGGGAATATGTATTTTCCAGCATAAATTTAAAAAATAAATGCAATTCTTGTATAAAAGGAGTGTTTAATGGCAAATGGTTTCATCTGAGCTTTAATTTCAGAAAGCCAAAGTGACTAGTCACCACACTGTAATAACTTGACATTTGGTGTGCGACTCTTGGTCTTATCTACAGACGTTTTTGGTCAGGGTGACCCGACCTGAGCTTTTGTCGCTGCAGGTCACCTCCTGCTTGAATTGTGCAGCTCCAGTTAGACCAAATCCTTTTGCACCTGGCTGTTGTGTGTAATAAGAACAAAACCATCCATAGTTGTGATTAATTAACCTTTTAATCTCTTGATTATGCTGTCAAACAAACATCTGCACAGAGGCTTTTACCCACTGTGTTTACTATTGATTCAGACACACTTTATTTAACCTGTTTATGTGTTTTGTACAGAGTGTCTGTTTTTATTACTCTTGCCTTTCATTAGCATTGAATGTAATCTGGTGTCTGAAGAACCAGTTTGGTTTTGTTTGTTTGTTTTATGATGTGCTGATGATCTGGGACATTTCATCTAGTTCAAAAGGGAAAGTCATGATCATTCCTGAGTCATTTGGTAGAGAACAGTTATCCTCAGAAGAGAACAGTATCTCCTTGGTTACATGCAACAGCCTATGAGCCAGTTAGTTCCCTCAGGCTGTGTTTCAGAATGAAAAAGTCTCTGAGATCAGAGACTTAAATTTATGGTTGAGATATTGCATTTCTTGGAGTTTATCTGAAGGAGGATCGGTTGATGTGGTTAATGCAAAAGAATAATCTTGGCTCTTTCTTCACTCTCTAATTCCCAGTACTGGAAAATACCCTTACGACCCTGACCAGGATAAAGCAGTTACTGAAGATGAATGTTATAGGATACTACATGTCGCATGTTGAACTAGAATGATGAGCAAATGTTTTCCAAAGACTCAGCATGTGGATTGGAGCACATTGTTCTGCTGAGTGGGAATGTCCCGGTCGTCATGTTTGGAACAAACTTATCCTTATAAAAAAAAAAATATCTAGGCCAGAAGAGAGCTGACACATTAGAATACAGACATCGGAAAATCTCAAAAGAAAATACTGGTTAGAAAGTTAGTCAAATTTCTGAAAAGTCTGAAGGAAACACAGGGGTTTAACTTGTTTTTGTGAGTCGCTGTCATGTTAAAATGAAGCACATCACCATTTATTGAATCATTCTTTTACCAATAGATGCATTTTCACACTTCATTCAAACACATTTTCGGGTGATTGGAAATTTCAACTGGTGGAAACCCAACTAAAGAGATCCGAGTCTGCAGAAATACCAAATGTTGTTTGTGTGGTCAGATCTCTTTGAATCAAATTTCATAAGGTGGTGGACAAATAAGAAATCTATTAGCTAGCTCACCAGACAAGTCCAAAGTGCTGTCTGGTCTCATGTTTTTGGTTGCTGAGAAATCGAATTGACTTGGCTAAAAAGTGGAAGTTCTCATAATGAAGCAATGTATGGTGAGCTAGCTAGCTAGTTTTGTGCATTAATATAGATTAAGAGAAACAGACTTGGGGTTATTGCTTTGCCAACTTGTCTGCTGGGTAACTATGAATAGGGGGGGGAAAGGAATAGCTCAGATCTGCTTGTCCCAGGTGGCCAGGCTAGTGATTTGTCCACGTCTGTCCATATCTTCCCAACACTAACTGCGTGGTGTCCCAGCAATATAATACAGCTGCTGTGCCATTTCCTGTTAGCTTCCAACCCCGACATCACTAAGCAATGTATTTGAACACACTGTTCTAACCACTATCATCTTCCTCTGTTCTGTAATAATGTTTTGCTCATGTATAATGTCCTAGTAAACTCTTGCCTGTATGGTTGAGCCATGATTCTTGTCAATGTTGTTTTATGCTTCACTTAATTTTTGTAAAATGCGTTTGTTGTTTTATAGGGCCACAATGGAGAGCCACTTGGACACTCCTTATAATGTCCCAGACGTGGTGATTACCATCGCCAACAATGATACTGACTTTGTCATCAGGTGAGTGGGTGAACCATTTGGGTTAGCTGCATTTATTTATTTATTTATTTATTTATTTATTTATTTATTTTTTTTATTTTGTTCCATTACTTTTTTGATAATTGATCAAACCAAAAATAGTACTTGGTAGAAGACTGAAACTTTTGGACAGTAATACTACTTGACTTGAGCTACCTGACTCTGTTTGCTGTGGTAGAGCATTGGGGAAAATTAATCAAATGCTTTAGACACTTGGCTCTCAGCATTGTTGCTCAGTACACCTGAACTAATGTATTTTCCTGATGACCTAACACGACGCTTTTGAGGATTGAAGCCGTTATCTAACCTTTTAAGTGCTTATTTGAGGACAGAGAAGCAGAGTACAGTCATTATGGAGAAAGAAGTCCATTAACCAGAGTTGCATGGCCACTGGCAAGCTGTGTTGAGTGCTGAAAGCAAAGATCTGTTTGCGTGTGTAATAAATTTGCCCAGCACGCACACAAGGAATATTTGCCTTACCATGACCTAGTCAGCATTTTAACCAGTCATTGCACTTCTGTAGTGATCAAGCATAATGTCCACCTGTTCCTGGCCCCATCATACAGCTCTCTACTTAAGATCCACCTGGGGTTTAACCATGAGCTTTATTGCATTTGTGGGACTTGCAAAACCTTGCATTAGAGAAACCTCTTTTTGAATCTGACCCCTTTTGCCTTATGGGTGAAAGAGTTCAGAGGCGACCCTGATTTGCTGAGTTCTTGTGCAGGATCTCGGATCGGGGCGGAGGCATTCCCCACAACATCATAGATAAAGTGATGGACTACCACTTCAGCACGGCCGAGCAGAGCACGCAGGACCCGCGCATGAGTAACCTCTTCAACACCATGACCAACAGCGGCCCTCAGTCAGGCCCCATGCACGGGTGAGTGAGCATTACACCAGTGTTATGTAACTACAAAAACAAACCTGATTAACAGTCATAAATGAAAGCTGATTATAGCATTGTTCACACATTGTTCATTGTTGCCCATTTCATTTCTTTTATTTTTATATTTTTATTATTTTATATATATCTGCTTTTGATTTGGCCAACCTCTTGGGCCAGCTGCTTCCTGTGTATTCTTCTTCTCTGTGCAGTGGAATCCGTTAATGTTTAATAGGCTATATTTGGTGCCTAACAAATCATATCTTCATGCAAACATTGACTGGAGCTATTTAAAACTGCAGGACAGTTGCATTCTAGTCATACGATTGCCTCTGTGGTTGGAGTGTTCAGGTCAACCCAATCTGGTACAGACTAGTTTAAGTGCAAGGGCTTTGGTGTGTTAACACAACAACACTGCCCCCTTACTGTGAGCCTTTCTAAAAGCACGACTTGATCTGAACAAAAAAACAAAACACACACACACACAGGTCTTAGTACTGACTCACTTCATATGCGTTTACATGATGTAATGTCTCTGCAGTCCTTTTTCTTCTCTTCATCCTGGTGTTCCAGGATCCAAGTCATTATAACTATGGAGTTCCCTTTGGAAATTTAGCTATTTTGGCTTTTATGGTTCATTTTCATCACAGTTGAGCTCAAGCTAAATATGTTCGGTAGTATGTTGCCCTTAAACAGATTCCATGTTCTTGATTAAGGAGTGTGTGTAGCCCAATCCGTTTTTACTAGGGCTACAAATAACGATTATTTTTGCTAATCGATTAATCTGTTGATTATTTCTTCGATTAATCGATTAGTTGGATTAAAAGGCCAATTTTTTTTTCTGCTTTAATAACGTTTTTTTCGAGAAGTTAAATCACTATATTAAAAATGTTAAAAAGGAAAAACAAAAGCATAGTGTTAACTGATAAGAGGTTGAATGTTCTGCAGTAACACACACGTTCACTCATTTGAACACAGTAACATGTTACTTTATTCTGTAAATGTATGACACTTCTTACATTCATATAAAATTACGTTATAAACCCATTACAGTTACTGCTCTCATTAAAAAAACACAATTATTTTTGTTTCTAAATATAGTTAAATATAGCATCAAACAACATATTTGATCAAAATGAATATTTTAGTCAGTTATTGCACTTCCTTCCTATTGTGTGCTGTTTGACACGCATGCGCGGACTTGCGCTCATTCAGTGACATTTAATGGAGACTCCCTCGATGTCAGGACGAGCCTTTGTGTAAAATGGAAATACTGGCGTGAATTTCTAACATTTACAGATAAGGATATAAACGTTAAAAATGTCATTTCTGCGCTGAAGAAAACACGTCTGTAACGCATTAAACAGCACACGCTGACACGACAAGCCACGTTATTACACTTATGAGTTTGTTTGAAGCGCTTAATATAAAACATTCTAATGTTTTGGACAACCTGGATCGTGCACTTTTCCCGCAGCAGCTCACTCTGAGACCTCCGCTGTTTTTCAGATGTGTTTTATTCATAGAAATGTGTTTTTCACCATTGTGAAGTGACGTCACTGGGGGGGGGGGTATCCACAGATGTCACAGACCCAGCTAGTAGATAATGAAATTCGTTGGCGATTATTTTAATTATCGATTTTATCGATGAGTTGTTGCAGCCCTAATTTTTACAATTACTTACATATAGCTAGGTTTTTTTTTATTGACAAGCTTATCACTATGCCCCCAGAAGAAATAATAAGAAAAAGATTATTATTTATACAGTTTGTACTGAAATATGGCTTTGTACTAAGAGATGGTTTTATCTTGGAGTAAGACAGTGTTTGGTTGAGCTATTAGAGCAAACCAATGACAACAGACCTCAAATGGACATTATGGATTTTATGTGACCCTAAACCTTGACCACTCTACAGTTTTTTTTTATTTTTTTTATTTTATTTATTTTATTTATTTATTTATTTATTTATTTTTTTATTATTATTATTTCAGCTTTATAACATGAATATTTTATGTCCGTAACATAAAATGTGTAACATAAGTGACTAAAAACCAAAGTGATATTCTTTGCACTGACTGAAGCACTGTGTTGTTATTGGAAAATAATCCTACATGTCGGGGAAGCAGCTGTAACGTGACCTGTATTATTATTCACACATTCGCTGTGCATCTTATGTACATCTGGAAGATTGGGGTTTTTTTTCCTGACTTTTTTCCCAACCTGTCTCTTATCTGTAGGTTTGGTTTTGGTCTGCCCACGTCAAGGGCGTACGCTGAATATCTGGGCGGCTCGCTGTCTATCCAGTCAATGCAGGGAATTGGCACCGACGTTTACCTGCGTCTACGCCACATTGACGGGAAAGGAGAGAGCTTCAGAGTGTGACGCAGTGGCCATTTCCGCCAATCATGATGAGCATTTGTATTTTCACCAAGGCCTGGAAGCTTCACTGTTCACATCTTCACTGACATTGCTTCCTGTCCTTTCTCCTTTTTACATTTCACTCCCCCCTAACCCCCCCCCCCCTTTTTTTTTTCTCTGCATGAAAGTGTCTGAAGAAAAGGAAGAAAACGCCTTGTAAGTGTTGTCGAGAAGACGCCAAAGTTACTGAAGTGAATCTCTTATAAAGCTCCTGGAAGAAGATGCCTTAGGATGATAATTGAACTCATAAAGGGCTCAGAGCTCTTTTCGGTGACTGATGCTGAGTGAAAGGCTTGCCATAGTGGTTATGAGCGATTGTGCTCTTAGGCATAGATGCAGAATGTACTGTACTACCTGCCTTACACCTTACAGAAACAATGGATCTGAGTTTGGTCTTGTTCTTCTGCATCACCCAGTGTGTAATCATAATTGTTTTGAAAATTCACATTTCCCAAAACAAGGTTTTGATTTTATGTAGTTTTCCTGGGCAAAGCAGATTGGCTATAGAACGCAATGTAAACAAACAAATAAATCAGGGTCTTTTTTTATTTTTTTTGGTCTGTCCTGTTTGTTAATTTCTCCAGGATTTAGTTTATTAAAGGTATATTGAAGTAACATTTATTCCTATTTGAATGTTATTCTTCAGCTGTCCTCCTGTAAATGTGGCCTTGTTTAACTCGCATTCCAGTAGTGGTCAGTCGTGAATATAGGATGTTTGTGAGTTCATTTAGATTTAATAACAGTTAATCACAGCAGGTAACTCGTTGCTGTATTAACACCACTGAAAATGACTATAGTGTAAAACAGATTTGTATCTGTGGAAGAATTTTTTTTTTGAAGAAATGGCCTCAGTAAAACGTCACATTATAGTCTGAACATGCATTTTGAAAGACTGCCGGGTTGAATTTTTTTTTGTTTGTTTGTTTGTTTTTTTTTGCTGTCCAAGTTTGCCCTCTACAGGGTAAAGACGAGTATTAACCTACGCTGTAATGAAGATATATATATTTCATTAAAATGTTGTGTACAAAGTTATGGACTAATCTGCACATCTTACCACAAATTCCTTTGTAAATATATACATATATGTATATGGCCAAATGATGGTGTGAGATGTCCAGAATGATGTCAAGGATGGGATCATTAATATTAGATTTTTAATTGTTTTTTTTTTTTTCCTCTATAGATGCCAAATCTGCATAGTTTCATGGGCATTATAAAAATCCTGATTGAGCAACCATCTGCCTTACGTCTTTCTTCACTAACTTTTATTAAACCGTGTCCTCTGATGTATTTCAAGTAAAGAAGAAAACATGCTGGAATGTGCTGTTATAGGAAAATAATCGACTGACATGAAATGAGGTACTGCTGTTACCCTGAATTTTTTTTTTATTATTATTATATTTTTTTTATTTATTTTGTTTTATTTATTTTATTTTTTTAAACAGCCAGTCTCAGTATTTTATTCTTCTTAAACCCACAACAGTTTTTATAAGTCGTAAGACAATTCATAAGTTTTATCCATTCATTGTTCCATTTAATGTTGGCTTGTCCGTGAAACAAATTAGTTCCTGGTGTCACTTATGTCATTTCTTTTCTGTCTATTGAAGTTAATAAAACAAAAATGCAGCTTGTCATGTTACTGAGAAACCACAAATGTCCAAGTCTTGAAGAATTTCCAGTGTCTGGAAATGACCAGGAACAGCTTTACCTCGAGTGTTACAAAGTGCTAACGCTCCTCAGAAACTTCTTCCAAAATGTTAAATAAACGTCTCCTCAAAGACAACTTCACCATATGAACAATTACCATACAAGTCCAAGTGTAAGTTAATATATAAGCGATGGCGTATTACAATGAGCACATTAACATAAACGTGTTCTGCCTTGCTGGAACCAGGGTCCGTGCTGCTGTTATAGAATATTAATCACACCTTCTGCCCAATCACGTCTGAGAATTCAACAGCGCTGTGGCATAAAATTTAATAACTTGAAGGTATTTGCTCAGTATCTAGAGATTAAAAATGGGAATGAGTTCAATTCTACAAGCTTTCCACATAAGGAGTAAATCTATTTTTAAAAATTGACGTAGCCTCCTTTCCAGCCTTGAGGCCTGGATCCTTCATTTTGTTTATACTTTGAAATGTTAAAGACATAATATTTCTCGTGAGGATTCAAACATTTTTTTTTTTTTTATCGAACTGTATTTGCTCGAAGCAATATATCACACAGCATTTCTCTGTAAGCACCACTGACCATGACGTATATGTTACTGACTCATGTCTGTCATGGCTTAAATTGATTATTGGTTTGTCTTTGGTTGGTGTTGGACACTTTGACATGGCCACTACAGAGACCATTTCAATTTGATAGTTTGTGTACACAGATCTGCCATAACATTAAAACCACCTGTCTAATATTGTGTAGGTCCTCCTTGTGCCGCCAAAACAGCTCTGACCCCTCAAGGCATGGACTCCACAAGACCTCTGCAGGTGTGCTGGGGTATCTGGCAGCAGATCCTTCAAGTCCTGTAAGTTGTGAGGTGGGGTCTCCATGGATCGGAAGTTTGTCCAGCACATCCTACAGATGCTCAGATTGAGATCTGGGGAATTTGGAGGCCAAGTCAACACCTTCAATTCTTTGTCATGTTACTCAACCATTCCTGAGCAATTTTTGCAGTGGACAGGGATCAGCATGGGCATGAGTGGTCTGTGGCTATGCAGCCCCATATGCAACAAGCTACGATGCACTGTGTTCTGACACCTTTTTATCATAGCCAGCATTAAGTTTTTCAGTGCTACAGTAGCTCTTCCGTGGGATTGGACCAGAAGGGCTAGCCTTTGCTCCCCACACGTATCAGTGAGCCTTGGGTGCCCATGACCCTGTCACTGGTTCACTGGTCGTCCTTCCTTGAACCACATTTGGTAGGTACTAACCACTGCAAACCTGGGAACAACACAAGACCTACCGTTTTGGAGATGTTCTGTTGTCTAGCCATCGCAGTTTGGCCCTTGTTGAAGTCGCTCTTATGCTTGCCCATTTTTCCTTCTTCCAACATATCAACTTCAAGAACTGACTGTTCACTTGCTACCTAATATATCCCACCCACAGGTGGCACTGTAACAAGATAATCAGCGTTATTCATGTCTCCTGTCATTGGTTTTAATGTTATGGCTGATCTGTGTATATTGCTTTCCTTTACACACATTTGGAAAAAAAAAAAATTAAAAACCTTCACTAAGGTGGAAATCTAGACTGTGTTCACAGTATCTTTATGTAGTATGATATTTGAATAATCTTGTTTCCTTTTCTGGATAAATAGCTTAAATGCTTGTTTCTCAGACTTTTTGTGTAGATAAAATTCATTTTAAATATAATCTAACCCCAAATACAAGTGTAAGACTGTGTCACTGTCTGGGGGGTGGGGGGTCTATTGGTTGTCCCTTTTAATTAAAACATGTGGTAATGGGGGCTTGTTTATAGCAACAGCCAGTAACTATAAAATACACCAAGGTGTATCTGTTAAAATGTTCACAGAGTGTACTGTAGGCAGTGTAGGAGTACCTAATAAAGTTGTCACTGAGTGTGTATTTAATGAACACTTTACAACTGCCCTCTTGTAGACGTCTTATGGCAGTATTTTATTATTTTTTTATGTTTGGCTAATGGGTGTGTTTGGTTAAGGGGTGTGTAGAGAAAGGTCTACACCATTTTAGTTGCGAGATATTTTTAAAACCAGCCCAAGCACATAGAAATATTTCTTTTCCTCCCACAAAAGCCAGACAAACGGTATCCCGAAGGGAAAACTGACAAAAAAGATAAAACTCGCCTAATGGCCAACGCTTCCAAACTTAGCGCGCATGTGCGTATATTAAAGTGGGGAGTTCTTCCTAAACTAAGATGGCCACGCGCTCGTCACGTGACCCGTCGAAGCCCGAAGGAGGAGGGGCTATAAGACGGAAACAAAAATTTGCGCAGGTCCATTAGGTTTCACCGGAGTCACTGTGCGTGTCTCCACGTCTGAGCTGCAAACAAAAAGCGCGTTTCTCTGGTTTTTCTGCGTCGGAACCGTGAACGCAAAGATTTTTCGGTAAACACCGAACAGAAGGTGAGCGAGTCATCGCGAGAAAAGGCGTGGATATGAAAAGCATCTCGACTTGGATGTCGGGCTGGCTATCATAATTTCAGTCATAATTGATTCTACGTAGGGCGTAAAACAATACACAATGTTATAAACTATAGAGGGCATGTATACGAAGTTAGGAAGGTGTTTAGGACACAGCTGATGTCTGACGCTAAATGTGTTAGCTGTCTGTTATGAAGCTGTGTAACGTTGCTAATCACTCACTTCGTGTCAGGAAATTATTTGCTTACGTCGAGTTGAGGAAGAGCCCGGTTTGTTTTTATTTTTCGGATGTTTGCAGAGCAAAAAGGTAAACCTGGACATAGTTACAGGACATTAATTTAGCTAGCTAGTTATCTAGTTGTCATGTTTGTTTTGGGTGTGAAGTTTTATTCGTGTCTGACGTGGCGAGTGATTTGGAAAAGCGTCTCTTTTGACAGCTGACTAAACGTAGTGCGTTGGGGTTTTTTTGTTTTGATTTTTTTTTTATAATTCACTTCACGTTTCCGTTTGACAGCGTGTCAACATTTGAAAATGTCATTGTTTCGGATGTTTATATTAATCTTCTACTTCATAATGAACTATTTTGACGTTTATTCTTTCAGTTTTTGTCAACCAGAGATGTGCAATGAAAGCCACTCATAAAGGCGGGGAAACCCAACCGTGTAAGTATCAAGCAGGCTACAGAGCCAGTCAAATCTTCTAAACGAACATGTGGAATAATTTAAGGTTTAACCATTGAGAACACTATATGAATGAATGGGCAGTAGCTCTGTGTGGTGGGAATCATTCCAGTTAATGTACTTCTCCTAGAACCCTGCTATTTAAGACCACTAGTTGAATCATCCTCTCCACCAACATCCTCATTCATATCTCTATACATTTCAAATCACTGGAGCTTTCTAGATGTTTCACAATCTGGAGGCGTTATTACACCTAGTGGTCAAACAGGGGAACTGCAGAAAATGATAATGTGCCCATTGCGCCGGCATTCACGCTGCCCCATGCTCTCACTCCTCTATGGAAAATGAGCAGTGGACCGAAATAATTAGAATTAAATTTTTTGTTTGGGGTGGGGGGGTGTTGTAAGTGCAAAATGTATGTGAGGACAGTGTGTCTATGATGTACAGAGCCATTTCAGAACTATAGGGACAGAATTCTGTACATCTGACATGCCGAAGCACCAAGGCTGGTTAACTATAGTAGTGCACCTCACACACACAAGTGACACACCTGCTGTGAGTCGCATAATTGAGCAAACGTTCGTATAAAATGTCTCAAATCAAGCTGCTAGACTGTACTCTGGATAATTGCATGTTGTCAGTTCTCTATTGCGTATTGCAGGGTTACTCACAAGATAGTAGCCTATTCTAGAGGTCGACCGATTGATCGGTTTTGACGATTAATTGGCACCGATAAACGATGGGTTATCAGCAAAAATCCACGCCGATAATTTTTCCCGGTTGCGTCCGCTGCGGGGTCGGCTCAGAAGGGTCCGCTGTCATTGTACAGTACGAGAGCGACCTCTAGAGGCAAAATAAAAATGATCACTGACAAATTTTATTGTTATTTGAAGTGGTTTTTTTAATTCATTTTGGATGTCTCTATTTTTGTTTATTTGGATTGTTACTTTTTGGTTCAGTTAGGATGTATATCGTTTATTTAATATTTATTAATAGTTAATGTACATTAATATTTATATATTTATTTCATTTGAAACAGTATAGTACATTTTCATGGTACAGTCAGTACTATTTATTTTTGTAATAAAGTTCAGCAATATTTTACTTTTTTAGTGTTATGTTTTCATTCAGTATCAATTTTAAAAACTATCGGTTGATTAATCAGTTATCAGCAGGTACTGCCCAACTTAGTTATCGGTATTGGTAAAATCCACTATCGTTCGACCTCTGGCCTATTCGCATAGGTCAAGCGTGACCCTACTTGTTTGTGTTTTCCGGTAGTGGCCATGAACAACGAACTGAATGTTCCCGTGGCCTCGTCCACAGCCGGGATGTCCGATCGGCTCCAGGACGGAGGCGGGATGGATTATCGGGACTGGGTCCGGCGCAGCTATCTAGAGCTGGTGACCTCCAACCATCACTCAGTGCAGGCACTCTCCTGGAGGAAGCTCTACCTGAGCAGGGCCAAGCTCAAAGCGTCCAGCCGCACATCGGCCTTGCTCTCTGGCTTCGCCATGGTCAGTAGGCATGCTGCAGTGGGAATCGTTCATGTGCTGCCATCACCTAGCTTTCTTGTGAATATGACAATGTAATCATGAGGTCCAGTAGCATTTTCTTTAATATTTATCCTTTTCTCTATGTTGGGGGAGAAAAAAGAATAAAAGCAGCTGTAAGGAAACCCCTGTTTTAGTCATGAGATTAGCACTGTATCTCACACAAAACTAAACAAGTCATTCATCTCCCTGGTTGTCTCAGATGACCGTTATTTGAGTTTTCACTGAAATTTTCTGTACACTCCCGGCAGGTAGCCATGGTGGAGGTGCAGCTGGAGGTGCAGTACAGCTACCCGCGTGCTCTGCTGGTGGGCTTCAGCGTGTGCACCACGGTGCTGGTGGCTGTTCACCTGTTCGCGCTACTTGTCAGCACATGCATCCTGCCCAACGTGGAGGCAGTGAGCAACATCCACAACCTGAACTCAGTGTGCGAGTCACCGCACGAGCGCATGCACCACTACATAGAGCTGGCCTGGGGCTTTTCTACGGCGCTC
Source organism: Cranoglanis bouderius (assembly GCA_023630585.1). NCBI lineage: Eukaryota > Metazoa > Chordata > Actinopteri > Siluriformes > Cranoglanididae > Cranoglanis > Cranoglanis bouderius. The sequence goes on from CM042540.1 coordinate 19,777,679, forward strand.
GGCATCTTGCTCTTCCTCGCCGAGGTCGTGCTGCTCTGCTGGATCAAGTTCCTGCCCGTGGACTCGGGGACCTTTCCGAAACCGGGGCCGGAGGGTGCTCCTGTTCCTGAGCCGGGCCACAGCGGCTGGCAGGCGGCACTCGCCTCCACTATAATCATGGTGCCCGTGGGGCTCATCTTCGTCATATTCACTGTGCACTTCTATCGATCGCTGGTGCGCCACAAGACCAAGCGCCACGACCAGGAGATCGAGGAGCTGCACAAGATCAAGGTGCAGCTGGATGGCCACGAGCGTGGCTTACAAGCCGTGTGATCTTCAGGAATTTATTTTTTTTTTGCTTGTTTTTTGCTGCCCTCTATCTTTACACCTATATGCACCTTTAACTTTGCTCATTGTTGAATTATTTTCAACAACGTTTCCTTTTTTAAAGTAAAGGCAACAATTTTGGACAGAGTCTTATGTGGCGTGTTTACAGAATTGCAGCAAGGGCTATTCTTTTTCTGCTTGTTTGGATTTTTCTAATGGTTTAAGAGTCTTTATCTGCTTATATTGCCATGCTTCAAGGCCTAATTAATGCTTTATACGAGTTCGTCTATATTTTACTCTTTGGTTCCCATTTTTGCTAGCTGTGTGGTGTTTTATACAGGGGTGGACAAATTATAATTTCATTACCTAGCCCACTAGGTAAGTAAAAGCTCCAATGAGCTGCCCTGGTTTCCTGAAAAAATAATTGTCTAGACTGAAAAGTGGTAGCTAACATAATGGCAAACTAGCTAGTTAAGCGCATTGATACAGATTGAGAGAAACAAACGGGTTTATGATCGTGTAGCGCATCATCTTTAGTCCCTCAGCAAGTCGTTGGCCGACGCTACGGTTACGAGATCACACGTGAAAGATTTTATTTGTGTCTCTCAGTAAGTTTAAAACCAACGTAATGTGAACATGCAATCTGCTTGTCCTGGGCTACTGATCCTAGAATACGTACGGATACATAGAACGCAGGAGTTGTTGTTACAGTAACAAGTAAAGCTATGTAGGCTCACTGCCAAAGTGTGCCAGATATTCAGCAATGATAAATCGTGTCTGTGTTTCATCTGAGCTTCCACTCCTTGTTTTGTTTTCGTTTTTTTTTTTTTTTTTTGAATGATGTAGTTTTATTTTTTTTTTTACAACCCGATGTTGCAGTCCATGATTTGTCTTTTGAATAACTTTAAAGGACCATTTAATAACGACCGATACTCTAACAGTCTTAAGCGCTTAACAGTTACAGCTCTGTTTAAAAAAACAAAACACATTTCAGTATTTATAAGCAGTCAGCTTGGAAGCACAAACCAGAATCTTGGTGTCATTGGGCTTTCGAGTGTGTGTGTGTGTGTGTGTGTGTCAGTTTGCATTACAGGTGGTTTACATTAGAAAATGGCTGAACATTTGTGTGTCATATATTAATCGAACAGTCCCATATTAAACTTGTGCCATTACTTACGAGATGCAAGTGGACCGAACAACACCAGGCTCATCTTCGTCCAGCAAGCTCAAGATGCCTCCTCTGAACTTTTGAATGCTGTTTACGCAACAGGAAGACATGACAACATTCCAAAATGTTTTGACCAACTAATGCCTGCCTTATCTCAAATACAAGACATGAAAGTGCACTTGTAGCACTTGTATTTCATAAAACGTTATTACGATAAATTAAACAAGTTACAACTTTTAGGTCTAATGGAAATATGTGCGGCGTTCAGTTGTCGGAACGTTACTGTGGGGCCGTGTTTATCAATGCACAAACTAATATTCATGTACTATATCCATTGATATTAAAACTCTAGGAATCACTTGGTGTCCACGTAGTGCCAAAGGCCCTGAAGAGGAACCCTTGACCAAAATAAACATCACAAAATAAAAGTCTTGTGGACTTCATAAAGCACTTCATTATGTGTGGGCAACGTCACACGATTTTTGTGACGATGGACGTCCTGTCAAAGTGGACACGCGCTCTTCTTGTGCACAACCTATAACCAAGAGAAATGTTTTGTCACATCGCATGTCTGTTTTACATTCAGTCAACAAACTTATGTATGTTAATTTATGTCAAATAAACACATTATTTTGTTTACTTTCTACCCATCATACAAGAGCCATTTATATGCCAAATGACTATATTCCTTAGGTCAGCATATTTGCTGTTCTTGGCATGTTTGATATATATAATATTTATATCTCATTTTATTAGTATAGACACTAGGTCTAAAAATGATGAGCCGAATGGGCATATATTTTATTATATCATCAGTGTATGTGAAATGCGACGTACTGTAACATCTGAGCCTGGCACTGAGACAGCTGGCGCAGTGAAAGCGTTGTCACTCGGTATGCATGAAAAACACTGTCTCCTTGGAGACTGAGTCAGGTTGGCCTTCATTCAGCCCAGAGTGCGTGCATTCAGATTATAGATGAAGGACTTTGATTCTAGTTTTGGTTTTCCTAACCTAGATGACTAGTTGTTAGTGCAAGATGGGCTCATTTGAGTATTTCAGAAGCCTTGGATTTTCACACATAACAGTCTCTAGAGCAGTGGTCACCAACCCTGCTCCTAGAGATCTACCTTCCTGAAGACTTTAGTTCCAACCATAATAGTGCCCACCTGACCATCTAATCATTGCCTTAAGTTGTTCTTGATCAATTCAAACACGTGTTAGATTTTGGTTGGAGATAAAACCTGCAGGAAGTTAGATCTTAAGGAAGAGGGTTGGTGATCACTGCTCTAGAGTTATCTACAAATCATCCAATGAGCAGCAGTTCTGTGGGTGGAAACACCTTGTTGATGAGAGAGGTCAGAGGAGAATGTCCAGACTGGTTCGAGCTCACACGGAAGACTATGGTAACTCGAATCTCAAATAACCACTCTTTACAACAGTGTTGAGGAGAAAAGCATCTCAGAACACACAACATGTCCAAACCTTGACTACTCTATAGGTCTTGTTCATCTTTGCTTAGATGAACAGTCTCAGTGGTCTAATCACATAAGTAGGGCTGAAGTCAACTGAATTATGTTACAAATCTAAACTTACAAAGCTACATACAAGTTCAAATCAAGTTTAAACAAAGGTAGATCTGTTTACTGTTGACTAGGCGCCACCACATTGTTGTGACGTCAGGAGAACTCGGGCAAGGTGGACGTCACCCGAGTTCCCAACTTGGAATTCCGAGCTGAATGACCAATGCACATTTCCATGTCTTAGAACGGGTTTCTCAGAGCTCCAAGTAAACTGTATCGCAGCATTAGAAAACATGTTCATTCATTTATCTCCAGTAACCGCTTTGTCTTGTTCACTGCAAATAGTATATCCTTGGCACCCGGCTAGCTCAGTTGGCAGCGCATGGGACTCTTGATCCCATAGGGTCGTGGGTTTGAGCCCCAGCCACTGTTCTTTTGAACAAAAGATCAAAAGGTTAAACAAAGACAATTTTTTCACAGCCTTCTTTGCTCATATTTACCAAGGGTGCCAGTATTAGTGGAGGGCACTGTATATAACCACTACTTTGTGTGATGGTTGTGTAACAACCTGTTTTTTTGCGTGACGAAAAACTTGAGTTAAGCTTTACAAGCAATTAAATAATAGTTCCAAAAATTGTAATTGTTTAACAATAACGATGAATGCAATCTCAAATGGCTTCATTTTTCTCATTTCAATTACTGCCACTAATTAATAACTAATTGTAGTCAGGTGAAGCCTAATGAATCTTAATGAGGGAAAGACTGAATCCGGGTGCTTCTTGTATAAAAAGAACTTGTGCAGTGCAGTATAGCTGTTTTAATGCTATTGATTGTTGGGTATCATTGAGTTACTATGAAACAACACCCACTGTTTAACAGGTAATCTTGACAACACATGTTTAAATTGTTTTTATTACAACCATTTCTGTGCAGGTGTTTTAAAGACTGTCTGCATTTGCACACCAAACAAATCTGGTTGTGTGCTTCAGTGCTTGCTTTGCATGTTGTGCAAAACCAGTGTTATTTTTGTCAACCAAAAATGTGGCGGCTATGATGAGTAAAGAAATATGGCTGACTTGGTACTGGTACCTTCGGGTGTCTCTGACCAGGGTCTGATTGTGTTCAATCTTCTCTCTGAGCTGCAGAGTTATGTGTCGTTGTCCTTTTTTTTTTTTTTTTTTTTTTTTTTTCCCTTCTCTGCAACGTTTTCTCTCTTTGTGCATTCCAGACTGTGAGTAAACTAGTCTCCCAGGGGGTCTCTTGCTATGAGCCTCTGGATGCAGCAGGTCATGGATCTGGGAACAACTATACTTAGGCTTGCTGAGTGAACTTTCAACTTGGATTACTTTCTGTTTATTAGCTCCACATCCCTCCTGCTTGCATCTCAAACTTATTTTTGCTCCTCCGTGCTGCAGTTTTGCAAGGTTGTAATTGCTTCCACATGTATTGAGCTACACGTATGTGTTAACACTGGAGACTCCTTCCCAAAAAAAAAAAAGTCTTCTCACAAAATCCCAAATCAATGGTTACTTTTTATTTCTTTTTTTTTAAATTTGAAAGAGCTTCTGCCCAGTTAGAATTAAGAATTGAACTTTAAGCTGAATCTCAAACAATTTTGCTATGAGGGTGTTTTTAATAAATGCGATTAGTAGTATTAGTCATGTAGCTCATCTTTTCACCTCTTTTCTCTCAAAGGCTTTGACATTCAGTGTTTTGTTTCACATCTTGTATAGCTTTCTGGTATTGAAATTTTGTGTGTTTGGTCCTCCTCTTCCCCCCCCTCCCCACTCCTCATGTTGGATTGAAATTGAATAAAATATCTTCCCTAATGTTTACTCTTCTGTTTTTGGCAACACCCAGGCTTGTTTATTTGGTTTATAAACCCAGACTAGCTAATGATATGACTTCCTGTTGCAGCTCTCTCCATACAGAATTTGTGCACGTTTACAGGAATAAAGCTTTGAACATAAGAAAACAAAAACTGTGCCTGTAGGGAAACTGGAGGCATGGAATGCTTTAATGGTGAATAGTTAATCCATCATAGATTTATCAAGAAGTTTGTTTATTTATTTCTTTATTTTTTTGTGCATGTTTAAAGATCTTAAATTTCTTCCAAATTAAGACATTCCAGAGATTTCCACAGGGATATGAATGACAAAACTGCAGTTCTGTAAATGCAGTCGGACTAATTTCTTTTAAATGGCTCATTTTAGATGAACAAATGGGGGGAAATACAGATGTGAGCATATATACTGTGTAATTCACTTCTTTTAACAGGTTACTCTTTTATTTGTGTGTGCACATAATAAACTTTCTCTCTTCACAAAAATAAAAGGCCAGTTTCCCCCAGGGTATCCAATTTTGTACCTAGTCAAAACAATGAAACCACATATGCTGTACTTACGTCAAACCACTGATTATTTATGAGGGGACAACATGGCGGGTTTCAGGTGATTTTTTTTTTTTTTTTTTTTTTTTTTATAAAAAACCTTATTTGGGTAGAAGAGTCGCCATCTTCCGAAAATTGCAGGAGTGTGCGCAGTAGATACATCTGACTGTCAGGGTCAAAACTCGCCTCTTCGACCACAACGCATTCATCATCATAAAGGGGGAAATTTTAAAACTGTACTGCAGCCAGCCACTAGAGGGCCTCAGACACATTTTAGCTTCCCCTTTAATAATTAATAATAATTCGTTCGATTTATATAACGCTTTTCTAGACACTCAAAGCGCTTTACATAGTATAGGGGGGAAATCTCCTCAAACACCACCAGTGTGTAGCATCCACCTGGATGATGCGACTCCTGTACTCCCGTAACTTTAACGCCCTGCTACAGCGTCCATTCATATTTACAGTCATTTCTTCATACTTATGAACAGTTCCCGAGAACAACTTGAATGTAGTACATATAGGTCACCTGAAGCGTTTAAAGAAAATGTATTTTACATTGGAAAAGCACTGGAATTCTTATTCAGGATAACAGTAATTAACCGCGTGTTAAAGCCACACATCGGTCCAAAGGCTTCAAACAAGTGGTGTCGTTTGCGAATGAGTCGACTCTTTGAGTCGGCTCTTCTTTGAGTCGGCTCTTCTTTGAGTCGACTCCCACATGTGAGGCGAGTGTGTTATGGCAAAGGATGTCAATCAAATGGACATAAATAATGATTATTTATGATTTATATACAAGAACACACAATGCAGGGATGCTTACTGTTTTTGTCAGTGCACATGTGCAATAATTTTTCTGATTTAGGCTAAGAATTGCATATGTAAAGTTAATTCAAAGGTATTTCACTAAACAATTTCAGCCATAATTAGTCAAAAAAGGACAATCACTGGTAATAATATCACAAATGTTGTCTGGTTTATATAAAAAATGGCAACGAGCCATTTGGCGAGTTGAGTCAAGTGATCGGACTCCCAAAAAAAAAAAAAAAAAAAAAAAAAGAGTCAAGCATGTGTGGTCACATGATCAGTTTGGTCTACACCTCTGGAGAATAGATCTTAATTAAGTGCTGTAGTTCAGACGGGTAGCCTGTTAGCGGACACCTGTGGTTAGTCTTCACGTATGTATAAATGCAGCGGTAACAGAAAACGTAACCTGAGGTGGCCAAGGCCGTGTCATTACTGCGTACTTTCCTGCAAAGCGGGCACACTTTGCTGTGCGTCAGCACAGCGTCCTGGTCCTCCAGGTGGAGCGGGGGTGGAGGTGTAGGGAGAGAAGTGAGAGATTTCATAGTGGTCTGGTTCTCCGACGAGTACCACCACTCCAAGAACTGCAGGAAAAACACTCCCATAGAGAGACTGCTGGAGAGGGATATGGCTACGCTGCCAACCACCGTGGAAAAGATGCGCTGCAGCCGTCCTCCAAAGCTGAGGAAGGAAAAACATAGTGTTTATGCTTTTCTGCTGATTCAATGCAGAATACAAGACAACTTCAGAGTGATATGCACGAGGACTGCATTAAAGGTGCAGTTCGTAATTTTACATCTCTAATATTATGCAAATATTATACAGTGTGTTTGTTTGTTTTTTTTTGTGTTGCCTACACACCCTGTTTAAATGGCAGGTTTTTGTGAGTGAGTTACAATTGCAGTCCCAGCTGAAGAGAAGCAGTCACATAGCATGATGCTGCCACCACCATGCTTCACCATGCACAGCCACCATGATTTGATCATGTGTTTTCAAATAAAACCAAAATTAAGTCCAAATACTATAACAAGCATTCAGAGGATATTAAGTGCTTCACATGTTTACGCTCACCTTTGGCTAGAGCTCAGTGCTTGCCCTGCTGGCTTGAGATCCAAGTCGCGAATGTCCTGAGCCGTCAGATGGGACAATCTGACTCCCGCCAGCCATAGCAGGGGTGAATGCGTGCGTGCGTTGCCAAAAATGTACAGCAATTGATGGCAAAAACTCCAGCCGTCCCACACCATACAAACATAAGGATAGGCAGCCAAGAAGGCTCTGTACATCTTCTGAGTGAGGGACTGGGGCATCCGTATCGAGAAGTCGTCCTCGTCTCTCTGATGAGACAGCACCTTCTCCAGTTTGGTTCGGAGATAAGGAAGGAGCACTAGGAGGAGCAGAGAGCGCAGATGTCGCCTGCGGCCGAGGCCATGAGGTGCACGTCTGCTTTCGTCTGGGCCCACGCGCTTTAGCCCATAGAAGTTCTCAGAAAAGGAGGCGCTGGTGCGCAGCAGGAAGTGGTGCTGCAGCAGAAGGTCAAGGACAGCGTAGATCTCGTCAAACTTCCTCCAGAGAACTCCATAACGAGCGGGGTTGGATTCAGCGAGGATCTACAGATGCATAATGCACAATGAATACAGGTTAAGCTGTTAGATTCCAGTTCTGGGCTGACAGGATGTGGTGTTCTGCTGTTGTAACCCATCCACCTCAAGGTTCTACATGTTATACATTCTTAGCTGCTTTTCTGCTCACCACAGTTTTAAAGAGTGATTATTTGAGTTGCCGTAGCCTTCCTGTCAGATCGAACCAAACTGTCCATTCTCCTCTGCTGCTCACTGGATGTTTTTTGTTTTTCGCACCATACTGTGTAAACTCTAGAGACTGCTGCATGTGAAAATCGCTGATCAGCAGTTTCTGAAATACTCAAACCAGCCTGTCTGGAAGCAACAACCATGCCACAAATCATTTTCCCCCATTCTGATGTTTGTAAACATTAATTGGAGCTCTCCACGTGATTGGCTGATTGGATAACTGCATGAATGAGGTGTATACAGCAGCTGTACAGGTGTTCCTAAGTGGCCAGTGAGTGTATATACTGCAAAATTAACAGGAAACCTTATATAGCAGCTGTATAGCAAATGTATTTTTTCACATAAATAAAATAGTAGATCAAGAAGACTTTGACTGTCTGACCACTGGGGGCGATTACATTTCAGCAAAACTAGAAGAATCATTTTCAAATGACTTACTTTAACGGCGTGCTGAAGTGCAGGTTTAACGGCACTCATCAAAGAGTCCTGTGCTAAAACTTCAAAAATAGAAGGCCTGCCTTCACCTGCTGCTACTGTGGTCAGATGTGCTCCTCGTTCCGCCATCGTGAGGGATTTAACAATATAATTATACATTAATTAGCAGGCAAACAACGGATCAAAAGAAAGATCAGTGTTTCTAGTAGAACTAACAGAAGCATGGTATATATTTCTAGCCATTCTACACAATAAACGCAACGCTGAAAGTGTGCCAATATGGCAACGTAATAGTATAAACATGCCGTGCTACATTATAATCGTCCCGTGTTTCTCCAAACTCTGCCTAAACTCAGTTCCGGTTTCATTTTGGTTTTTCCGGGAGGCGCTCCATCTTTTCCCACCGTCTCTACCGCTGTGGCCTGAAAACGGGCAAAAGCATAAGTACACTCCAACCCACTGGGATAGGAATTAGACAGAATTAGTTTTTTTGTAGTTTTTTTTTATTTATCTCGCTTTTTCTATACCCAAGGTGAGGTGTGTGTTTGTGATCGCTTTGGTGGACTGTGAGATTAGTTACAGCTGTTTAATCGATATGTTAGCTTTGCGGCTAGCAGCTCCGTTAGCTTGGTTTTAGCAGGAAGGGTTAGCAGCAGCACCCGCGTATCTCAAAAATAGAAATACAAACAAATTTTAAATGCTGACATTCTGATTAATACATAAAGTATGCATTTCACTGGTATTCTTTAAATGGGAACATGACTGTTAATTGGTTGACGGTTAATTGCTAGTGTTAGCCCGTCGGTTAACGTTTAAAAGGCGTTTAAAAAGAAAAAAAGGAACAACATTCATTTGGTTCACTTACATAAATAATAAGCAAAAATATTACAGTCTCGTATATTTCGGTTCAAATTATATGTTGTTTCAAATTATGGTTAGGAATGCTGCATATGTCATTATAATAATCTATATATAATCTATATATCCTCTTTATATATATATATATATATATATATATATATATATATATATATATATATATAATCTCTATTGTTATCCAAATTTTATACAGTTTATGTTTGGGTTTTTTTGTGTTGTATTCTGAGTGTCAATAATGTAGCCTTTTTTCCCCAGCAGACTTAAAACCACTCAGAATGACGGACTCGAAGTACTTCACCACAAACAAGAAAGGTAATACAGTGACTGCTAGTTGTGATATAGGATGGGAGGATAAAATCATATCTACAGTGGATACTAAAAAAAGAAAATCTACACACCCCTGTTAAAACGGCGGGCTGTTGTGAGCGAGTAAAAATCGGAGTCGCAGCTGAAGAGAAGCAGCCACATAACATGATGCTTCCACCACCATGCTTCACTGTGCACAGCCAGCATGATTTGATCATGTGTTTTCAAATAAAATCAAACGCTGCGCAGTCAACCGGGTTCAGGACCCTGGTGTTTGTAAGGCAGCAATGTTACCCAAAGCACTATCATGAGTTCCTCAGGTTAATTTAACCCTCTGGTCATTTCTTCTTGTCAGCGCTAACATGTTTGCGCGATTTTATAATGTAATCGGATCACGTTAATGCTACGTGAAAGGATCTCACTCGGTCTACATAATTCAAACTAGTACATTAGATACTTGTTTTGTCTTGTTTTTGAGTCAAACATACATCTTAGAATTATTCCCAGAAAGCTCCACCTTGGTCTCATCAAACCATAAAGACATTTCAAATTATACATTATTTCACATTAAAGGTGGAAAAAGAACTGACAGGATTGATCGTTTTGTTTAGATCAAAAAAAAAAAAACCTGGCATTTTAACAGGACTTTTTATTTCCACTGTATCTATAGCTCACTGATGAAACGCATTAGAATCTCATCAATGCAGGGAAAACTGTTACTTCCACTTAATGATGTTCCATTCATTCTGTTGCTTCCAGGAGAGATATTTGAACTGAAAGCCGAGCTGAACAATGAGAAAAAAGAGAAGAGGAAGGAAGCAGTGAAAAAGGTCATTGCTGCCATGACCGTAGGCAAGGATGTGAGGTATGATTGTTTTATTGTGTGTCGTTTCTTTGGTCCAGGCTCAAAGGTTCAAGTTCAAGGCCAAACCCATTTCCTTTATGGGTTGCAGCCAGGGCTTGAAATTGACCTTTGTTGCTCTCCAGCTGCTGTGTCTAGCCGTTCAGTACATTTAGTAGCCAGTCAGCATTTTCAGTAGACAAACCCTACACTAAACGGACCTGTATTCATCTTAAACATGTAGATAACCATATATGTACTACATTTATAAATTCACTAAAATTATACAATAAATTAAAAATTTATTTAAAATGCTTTACACCATTTTTTTTATTCTTGTGTGTTTAGTCACCATTTGTCCTAGTCATTCCACACTAGTTAGATCATATCATCACGTTTGCGATCACTAAACTTGTGTTTGCTGAAGCCCTGTTTGAAATATCTGTACGAGGATTAATGACCGATTTACATGAACAGATTATAAAGAGCTAGATTTTCCCAACGTCATCCTACTGCTAAACTAATACAGTGATACATTGATAATACAATGATACATTGATAATACAATGATACATTGATAATACAATGATACATTGATAATACAATGATATATTAATTGTAAGCTGGTGTTGGTCAGGATGATGATGATGATGTGGTGGTGATATAAATGTCTTCTCTTTCCTCTTCAGCTCCTTGTTTCCAGATGTGGTGAACTGCATGCAGACTGATAACCTGGAGCTGAAGAAGCTGGTGTATCTGTACCTGATGAACTACGCCAAGAGTCAGCCTGACATGGCCATCATGGCGGTCAACAGTTTTGTGAAGGTGAGCGCATCTCCTGGTGTTAGAGAAGTGATAACATGAGAATAAAGTGACTTGACTCGTGATCTGTCGCATCAAATGACTCAAGAATGAGCACGATCAGTAGAAAAGGGGAAACGGGGAGATTTCGGATGTGACCCTGTATTTAACTTCACATGTGTCTTTCTCTCTCAGGACTGTGAAGACCCTAACCCTCTTATCCGTGCCCTGGCCGTGCGCACTATGGGCTGCATTCGCGTGGACAAGATCACAGAGTACCTGTGTGAGCCTCTGAGGAAGTGCCTAAAGGACGAGGACCCGTACGTGAGAAAGACGGCGGCCGTGTGCGTGGCCAAGCTGCATGACATCAACGCGCAGATGGTGGAGGATCAGGGCTTTCTGGATTCCCTCAGGGACCTGATCGCCGACTCCAACCCTATGGTGCGTAACAGAGTGTGTGTCCAGCTAAGATGAGTTTTAGCTTCGTCCCTGATATAAGGGACGGCAGAAAGAACTACAGCAGTGAGGGAGATGATGACTGAATACCGATTACTGATTGGTTTCAGTCAGGTCTTACTGAAAAACCACAGGAATAAGTTTAAACAACATCACCATTCGGTCCTGTTCACTGTTAACTCTGCCCCTTTTTTCCTTTTATTTTCCTTCCTTAATTGTATTTCTTTCTCTTCCTTTCCTTCCTTTTTATTTCTTTATTTTATTTCTTTATTTTCCTTCCTTCCTTGTATTTTTTAAATTTTCATTCCTTCCTTCATTTCATTGCTTTCTTTTCTTCCCTTCCTTTAACTTCTTTAATTTTTTTTCTTTCTTTTTCTTTTGTTTTTTTCTTTTCCTTCATTCCTTTTTTTCCATTTCCTTCCTTTAGTTTCTTTCTTTTCCTTCCTCTCATTTTTCCTTCCTTCCTTCCATCTTGTTGTTTCTTTTATTTCTTCTGTCCTTCCTTTTTTTTTTTTTTTTCTTCTTTCTTTCTTTTCCTTTAATTTCTAACATTCCTTCTTATTTTCATGTACGTGTTTCCCTCCTGATGAAACAGTGGGGATGTGGGACTCCAGTCACTCTTTTTGCATCATATTTTCCCAGATTTGTTAATTCTGAAGAGAACTTAAGGTTACACGATGGAAGGTTTCCTGATTTTTGAAATAATTTTAAAATTATGTTTAAGGAAACGTCCTTTACACTTTACCTGTCTTCTCTCTCTCCAGGTTGTGGCGAACGCTGTGGCAGCTCTGTCTGAGATCAGCGAGTCTCACCCCAACAGCAATCTGCTGGATCTGAACCCTCAGAACATCAACAAGCTCCTCACGGCCCTGAACGAGTGCACCGAGTGGGGACAGATCTTCATCCTGGACTGCTTGTCCAACTACAACCCCAAAGATGAGCGGGAAGCCCAGAGGTAAGAGAACTGATTGAGGGCCGAATACCAAAAAAAACTAACAAAATTACAGGGTCAAATGTAGAGAACAAGAACAGGAATGATTTGTAGCCTGAGAAAGGAACAGAATGAACATTCCCAGTAATTTACCAGAGAGCTGTATGACTAAACCCATCCATCACAGCCTCATGTCCACATAAGTCGTCTACAGGGACTTTTATTTAGTCTTGAAGTTATTGCCTTTAGTCTGTATTCTATGGCGTTTATTATATTTTTTACTCTGGAGAGAAAAGTCTATATTTGGTCATTGGATTGCAAAGCATATTAGTCGCATTGTGAGAAAAGATATTTTGTAAGTATGTAAAAACAAGCTTCAAGCTATTGTATGTCAGTTGTCTCACACTTCCAAGTATTCAACCTTGCATTTTTCTCATCGCTGTAGCATCTGCGAGCGCGTGACCCCACGTCTCTCGCATGCCAACTCGGCTGTCGTGTTGTCGGCGGTCAAGGTCCTGATGAAGTTCCTGGAGCTGCTGCCGAAGGACTCGGATTATTACAACACGCTGCTGAAGAAGCTCTCTCCTCCTCTAGTGACTCTGCTCTCCGGCGAGCCCGAGGTCCAGTACGTGGCCCTCAGGAACATCAACCTCATTGTGCAGAAGAGGTCAGACCGAAAACATTATTCACCAATACACACTCGTGTACCATAGGGCTTGGGAATGTGATGTCAAATGTCACATACGTTAAAGCAAAACCTTATTGAATTATATAAATACCACTAGGTGGCAGTATTACTCTACAACTCATCTTTCGTTATATGGCAGTGGCTTATAGCCTGAAATTCAATTTCATTTAAATGAATTATAACTTACTGTCCATTACTAAAGGTGCCCTCACCATAAATTAAGACACACCAAACACTTGTGTAAGGCTAACATTAATACTATATGCATTGAAAGCTGCATTATAGTTGGAAATAGTTTTAATTTAGACGTTGTAATACACAAGAGATCATGGAATTACTTTTTTTTTCAACAAGGGAGTGACAAAGCCTATAATATTATTATTATTATTATTATTATTATTATTATCCTGACTACCTTTCACCAAGCTCAGTCTGTGTTTACTCTGTATGCCCAAGCCACCATTACATTATGTCACATTAAATGACATAAGACTTTGAAATTAATGGTTAAGGGTCGCTTCAACACCTTTTGACTGACATTACAAATAATAATGTATTTAAAACAGGTACCAACATTCAGTGAGTGCCTAGAGAGCCTAGAGTGTAACATAATTGTATTGTACACTCTACATAGTTGACTACATGTAGTGCACTGCTTTTGATATTCAGTCACAGAAAACATGACGGAAAAACAGAGCCGAATGTAATGCGGTATAAGTACAACCCCGATTCCAAAAAAAGTTGGGATGCTGTGTAAAATGTAAATGAAAACAGAATGCAATGATTTGCAAATCTCATAAACCCATGTTTTGTTCACAATAGAACATAGAAAACATATCAAATGTTTAAACTGAGGAAATGTACCATTTTCAGGAAAAAATAAGGTAATTTTGAATTTGATGGCCGCAACACGTCTCAAAACAGTTGGGACAGGGCCATGTTTACCACTGTGTAGCATCCCCTCTTCTTTTAACAGCAGTCCATATACGTCTGGAAACTGAGGAGACCAGTTGCTGGAGTTTTGGCAGAGGAATGTTGTCCCATTCGTGTCTGATACAGGATTCTAGCTGCTCAAAAGTCCTGGGTCTTCTTTTATTGTATTTTTCGTTTCATCATGCCCAAATGTTTTCAATTGGTGAAAGGTCTGGACTGCAGGTAGGCCAGGTCAGCACCCGGACTCTTCTACTACGAAGCCATGCTGTTGTAATAGATGCAGTATGCAGTGTAGTATGGCCGTGCCTTCCCTGAAAAAGACATTGTCTGGATGGAAGCATATGTTGCTCTAAAACATGTATATACCTTTCAACATTGATGGTGCCTTTCCAGATGTGCAAGCTGCCCATTCCATAGTCACTAATGTACCCCCATACCATCAGAGATGCAGGCTTTTGAACTAAGCTCTGATAAAAAAGCCGGATGGTCCCTCTTCTCTTTAATCAATTTCAAATTTTGATTCGTCTGACCACAGAACAGTGTTCCACTTTGCTTCAGTCCATTTGAAATGAGCTTTGGCCCAGAGCAGACGGCGGCGTTTCTGGATCATGTTCACATACGGCTTCTTCTTTGCACGATAGAGCTTTAACCAGCATTTGTGGATGGCACAGCGAACTGTGTTCACAGACAATGAGTTCTGGAGGTGTTTCTGAGCCCATGCAGTGATTTCCATTACAGAATGTTTTTAATGCAGTGCCGCCTGAGGGCCCGAAGATCACGGGCATGCAATATTGATTTTCGCCCTTGTCCCTTACACACAGAGATTTCTCCAGATTCTCAGAATCTTTTGATATGTACTGAAGATGACGAGATATTCATAGTCTTTGCAATTTTACCTTTCAGGAACATTATTCTGAAATTGTTCCACAAATTGTAGACAGTTTTTCGCAGATTGGTGAACCTTTGCCCATCTTTACTTCTGAGAGACTCTGCCTCTCTAAGATACTCTTTTTTTTATACCCAATCATGCTACTGACCTGTTGCCAATTTAACCTAATTAGTTGCAAAATGTTCCTCCAGCTGTTTCTTTTAAGTAACACTTACTTTTCCAGCCTTTTGTTGCCCCGTCCAAACTTTTTTGAGATGTGTTGCAGCTATCAAATTCAAAATTACCTTATTTTTTTCTTAAAATGGTACATTTCCCCAGTTTAAACATTTGGTATGTTTTCTGTGTTCTATTGTGAATAACATATGGGTTTATGAGCGTCCCAACTTTTTTTGGAATTGGGGTTGTAGGCTCTGTCTCTGTCTTAACGTATTCCTATTAAAACTATGTTTACTAGTAGATTATTTCAAATTTGGGACTGTCATCTTGTTTAAAAGATTTGACCACACTTGTTGCCCAAAAAAAAAAAATTATTTTGTTCTCTTTGCCAGGCCTGAGATCCTGAAGCAGGAGATCAAAGTGTTCTTTGTCAAGTACAATGATCCCATCTACGTCAAGCTGGAGAAACTGGACATCATGATCCGACTGGCCTCTCAGGCCAACATCGCCCAGGTACGACTGCCTCAAACACCCTCTTACTATATTCAGTAATAAATAATCAGTAAAAAACAAATCCTACAAGAGTAATGACCATTCAGCACATCCATAGTAGCTATTTGTATGTTTTTCTTTCTTTTCTTTTTTTTTATATTTTATTCTATTTGCTTTAAGTGTAAAATTTTCTTTAGTACTTTCTCCACTCGCACAAAACATTCTGTCCATTGCAACACTCGCACAAAGCCCAAAGGGAGCTCGCGTAACAGCTTCACCATCTGAGCTGCAGTCTGTTCAAGAGCTGCCAGAAAATCCCCGTGTAAGCGTAGGCACACTCAGACAAGACCAATGTCAGTGGAGTAAAATCTGAATCACAGCGCAGGCTGTGATTACAAAGAACAGTAAACATTTTTTTTTCCCCTGTGGTAAAAACCTGTCTCTCGTCTAGCGGTTTCTGTCAGCTACTCCACGCACAAGGCGCAGATTTTTTTGGGGGGCTGTTTTGCGGATTACCACAATCTGTTGCAACTTGGACTACAGCTGTCCTGTCTGATAAATTGGGAAATTAAAAGTAAATGAGTAAATCCTTAATCTTGATCAGGGCTGCACTGAAATGGCTAATTATTGTGCTCAGTATGAAAGTATCACAATTAATGAGCAAATTTAGACTTTTACTGTTCCTTATGCAGTAGTGTGTAATCCTGAAACTTGTGGACATGATCTGCATTACAATTCCGTTAGAGGTCGACCGATTAATCGGTTTTGCAGATTAATCGGCACAGATAACGGATTGATCGGTTTTCGGCAAAAATCCACACAGATAGTGTTTCCCGGTTGTGTCAGTTGTGGGAGAAGCTGTGAAGGGTCCGCTGTCATTATACAGTACAAGAGCGGCCTTTAGAGGCGAAATAAAAACTGACAAATTTTGTTGTGTTTTTTGATTAAATTTGGATGTCTCTTTTTATTTGTTATTTACTTTTTGGTTCAGTTTGGGTGTATATATTTTATTGACTTAATATTTATGAATAGTTAATATATATTATTTATATATTTTTAAAAAGTACAGTACATTTTCATGGTACAGTCAGTGCTGTTTATTTTTTAATAATAAAATTCAGCAATATTTTACTTCAGCAATATTTTAATGTGAGGTGGATCTATTTATATACCATATTTATATTGCACTATTGTTTTCTCCACTATGAAAATGGGCAGCTCCTGGCTAAGGTTAGTCAATGTAGGTGGAATGAAAAGGTCTTTTTGTTGTTGTTGTTCCTAGGTACTGGCTGAGCTGAAGGAGTACGCCACCGAGGTGGATGTGGACTTCGTGCGTAAGGCGGTCCGCGCCATTGGGCGCTGCGCTATAAAAGTAGAGGTATGTTACACTAATGCCATTAAACAGGCTGTAATTCCCTTCACCATCATCACTGTGTTACAGGAAAGCGTTCTCAATTTTGATGAAAACACTTCAGGACATGCTGTTAAAATAATCTCTCTCTCGCTATCTATATCTCTTTGTACACACTAGCAATCAGCTGAGCGCTGTGTGAGCACCCTCCTGGACCTGATCCAGACGAAAGTGAACTACGTTGTGCAGGAGGCCATCGTGGTGATCCGAGACATCTTCCGCAAATACCCCAACAAGTCAGTCTCTCTCATTATACTGTGTTATGTCCAATGTGAAAAGTTAGATTTGAATAATGTCATCCTTTGATATGACCGTAACTGTTTTTTTTTGTTTTGTTTTTTTTGTGTGTGTGTAGGTATGAGAGCATCATCGCCACTCTGTGTGAGAACCTGGACTCTCTGGATGAGCCGGACGCACGTGCCGCAATGATCTGGATTGTGGGTGAATACGCAGAGAGAATCGACAATGCTGACGAACTTCTGGAAAGCTTCCTCGAGGGCTTCCACGATGAAAGCACTCAGGTCTGTCGCTCAGAATGAAGTGGTGTCACACAAAATGGCATGACCCAGATGTAAAGCGGTCTATTTATTACCTTATTACTAATTACGGTGTTCTTTGTTATTCTTTAGACATCTAAATCCAAACAGTATTTTAGAGCTACGTGACAAAATTAATAAATATCAATCAAACGAAAGGTGCAAAGAGTATGAACAAAATGTACAAAGACCAGATTATACCATGGTTCAGGTGTGTACTGAGTGTACTGATATCATTCTGTTTGCCTGCAGGTTCAGCTCACCCTGCTGACAGCCATAGTGAAGCTGTTCCTGAAGAAGCCTTCAGAGACACAGGAGCTGGTGCAGCAAGTTCTCAGCCTGGCGACTCAGGTGAGATTTATTTTGTAATCAAAGACACCCATCCTGGAATGTTCCCTCATCACTACATAATGGACGCTTTAAAATTGGCACAGCTTTAAAGTGGTTTTATATCCCCTGTTTGGTTATAAAGGTGTTTATTCAGGATAGTCATCTAACGTCTGCTTAGGTCAGAATCTGGTTCTTGCTAGAAGACTACTATTTTTACTCCAGAGCTTAAAACGTGCTGGTATTATATCCTTATATCTTTCCACAGGACTCTGATAACCCTGACCTGCGGGATCGTGGCTACATCTACTGGCGTCTGCTGTCCACTGACCCGGTGACGGCCAAAGAGGTGGTGCTGTCCGAGAAGCCGCTGATCTCGGAGGAGACAGACCTGATCGAGCCCACGCTGCTGGACGAGCTCATTTGCCACATCGGCTCACTGGCCTCCGTCTACCACAAGCCACCTAACGCGTTCGTGGAGGGTAGTCACGGCGTCCACCGCAAGCACCTGCCCATCCAGCATGGCAGGTGAAGGGCTTAGAGGAAATTGAATTGGTGTGATTTTAAAGGAATAGCTTTTTCGGTATATTTTTTCAGATTTTGTACTAGACATATTACCCCAAGGTCATGATGGACTACCTGTAATTAGTATGTTTAAAAAAATATAATTTCAGTAGAGCACAGCATGTAACCTATTTTCCTTTTTCATTCTTTCTAATACTCTGAATAAAAGTCCTGAGAGCTCCACTAGTTATGCTCATTATGTTTCTAACAACTTACAGAACATTCTGTTCAAGATGCAGGAGAGTATTCAAGCATGGATCAGTTTGCAAATAAATAAATAAATAAATCCAACTCCTTAAATCTTAGCAAGAAATGAGCCACTAGCGATTTATTATTTTGTCTTGTAGATGCTGTTATGAGTCATTCAGCGGTAAACAAAGTTGCTTGAATCTGTTTCTGTCAGCCTTTATGAGAAAAGGTCGCCTTGACTGACGGCAACATTGTCGACGAAAAATGGCTGGCTATTCTAATTCCAGTCATTCCCTTCTCACACTGTATCCTGTTTTCTTTTCTATAATAGCATCGACACTGGCGAGAGCCCAGTTAGCGGTGGCCCGGCTTCCGCTATCGACCAGCCCCAGGTTATTCCGTCTCAAGGTGACCTCCTGGGTGACCTTCTCAATCTCGACCTGGGTCCTCCAGTCAATGTGCCACAGGTCTCGTCCATGCAGATGGGAGCCGTAGACCTTCTAGGAGGCGGTCTCGACAGTCTGGTGAGCACCTTTTTATCTTTCCTTTAAAATCAGCATTAAGTGAATAACATTGATTATCTCGTTATGATGGCACCTATCAAAGGGTGGGATATATTAGGCAGCAGTCAGTTCTCAAAGTTGATGTGTTTGAATCATGAAAAATGGGCAAGCGTAAGGATCTGAGCGACTTTGACAAGGGCCAAATTGTGATGGCTAGACAACTGGGTCAGAGCGTCTCCAAACCGGCAGGTCTTGTGGGGTGTTCCTGCTTTACAGGGGTTAGTACCTACCAAAAGTGGTCCAAGGAAGGACAACCGGAGAACTGGCGACGGGTTCACTGATTGTCCTTCTTTGCACTATGGGAAGAAGGCAAGCCGGTGGAGGGAGTGTGCTGCTCTGGGCAATGTTTTGCTGGGAAACCTTGGGTCCTGGCATTCATTTGGCTATTACTTTGACACGTACCACCTACCTAAACATTGTTGCAAATCAAGTACACCCCTTCATGGCAGTGGTATTCCCTAATAGCAGTGGCCTCACTGCCACACTGCAAAAGTTGTTCAGGAATGGTTTGAGGAACATGACAGAGTTCAAGGTGTTGACTTGGCCTCCAAATTCCCCAGATCTCAGTCAGATCGAGAGTCTGTGGGATGTGCTGGAAGTCCGATCCATGGAGGCCCTACCTTGCAACTTACAGGATCTGTTGCTAATGTCTTGGTGCCAGATACCACAGCACACCTTCAGAGGTCTTGTGAAGTCCATGCCTCAATGGGTCAGAGCTGTTTTGGCGGCACAAGGGCAACCTGCACAATATTAGGCAGGTGGTTTTAATGTTATGGCTGATCGGTGTATATTAATGAAATCATTTTCTGAGATGTTCTGTTTCTCAATAGCAGACATTACAGAGATTATACGATTAACATGTTTGGTTATGCACTAAACCTATGAACGATTTTGTGTGTTTTCCCCACTTGTATTTTAAATTCTTGAACTTGACCTGACCTCACCTGCATTTCAATATGCAAGAGATTACCACATTTTACTGTTTATTACCATGGTCACCTGTCTCCCCAGAGGCTTCCACTTAATGGAAGTAGAGCAGAATATTGCCCACAGCAAGGAGACTGACATTTTGTATCTCAGGGGTTTGTGCTTGCTGAAAAATGTGCTTTTTTTTAATATTAGCATCATTTTGAGGAATACATTATGCTACGTTATTTCAGTACGTCAAGTGTTTGTTTTTATTTGTTTGTTTGTTCTACCCAAGCAATGCTTAGGAAACCACAGTGCTATTGAATTCTTGATTCTGATTGGTCAGCAGGTGGTTTCTGTGAGGAGATGTTTAATTAGCCGTTTTGGATGGAGTCTCCACTGTCGGCGTTTTGTAACAGTGAGAGGTAAAGTTGTTCCTTTTAAGTTTCTTGGCGCAGGAAAATATTCCAGACGAAGGACTTTCAGGTTTCTCAAGTAGCATGACAAGCTGCATCACACCAGCCTGTCTTTGACTATTTTCCTGTAAAAGCACATCCTGTCACGTTTTATACTTGGAGCACTAGTAGATAAGGGCTGTTGGCAGCAAAAGGCATTCTGTCCTTATTGATCCGTTGCGGGGTGGAAAAACAGCCTGAACTGGTTTGACCATTGCTCTGTCGAATGAATCTCTGGTGCGCACACACACATTCTTTCAGCCAATGTAGGGAGGTAAAAGTATTAGACCTGAGCTGCTACTTTAGGCTTCAGATCGCTATTCGGCTGCTTGCTCCACATAAAGCCATTATAGCTTTCTCCGGATTGGTATTCGAGAGGAGCTGTTGCTGGAATATATTGTCTCAGACATGGCTCAAAATGAGACGTGCCACTTCTGACCTGAGGTGGAAACGTTGAGCTCCATGACAGTAGGCACAGCATGACAATCAAGGATAATCAAGTCAGACGTGGCTATCATCTCAGGGCTGGAAATCTGGAATTCACCTTGATTGACATTCGCCATTCAAAAATTTTGATACCGGAATAATCCGAGAGGTACCCGAGACTCATTAAAAGGCTTAAGTGTCAAATCCTTTGCTCAGACAGTTTTTTTTAAGCTACTGTTTCTCACCTACTGCCTTAAAAGCTTCTCTTCTCATTAAGAGTTCATAAGAAAAGAATAAAGGTCTCTGACTTATCAGCAGCTCAGGGGAAACCATCAGAGCGAGTGATGGGATCGGGCCAATTTTAATGAAAGTCATGGTCCGAAGGAAAACAGTAATGATGAGGCTGTAGAGTTGACTTTCATATGTAGTTATTCAGCTTTGGGTGGTTGAACCTGTTGGATGGATTTGGAGATGAATGTAAATTGTAGGTTGATAGCTATCATAGGGAGTCAAAAAGAATAGCAGAACTTCGTCTCTTTATTGCAGCTCATCTCGTGTTGTGCAACTTCTTAAAGCACCTCGTGTCTCAGTATCACACACACAGTGGTGGTGTTCTGATCAGCAGTCTCTTCTGGAGAATTGGCCGTGAGCAAACCCTTTAACTAGCACGCTAATGGAAGACTCAAACTCAAAAGTCAAGCATACGTTGATAGGTTTTATTTCACGTTAACGAACTCAAAACATTCTCCGTTTACCATGATAGAAAGCGATGGAGCACCACTAGACCTCGGTTCAGGGTCACTGTAGTTTCAGTGGGAATGGGTAGGGTTGGTCAAAATTGCTTTGACCTTAAAAAGAAACCTCACAATGCAGGTACCTCTATCAGCAACCACCCATTAAAGCAATACATCACCCAGAAACATCATGACTAACGGAGTGAAAGCTGCTGGAAGCCACTTAGTGCCATTTTAATTACATGCTCATTGGCGGCACCTGCAGTGATTAATTGCTAGAAATTATGGAAATATTGGGTGTATTATTCCGAACCTATCTCTTCTGACTAGCCTCTATGTATAATCATAGATGTACAGAGCAGGAAGAATAGTCAAGCAATTGCGCTTCATAGTGTATGAGAATTTACGGTATCAGCATCGTTTATACAGTTATGCTTGGCAGTGGAATTGATTATTCACCATTGGCAAAGAAATAAAGGGGAAAAGGAAGAAAGAAATAAAAAGAAAAAATGTCTGTTAAAATATCCCCATTGGTGAGAAAGGTGAAATAGTTATACGAGACATTCGGCCACAACAAACCGTTCTCAAGATTTATGTTCCACAGTCGAAACTTCCCACCTCCTCTTCCGTTGCCTCGTGAAGCCTGAATTGTGAACTTGATTTACTGCATCTCTGCGAAAACCTCCTGGACCACCCTATCTAACCATTATGAAAGTTGTCAGCCATAATATGGAGTTATGAAGTTAGCCCAGCTAAGTCAACAGCTTTCTGCTGAGGTTAGGGCTTTTTTTTCCCCCTTTTTTTTTAGTGGGTGATATTACTTGTATGTTTGTGAAGGCTTGACTGAGGGATAGCCCTATTCAAGTGCATGAGTGTGCGCAATCCTCATAGGGACCGACACAAGCGCTTTTTACTCGTTATGCTCATTATCATGACCATTTTCTCTGCCTGCGAGTGATATAAAGTAATGAATAAATTTGAAAGCGAGGAAATAAACATGACTCCAGTTATTTCTGGTTTCTGATCTGACTGTAGAAGAATGTTTAGAGCGCTGTTGTGCTAATCCTTTTCAATTTCTCCACTATTATTATTATTATTATTATTATTATATTATAAACAAGTCTGAACTTTTCTTTGTTGTAGCTCGGAGGAGACCTTGGAGGAGGTGTTGGAGGCAGTCCTGCAGTAAGTAGACTATATTAACATTAACCATATTAAAATGAAACAAATGTTTAAAATGAGCCCGCTGCTTGGTGTTTTAACTTTTAACTGGCCATGGAGTCGAATCAGCTCTCTTGATAGCAAGATTATACAGTCCCCACTGAAAGTATTGGAACAGCCAGGCCAATTCTGTTGTTTTCATTATACATTGAAGACATTTGGGTTTGAGATCAAAAGATGAATATGAGACAATATATGAGAATTTCCCTCTTTTCCCAGCTTCAAAATGGCTTGTTTTTCTCCCATAGACAGCTCTCTGGTCATCATGTTGGTTTACCCTTTTTAACAACAACTGCAGTCTCCAAAGGTGGAACCTAGGGCTCAAACCAAGAGAAGACATTCAGAGCTATTAATTCTTTAAACAGTCAATTTAACAGGGCACACCTGGGCAGCAAGAAACACCTCGTGTGTTCCAATACTTTTGACTACTTAAAAAAAATGGGTGGGTTCAAACAAAAGGTGCCATGTTCTAAATTGTTTAACACATCTAGATGTAAATATGAGGAAATGAAAGCTGAAATCCTCATATTCATCTTTTGACCTCAAACCCAAATAATATAATTGGCATTTCTGTTTTAATACTTTTGGCGTTGACTGTAATTCTTTTGCAGAGTATCCTATACTATTTAAGGTTTTGTGCTTTAATGATGTAATTATGTAATTAAGGTTTGTGCTTTCATTTATGTAATTATACAGCAAATCATTTTTTTTAATAACATCCCTACACGATAATGTGACACTGGGTGTGATGTATTTTACTAGACCTAGTTGCGCTAAATAGAATTTATTCTCTGTGGGGTTTTTTTTTTTGTTTGTTTGTTTCCCTCCTCAGGTTGGCCAGAACTTCATTCCATCTTCAGTGCCCAACACGTTTGCTCCTTCTCCTACTCCAGCGCCCATCAGCAGCGGCCTAAATGACCTGTTTGAACTTTCCACAAGCATGGCCATCAATACTGGGGGTTACATCGCATCTAAAGCTGTAAGTGCCAAATTATTTCATAGTTTGTATATTTTACAACACTCACACAAATTTCCTTACAAGCCCGCCATGCTTGAGGTATCAGTGTAAAAGACCAAGCCGGGGTTCATTTCAAATTTAAAATATGTACGAGGGGGAGTTTGTTCTGTGATTGCGCTTGTGACCAGCATGAGAAATCATTTATCATTTGAACCGGCAGAACCAAGGAAGCACTCCACTTCTCAATCATCTGTCCCTTCAGGACTGGAAGTGCATGAATTTGGTGTAAATAAGGAACAAAACAAAAAATGAGTGTACTGTTATAGGAAAATAATCAACGATGGGTGCGGTTTGACGTGAAGCAGAGCTGCTGTCACCATCCCAAAGTTGATTATTTTCCTATAAAGTGTTTTATTCCTCATGCACCACAACAGTTTACCAACTGTAACAGCTTTTAACGTTATTTTATTAACGACGACGTTTTGCCATTGACATTTTTTTGAAATCCGTTTACTGTTAGGCTTAGATTGTGTACAGCGTCCACCATACAAGTTTCTGTGAATGAATTGTTGCTATAGAAACATGTTTACACTAGTTCATTCATATAAATCTGAACTACTGTCAGAAAACACCTTCTGATCAATCAGAACGGAGAGTTTAACAGTTGCAGTAATATCCCTGATTCAGCCTAACTGACTGTAATATAATACTCATAATATATAATGCTATAACACTCGTTCACATCATGTGGGTCACGTGTGGTGTGGGTCTGAGGGATTATGCTCAATTTATTCTAATTCTGCTGCTGCCGTGTCCCATTCTTAGAGACTCCTGATGTATCAAAGGAGTACGGCTCACTAGGGAATACCTCCAAACAGCTTCATTAATAATAACTCCCCGAGCTAAACCTAACACAGAGACTGAACTGGGTCAGGCACGGTAAGGAAAGTGGAGGTCCAACGCTCAGTGAGTGCCAGCTTGAATTTCTCCAAAGGATGGCAGCTTTAAAATGTTGCCTATAAGCATATCGTACACACTCTTGTACACCGAACTAGCATTTTAATTTTTTTGCTCTTATCAGCATCATGAGCTTAAAGCAGCGTCAGGGAATGCACTGAGCTACACACAGCTTGTGATACTCCCAAAATATTCCCATAGCTCGTTTTTCATAGATTGTGGTCACACTGTGGTTTGTGAGCGCGTTGATACAGAGATAGAAATGCAAAAGGAAGTTTAGGCTTGATTCTGGTGCTTCTCAGTACCAAACTTCAATTGATTTTTCTGCGTTTATACACAAAGCACTGCGGAGAGTCTGGTGTGTAAAGCTAAAATAAAAATGTGGAGTGTTTGAGTATCATAACGCAGCATTTCTCTTTTCAGGTGTGGTTACCAGCAGTCAAGGCGAAAGGGTTAGAAATTTCCGGAACGTTCTCCCGCCGTCAGGGCCACATGTACATGGACATGACTTTTACCAACAAAGCCCTCCAGCACATGACCGACTTTGCCATCCAGTTTAATAAGAACAGGTATTTGCTCATGCTCTTTAATTTTTTTTTTCCCCTAATTTTTCTCAGTCCATGTTTCTAACAAATATCTCCTGTGTAGTTTCGGAGTGATTCCTACTACACCTTTACCCATTCACACGCCTCTAATGCCCAACCAAAACATCGACATCTCCCTGCCCCTGAACACCATCGGACCCGTTATGAAGATGGACCCTCTCAACAACCTCCAGGTAGGCCATGGGAAAATCAGCATCAACATTATCTTTTTAAAGTGTTCATCATTATGCAGTACCTAGCCCACCCTGCAGCTCTCAACTCCAAATTATCCAGCTCATTTTTCTCACAATTACACTGGATTATGTAATTATCTCCCCCCTGCCTGTCATGGAGATTCATTAGTTCCATCAGGAATCCCCATAGTTATAATAAATGCTGTTTTAAAACATGACGGTAGCGAGCTCTTGCTGGTGGCGACAGCTCTCAGGAGCTAATCCATCAGCCGAGAGCTCCACGTTCACTGCTCTCACTCCTAGAGCAAGTGCGATTTGCTCGGAAATCACCACCTCCCCTCTGGGTTTGGACAGTCTCCCGCACTTAGCCCCTCGCTGGCAGCCGGCAGCATGAGGAATAGCTGATGTGGTGAAACCCAGCTGTGAAACCCAGCTGTGAGGGCTGTGCACAGCGTGCTCTGGCTTTACCCTCCACACCATAACGATCATTTCCTCCAGCAGCTCCCTGGTGAGCCGATGGATATGTGTGTTCACGTTATCTTTCCAATGGTTTGCAGTCACCTTGCTGTTTTTTTTTTTGTTTGTTTGTTTTTTTGGTGCTTTGGGTATTCTCAATCTCCCCATGTCTCTTTTTTGTTCCTTCTTGAACGTGACGCATAAATGACACTTGCACCTGTTCATTCGGCAGAGAGCAAAGCTCCAGCAGAGATTGTTTATGAGTCGGTTGTTTGGAAGTGCGGGTCCGTGTGAAAAAACCCCCCACTGTCTACGGAGAAGCCTGCCAAGACTGAGTTTCAGGCTCCCAGTGTCCTCTATTACAGAACAAAACCTAGCAGCTTCATTATTGTTTAGTCTTTTACACCACAGCGCTGTTGAATTCTCGCAGCAGAATGAAGGTGTCGATTAATTTTCTATAGCAGCACAATAAAATCACAATATAGATGTTCAATGGATTTTGCTGGATTTCAGTTTTTGTTGACATTTTTCTGGCCTGGAAGCTTGAAGGAGAATTTCTCAGCGCTGACCTTTTTCCTTAGAAGCTCAAGAACAGTGCTTTCATTGGTTGTTTTTCTAGGATGCAATTATCATATTATCATTTAGCGATGCTAAAAAGCAAGGGCACGGTGAAACCTGGATATATTCTCTCGATTCATTTCTGCTGGTTTCATTTCGAGTTGTTACTCACTTTTTTTGACTCACAGAGAGAGTGCACTCTTAAACAAAGCAACAGTGCACTTACAATGAGAAAAGCATTTGATTTTCTGCTACCACATTCCCTTTTATGAGGATGAAAGAAAAAAGGAAAAAGAATGACTCAGTTGGGTATCATAATACAGGCTTGTCAGCATACCCTTGTCTTATACAGTCATTCATTTTTAAATGATTGCTTAAACGATGGCCTTTTCTTTTCTTTTTTATTTCCTAACCGAAACAAGTATTGTTTCTTAAAACAAAGCTGGTCTTTCTTAGACTAAACCCAGTGTTTAATCAGAAGCCCATATCACAGAAAGAGCCTAGTAAAAGTCATACTTCTCCTCAAGAATTCTTTCAGCATTCTCCTTGTAGCTCTAAACATATTCCCAGTAAAAGCAAGCTTTACACAGAGGATTTTAAACCTGCGTGTAGTACTGCAGAAGAAATGCTGCAGGACAGCACTAAGGGCTTTGTGTTCCAGAATATAAAGCTCATCTGTACTTTTGTTTTTTAAAGGTCTCGTCAGCAGTTTTGGTGGAAAATAGCTGAAGCCTGCTGTTTTTGAAAATCTGAATACTGCTTGTAGTGTTCTCCATAAAGCCACACCACTAAAAACACACACACAGTGTCTCGGTCCTAGGAACAGGAATGATTCAGCAGTCAGCATGATTGACATGACAGGCAATCAGAGACCCAACATTACCCTGACTGGTTACCGTTTTTGTACACAGAGCTTTTCTTCTGAATAGATATTTTATTGAAAGCTGTCAGGCTGTGAGGAGAAATATTAGTGCCATAAATATCCCTCACCTCACCTTTAATCAAATGGTGCTACTGTGACAAATGACCAACAAAAGTATTTCCGGTAGCAATATGGCTGCTGTTGTGAGTCATCTTCCTTTTGGTTGATTTATCCATTTCAAGGAAAACTTTACCCTGAACCACATTTAAATACGCTCACCTGCTGTACCCCTGCTCATCCATTCCATTATCCAGTCAGCCAATCATGTGGCAGCAGTGCATTGCATACAGTCACGCAGGCTGTTATTTCAGAAATGGCTCTCCTGGGATTGTCTGACTGGCAGGTTCAAGCTGACAGGAAGGCTAACATAACTCAAATAAGCACTCTTTACAACCGTGGTGAGCAGGAAAGCATCTCAGAATGCACAACACGCCACGTGGAGTTCTACTCCTGTTAGCCAAGAACAGGACTCAAGGGTACAGTGAAGAAAGAAGAGCTTGTGAAAGTCTGCCAAATGATTTGTCCTAACTTCTATATTGCTGATTTGGTAGATAAGTGCCGCAAGTGCAGCCAAGATAAGTTTTACTCTTAAGATGTTCTCAAAGTTGACAGCTAGGTCAGTGGAAAGCCCAAGGCGCTCTCATGGCCCACTGGCTTGTGGACTCGACATCTGTCATAGTGCACACATCACTTACACAGGTGGCAGGCTGAGATTTGGGATCTCGAAGGTATGAGGGCGGTGGTAACTCAGTGGTTAAGACATTGGATTTCTGATCAGAAGGTTGAGAGTTCAAATCCCAGCAGCACCAAGCCCTTGACCCTCAACTGATCAGTTGCATAAATGAGATAACTGTAGAGACGCTCTGGATAAGGGCGTCTGCCAAATGCCATAAATGTAAATGAAAGAACAACCTGGAAGTAGTTGGACTTCATGGCTTCGTTTACCTTTATGGATCAAACCGTTTATTTCAGTGTCTTAGTGCATGATCAAGAATCCTAGTTATCGGAATTATAACATAATTAAACATTCATGTAAAACACATAGAATATCAGTTCCAGCAAAACTGTGTGTGGATTATTTTTCCCTGGCACTCATTTGTTCCTGTGTTTTTGCACTCTTGACCTGTGTGTTGTTATCCTTAAGCATAATCACAAATCTATGTAAATGTGATCACGTACAATTCCGTGGTTCAGAACGGTCGTTACGGTGTCATGGTTTCCCAGTGAGTCACGGTGTATGATAGGACGGTTACGTCACGTCACATTTGCAGTTCTTCAGTTACCTTGCTACCTGTTCTGCCACTCATGTATAGCACTTTATCACACATGACGCCTATCGAACTTCGTGACGAGCATGGCATTGCTGACCAGAACTAAACGAAACCAGTGTTGAGAAGCTGTTGTATCTAAATCTGATGATACATTAATACAAACAGAGTCCATTTATCTTTAGTTCCTTTTTAAAATTAGGAATTACTGAGTTGTCACTCGGTAACTACAATTTACATAGATACAGTGTAAAGAGTCTGACCTCCAAACTCTTCTGTCCTACAGGTGGCTGTGAAAAACAGCATCGACGTCTTCTACTTCAGCGTGCTCATTCCGCTCAACGTCTTCTTCGTCGAGGACGGCAAAATGGGTAAAACTTTGTCCTGGACCTTACTCTGTTGGCGGTATGACCTGCATTCAGTACTCAAGTCAAGCAGAAATGAAACAAGGTGGCCTAGTGGCCCCTAAGGAGCAGTAAACCATTGTGCCTCTCTATGTCATGCTGTCTGAAAAATGGGTTTCAGATGGATTCTTTTTTTTCCCCCTTTTTTTTTTTTTTTTTGTCTCCACAGAGCGCCAGGTATTCTTAGCCACATGGAAAGACATTCCTAATGAGAATGAGCTGCAATACCAAATCAAGGAGTGCCACTTAAATGCTGGTAAGTGTCCCCCCCTTAACCTTTTACAAAATGCAGAAAGTTCTTTGCAATGTGTTTCTCATGTGATCCACTGCTTTAATTAACGCGAGTGCTCAGTGCTTGCAGAACTGAAGTGCTCTTATGTGTCAAAGCATTTTGTTAATGGATTCAGCCAGATATTAACATACTGATACATACCCTTGACATCTCAGAAAAAAGTATAGCCTCTTATACCACAGCGCTGTTGAATTCCTCGAATCTGATTGGTCAGAAGGTGCCATACAGCTGACAGTGGGTACAACACTACATTTCTTCAATACTGTACTTGAAGTGTTTATCCTTAAGATTTTCTTTCACGTAATATTTTTGACTCAAAAGAGAGCAGTTCAAAAGGAAAATCACTGTTTTTCAAAAGTCAGGAATGTAGGTAGAGAACTATTCCACACCTACACACTGTCAGAAATAAAGGTACCAACCTGTACCTGGGGTGGTATGATCAAGGGTACATCTTTTGTACTTTTAGTATGTATCTACCCTCGGAGGTGCAAGAGGTTTTTTTTTTTTTTTTTTTTAAAGTAAAGCTTTAAAGGTACATCAGTTTAAAGGTGCAGTAGTCGTGTTTTTATTATTATTTCTTACTTATACAAATAACCTGGAAGATATTTCAAATATGATTAAAACATTATTGATTGAAGTTATGACATCAGCATGAATGTACTAATTGGCTGAGAAACCCCATTTGGAAAACTGACTCCCGGACTTTAGGAATGCTTGCTTGTGTTTGGATAGGCCTCCTGTCAGCCATTTTGTGCACAATCTGTGGACCACCCAGATCCTGGGGGTGGAGATTTGTGACCATTGGCGGGAATGAGAGGGGGTGGGGGGGCTGTAGGCTCAAGAAGAAAAAAAAAAAAATTAACATGTTAAACCCATCTACATAACTGTTAGAGATCTAATCTTGATTTTTTAAAAATTACACATTTTACCTGATGTACCTTTTAAGGTCCAGTTATGTACCTAAAATAATTTTTAAAGGTGACTGATGCATACTAATGGTACAAAAAAAGATACACTTGATTGTACCACCGACTGAACCAGCGACTAGGAAAAGTACAGTTTGATACCTTTATTTCTGAGAAAATCAATCAAGCTGACATTGAATGCATCACTTCCACCTCCATCAGTGTTGAAATGTGATTGTGGAGCTTCAGACAATGGTAAGAAATCTCAGTGGTTACAGCGGCATGGTGTTTTTCCTCATTGCCACTTCGTGCTCGACTGCAGATTGCTTCTCGCTTTTTTAAAGACACCGGTGAGACAGACGTATCCTGGAGGGTGTTTTGTTTTCCACGTAGCCTTATGAAAACAATATCTACAAATAACTAATAATAATAATTAGTAATATCTAATAATAATATCTAATAATAATCAGCAATCACACAGGTGTAGAACGTGTATTTATATAACTCTCCAGCTACAACTCAAGAATAATCACACTGCTCAGTTGATGTCTTTTGCAAAGCGGGGAGACGAAGTCAGTATTCCCTTTCAGACCTCCGATTTCCATTTGTGACTCACTTGAAGCGAGCACTTTGCCTGCAAAAGGCAGTTCTTGCCTTCTCATTATCAAGTCATTATCTTTTATAAGACAGGGCCTCTGTTTAGTATGACTCGCTTGCTCCTGCATCTGTGTTGGTCTTTATAAAGATGTACATCTCAACTCAATTTTGAAAAGAATAGATCATTTTATTATTATTATTATCCACATTTGACTGCAGCTCAGCTCAGCAATGAGGACTGTAGCGCTGTCTCTCTCGCTCACTCTGTCCCTTCAATAAAAGCAGAGTTATCAAAACGTTCACATTCATTCTGTGGTTAATTTGAGTACAGGTTTGACAGCACCACTGATTGGAGGGTTATACAGCCATGTGACCTGGGATGTCTGCCTGTCTAACTGCAATCTGTCTGTCTGAAGTGTCAGTATCTTCTTACCTCCTAATGTGGATCGTTCTTTAGTTAATTCCAATGTATAAATTGCTGTGGTGTAAAAGGAATAAAACACTTTGGGACACACTGTTATGGGAAAACAAGGTTTCTATTTTTGTACTGAGGTTTAGACTGAGTCTGCTTATCACTCATTTTCTCATCCTCAGTCTATTTCAGTCACACACTAATTCCTGATCTTTTTTTTTTTTTAATTCACTGCTTTTTAAAGCTCAGTTGCCCTCGGTGTCATCATCCTCTTCTTGTCGCTCGCGCTCTCTCTCTCTTTCTCTCTCCGCCCATGCATTCTGATGCCCTGCCAGGCCTCCGTCTGATGTCAGTCTGTCAACCATCCCTCCCTGTTACAGCTGCTGCCTCAGCCCCTGTGCACTAATCTGTCAGGGGTCAGGACTTTAGAGTGATACTGTGTGGTGGAATTGATACAAGAGCCTTCTCAGATGTTGTCTGGACGTAGGGAAAACATGACCGCAACACCACACTTTATGAATATTGACCACACGTTGATTCACCTCACAAATTCTACAACAGTGTAACATTATACACACTCTGCCAAAACAAGAGATTGTCACAGTTATAATCACAATAGTTAAAGTGACTGTTTATATGTGTAGTGGCCTGGGAAAACCCTTCACGTGGTACAGTTTGGACATTTTCTACTATGTATATAGTTCTGATAACCGCAAACTTTCCTAAACTGAAAAATGTTTCTCTTTTGCACGTATCTCAACGTGAGATATATATATATATATATATATATATATATATATATATATATATCTCCCCAAAATAATCCCAATCCTGTGGAGCAGCATTAAATCCAGTATTAAAACATGGAAGGTTGTCAGCGTCCGATTCAGGAGGGCATTAGTCAGAGAAGCCAAGGTCAACATTCAAAATGATGCTACTACCACCATGCGTCACTGTAAGGGTGGTGTTCTCAAGAAAATGAGCAGTGTTTGGTTTCTAGTGCTAGTAAATCTAGTGCTTTCAAATCTCTCGTGGTAATGAGAAAATATGTTGCTGTCAATGACTTATCACACTGAAATGTCAGACGTTGCTCTAGAAGCTTCAGTCAATCAATGCTCCATCAGTAAATAGCTAATAAATCTGTGCTGCCTTTGTTTCATCTTCAGTTTCAGACACAGCACGATAAATCACAGATAATGCGGAAGTGGTAGCTCAGTGGTTAAGACGTTGGACTTCTGATCAGAAGCACCACCAAGCTGCCCCTGCTGGACCCTTGAGCAAGGCCGTTAACCCTCAACTGCTCAGTTGTATAAATGTGATAAATACACCGCCCTGCATCTAGAAAAAAAGTTTATGCTGTTTTGCAAATCACACTTGTTTTCACCTATTTTGGTCATGCCGAGTTCAAATATGCCACTGAAAATTCCCCATCACGTACTGTTTTCCCACAAAATAAGAATGAAGTTTTAAATAATTTTGCTAAATTTATATTGCTTTCAGGGTTTTATTTAAATTGGTAGAAGCTGTCAAATTTCACTATTATTATTTATTAATTACAACAGTAGGCACACAAAACATAACACTTTTTTACAACATGAACAGCAGACAAATAGTCTGTGAAATGTTTGTGAAAATCTCTAAATAAAGCTATTGCAAAAGACGAACATTATAATAATATGCAGAGTGCTTAAGGAGTGAACTTCCTTTTGAGGGATTTTCTGGAATGGCTGACTTCTTGACAGTCTTTCTGAAGGCACCAGCAGTAGTCAGCCATCATGTTCACATTCCATCTACCATGGTTTGTCCTGGTCACCCAGCTTCATTCCAAAATATGCAGAATATGCCTTTTTTTTTTTTTTACAAAGTCTGTAATTTTCTGCCGTTGTTTGGATGTTGCAAAACACCCACAGATGTAGCAGAAATCATCTGGGCTACGCTTGCATTTCCGTCTTTCACTGGTCATTATAAATCCCTGAAATCAGGAGTTTTGTGTGCATGTAAGTGTGCCTAACATTCATATAAGGGCTAATCAGAGGAAAAGTGATAAATGTTGTTCACCTATTGTACATAAACATAGTGTTTCCTGTGTTGGTGGCAGTGGATCTGGCAATAGCTCTAACATTTATGGTCCATCTTAGGCAAAAAAGCTCTACACTGTACATCAGGCTTTGTGAAAAGTTGTGATGTTCTAGAGCAAAACTAACAGCATATCTGGACTCAGCATCTAAGTATTAGTAGGAAACAACTATCAGATCCTATTCAGCAAATCTGATGCGGGGCGGTGTAATGTCGCTGTCGCTCTGGATAAGGGCGTCTACCAAATTTCATAAATGTAGAAATGTAGAACTTATCTGTAAGTAAATGGATAGCTTCAATTCTCAGAGCAATATAATGTTGGTTTAATGCTGTACTTTATGTATGATTTCACAGCCTTTCACAAAATTGAGCAAGAAAACGCAGGTCAAGACAGAAAGGTTTGCACTTTACAGATGAGTCACATTGAAGTGTGTAAAGAACAAATGTCACTGGTTTGCTAAATGTCAGCCAAAAAAAAAAAAACAGACCTGTAGGTTGTGCTGTAGTTTAAAGATTAGAGTGTAGATTACAGTTTCATTCCTTAATGCCATGTAGCAGTGTAGCATCGCATTCAAGCATCTCGCATTGCATTAAAGCTAGTGAGGACCGCTTAGAGCCTTATAGATCTTGTGTACCATTCTTGTATTCCCCTCCCGTCTTTTTTCGTGAACAAATTTCAAACGTCCCTGACACGAGTTCATGTGACCAAGCAAAGCGTGAC
Organism: Cranoglanis bouderius; assembly: GCA_023630585.1. Classification (NCBI taxonomy): domain Eukaryota; kingdom Metazoa; phylum Chordata; class Actinopteri; order Siluriformes; family Cranoglanididae; genus Cranoglanis; species Cranoglanis bouderius. The sequence continues at coordinate 19,812,121 of CM042540.1, forward strand.
CATGTAACTGACAGCATGTGTGTATGTGTGTGTATGGCCCCCGACAGACACCGTGTCAGGCAAGCTGCAGAATAACAACATCTACACCATCGCCAAGCGGAACGTGGAGGGCCAGGACATGCTCTACCAGTCCCTGAAACTCACTAACGGCATCTGGATCCTCGCCGAGCTCCGCATCCAACCTGGCAACCCCAACTATACGGTAAACACCGTCTGTAACTCGATGTGAACGCAGGAGTTGATGCCTGAAGTAGATGAACTAGACAGCAATATGTTGTGATGTGTTATAAGGATAGGGCACAAATGCCTTCCTGGAAGACTTAGCGATCCTAATCCTGTGTGTGCACTGAATATATTACTAATAGCCTTTCTCTAAAACTTAAAGCTCAATCAATTGCCCAGAGTGCCTTGACCTACGCGGTGCCCTCTGACAGGACATTGAAGATTTAAAGACCTCCTTTTCACCTCCTCAGAGCGTTGTATTTTCCAAGGTTCTGGAGTGTAAAAATGCTTTTCCCTGAATGCCAGAGTGCATCATTAAATAATTCCTCGTTCTGTGTATGCTACAGTGCTGCTGAATATTTATAAATTATAAAAAGTGACATCAGTAGTCCATGTACATGCGGCGTTGCACTGAAATAACGTTCCACATTCTCCTGTGTACCTCACGACAAGAGAAGGGAGAGTGACCTTCATTCTGCAGTAATACACATACACAACTTACTGCAGCAGCTCCACTGAAGGACACTTGTCAAGGATGGAACATTAAAACTAAGTGAACATAATGTTCTCTGGTGTTTCCAGAGCACATCCTACCACACCCTGGCAAAATTCCATTACTTTAAACGTCTCTTAGAGGTTGGTGTTTGGATGGTCTGGCAAGTTAAAAAGATCCTCACATCCGCCTTTATACTGAAAATGCATTTCTACATACGCGTCCCACTTCCAGTGTAGTGGATCACTTAATGCAAACACCAGCACGCAGTCATGGTTGATTAAAGCACTGTGACCCTTCAAGCTTTTCCAGCAGGCATCTGTTCAGTCACTGCCACAGGGCCTGATTACCTGTAATCCCCCGAACCAGCTCGAGACTGATCCAGCCTTGATGTAACTGGTTTTAATGGGAATTTAGCTTTGCTTTTCTTGACAGCGTTGGCGTAGCTAGACTTTGGATTAATAATAGAGCCAGTCCAGCTGGCTTCACAGCCCGGAGCAAGTGACGAATAGACTTAGACTGACTGGTGCAGAACCCTCTGCACACACATGCATCACACCAGTCAGAACCAATTGGAAGTAGGAGTGGAACATAATGAAGACTTCAGGTGCGGTCCAGTTCTAAGCAAACTCTTGAAAGCGAGTGGAAAAAGCAGATTTGACTCTGAATTGACTCAACTACAGGACGAGTTTAGGGTTGCAGCCTTTCAGCCTTTTTTTTTTTTTTCACCATATTTCTGATTAATGAATGAGATCCCTGTTTTCACACACAAACGTTGTGAAATATAGCAGTGGGTCACATAAAAAAATTAATATTGGGCCGATCCTGATACTCTGGAAATAATGGTTTTGGTGGCATCATCTATGCTGTATAGATAAAAGTATAAAGTATAACTTGTGGCTGGCCAGTAAGACTAGATCATATCAATATTGTGATAATTTACGGCACAATTTGCAGGTCTCATTAGTACTTCTGTAACACTGACTGTTATGGTGTGTTGGTTTATTTTGCCCCTTTTTCCGTGTTAAATAATACATTTTTTGTACAGCTTTAATAAAAGTATCATTGAAATCATAAACATGTGTAAGGGGAAAAAGGACTTGGTTGAACATCTTTATTCCAATAACTTCATTAAGGAAGCACATCACTCTCAGCAGAGTCACACTGAACCCAGGGTATCTAAAACCTTTCATATGCAATGAACAGCCATAACTTTAAAACCACGGACAGTTGAAGTGTAACATTATAACATTAATTATCTCGTTACATTGGCACCTGTCAAGAGGTGGGATATATTATGCAGCAAGTGACCAGTCAGTTCTCAAAAGTGATGTGTTGGAAGCAGGAAAAATGGTAGATATGGAACATATGGAAAAAATGTCCGCAGGTCAGTGAACGAACTTCTGTAGCAGATCCTTTGTTGCAGTTTATCCAGTTAATGAAAGACAGACAAACAAGCATGTGTTTATACTAATTCATTCAGTCATCAAGCTAGTTGGTTATTCAGACGTTTGTAAGCAAGGAATGCGTATGTAACTGAACCTTTGTGAATTTTACTTGAATAACCCTGCTCTAGTTTTATGTGTAGGTAGTGCTTTTCTACACTAGGCTCAGTCTGCATAATTAAACATATGTTGTAAACTTGGAAAACGCATTAGAGTTACCTTGATGCCATGAAGCAAGAGATGTGTAGCTATGTAGGTGGATGCTTTTGTTCAGGACTCCCTGAAGTGAATGGCAGGTTATTCATTGGTTAGACACAAAGTAAGGACAGACTGTTCAGCTGAGCTCTCACACAGTATAACTGAGCTGCCATTGAAGCAGTAGTACAAGTGGAGTGAGCAGGTTTTATCAACATACAGCAGATTTTCATTACTAAACACATTTTATTACATTTGTGCTAATTAATGAATTGTTTCATTTAGGGCATTTAGAGTGGGCAGATCTCGCCCCGACCGTTTTCATTTTCCACTGCGCCGTTTACTTTGAATTTGGATAATTAAAACATACCGTGCCTTTCTGTCACTGATTGATCATTACAAATTCTTTGTCTTTTTTTTTTTCTTCCCCCTTTTTATTTTCTCTCAGCTCTCTCTGAAGTGCAGAGCTCCAGAGGTGTCTCAGTACGTGTACCAGATGTATGACGCCGTGCTGAAGAACTGAAGATCTAAACCTCTCCACAAACAGTCTTTTTTTTTCCCTCATAGCATTCCTGTGGTACAAGAACAAACTACACCTCTTCCCATTTCTCTTTTCTAGGATCTGTATTGTTCCCCTGCTCTGTATAGTGTCCTGGTAGCAACCATATGCTTTAGCCAAACTGTCTGTGTTGTGGATAAAAGTTGTAGGTGGTGCATTGTGCCTCGCGGGTAGCGTTTATTATATGCTTACTGTTATAAAAAATATCCATGAATGGAGTGTGACTTTAATTTTTTTTTTTTTTTTTTTTTTTAAATCATTGTATACACTTGGACATGTCTTGTATTTGTCCAAGTCTTTGTATTTGGTTTTTCAGTGCAATTTCAGTTTCACATTCTCAGGCAGAATCAGTGCCACATAAACAGGTTTTTGAGCCAGGGTGGCCTCGATATCTTCAGCATGAGGCAGATGAGGTGAGAGTTCCAGTGCACGTCTTATTATAGTCACCAATTCAAAACCACTATTCAGTAGCTCAGTGGGGTATTTAATTGTGCTTGTGGGGTATTAATCATTTTGGCTTTAGTAAAAAAAAAACTAAAAAAAAAAACAAACTGAAATAGTACCTTCCTGGCTGTATGGATGTGAAATATGCTTCGCATGCTCTAATTTGTTCCCCTTAAATGCTCACACATAAATTTATAAACTAATATTATGTATATTGTTTAGTCTCAATTACACTCCATATTACAACTACTGCCATAAAGCAACTAGCAGTCATTGTGAAGTATACAGATACTATTTCGGCACGTGTTCGCTTTCTGTTTCAAGAGCTTTCATATTCTTCATTCCTGGACTGAAGGCAGTCAGATTAAGCCCATTTTATCGTCATGTATCTGTATGGGTCTGTGCAGTGATCGTGTACCATGATTTATATAAATTATCGCACTTAGTGGATGCACAATTTCTAATATCCATAACAGTTGTACGTGCTAGAGCCTGAACATCATGTCATTTTTGTAGTGCTTTACAGTAATCATTAAAGGAGCAGCGCTGTCATTTGTATGTTGTTGTTGTTGTAATAAGGGTAAATGGCGACGTGTCCCACGGAAGCATCGCTCTCTAACGAAGCTCCTATGCTGCAGATTCTGTTCGAGTCCGGCTAATATAAACGTCAAAACCCGAGCTTGGCTATTAAGATCAGCTTAGCGTCACGTGACGTGTGAAGTAGTGCGTTCATTTACAGTAGTTATTATAACGAGCATGAGTAATCGTGGTGGGAATAGTAGCTAAATCTAGTCTGTTGTGAGGAAATTTCTTTTGAAAAATTGTCTAGAAGTTAAAACAAAAGGCGGTCTTCCTCTCTTTAGAGGCCACCACAGCTAACGCTTCTTCAGTCATTCCATCCTATTTAGTCATTCCTCGCCTTGACACTTGTTGCCAATGTTTTTGCTTCATGTATTTTCATTTTTGAATAAATCGAATAAAAAAAAAAATGTCCCTGACCGTAGCGCCTGTGTGTTTCTGTGCTTCCCTTGGATTTGGAGGTAATGCCCGTGATCCTGGTGACGCATGTGCCAGATTATCGTGTCTGATTATTGTCCTAGAGCACCAAGTCGTTTTAGTCTTATACCACCAGCCTACCTTTTTTTTTTTCTATCTCTTGAAGTTAAAAATGCAGATCGTCACGACAAGAAGCCACAAAGAGCAAACTTGAAGTCCTGAAGATCCTTCCATCGTCCATGCCGCTTATCCTGCATTGGGAGAGCCTGGAGCCTATCCCAGGGAACTCAGGGCACAAGGTGGGGGACACCCTGGACGGGGTGCAAACCCATCGCAGGGCACAATCGCACACTACAGATAGATTCGGAAATGCCAGTCAGCCTACAGCGCATGTCTTTGGAATGGGGGAGGAAACTGGGGTATACGCAGGAAAACGCAGGGAGAACATGCAAACTCCATGCACACAGGGTGGAGGCGGATTTGAACCCCCAGCCCCAGAGGTGCGAGGCAATACTCAAGAGCAGAGTATCAGAGCAGAGCAAGGCCACTTCTCCTGGTTGTATCTACACAAAATGCACAGAATAAAATATTTTGTCACCCCTTCGGTTGAAGCAAAAAGTCAACATGCAAGGCCACTTTATTGCAAATGTGTCCCTTATGACAAAGATCAAGTCACATGGAATGCTTCAGTTAGTCTTTAAAAATAAATTTGGGCTGAAATTGATTTTTTTGTTTTGTTTTTTTTGTTTAAACAAACAAACAAACAAACAAAACAAAAAAAAACATGTAGCCTGCTTATTGAAGAAGATATCTGAGCTCAGACAGCTCTATGCCGCATTCCTGTCGATTTCACGCACAATTTAAATTTCAGATTCAAAGCCTCCATAAAACCCGAGTCCAGCAGATGGTAACCTTTTAAGGCTTACTCTCAGCCTGGGAAACTGCACCGGTCACTAAGCTCTAAAACACACACACACCTGGACACATCTGGCCACCGAGCGTGTAAGTACGGCGCAGACAGGTATGTACCACGTGGTTACTTAGCAACAAGGGGAAAAGTCTGGGTTGCTAAGAAACAGCCGCCTTACTACTGCACGTCGAGAGACGCAGGATGCGCACATGTTCAGTAGTAAAGCAAAAGAAAAAAACATCCTGAGAGAAATCGGTATAAAACTGCGACAAATCAGAGATCAGGGTTATGCACGGGATTAGTTATCCTTTTAGTCGACATATGCAGCTGTTCTGTAAAATAAATACATTAATAATAATAATAAAACCCAAACGCAACTTGAGTCGAATTTGTGCAAAAGCATGCATCGTGCATATTATCAGTAAATGCAATATTTCAATAGAGCTAGATACGCGTGCAGTGCGCGTGCATATGTATTCTCCTCGCGCCTGTGTGTGAACCTGTCAGGCTCTTAACAACTGCAATATATCTTATTATTTCGGGCTCGTGTCATATCGGAGGCGGAGAGCATCTACACGCGGAGGGAGGGAGACACGGAGAGCGCTTGCTGACTGACCAACATGCATCTTTTTTTTTTTTTTTTTTTTTTTTTTTTTTTTTTTTTTTTTTTTGGCAAATCAGTCTGCGTATAAGAGCGCGAGCTCCGAGGCTGTGTGTAGAGCTGCGAGGTTACGATCGCGTGCGTACTTTCATGTTTTTCACTGGTGCGCGAGCATCGGGACCTGTTGTTTTTTATTTATATATATATTTTTTTATTTATTAGTTTTTGTATGGTGGGGTTGCACCACCAGAAAAAGGAGGATGTCCCTTCAGGAGCATTACTGCTGCTGTTGGAGGCACCTGGAATACCTACGCATTGGACGAGTCGGGAGCCAAAAGTCGTGAAAAGTCGGTAGGTCGGTTTGTTCCTCGTGGCGCAGATTCGAGCTTCCTACCTGCCGTCGAGGAAAAGTATCACGAGGTTTGCATGATTTTTTTTTTTACTTTAAGATGGGCAAATCTGCACCTTACATAGCAACACAATAAGCAGCCATAATAGCGCGCGCGTTTCAAGTAAGGGTGGGGCAAATACAATTAAAATATTTGTTATACATTTGATATAGTTATGCATTGGGTATATTTTGATTTCCAAAGCATAACTTGCGGTAATAGTGTACATATGTGCACGAGTATGCAATTGTGTGTATGCTAATATTTGACAATATGGCATTTTCTATTCATATCTGTTTATATCTCCCTGTTTAGGTTTAGAAGTTATGATAATGACTGCAGTACTACTTGTACCATGTACAGCCCATTCACAATGTTTTATGCAGCATTCCTACAGTGTTGGGGTATGATGGTGCCAGAATTCAACTGAGCAGTTGAGGCTTTACCCACTGAGCCATATTTGAAGCAGGTTCCACATGCAGTTCTTCCATGCTCTGTCAGCTTATCTATCACCAAATTTATTTGCAATCTGTTAACCATCTTTGGATATGAAGTTGCTTGGTTAGCCAGGTGTTTTATTAGGGGGTGTGAGGTTTGATCCTTAGAGCCCTGGGTAGGCAAGGGAGCCCTAAGGAACAACATTTGTCCAAGGAAACAGAGTACATTAACCTGTCAGCAGGCCCAAGGTTCCTTCTGGTGTCCCTGGTTTAATAAACTATAATCAGATATGTCACCACCACTAAATATCATTCAGTGGCTGTTTTCTTGCATTGAATAAATTTCCATTATGTATGATGTATCATATTTGTAAAGGTCTCTCTGATAAGGTCATCATTCAGTCTTCAAATAAGCTTACTTGCTGTTCTGTACCTTCACATGGATGTCGCAAAGCACAGCCCATTAATTTCACCCCCCAATTCCCCTTCATCTCTAGGGTCCCAGTTTTAGTCGTCCTATGAATGGGGCTGTGCTGTGCCCAGCTCAGCTCCCCGTGCCCTGGTCAGGACTATGCAGGGCCCTGGTACCCTCCTGAATGCACTGGCCAGCGGTTTGCGAGAGCAGGGAGGGCGGTGGGGCCCACCGAGGCCGAGGTGGATACGGTGCTATGCCCCCTCCTTTCCGGATAGCAGTGCTGGGCGCGCAGGGTGTGGGCAAGACAGCCATTGTGCAACGCTTCCTCCACGATGACTACAGTGACGCGGCCTCGTCAAGCCGCACACGCCGAGTGCATCTGTCTGCCGCTGTGCTCAATGGCCACGTGCACGACTTGCAGATCACTGACTACCCGGCCATCAGCAGCTTCCCCGGCAGCTCCCTCCAGGTATGGACATAGATGTGTGGGGCTTCGAGTGTGGGGAGTATTTTGAAATTATTTTTAATGCTTTATTAAAGGAATACTCCAACATTTTTCAACCTAACTCCTATCTGCCATGTCTGACACGTTTTCCCGAACATAAAACTCAAATTATTTTGTTTGCTCAAAATTCACTTAGCTGTCTAAAGGGGGACACATTTGCCTCACTTCCATGTGGTTGGGGGTTTGAATCCTGATCCTGCCACCGCCCTGTGTGTGCAAAGCCCCATGCCTCAGGCGCCCCCTCCGGGCACCCCGGCTTCCTCCCCCAGTCCAAAGAAATGTGCTGTAGGCTGATTGGCGTCCCCAAATTGTCCATAGTGTGTGAATGTGCCCTGAGTCCAGGGTATGTTTATTGACTGTCCCAGTCTTTCCTCACTACAGAGAAATGTGTTAAAATGATCACTTCTATATAAACTATATAACCATTATAGTATATAAAGATTAAGCTGAAAAATTCTGAAGTATTCCTATTTATAGGGTAATATTGTAAACTTTCCATTCATTATCATCGGGATCAGTAGTGGCTTTGCAGATCAGGACTATACTCCAGGAAATGAAAAAATGGTTGAATCTAATGAAATTTTCCTTTTCACACTTGTGATGGAAGCTTTTTTTTTTTTATGGAACATTGTTATGAGACTGTAGGAAGCCAGAGGTCATGTTATCTGCATACATCTGTGTTGTGTGATTATCATGATTCAGTTTCATAACTGCAGCCCAAAAGCATAATTTTTAACAAGCAAAGCAGGATATGATAAAATATGATAATCCTGCTTCAGAGGAACATCGGCTTAACTAGGGTTATTTCAGTCCTCACTTTAATCTGCTGTTTCTAAAGAGGCAATTTCAAATCTCTGAACTGTGCTCATTACAATCATTTTAGAAGAATCTTGTAGGTTTGCCTTCTATACTGATAAAGACAGACGAACAAGGCTTCTCTAAAAAAAAAAAAAAGGTACAAAATGAGCTTCAGATCAGCATAAAAGTGTCCAGGAATTCATTTTGAGGCATGCTGTAAGCCTATTAGCGTTATATTACTGCCCTCAGTCAAACCCTTACAGACAGTACTCTCAGGGATCGCAGCGAGAGTCCCGTATTACATCAGCAGTCTTCTGAGGTAACTTCTGAGGTAAACTCACCCCTCCCCCATCCTTGATATGTAATAACCTGCATTTGTTTTGACTGACTCATGCTACTAAACAACACAATTCCCTGCACTGTAACGCTTGAATTATATTCTTACCCAAGCTGTACATATTGGATTGATTAATACAGTTTTCCTCAGGCTTAATAAGAGTGTACTCTTGCCCGCAATGGTAATGAGTTCATCAGGCACTTGTTCACAAACCTCATCTTAAAAACAAGTGTTTATGATGAAAGACATGATGCTTTTTTTCCCCCTGAGAGGCAGTTCCTGGTTACCAAATTGTAATTACCTGTTAGGTCTCCACTGTCTTCTTGTTTTTTTTATATTATTATTATTATTACTATTAAAGAAGGAATTAAACTGATTGTAGATAATAATATGCCAGTTGAAATTCATTCTCACCCCAGCGTGATAGGAGCGATGTGGCTCAGCTGGTCTTGGCACGTCCATCTTCTGTACCACCCTCGCTTGCTTTCCTCAATGAATATTAGCTGAATATGTAGAAAGGAAAGGAAGGAAAAAGTGTGAAATGTGAATATTAATGGTAGTGCTTTGGTATGGTAATGGTACATTTCCACATATTTCTGACACTTTTATATATAGACCAAATATTACCACAGACAAATACAAATACATGCATATTTCTTTTTTCTTTTCTTCTTCTTTTTTTTTTTTTTTAGAGAAACTAATTTTACTTTAAATAAATAAAAGTGCTGTTTCACTTCTTAAAAGGAATTGGCCTAATGGTTTTGGCATTTTACCCATCCGAAGGTAATGGTATTAACAGTTTCCAAGAGTTCACTCTGTTTTATTCAGTCACCCCTGCTGAAAAAAACAAAAGAAACCCTTATAGAATTTGTAATGGTTTTAATGGTTATTATAGTAATTGTATTGGTTTGAATGGAAACTGTAATGGTCGCTGTGGGTATTTACTGGTAATTTATTACTTTCCATTGGAGGCATGTTATGTTCATTGGATACCATTTAGGACCTTCGTCCTTCTACGTAATGGAAACCATTTGGTAATGGTTTTAATGGTTAACAGCAGATGGTTTGTAGGGGTATTTGTAGTGGAATTTCTGTGATGGTTTCTATTATATTCAGCGTACTGTGTAATTGAGAGGAGAAATGTGTTCAAATTTGTGTCTGCGGTAACATCACATTTGTGAAGGGCTACGTCATTAAATAAGGAAATATCACATCAGTCCATTATGTCAATAATTATATAACTATGCTATAACATAAGTGATAACAGGAACGAACTTGTTTCATGGACATTCCACAACATTTAAATGTAACTATAAATGGATAACAAGTAATATGAAAAGAATCGATAGAAGCATGTACTGGTTTCAATGACCATCGCTGTATTGGAATATTGTGGGGAGAAAAATGTGATGTTCTCATATTTTCACAGAATTTAAAATCATCGCACTCACTTTTAACCCCACGTGTCCTTTTGTGACTCAGGAGTGGTCAGACGTTTGTTGTCGAGGTATTCGCAGTGCCCATGTCTACATCCTGGTTTACGACATCTGCTGCTTCGACAGCTTCGAGTACGTCAAGACTATGCGCCAGCAGATCCTGGAGACCCGGTACATACTATACAGAACCTACCATTTATACTATTTTGACATTTAAACATAGCCAGATGTGGACGTCCCAGTCTCAGCAAATTTTTCACCACAAACTACTACAAATATGTTTTTTTTTTTTGTTTTGTTTTTTTTAATAATAAGATGTATATTGCTCTAGGTAATAGTTTAATTTTAATAGTTTAAGTTTAATGCATCAGTAGTGTGTTATTTCTATTTAGTATGGTAGTATGAAATAGATAGATAATGTAGATAGCCTCCTAAAGTTATACTCTAATAGTATAACTATGCTGTTTTGGGTGTAGCCACTTTCTCTTTCTCTGTTCTTATTTTCTCTAGTCTTTTCCGTTGCTCACACACAAACACACCCTTTCTTGAAGTCCTGCATATTCTCACTCTCTGAGGATCTCACTCTTTTCTTCTTTTTCTCTCTTTCTCTTGTGTGGGTCCTCTGATGAATGGTGGTCCAGATGTAATCACACAATGGTCAGTCCATGTCAGTTTGTCATTCTCAACTGCATCTCCGTCACATCCACAGCCACCTTAAATGTGGTTACTAGGTGCCTGAGATGGCACACTTCAGTGACAGAAATACGTCAAAGTTCAATGTTTTTTGAGACTTAAAAATAGGCTACAGCCACTTTATTCCGTGTTCGCCTGAATGCTAATGCGAGATGGGGAATTTTAGAAATGAATATAACAGTGTAACAGTATTAACCTGCAGGTAGGGTTGCTTATTGTTTAGATGTTGGTTATTATTCACATTCACATTATTTGTTTTATTTCCGTTTACACAACCTGCCGCACAAAATTACAAGAGTGCCGTCACTTAAAATACTGACTGCACCTATAAAGCAAGGGATTCATGGTAACTGAATAGGGAATGGGATTTCGACACAGTCTTGATTTAACATTCCAACACATTTCTCTCTGCTGGTACTAATTGCTAATTGCAAGCACTTCCATGGCAAAATTTGCTGCCCAGAGACAACAAGGCTTGTTAGCTTTGATCAATAAATCACAGAGAAAAAGCAGGAGCTACAAAGAACGCTTAATGTTAAGGAAGAGTAGCAATTTGTGCAAACTAGGCTAGCCGCAGGGAAGCCTAATAAGTCACGGTGACTTAAGGTTTCTGCATGTGAATAGAGGAATAAAGCAGTTGTGCATGCATGTGTGTGTGTGTGTGTGTATGTGTGTGTGTGTGTGTAAGGGATATACACAAAAAGCATATTAAGTACTTTCATTACTGTACCAAAGAAAGAGTGATTTAACACACACCATAATTTAACTGACATAATTAAATGATTGCAGTGCTGTTTAACCCTTGTAACTCTTAAATATTCAACTTCAACAACTGAATGTAAGAAAACACGCATTTGATCATTCAAAAATATGTTAATCTATCTCAGGCAGCAATGTCATTTTTAAGTTTTTATGCTGGGATTTTGCTCTTAAATGGGAGAGTTTTAAGCCTACAATTAGGAGGGGAAAAACAAAAAAAACCCAAATGTAGTTAACTAGGAAGTCATGCACAATGGTCTAACCCATTTAGATTTAATGCACAACTTAAAAGCCAAGGGACACACCAACACAAATACAGTGAAGCATGGTGGTGGTAGCATCATATTTAGAGTTACCCTTGTCGTCTAGGTTGGTTGCTTCTCTGACTAACGTCTTCTTTACCTTGTCACTGACTCCCTACCCCCAACCCCCACACCTCCACCACCACACACACACACATTTCAGTATCATAGACTATATTATGTACATTCATGACATATAATCCTAGTTATGACCATTTCAGTTCCATGTTGTACCACTACATAATGTGTAAAAGTTCAAGAGGGTGAATACTAATGCAAGGCACTGTATTTACACCAACTCACTGACAGATAAATCACAGATAGTTTGTTGTGAAGTGGCATTCACCTTTATTTACATCCATAACAGTGGGACACAAATGGCACCCCAGTCGTGGAATCACCCATCTGAAGTGTGAGACTGTGTGTAGGTGTTTTTATGAATGTACTGACAAGTGTTTCTCAACACCATTAACATTTAGCCTACATGGTCGCGTGCATCTGCCATTGGTATGATGATTGATTGGGAGCGATGGTGTCAGCTGTCACGTGTCGATGCATCAAAGGCGAGATGGCAGCTCTGCTGGTGTCAAAAATGCTTTATTGATCTTGACACAATTAGGTCTCATCCAGTCTGTCAAGCCAACTGCTTACTCTTTTTCTTTCTTTCTTTCTGTCTGTCTGTCTGTCTGTCTGTCTGTCTGTCTGTCTGTCTGTCTGTCTGTCTGTCTGTCTGTCTGTCTGTCTGTCTGTCTGTCTGTCTGTCTGTCTCTCTCTCTCTCTCTCTCTCTCTCTCTCTCTCTCTCTCTCTCTCTCTCTCTCTCTCTCTCTCTCTCTCTCTCTCTCTCTCACACACACACACACACACACACACACACACACACACACACACACACACACACACACACACACACACACACACACACACACACACACACACACACACACACACACACACACACACACACACCGGAGCAACGTGATTATTGATGTCAAAGTCAGCCAACAGCTGGCTGATAGGACATCTGATAGAACAGCTCTTGTTTCAGGGGGAAATTATGACAGTTAATTAATCATTCAAATTAAAAGCCATTTTATCCAAGCTGTTGTTTTACCACAAATCTCACTTACTAAGTCTAAGCCTGTTTGGATGTTGCATGGATTTGTAGGAAGGCTATGTGCCTAACACCTGCTTCTCTCTCAACACGATAATATCAATATGGAATCAAAACAGGGCCAAAAGTATTTTTTTTTTGCCTGTGATATTGATATTGACAAAAGATTTTGGAGCTGATATAACGTGGTGGTGGTTTTTTTTTGCACAGGATATGTGGAAAGGTTTTGTCATCATAAAGAATGTGAAAAATCGTGTAACTATCACTCATATTGTGCCACATGTTTCCCCAGACTGGATTTATGACTGTGTTTGGACTGCACATGCTTTTCAACTGTAATCTAAATGCAGAATTACATCTAAAGTAGGGGTAATGAATTTTCTAACTTTGTGCATTACTGAACAGATTAATGCATCAGTAAAACCAATGAATAACATGCTGAGCATGATGGCAAGCAAATTACTTAATGACTTAATGAGGGAGTGAATGGAGATTAGAGAGAGTTGACTTAATAAGGGAATGGGTGAATAAATAAGTGCATAAATTATTACATAAAAGAAGGGCTCATAAGTTTTTAAAGGAGCAGATTGGAATTTTTAGAGCCCTCTGCACCATGAAAGGTCAATTGCAGTTGCACTGAAAACAATGGCAACTGATTTCCATAACCTTTTTTGAAGCTATCTATGCCTCGGGGTTTTCTATAAGGGTTGCCTTTTAGGAAGAAGGTCAGAGCTGAGCAGCTCTGTTCTAGCTGTTGGTGAAGCTAATTTCTGGGCTGGAAAAATGTAAAAGCTTCAAATGAAGAAACAACTATGATCCATTGCATGGCTACAGCATGGATTCACTGTGTTTAAGGTATATTCTTTCTTTTCTTATACTGAAAATGAGTTGGCCCACAGTGTTCAAATTCATTTACATTTTGCACACAACTTCAAAATTCAAGGTATACACCTCAACAAATGCAGTGCTTTGAATAAGTATTCACCCCTTTGAACCTTTACACATTTTGTAGTGTTACAACAAAGCGCTATGTTTGGCAGAAACCAAACACTGCCAGAGCCTAATTTGAGCCGGATCCTGTTCTGGCAGCACCTCCAAAAAATAGCACATCTATTAGATTCATTAGATTCGCTTACAAGGATAAACGTTGTCAACCTGCGCATGGCTTTGAAAGTGAGATTGACTGGCCTGAATTAAATAGAGTTAACAGCCCATGTACAGTCATTCAGGCTTTTAGGGAGTACAGGGACTCAAATACAAAAAAAGTTGCAGAAGGACTGAGGCTGGTGTTGGCTACTGTGAATACCATACCATTTTGTGCACTCATGGATACGTAAGGGACACAGGGAAGAGTAGGAGGACATAGACATGACAGCTTTGTGGAATATGTTAGTTTATTGTAAGTAGGCCTACTGTAAGAAATGTAGCTTTGTTTTCGAAGTGCTTTGGGCAAATGTGTTTTGTAGCTAACTGAGATGACCACACATATAAGCTGATCGAATTTGTACTGAGAAAGCTCACTGCTATAAACTTGTTAGGTCGCTGTACCAGTGTGATGAATTACACAGGCCTACATATTAGCATTGAATATCGTTAGCTATGTGAGATTCTAGAAGCACTTTTATGTGTCTGTAAGTTCGGGGACCGGGACCTTTTGCGTTTCTCCCGACCTGCTGGATCACTACCCTCTTATAGTTCTGGGACCTGCAGATTTGCAAATTAAGCACTGAACACTGCTTATCACCAGTGAAACATGGTGGTGGTAGGATCATATTTAGCTTTACCATTGGTCTCTTCTCTGGTTGGTCCATAGCTGTTCACTGACTCTCCTGCCCACACCCCCCACTTAAATACAGTCCCTGCTGAAAGTATTAGAAAGGCAAGGCCAATTCTATTTTTTTTAGCTATACACTAATATATTTGGGTTTGAGATCAAAAGATGGATATCAGACCTATAGATCGGAATAGATCGGAATTTCAGCTTTAATTTCCTGATATTTACATCTAGATGTGTTAAACAACCACTATTTCCACCTGATAAAGTCCTTTGTTGTGTTGGCAGTGCTTTTTGGGCCATTGTCTTGCTGCATGATGAAGTTCCTCTCAATCAGATTAGATGCATTTCTCTGTAAATTGGAAGACAGATTGTTTCTGTAGACTTCTGAATTCGTTCTGCTGCTACCATCATGAGTTAGTGTGCCACCATCAATAAAGATTAGTGAGCCTGTTCCAGAAGCAGCCATCAAGCCCAAGCCATGACACTACCTCCACCATGCTTGACTGATGAGCTTATATGTTTTGGATTATGAGCAGATCCTTTCTTTCTCCACACTTTGGCATTTCCCTCAGTTTGGTAGAGGTTAATCTTGGTTCCAGAACTTTTGTGGCTCATCTCTGTATTTCTTAGTGAATTCCAATCTAGGTTTCTGATTCTTACTGCTGATGAGTGGTTTGCATCTTGTGGTATGGCTTCTAGATTTCTGCTCTCAAAGTCTTCTTCGAACGGTGGATTGTGATACCTTCAAACCTGCCCTGTGGAGGTTGTTGGTGATGTCACTAATTGTTGTTTTGGGGGTTTTCTTTACAGCTTTCACAATGTTTGTCATCAACTGCTGTTGTTTTCCTTGCCTGACTTGTTCCATGTCTGGTTGTTAGTACACCAGTGGTTTCTTTCTTTTTCTGGACATTCCAAGTTGTTGTATTGGCTATGCCCAATGCAATGGCTCTGATAGATTTTCTCTCTTTTTCTCAGCTTCAAAATGGCTTGCTTTTCTCCCATAGACAGCTCTCTGGTCTTCATGTTGGTTTATCCTTTTTAAAAACAAATGCAGTCTTCACAGGCAAAACCTAAGGCTCAAAAACAAGAGCAGACATCCAAAGCTATTAATTCTTTAAACAATCAATTTAAGTCACATATTCCAATATTTTTGATCACTTGAAAAAATGGGTGGGTTCAAACAAAAGGTGCCATGTTTTAAGTTGTTTAGTACATCTAGATGTTAATATGAGGAAATGAAAGCTGAAATTCCCATTGTCCCATTCATATTTTGATCCCAAATGTCTTCAATGTATTGCAAAAATAAATAAATACATAAATAAATAAATAAATACATAGAATTGGCCTTGCCATTCCAGTACTTTAGGGGACTATACATAACCCAAGTCCATTTCAGTTCCGGGTTGTAACCATACAAAATGTGGAAAATTTCATAGGGAGTTAATGTTGATGAAAGGCCTGTATTTACAGCCACTTACCGACCGATAAATCACACATAAAGTAAACATATAAAATACAAGAAACATGTAAAGTAAGTTTAACGCATCCATTATAAAAAATATTCTGCCTACTGGCATCAAAAATATACAAGAAAATGTACATTTTGTCTCATTAGTCACAGAGAAACAGCAACAGTAAAGACATGTAAACTAATTCAAAAGTGTTGTAAATAAACACAGCCAACATCCAGATCTCTTGTCCTTTTGTCATTGTGGCTGAGATGGCAAGACATAGCATATGTGTAGAGATCAGAGGCTGCGAACTGTCACAGCTGGTGATGGATGTGCAAAGCTCGGCCACCTTGCTCACTAAGACCCCGACACTCTGCGCTGATTGACAGCAGGGAAGCTCGAGTCTAATGAGAGCAGGCTGTCTTAACACACACACACACACACACACACACACACACACACACACCTAGACACATATTCACACACACAGTGCACACACTTACAGATTAAAATAAATTAGCTTGGATGACCGGGTCATGTTATTAATTAACAGCTTTGCTCAAGCCAATTCAAACATAGCGTTGAAATACCACTCAGAGTCTCAGAGCATTTGAATTAATTTAAAACACTAATTTGAGCTATTTTGAGTGACTCAGTTCCTTTTGGTCCTCTTTTACCTCTCTGGGGGTCTTGTGAGAGGGAAAATCCTTTTCCTCACAAACTGTCAGAGCCATTTTCTGTGAAAGACATAAGTGGAGTCACAAAACCAGCGTTATCTTGCTATGTGGCAGACAGCAGTGACGGCTCACAGGTTGGCCATTTCCCCTCCTATTACTAGCATTTCTCTCTTTGACAGTTCAATGTTGTAGCACCCTGTCAACCCCATCTGCAGAGAGGTAGCGCACAGGAAGTAATTCTTAGAAAGCCAGGACTGCCTTATTAGATCCTGAACAAAACATCCAACCGGGGTGTAATGTTTTTTGACAGATCTCTACTGAGTTTATTGGGTGTCTACAAATTACTAAATCAGAAACAGAAATATATTCTTCTCGCCACAGAATAAACAAAGAAAAAAATTTACTTTGTCATATTACAAAGAAACAAAGCCCTCTGTTCTGAAGACTTTCAGAAAACTTACAGTTACAGATTTACCTCTGACGGTTACAAAGCACTGATGCTGGAGACGTCTTTGAAAAATGTTAAATAAACACTTCCTCACAGAAAAAGTTACCATAGCAGTGATTCTCTTATGAGGATTACACCTCAAAAAATGCAGCGCCTTGATTAAGTATTCACCCCGTTACAGCAAAGAAAATATGTTTAAACTAATCACTGCTTAGCACTAGGGAAACATGGTGGTGGTAGCATCATATTTAGCTTTACCCTACTCTATGAATGCTAAAATGAACACACAGGAAAATCTCCAGTGTAAACTGTTTGCACATCTCTCATTGTGTTTTAGTCTCCCTTAATAATGTGTGCTTGTTCTGGGTTTCCACAGGGTGATGGGTGCAACAGAAACACCGATCCTGATTGTAGGCAACAAGCGCGATCTCCAGCGAGGCCGGGTCATCCCGCGCCACAACGTCTCAGACTTGGTGCGCAAGAGCTGGAAGTGTGGCTACGTGGAGTGCTCGGCCAAGTACAACTGGCACATTTTGCTGCTGTTCGGTGAGGCTTTACGGAGCGTGGGCTGTGCCCGCTGCAAACACGTGCACACCACTGTACGCTTTCAGAGAGCGCTGAGGAGAGAGCGCTGCGCTCTCATGTGAGGTGCGAGCTTGTCACGTTCAAAAAGAAACTCAGTTATAGCTGTGGTAATGAGCCCAGGTTGCCTTCTAGCCAAGGAATCCTGTCGTGGATGTTCCACTGAGGAGAAATGTGTCCTCTGTTCATGCCAAGAGGAATCCTCAGATGCTGCTTGTTCAGGAAACAGGCCGACTGAAACGTCTCAATGATGACTGAAGCCTCAAAAATCAGCTTTAATATCACGTTGCTGAAATGCAAATAATGTGTTTATGCTGGGACTGCTTTAAGAAGCCCATTTCTGCTTTTTATCTCGGGGACACACTGATGAATCTTTCAGTTCTATTGAGTAAAAGTGCATCTCTCTCATCATGGCTCATTGTGTGGCTGTACCACACACGGGTGAACAACATAAGAGCACAAATAAACATATGTGTACGCCCAGTGGATGCTTCCATCTTAGGACTTACCTGTTTAGCTTGTTCAGGTGCAATTCAGTATTGTGTTGTATGACAAGGCATGAAATATGTCCTAATCTCACTCTCAAATGAAGTGTTAGAGCAGGAAGTGGGTCAGTGAATTATATGATATAGTTCACCAGGACCTAAGCAAACAAGGAGGGTTCGAATTTTATTCTTCTATAATATGAAGCTCAATTTCAACTTGACCTCATTCTTCATCCTGAAGGACAGCACAATATTGCCAAGAAATATGTTCAACCATGAAATTTGCTATTACACCCCTCTGACACCTTTGATAGTACTCGTCCTAAAAAAAATAAATAAATCTTTTATACAACATCCTGTATTTTAATTCTGTATCTAGTTCAAACAGTGCCCCAGCAAATGAAACTTGAATAAAAAAAGTATGAATTTTATTTAAAGAAACCTTTTTTTAAATAGTGAAGAAGGTTTATATGCATATAAAGTTTTATTTTCACAATGTTGACTGTACTCTGCTGACAGTAAATACATTTGTCTCATATATGGTAAAATGTCAAGATTAATATTTATGGGCCATGCTTGAAGGAAAAAAAAAAAAAAAAGGTACTAAACTGTATCTTTCCCTGTCACTGGCGAGGTTCCCTTATCTTTTGTAGCCTTAATATGTATCTTTCAATTGGAAAAGTAGATATATAGTTCCTTAAAAGATTTAAGGTACATAATTGGACCATAAAATTACGTTTTAGAGTAAAGCTGTAAAGGTAAACTACACTATGTGCACCTATCTAGGTTAAAAAAATAAATAAATAAAATACTAAAGATACAAAAGGTGTAGAGAAAATGGTATCGTTTATAGTATCCTTTTTTTCTGAGTGTAAATGTAAACCTGGTATTATATTTAAAAGTATTTTTAATCAAGAATCCCTAATAATTTATCATGCATTATGCTTAATATCTGTGGAAAATCACCCCTGATAAATTATCATTGTATTTTAAATCTTGTGAGGAAACAAAAGTCTTGATCAAAATAAAGGTATTTGATATTACATACATTAAATACAATTGCTCCGTAAACAACTGAAAGTCAGGATGTACTTGTTGCCCTAAAACTGATAATAAATCATCTTGCTGGTATCAGATCACAGATATATTTTGTTTTTTATTTTGTAACCACAGAAAGAGTTATTTCTGGTACAGTGGTCACAATAATTAAACATTTTCCATTTTAGAAAATGGCTTTTAAGAACATAACATGGAGGAGGATTTTAATTCGTTTTTATCTATTTAGCTCTAAATGCTGACTGATAATTGTTGGGGGAGGCCTGCATTCTCTAGCCACAACAGACCAATTTCTATGCCTGCAGATAATCATGAGAGGTCTGAAGTGGTCCTCTCCTCTGAGAGAAATTTGAGAAGGAGGAGAGAGAATGAGAGAGGAGAGAAGGAGGGAGAGATGCACCGGGTGCAGCTGCTCTGGTGTGATAGACTGCAGTTTCAAGGAGGCTATAAATAGCCCCAGACTTACACTAGGGTTTATTTATAAAGGCTGCACTGGCAAAAACAAGGCGGCAAGGTGACTTGCAAAACTGTTATAGGGAATATACAGCTAAGAATAACCTCAGTGGGAATGCTTCAGTGTTTAAATAATATGTTAGATACTGCATCTCCCTGTTCTTAATCATTTATGGATAAACAAAAGCAGCCTGTATATACACATTACTTATAGCTGATTAGATGGGACTGATATAGATTTTAATAATCTAACATTTGGGTATTGTCTGTGGGTACTTTCGCATCTTATGTGTTTTGACAGAACAAGGCTCAGCTGTGAAGCACCTGACTGTGAACAATAATACAGTGTGTGCTTTTCTATTTCCACAAGCCTCCCAGCTGCCTGGGGGAAAGTGCTTATTTGATAAAGCCACAGCATGTCAGCATGTGTATATCCGAAATTCTAAGCACAGTCAAGAAACTATTCTAAGCAAATTTGTAGATCGTTTAAAAAAAAAAAAATGTTTCCTTCATGATTTTGGCATGCTGAATTTCCCTCTGGGCAAGTGGGAAGTGGGTGTTCAGTGGTTAAGGCTTTGGGCTCCTGATTGGAAAGTTATGCATTCAAATCCCTGCATAGCCAAGCTGCCATTGTTGGGTCCTTGAGCAAAACCCTTAACCCTCAATTGCTAAACTGTGTTCTGTTTCAGCTGTAAGCCATTTTGGATAAACCATCAGTCAATTAAGCAAATGTAAGAATGTTAATGTATCAGGGCAGCATGATGGTGCATAAGGAAGTATTGTTGCCTCACAGCTCTAGAGTCTTGAGTTCAATCTCATGTTCTGGCTCAGATGTGTTGAAATGTAATGGCCTGGCATCCCATCCAGGAGGTAATCCCATCTGGCATCCTATCCAGAGGGTAGGCTCTAGATCCACTGTGACCCTGACAAGGATGAACTGGTTACTAAGCTCATAATTGAATGAGTTTAACCCTGCAAATGTCTGAGATACAAAACATGGCACAAATTACAACTGAGAGCAAAAATATACATTAAAAAAAAAAAAAAAAAAAAAAAAAAAAAAAAAAAAAAAAAAAAAAAAACATTAAACCCAGAATTCAAGCTCCTGATTTGCCACCATCTCCTGGTCTCCTCCTCTGCACTTTGTGGCACTGAATTTGGATGTAGTTTGAGAGGTTTTCCTAGAGCATCTTTTGGTGGAAGCTCTACGAGAAACATTAAGTCCTTTTTGAGTATCAGATATAACAGTGCTTTTTACTGACATGGTGTCTGGAGTGGTGTCTCCTGGACTTTGACTTCTATAGCAAACTGGTTTGGGGATCCTTGTAGGTGTCTTGTCAGGTCTGTGGTCCCGTCTGGGGCGGACACATGGTCTCAGTTTCAACTTATAGATGGAAGGCACCCTTTCTGGCTTTTTCAAGGACCTCTTCTGACATGAGGAAGGGGCCTGTGGCTTCTCCTTATTGCCATTGCCAGAGTTGTTGGATTCAGCAGTCTTGGATGGTTCAGTAGAATCTTTTGAATCCATACTTGAGCCCAGGGAAGACCAGGAACTGACCATAGAGGGTTTGGAAATGTTCAGGTGTCTTGAATCTGTGTTAGTCTGACTTTTTTGCTTTTTGCCTCTGACATCTCTGGAGAAATTGTTCACCCAACTTTCAACAGATACTTTCTCAAGCGGCCTCCTCCCTTTTGAAAGTTCACCAATGACAGCTTCAAAACTAGCATCCCTTGTATTAATTTGTCTAGAGGATGAATAGGATGCACCAGAGGATGTGTTGTGGATTGAAGGTTTCCTGATCTCATGTGAGATCTCTTGAGAATTAATTAAATAGTCAGGCTGACTACTGTCCTGTTCATTCTCAGAGTCACCACCATCAGAGTCCATGCCAAGTTGTTGTAGATTAAACAGGATCTCTTCCTCGAGGCTCTGGTACAGGATGGCCTCCTGAGCAGGACTGATTGGAGGAGGAGTAAAGAGATAGCTTCTCTCTGTATCTCTAAATTTGTTTTCTGCATTTACAACAGAAACAAGTTGAGATGGCTCCACCGTGGTGCTGTTGAAGTCTGATTTGCTTATGTTGATTACAGAATTTAGTACAGTGTGCTTTGGAAGTTCTAAGTAGTGTTTTCTGTTACCATGTGAAGAAGATCTTTGTCGGCTATTCTCATTTCCCTGAAGACTGGTAGGTTGGCATGAGTTGTCTGATGACTGGCCTTTTCCATTTGAGGCAGGGAGCCTATTATTTCCATCCCTTGATATGACACCCATTAGCCCTTTTGTTGGAGAAAATGTCCGAATGAACCCAGGGCTCTTTCTGGCATTCCCACTGTCTTGAGGGTCTTGGTAGCTTACCAAACTGTTGCTGTTGGTTGCAAGACCTTGACCTGGTGTAGCACACTGGAAAGACTGAGCTGACACTGAAACTCCTGGCTTCTCTGGAACACTTTGAGAATCCGGGTTGTTCTTTGGCCCAGTTGTGGCATTTTGTCTCAGCTTTGATACAATCTGCGACTTAGTCCAATTGTGCCCAAGCCTGTTGTCTGGCCCTTGCTGGGGTGGAGGAAAGGTCTGGCTGTAAACCTTCTGCAAGACCAAGGGTGTACTGGGACGTTGAATCTCTGGTTGTGGTGGGGTGGATGGGCGAGCTGGCCGTGGAAGACTACTGGTTACACGTGGAGATGGAGACACCCTACTGGGTCCTCTGCCTGTTCTGCTAGTGGACTTCAGCACTTCATTAGTATCAGAGTAGGTCTGTTGACAAGGGACCCTTAGTCTGAAAGAAGATCCACAAAGCCAGATGAGCTTATGGATGTCCCAATTATATGATATATTATTTCCTTACAGTATATTTATACTTATTTAGAGCTGTGTATATTAACATATAACTCAGACCTCTGTTAGAAGATAGCAGCACTCAAGCTGAAGCATATTTCATTATATCAGGATAATTCAGATGAAGTGGACACAATTTAAGACTTTAAATGTCAGAACAGGGTAAACTGTATCAAACCCTTATTAACATTTTTAAGATCATGGTGTAGATTTTTAAGGGCTGGTTGCCGTGACAGATTTCCAACATTTGTCCACGGATACTTGCTACATCACAATCTTACAGGCTGAAGGGACAAAGTCTTAATCCAGAGCCTGTACTGTATAAGTCATATACAACAGGCATTTATAGTAAACTGTTTTTTTTTTTTTTTCCCCTTTTAGTCATTCATGCTTTAAAGGCATTTTATAATGGTTATTAAAATGAACTCCAAACACCTTGAAAGTTTTCTTTTAGCACACAGAAATCAAATATGATTTTATCCTTAGCTGAAAGGTTGTTGATTTATAAACACTAGTTTGATTGTTTCGGATAAAAACATTTCCCATTTATATATGGATCAGTGCCTCCACACTCATATCTCTAATCTATAATGTGTCTAAATTAATTTAGGGCTTGAATTTGATTTATACTCACCGTCAAATAATGCAACGGTACTGTGTAAACTAACCTAAGGAAAAACTACTTGAACCTGAAGCAGAAGCTCATTTTAGTTTATTGCAGTAATTAAATAGCCCAACATTAGACATCCGCATTAAATTTGTATGAAACGATGGGACTGGTGCAATAACAATGATTTAAAACCATTACCCATGTAATTTTGTGCTGCCATTTTTTGTGCTCTTCATGCTGCAATGCTACTGAGAGATAATTGTGATGCGATGGGAATTTGATTCAGAATGAATGATGAAGTGATGGACGACTACACTTGATGAAGGACAGATGAACTGCAATTCAAAGCAGTGATAAATAATGTTTCCCCCACAGCTTCTTAGAACTGTCTGCATTACTTTCTGACACGTACAGATTTCTGAGAGTACGGATATTTTCCATCTGATTAATTAAGGCCCAAGTCTACAGGCCTAAATGGATTTCTGTCACCCTGACAGCCAGAGCTGAAATCTATAAAAATGATGACCAAAAGCCTTCCACATTAAAACTACTGCATATGTAAGGAATGAAATATGATGGAGCTTGCTGTTATAGGAAAATAATTATTTTTCAGTAACAGCATGTTGCAAAATGTTTCATTCCTCATTTTTACACAACAGCAATTTGCCAATGTTAACAAGTTTTTATTGATCAAAGAATGATGTTTTGTACTGTTGATGTCATTCTGTCAGCAGTTACACATGCTTAATTTAATCTACTTACGTTGAGTGTCTGCCTTACAAGTCCCTGTGTAGGTTTTATAGAAACAATAATGTATCAGAATGCATTAGAATGTAGACTATTAGACTAAACCCATTGCTCTAATATTAAGCTTTACAACCATGACTAGCTGGATCATGCAGGTTTAACCAGGAGCCAGAGATACCAATGAGATTCATCATACACAAATCACATCTTCCTGAAGATGTTCTTGATGCCGTGAGTCCTTGCTGATTCTAATTAACCTGCTGATTCAGTGGGCTCATACTGTGTGTAATGACTGTGACATTCAGTGACATTCAGTGATTGATTACTTTTTTGCTGCGTTCCTTGGCCCCCCTAAAAGACACTTACATGCATGGGTGGAAAATAACAAACTCCATGTACTTGAGTACTCCATGTACTTGAGCTACAGTACTTGAGTACATGGTTCACTGTGAAAGTACTTTTTATGGAGGAGGCATTATGTTTTTGGGTGGTTTGTCCATCGGTCCACCCATCCGTCAGTCTGAGATACTCGTTAGCATATCTTACGAACGGGTGGTTGAATATTTGTAGGATTTATATGGAATTATTACTGTATTGTAACCAGCAGAACAACTGATTCAAATGTCTAAATAGTTTTTCTTCCTTCCTGTTTGTCATACAAAAATGTTACTGTTCAGGAAGTCAAAGTCTACTTTTGGCTAGCTGTGATTTTTGCCATTGGCCTGTCCGTGTGTCCATCCATCTGTGTGTCTGTCCGAGATTCTGACACAAGAAGCACTAGACTTCTTGGTGGCGGAGGCATCCCCAATGATGCCATTGGGCTTGAGTTCGACTTGTTTGCATATAATTAAATCAGACTGTAAGCCAATTAAAAGACCATATGCACAAATTTTAAATAATTCAATTTCAAGACCCAATCAAAATAAGTTCCCTTCCTAATGTCTACACTTCAGGCACCAAATGCTTAGTCCGCAGCAGCAATTAATAAATGGTTTCTTAATATACTATATTTTATTTATGATACCATAGTAATGTAATAATGTGAAAATGTGTATTTTTTTTTATTCACTTACTTAGGGCTATTCCTGAGCCCCGGCTCTGATCTCTGGATTCTAGTGGGAGCAGAAGGGGTCCAGATTACAGGGTCGATGGGGGACTGGGCTCGGCTCAGCACCAAAGAGATTTGAGATGTAGCCTGGCCATCAGGCCCGCATTGCCTGGCTTTGATCTCGTGGACCGGAGTGGCAGGGCGCTGTGCCAGTTTATGGGCTAGAAGAGAGCGAGGAAAACAGAAATTGAATGAGCGAAAGGGATACTCATCTGAGCTCACCAGGAGCTTGGGTTATATAATTCCTACAGCACTAAAATGAAGTGCAGGTTTAACAAGGGCTTTGATTCTATGGTTAAGAGCTTCTTTGATAACTAAAAGACATTTGTGCTATTTATATTCTCGGATGAAAGCAAGTTATCGCAGCATGCTTAGATTTCATGCAGCATGAATACAATCAGATATATCCTGTTATTATCTCAGCAGACTCCACTCACATAATGGAAATTATCCAGAGAGAAAAAAGTGCAGTATGGTGTCCCACCGGGTTCTATTCTCGGTCCCCTTTTATTTTCCCTTTTATTCATCCCGTGTAATTCTCAAATGTAATACCGTTTGATGAGTATCTCGGCCAAATTTAGTGCCATAGCAACGCAAAATGGAAGACTATAAAAGACATAAAACTTGGATGAACAGAATTATTCTTCTCCTAAATTCTGATTAAACAAAAACACTGCTAGGTACTAATGCTGCTCACGTTAATGTTTCTGCTTCTCTGTGTCTTTAAGGATGTTTCAGCTAGTTCATAATAGGGATGCACCCCTATTTGCCAACAAAGTGAACTTTTTCCTGACATAAGTGCCAAATCCTGATAATTACACCATTCAGATTTTTTATTTTTGTAAAGGCAGTGTTCTGCATTACAAATAAATGGTGTTAGGCTTCAATAGAATTCATTACTTGTTACTAGTTGATAACTTGTTAATCAAATGTTTGTATATTTATGCTCATTTAAACCCTAATTTAAGGTTCTTTTTAAGAAAAAGCAACATTTGTTTCTGCTCTATGTGTCAGCATTCTGTTCCTCTGTTTGTCTCCAATATGAGAGACTGCACTTTGCTTTGGTACTGTCAAGTGGGAATTTGTTGCGCTTATGAAACAACTGCTGTTGACCTTTACCTTGCTTTTTTTTGCTCTCGCTTGACTGAAATAGCGGTGTTCTTTGGAATGTTTTATCTTTAAATGCTTAATTTAATTGGGGTATTGAAGTCCTTTCTGCAGATATGTTTCTAACTTCAATTATGGTATCGATATGTTCTGTTCCGGAGACCAATACTCGCCTTAAGTGCCAGTATCAGTACAGATACCTATTACAGAATCAGTGCCATCAGCATGGTAGAAAGGTTTGTGGGGCAGATACAAAAATGCAGTGCTATTTTCATACCTAGTTGCTATTCTTGCAAAAGGGCAAGCTCACAATGTTTCATTATTACAAAAGAAATATTATTAACAGAGGACTGATGACAGATGAAAAAGTTGGGGAAAACTGTAAGCATACACAGTGGCTCATGTTTTTTTTTTTGTGCCCACGGTTAATGAAAAACAAACATGTTTACGCAATAAGCACTTTCAGGGAAACAATTACATGTGCTTGCACAAATGAAATGCATCTGTGTCTGTCAGTGGCTGACTGACCTTTATTTGGGGGCATGAAATAATCAAAAATGGAAATGTTTCTTCATTCATAAAAGCAACTTCCACGTACAGTATATTTAAGAATATCAAGCTGAAACATCAAACATGGCATAAGCCGGCTGTTTAAAAATGCATAAATTATGTAATCTCTTTTGGAATGCTGGTAGATCAAAGTAAGTGTGTGTGTGTGTGTGTGTGTGTGTGTGTGTGTGTGTGTGTGTGTATGTATGCACTCACAGAGAGATGTGCAGCGGCAGGGGTCATGTTTGTCCAGATAGTGCTCCAGGGTGTCCCATCCTCCACCCACTCTCACCATCACATGATTCCTTAAGATCTACACACACATTGTTTAATAGAAATCATATGCCATAAGCTGACTGACAGTGAAGGACTGTCAGAGTGTGTAAGAGCTTTATCTCCTATCATTTGTCAGACTGTGACATAGCAGAACAGAAACAGGCATGGTTACCGATGAGAGAGGAAGATGTAGGAAGAGAGAGAGAGAGAGAGAGAGAGAGAGAGAGGTGGGAAGAGAAGACACTGGGGTTTATTTACTCGCACAAATATGATGGTGTTGGAGTCTCCGACTCTGTATTTGCCCTCCGATATCTTCACCATGGGGAACTGACTGGGACAAGTGCAGCGACTTATCAGATATTGAACCTGGATATACACACAGGAGGTGAAAACAAACACACACACACACACACACACACACACACACACACACACACACACACACACACGCACACACGCATACAGAGTTTCAATCAGTCTCTTTTACATTATCCCACTCGATCAATTCACTGCAGCTTGCCTTAGCCCTTTTCATCCAGTTCAATAAATCATAAAGGTGTGAACAGGATCCGGCAAGTCAATGGCAAGTGATGCTACAAATCATGGACCTTTTAACAGGAAGTCCATCCTGCTTTCCTTGACTATCAGTCTTCACTGACAGAATGCAAACCTGCCTCTAGAGAAATTGATGTTTTTGAATGAAGTTAGGACAAGGTTATACATTATCCCTGCCTGTGTACATATTTTACAAGCCAGCCAACCATGTATAATAGTGTCTGTGTCAGTGGAAAGGACAATGTAATTTCTGTGTCTTCTGAAGATCAATTATATTCCAGCCATTAATTCACTTGATTATTTAAATGATATGTAAATGTAGGATATATCTGGGAGAAGGGCGAAAACACCACCTACTCCTTCCTGCAAGGACTGGAGTAATGTGGAAACTGTTGCCTCATGAAAGTATATTGGTGGCTGCTGGGTTAACTTAAATAGAACGGTGTCCAAATTGGGGACAAAAATGGGGAGAAATTTTTTTTTTTTTTAATTTTTTATTTAATTAAATATAAATATAAATATATACTGACTGTCATGCATGATTTGTCTGAGGGGCAAGCTCACAATGTTTCAACATTATGAGACAAATATCAAACCTACAGGTGAGCTGTCCTGTCATCATACACAATGAATATGTACATAGACATCAGTGTTAATGTTTGTTGACTGAATCATTTTTGTAGCTACTGAACAGATGATCATTTGGTGTACAACATACCCTATATCTATCAATGACAGGGGTGGCCAATCTTATCTGTAAAAGGCCAGTGTGGGTGCAGGTTTTAATTCCAACCAAGCAGAAGCCACACCTGAGTCGATTGAAAGCCAAGCTCAACTGAATAAACAGGTGGAATCAGGTGTGGCTCCTGCTTGATTGTACTGAAAATATGCACCCACACCTGCCCTTTTACGGATAAGATTGGACACCCCTGATCTATGGTGTCCATCTAAGTCATGGGTCATTGTAATTTAATTGAATCTATGAGGCAGATCACAGGCCAATCACCATCACATCCAGGTTCTCAGTGTTTATCAAGCATCTCTGGACCATAGGCTCCATTGTCTCCTTGCGAATCTCCTCCTCAATCTCCTCCTCCAGCTGAATAAGGACAGGCGCGATCATGCCGAAGCGAGATGCCCGTCGTGCCACCTCGAGTAGGCAGAGCACCACATTTTTCTCATTCTTTCGCAGGACAAGGTCATCTGTCTCAAACATAAGAACATCTGTAGGAGGAGGGAGGACAGTAATATTGTGAAAATGCAGAAAGTGCATAGTTCTACAGTCTAAAGCAGTTTTATCAACGTACAGGGATTCCAGATGGATCATATTTGGCACAGGGGTTTCGGTAGCTGGGATTTGTTTGTTTATTTGTTTTGAGCATTGTTCTTGTCTTAAACTTGAATTTTAAGTAGTCCTGTGCATATCGTGTCCATATTGTTGCACTGTGGTTCTGGAGGCAAGACATTTTCCCTCTGCATAATAATAGACCAGATAATGGTCTATTATTGAATGTATGGACTAGATAATGAACCATATAATACAATTTCACATGACTTGAATATGGACTAAATTAGGGAGGACTACATTAAGAACATCTAATCAACAGTAACATTCACCAGCCCTGAAGGTCTACCTTCCTAGTGCACTGCGCACCAACCAAAAAACCCAAACAATCCCAAATAAACACATTATTACCCTGGTAAAGACCCTCTGGGGATAAAAACAACAACAACAACAACACATTAGTTGGGACAGGTGTGCCAAACAGGGTCAGAATTAGATTTTTATTTTTTATTTTTGGAAGGTTGATGTCCAGGAGGGGCACCTTTACAGAAATATAGATTTTGGTGGGGCAGGACGACATTAATAACAGCACAGCCTCAAGCAAATTGAAGTCGAGAGGCCATCACAGTTGACTTGCTATAGGCTACTATCCAGTGAATTTTTAGAGTAACCCTGTAGTACACATTTGAGGGTCAACAACATACAGCCTAGCAGCTTGTTTTGAGAAAGCTGAATTGCTCTGAATTTAGATCATTTTCAGCCACAAAAAACACTGATAACACAGGAATTTAACAGAGGCTTAATCAGTTTCAAACAGTGCACAGAGCAACGGTGAGCTCCACAATTCGAGCTAATCTCGCCATCTTGTGGTACAACTGACTAATAACGCTTAACACAATTAATCCCACCGGTCACAACAATTAACCGAAAGTTTGTGTTTAGCTTATGAAACTCACAATGCACTTTCACTAAAAAGAAGGCTTTAAATAAATTATTGGCTGATTTTATATGAATGTTTATATGCGGGTGGTATATTTGGTCAAATGTCCACAGCCATGTACACCTGAGTAAGATAGCTAGCTAGCTAGCTATATAGCAGTAGGCTATTCACTGATGTCTGAGGGGAAACTGGAAGTAAAGAAGTAAGTGAAAGACAGTAGGTAATACACAAAGCTACCATGTTTGGTGCCTTTTATGTTCAAAATATCTACTACTGAAATTTTAATTACTTTTCTTTTCTTACATCACAAACAGAAGACAAACATATGATCAGAAGTGAGATAGCACAGTGGTTGTCTTTAAGGCAAGATATTACAGGTACAAACAACAATTTCGGTAATGTCAAAACTCAACAAATATGCTTATTTCACTGTTCACTTATTTCACTTCAAATTGAAGCTCCTTTGATTTACATTTACAGCATTTGGCAGACGCCCTTATCCAGAGCGACTTACATTTATCTAATTTACACATCTGAGCAATTGAGGGTTAAGGGCCTTGCTCAAGGGCCCAACAGTGGCAGCTTGGTGGTGCTGGGGTTTGACCTTCCGATCAGTAGCCGAACATCTTAACCACTGAGCTACCAATGCCTTTGATATCTGAAGAGCTTGTTTACTGCTATACACTCACGGCCACTTTAATAGGAACACCTGTACACCTGCTAATTCATACAATTATCCAATCAGCCAATCATGTGGCAGTAGCACAATGCATAAAATCATGCAGATACAGGTCAAGAGCATCAGATAATGTTTGCATCAGACATCAGAATGGGAAAGAAAAAAAACGTGATAACAGTGACTTTGCCAGGTTTGCGTGACATGGTTTGAGTACTTCAGGAACAAAAAGGCTGACCACCTGGGATTCTCACACACACCAGTCTCTAGAGTAAGACAGAATGGTGCGAAAAACAAAAAATCATCCAGTGAGTGGAAGTTCTGCTGGCAGAAAACCCTTGCTGATGGTCAGAGGAGAATCGCCACACTGGAAGTCTAAGGTAACTCAAATAACCACTCTTTACAAACATGCTGAGCAGAAAAGCATCTCAATACATGTTGCACCTTGAGATGGATGGGCTACAACAGCAGATGGCCACATCTGGCTCTGCTTCTGTCAGCCAAGAATAGGAATCTGTAGCTACAGTGGGCACAAACTCGACCGTTGAAGATTGGAAAAAAACATTGTCTGTTTTTCCCCCTGAATATTCAACTGTCTAGTTTTGGTGACTCTGTGCCCACTGTAGCTACAGATTCCTTTTCTTGGATCACAGGAGTGGGAGACAATGTGGGTTTTGCTTTTTTAGCTTTATAAACCCCACTAACTAGAGTGGAAACCCATTAAAGCACATTAGAGTTTTAAAATCTTTTTTTTTTTTTTTTTGCATTTATTGCATAGTAATTTCTTGCTTAAACAATAGGGTAAGAAATGCTTTTCCTGTTTACTGTTCTGTAAATTTCTTTCTCTTGCAAAGCGCCTTCACAGTGAAATATTTTCATTCTAGCATGCAACATTAAAAGAATAGGGTTTTTTTTTTTTTTTTTTTTGCTTTTATGAAGTTTACAGATTTAAGCACAAATACATTTCCATAAGTAAATGTAAATTTTCCAGTACAAAAGCAACTGGTGAATATTGATTATGATATCTATTGTTTTTAAAACCGACTTTATTAAAATTCACCTGTAGGTGTCTTGCCATAAACACATAAAAGGCCGTTGATAACTCATAATGCACTAATTTCTAAAAACAACAACAATAGTAACCACACTAATAATAATAATAATAATAATAATAATAATAATAATAATAATAATAATAAATTGTTGCTTTAAATGTAAGAAAAAGTAGTTGAAATAAATTCTGCTTTTCTGATCTCTGCTTCATTGTTTTATATTTTGATGTATTGTGCAAATAAAAGTTACTGGTAATGGATTTGCCTTTTTTTAAACAATTATGCCTAATTGATTAATTGATATTACTTTCTAACACAATTTTTTGTCTCTCTCCATCTCTTTCTTTTCCACCCTTACCTTTGATATGCATCTCATTCCGACACCAGTTGATGAAGTTGGACACGTTATCCCGGGCCAGAAACGTTGCAGGTTGAGCCGAGCTCATGAAAGTCACCCCGGAGGTGGGCAGGTGCACGCGCGTGCGGCCGCGTTTGTTCTGAAAGTCGGCGGCGGCGCGCGTCACGTTGTTGGCGTGAGCGCACAGGAGCGCGCCCGTCTCCAGCGCCTGCACCATGTTATTCACCGTAATGTCCACGCCGTACAAGTCCTTCAGCCACTCGGCCAGGTCTTCCTTCATCGCGTAGAGGTACTCCTCACACGACTTGTAAGGTCGGATGCTCTGCGTCGACGCGTGCTCAATTCCCGACATGGCAAGAAAATGCGCCTTTAAACCGCGTCTAAAAATGAATCTCATTAAATCTCATTCATAATTAATTGTAATTGATACCTGCGTTCTCATCAACTCCAAATCCAAAAATCTTCTAAACGAACACTTCTGGTAGCCAGTGAGATTGGAAAGTTTGTGCTGGTTTTATTTTGGAGCTAGCCATGTTGCCCTTGGTGACCAGACCAAACATTCCCCTTAACCATTTCATCACCACCACAGAAACTCCTCTTTAACCGTGTTTAATAACAGGAAAGCAAGACATCTAGAAACTGGACTTCAAATAAAACAGGCCTACAGCTGAAGGACACGTTCTCCTTATAATAAAAATAAAAATAAAAACAAATAAACAAAAAAAGTAGCATTCGACTTGCTACTGTTGCCTGTTTCCACACCTTTTCTCACTACAAGACTGAAATGAGATCATAAAATGAATTAACTCTTACATGTAAGTGGCCTGTTGCTAAATCAACACAGCACGATTAAGTATCAGAATAAATTAAGATTTTCACGTTATCCCTTCCTGGGGCATAGTCAAGTTCAAATGAAAGCATTACAAAGAAGTGAACTGTTAGAACCGTCACATGTTTAAATGTAATATGTTGTCTTCGAATCTGTTTATAGATCAATGTGCTGTAATCCACCATGGAAAAAAAAAAACATTTCTGGATACTTTACACATTCTGTACACTCTCAGAAAAAAAAAAAAAGTACTAATCTGTACCTTCTCTTGTCACTAGGCTGGTACCATCAAGCGTACCTCTTTTGTACCTTTAGTGTATCTTTTGAATGCGAATGTGAAAATAGTGTACCTTTAAAAATGATTTAAGGTACATAATTGGACCTTGAGAACCTCTTATGCACCTTTAATTAACTTCGAGTAGCACAGCACACACACACACACACACACACACACACACATTTCCAGGTACAAAAGATGTACCCTTAACGTTATCACCCAAATGACCAGGAAGGGTAGTTCACTAGTGCAAATGTATACCTAAATCATGAATAGTATGTAGTCTTTAAATTTGTATACCAATAGAACAGCTCTAACATCAAAATATAAAATTAGAATCTCCATAGTGCACATGTACTCCATCATTAAAGCCAAACTTCGCCCTCTATATGAATGTAAATGACAGTAAATGCTAATGAGAATCAAACAGGCAGAATATTATATACATAAAATTATGTACTGTATACAACATAACAGCCTGCAATTATTCTGATTAAGATTAGCATTCAGGTTCATATCAGCATCACTGGGCTACTATCAATTCTTCTTTTTTTTCTTTTTCCCAGAGTACTCCCGTCTCTTGAATTTATTTTTTTCATGCTTGTCGCCTCCTTCATTACGTCGAGTGAACATTGGCATAGGAGGTTCAATCTCTCCAGGTCGGCCTCCTCTATCCGGCACACTACCCATCAGCATCTTCACAACGGGAAAAAAAACAACACAAAAAAACAGTTAGTCAGTTAAGGTTTACTGTACTACTGAGCGTGAATCAATAAATGAACTGTGTGAACATTTGGGTTCTGTAAGTACAGCACCTTGTGAATGGCTGTTGACGGTCCTGCAGTCACGGGCAGAATGCGAGACTGATCCTCTCTAGCTGCTAGTAAGAGCGCAACGGAAACGGACGACTCAAGTGGCGATGTTAAAGGGGGTATAGTGGACATTAGAGCACGGCGCTCCTAAAAAGGAAACACAGAAGTTCCCAGAAATTTCTATAAAGCTGCTTTGTGACAATGTTTATTGTTAAACATGCTATACTAAGGCGCTGCTATTGGTGGATTTTATTTAGAAAAAGTTCCAAGTAGAACCCCTTTAGAAAGATTCACTCTTAAAAATAAAAGATGAGCAGAACCATTTTGGTTCCTTAAAACCGTTGTTCCATGATTCTTTAATCATATTTCTGTTAAATAGAATGATCATTTTCCACCACGATTCTTCTACATAATGCTAACTTTTATGTTAAGTTGTTTTAGTTGTATATGGAACCCAAAAAAAAAAAAAAAAAAAAAAAAAAAAAAAAAAAACAATTAAAAATCTATAAATAAAAATGGGTTTAGGAAACCCAGAAAAAGTTTCTTCTATGGCATTATTCTAAAGAACCTTTAGAACACTTTTCTTTTTAAAGTGTAGAACCATTACCCATCTAAAGAACCATTGAGGAACCCTCTTTAGGGGTGTGGGGATAACAGAATGTCATATGACTTAGTAACGCACTTACTAAGTAATTACAAAATCAAAATCCTTAAAGGTTCTTCAGTTGTCCTTCTTAAGGTTTGTATGTACAACAATAATGTGGAACCCTTTTATTGGAAGCTAAGAACACTTCATTACTTATTTATCAAATTAACCTGTAAAGAACTGTTAAAGGTCCCTTGAAGAACCCTTTTTTTCCTAATTGTGTAATGCAGTGGTCACCAACTCTGTTCCTGAAGATCTACCTTCCTGAAGGCTTTAGCTCCAACCATGATTGTGCCCACCTGACCATCTAACCATTGCCTTAAGAAGTTCTTGATCAGCTAAAACTGGTGTGTTAGATTTTGGTTGGAGATGAAACCTGCAGGAAGGTAGATCTCAATGAAGAGTGTTGGTGACCACTGGTGTAATGTATTAACTCGGTAAGTGTGTGGAACAAACTCCAAACTATTTTCTTCTTAATACCTAGTCAACCAAAAAATAAAATCTAGCTTTTAAAATATGGTACCAAAAGACATGGTACTTGGTACACTTGAAGAGTTCTTGAAGGGTCCATTGGATAATTAAAGTTCCTAAGGGTTCTACATATAACCTTTTAGGGGTTCCTGCATAGGCATAACTAAAGAACTCTTAGTGTAGGTATGGTATAGTACAGTGGTCACCAACCCGTTTCCTTAAGATCTATCTTCCTGCAGGTTTATATCCAACCAAAATCTAACACACCTGTTTTAGTTGATCAAGAACTTCTTAAGCCAATGATTAGATTGTCACAACTATGGTTGGTGCTGAAGTCTTCAGGAAGGCAGATCTCCAGGAACAGGGTTGGTGACCACTGTTATAGTATATCAATTAAGTGATGTACTGATGTGATTATGTATACACATTATTATAATTTTATAGTCTATGAAAAAGAATGGTTCTTTAAGGATCCTTTGGATAGTTAATGCTTATTTGCTTCTTAAAAGGCTACTCGGAACCCTCAGGACAGGAGTCACCAAGCACAGCACCTTCAGCAAGCACATTATTATTACCATTATACATGCTGAGATTTCCTTAAGTTCCTTGGACAGTTAAGAGTTCTTCCCTTGGAACCTTCTCTGATATGTAGAACCCTACAACACTGGCTTTGAAGGTTTTACCCAGAACCCTCAAGTACAATCTTATAGAAAAAGGTTCCATCTAGCAACCTGAAGGATTCCTTGTCTGATTTGTCCTTGTGGGGAAGCCCTTAAAAATTCCATGAAGAACTCTACAACTGAGGGTTTCTCTTCAGAAATGACTCCAAGTATAGTCCTGTTATAAAGCTAGAAACTATTAACCATCCAAAGAACCCTTGAGGAACACTTATTGTAGATGATGTGACCTTTTATTTGGTATAAAGTCAAATTCGCTATTACTACGAAAACAAAACGACATTATGCAAAATAAGGTAAGAACTTAAAAGCAGCAAGTGGCTACTTGTTAGTCTACCTTTCCTCGCTCTCCCCATGCAAACGACTGGAGTGTAACGTGGAAGCGGTTGATCATCATCTGCCGACGGCACTCATAGTCCTTGAAGAGGGCTTGCCTAATCTGATTCAGCACGCTCTGAAAACAATCAAGTTGTAAAAACATAAAAGTAGAAGAGTTGCGTGGCGATCGGGTCATGTTGCCCAAACAATACATACCCATTGTGTAGAATTCAGATTAGTCTTTAACAACGGCTCTTGCACTTCACCCTCTGGGAGCAATGCTAGTCGTGACTCCAGCTGAATAAATGGAGATTTATTGATTGCAATGTTCATCATTCAGTTTATTTAAAGCCTGTACGCTCATGTGTGTCCACTTCATACCTGTGAATAGACATCACTGAGCTGCAAGGCTGGATCCATATCCAGGGCCTGAAACAACTCTGACAATTCCTTCACTACCTCGTTGTCATCTAATTGAGTCTCATTCTCAGTATCTGGGTTAGATTCTCTCTGTCTCTGCTCTTTGCCCGACTCGCTCAGAGGCTCAGCATCTTCCGGATTGCATTCTTTGTACTTCAGCATATGTGCTGCTTGTAACTCAGACACCAGGAACTCTGCAAATAACATTCAACACATAATGAGACAAAATTCATTCATCTACTTTACATTTTCAGGTTTGAAGATACATACAGTATAATGTACAATACAATCTAAGCATCTAAATCATTGGTCACCAACCCTGATCCTGGTGATCTACCTTCATGAAGACTTTAGCTCCAACCAAAATCGTGTCCACCTGACCATCTAATCATTGCCTTAAGAAGTTCTTGATCAACTAAAACAGGTGTGTTAGATTTTGGTTGGAGATGAAACCCGCAAGAAGGTAGATCTCAAGGAAGAGGGTTGGTGACTGATCTAAATGAAGGTTAAATATCTGGGCCCAGTTGTTCAAAAAGTTTAATCTGGATCATTCTGATCCGGATTTGAAAATCCCATGTTTTGCTATCCAGGATCAAGTAATCCATCTTACTTCGTGTCGGTTTTTCAAAGCAACATTGGATTGGATCACCCTGATCCAGATACAAACCTTTCAAGATTACCAAATCCAGATTACTAGTGCTCTAAATCAGACTACATATCACAATGTAGGCTACTAGCTATGTAAAGAACAACAGATAGATTAGTCAGCATGGGGTCCCCTTCCTACAAACAAACAAATATACATTATTCACAAATATATTGTGGATATTTTAAACACGTTTTAAATCATAAAAAGTCTAAATGTCCAATAGTTAACTATTGTAGAAACTACTTTTGAATGGTTCATCTCTGATGATTATGTCAATGTAATTAATATACAGTGACAAATGACAGTTAAAATTGTTTGATATTGACAGCTGTTTGGGGGATTATTTATGGGGACAAAATATTTTTTCTTTTTTACTTTACTGTACTGAAAGGCTTAACTGGTAGCCTAATGTATACTTTATCTACTTTATCACTGTAACGGTTAAACAAATCAAGTGCAAAATATAAATAAATGTATATACTACATGATACAACAGTTGTATTATTTGACCAGTTTTTTAAAGTTTTATTACATTTTGTTCCTGAAATCCTCCCTTAATCCACCCTTCTGCTGGGATCAGGATAATCCTGATTTTTTGGATAACAGGTATCCCAATCCTACTAAAACGTTTTGAACAAAACATACTGAAGGTTTGATCCAGATCAAAAGCAAGATTGGATTACATGATCTAATCTGATTTCAGAATACTTTTTTCTTTTGAACAACCCATTTTGAAGATTAGATCCAATCCGATAGTTTAAATCCGATCAGATTACTTCTGAACAACTGGGCACTGGTCTTTTTTGGTCACTAAAGGAGAACCTTACAAGATAAGGTATTACTGCATTTCTTATAAACAGCACTATGGTTTACCTGTAATTCTTTTGAGATGAATGGGGGTCAGAGTCTCTGTCCAAAGTTTGTCATAAGGGCACAACATGACTTTCAGGATCTCTTTCAGTTCCCCAGCCAGAATGGTGCTACTCTCTCCTGTTAAAAAAAATTCAAGGACACGTTCGTGTAGAACCGCCAGCATGTTCATGCAAGACACCATGAAACACTAACCTAGATACAGTATATCAATACAATCAATCATTCATTCCTTCATCTTCTTTAACCACTTTATCCTGGTCAATTTCATGGGGAATCTGAAGTTTACCCCTGGGAAGAGTGGATGTGAGACGGGAATACACCCCTGTATGGGATGCCAGTCCATCTCAGGGCACCATGCACACACTCATTTATACCCATCACACATTATATGGCCAAAACTGTGTGGACTACTGACCATCACATTCAT
Organism: Cranoglanis bouderius; assembly: GCA_023630585.1. Lineage (NCBI taxonomy): Eukaryota > Metazoa > Chordata > Actinopteri > Siluriformes > Cranoglanididae > Cranoglanis > Cranoglanis bouderius. Next base: position 19,850,596 of record CM042540.1, read on the forward strand.
ATGTGCTTGTTGAACATCCCATTCCAGATTTAGTCCACCCTTTGCTGTTATAAGAACCTGCAATCTTCTGGGAAGGCTGTCCACCAGATTTTGTAGTAGCATGGCTGTGGGGATTTGTGTTCATTCAGCCACAAGAGCATTAGTGAGATCAGGCACTGATATTGGGTGAGAAGGCCTGGCATTCCAGTTCATCCCAAAGATGTTAAGTGGGGTTGAGCTCCCAGCTTTTTCCACTCCAACCTTGGCAAATCATGTCTTCATGGACCTTGCTTTATGCTTAGGGGCACTATCTTGCTGGAACTGGTTTGGGCCTCTTAGTTCCAGTGAAGGGAAATTGTATGGCTACAGCATACATAGACATCCTGTACAACTGTGTGCTTCCAACTTTGTAGCAACAGTTTGGGGGTCAGACAGGATGTGATGGTCAGGTGTCCACAAACTTTTTGCCATATAGCGTAGCTCCAGGGTCCCGTGTACGATTGTCAGCTCGGGTTACTGTGTGTGTGAAGTTTCGCATGTTGTCTCTGTATCTGTGTGGGTTTCCTCTGGGTTCTCCGGTTTCCTCCCACCTCCTAAGAGCATGCTGGTAATCCATGTATAAATTCTTAATATTTAAACATAAATACATTTCACATTATATCAACACAAAATATGTAAATATATTATTTGCATGTGGGAAAGGCTGTGAAATCTGTACCCTTTTGAAATAAGTTTTTAGTTCATCTATAAACTGAAAATGTAGTTAATCTTATACCTCCAAGTTCAGGAAAGCTTTTTCTCAGCTCCAACACCAGCCAGGAAAGCAGTGGACACGGAAGTTCATCACATTCACACCGTGTCATACAGCGATCACTGTCATATCTGTAAAGCATTAACACGGTTTCAGGCAAACGTGACATTAATAGCAGTTCAACATAGGATGTAAATATTTAGCGATTTACCCAAGTGCTTTAAGAGCCGCTATTGTCCCAAACTCTCGCTCCATTCCAAAACAAATTGCGACTTGGAACTTCAATTATATTTCCATGTACTGGGGATTTCCACAGAGTTGTCTGATTTACTTCCACATCCAAGACTTTGCCTGCCAAGCCAAGGGAAAACCAATCAACAAGCTTTGGATTCGGGTTGGACCTTTAACGTGACTTTTATTCTATGATCAGGGAATAATTTATAAGATTTCCTCTTTTTTACTGTTGCAGAGATCATGCAAACAGAAATTACCTCCATTGAAAAATTTACCCCAAAAAATTCCACTCAGTACGTCTATTATTAGTATTATTATTATAGTGTATACGCTTACATCTTTCAAACTGTATGTTTATTTTTAGCAGGAAGTTAAACAACGTGAAAGTGAAATTCTGCCAACAACAGACGATGGGATGCCCAACCGCTTTAAAAATATTACAACAGCCAGTGACAACAGAGATTTCTAAGATTGACAGTACAACTGGCCAATCAGAGGCTGGATTGAGAACTACGAGCGCATGCTCGGTACAGTCCCGGAAGTAGCGCAGTTCTGTAGGCTTCGGTCACCCTCCATCTTGTGGATACCGCGGCTACTGAAAAAAACATACATAAAAGGTATGGTCACAGCTTTCAACCAACAAAAAAAGTCGTCTGTTGCTCGTTTTATATCAGCCGTATTAATTCTGTAACTTGTGCATGACATTAATTTTAGTGGTTTGCACTTTAAAAGCTTTGCTTAGTCTTAGCATTGGCTAACTTGCTAGTTTAGCTAACGCAGTGGAGCCTAAATTAAACCGGGTGTTTTAATATTTTAATGAGTGTAACGCATAGGTGATGCATGCACACAGGAATAACGCTCATGGATATTTTGCTGACCAGAATTCTTGTTAGCTAGCTAGCTGGAAGAAGAAAAGTGAAAATATATTTAGCAACTACCTTGCAATTGCTCAGCTAACAAGCCGACTGTGCGCCAGTAACGGCTAAACCACAAATCGCCCCCTGTTCACTATAGCGCTGCACTTTACATTGCGTCAAGTAAAGTGTTGTACGCGCTACCCAGTGCACTCGGTGTATAAATATGGCGGCATTTGGAATGCGGTCAATGTTTACGGATCGTAATGAATGGCTGAAAGTCCCGCTTGTTTTTGTTTTACTGCTTGCAGGGTGACAGGTTTCCGTTTGGCGGGACTGGTGAGTGAGTAAACGAAAACATGAGCACGCTGAACGTGAAGAAGCTCAAAGTGAATGAGCTGAAAGAGGAGCTGCAGCGTCGTGGCCTGGACACTCGGGGTCTGAAGGCAGATTTAGCGGACAGGCTGCAGGCGGCACTGGACGCCGAGGCCGCCGGAGCAGCAGCAGCAGAAGAAGAAGAGCAGGAAGCCCAGGAGGAGGAGGCGGGAGAGGAGTGCGGGGGCGGAGGTAAACTGTTTGTTGTTGGTTACTGTGTGGGCGGAGCTAAATGCAAAATAAGGATGGTGTCCACATACTTTTTACAACTGAACTCTCCACCAAACAAAATGTAAATTTGAAAACATTGTATATCATGTTACATATCACAGCACGTCGTTTTTTTTTTTTTAATTGATTAAAGTTAACATTATTTATACTAATTAATTAGGCTTATGATAATGAAATAATTACCATAACAACATTGATATTAGGCGATAATATATCAGTCTGGGACTTGGGACTTGGATATACGTCACAGACCCCACATTGAGAATCATGGATATACATATAGACAACATCAGAAGCAAATTGACACTAGGAGAGTACTGTTACATCGGTAGTATCTTTACAGTTTGACCACTGCTCCTTGGGATGCTCATGCAGTACGAGTACACAATACATTTTGCAAGAATGCTGTATGTCATACACTTGTGCTGTATGTTATCTTTCTCCAGAATTTGATGCTGGCGTATCGGGTAACGGAGGAGCCGACATGCCTCAGTATGACGATGGCAACAGCGGCTGTCAGAACCAAGAACAGGAGGCAAACGACGAGGAAGATGACAGTAACGAGAACGGTGCTGCTGATGTCAGATCGACTGACTTCGCCTCAGACGATCTGGACCCACCAAAGCAAGGCTTCGGGCAGCAGATACAACAAGGATACGACGAGGATCAAGAAGCCAGTTGGAGCGATGAAGAGCCAGCTAAGAGCCAGGGCTCTCAGGATCCTGAGGTGAAGCAGGAGGACGAGGAGCCAGTTGCACAACAGGAGCAGTTTGAGGAAGCAGAGGAGCAGTTTAAGGAAGCACAGGAGCAGCCAGAAGTCAAACAGCCAGAAACAGAACAGTCTCTGCAGCAGGTGACCAGTGTAAAAGGTGAGTCTTATACTAATCCATAATATTTCATATACAAATGATAGACTTAACCCTGAAGTACTGAATGGAGAATCATCAACTCGTCCTTTTTTTTTTTTTTTTTTTTTTTTTTTTTTAATCTTTGGGCAAAAATGGATTCATGAACAGTCCTTGTTGTAAATTTATTTATGCACAAAGTACTAAGCAAGAATGTGTTTTGTGATAAGGGGTGCCATTTGTTTTTCTATTAAATAAAAGCGGAGTCAAAGAAGGAAGATGACGCGCCGCAGCAGGAAGAGGCAGCAAATGAATGGACACCCATGGAAGGTGACCGAGCAGCTCAGGTTAAAACGGAAGATGACCAGCAGACATCACAGAGCCGCAAAAGACCCTACGACGATGGCCGTGGATACGGATACTATGAGCATCGTGAAGACAGGAGGTACAACCCATGCCTATATTCATCCTTTACTTCTCCTCCTTGTTCTTTATCCTGTCTGGACGCACACTTCTCTGTTTGTTCCGCAGGGGGCGGTCGCCTCAGCCTCCAGCCGAGGAAGAGGAGGAAGACTTTGATGAAAACCTTGTAGCTATTGACACCTGTGAGTACAAAGTGAAAAGCACAGTTGCGTGTTCTGTGTAATAATATCCATTCCTTCGATTGTTGTCGTTGGTGTATTAACTCACAGGTTGCATTTTTCTTTTTTTCTTTTTTTAAATACAGATAACTGCGACCTGCATTTCAAGGTGGCTCGAGACCGGTACAGTGGCTACCCGCTTACCATCGAGGGGTTTGCATATTTGTGGGCAGGTGCCCGAGCTACTTACGGTGTTTCCAAAGGACGTATATGCTTTGAAATGAAGGTAATAATAGGGAAATAGGAGGAACATATTCTTAAAGTCATTCATGTATATATTGTTTTCTGTATGCCCTAAACAATAAAGACATTTCCCCCGTTTAGATCAATGAGGAGATCGCAGTAAAGCACCTCCCCGCCAGTGAGCCTGATCCCCATGTGGTGAGAATCGGGTGGTCTTTGGACTCCTGTAGCACCCAGCTTGGTGAGTGGATAAGGAAACTACGTCTTTTTACTGATTTACCTGTTTTGTTATATCTGACATATTGATTGGGCAGCTTGGACTTGAAACTTGAGAACCTGGTCTAGAAGAAAACTGATAGCAGAAGTTGTTATCTATAGATTAAAGGAACACGGCAGCGTTTTTCATCCTAATCTCTGTCCGCCACATCTGAAACAATCGGCGATGGAAAAAATTGGTTATTTATTGGTTGTTATCTATTTTTCATCTTATAGGAGAGGAACCGTTCTCCTATGGCTATGGTGGAACCGGCAAGAAATCCTCTAACTGTAAATTCGAGGACTATGGAGAGAGGTTTGGTGAAAATGATGTCATTGGCTGCTACCTTGTGAGTATTTTTTTTCTTCTGGTAGTCAGTAACAGTGAAGCAAGTCAGTTCTAGGTCTGGATAGACAGTGCAATTCAAGGTCATTCCCTCACAGTGATGTCTTGTTCCTTCATTCAGGACTTTGAGAGCGGAGAGCAAGTGGAGATGGCGTTCTCCAAAAATGGCAAGTGGCTTGGGCAGTGCTACCGCATCTCTCGCGAGCAACTGGCCGGTCGTCCTCTCTTCCCGCACATCCTGGTGAAGAACTGCGCCATAGAGTTCAACTTCGGACAGAAGGAAGAGCCATATTTCCCCCCGCCTGAGGGCTACACGTTCATTCAGGAGTTGGCGCTGCAAGACAGAAGCAGAGGAAAGGTTGGGCCAGCTACCAAAGCAGAGTGTGAGGTATCCTCATCGCTTCATATCAGTGTTTCAGTTCTATCAAGAGAGACTCAATGTAATAAGAATATTATTTTAGATAAATATGTGCTTAGCAGAAAATCTAACTCTTGTTTGAATATGCTCGAGTTCAACTACATCTTGTAGAAGAGTAACGATGGTTTCTTCCTCATGTCGTCACTCGATTAGGGGTTCGAGATCTAAATCTACATCCAGATTCCTGTAAATACAATGACCAGTAAATACAATATACTGTAATACATTGTTCTCTCCTCAGATCCTAATGATGGTAGGACTACCTGGCAGTGGAAAGACCACATGGGCCATTAAGCACTCCAAGGAGAATCCTGAGAAGAAGTTTAATATACTGGGTACCAATGCCATAATGGACAAGATGAAGGTAAGAACGTATTACACGTCTCCTGTCAATCAGGCCCCTTATAACGTTCCCTCTCGACTCTTTGTTTGCTTGTCTTTCCAGGTGATGGGACTCCGTCGCCAGAGGAACTATGCTGGGCGCTGGGACATTCTTATCTCACAGGCCACGCAGTGCCTCAATCGCCTCATCCAGATCGCTGCTCGCAAGAAACGTAACTACATCCTGGACCAGGTACTGTCATTTCCGCCTTCCGCCCCCTGCAACATTCCCAACCCCCACACCCTACTGCTGGTCCCAATGCACATGTTCATTAATGTTCCTCTGCTCTCTCTATAGCACAAAAGCACCCGTGCAGACCAATTTATTATGTCACGCTTCATTCCATTGTTGCCATATTCTCATTTGTTTTCCTTTTTTGGTATTGCTTAAAATGAAAGAAGAGCAGGAAAGATTTGTAGTAGATTATTATACTTTCATACTGAATATGTTTTCGGTTTCTACTTATTTTTTTATACTGTATGTGTTGTTATAAAGAGATGCCACACTGTACAGATAGTCCATGTCATTAGTAAGATGTTGAAAAACAAGTAATCACAGCCTGGTGAGTAAGAAAACACCTTCTGTTGCTATGGTAATCATAAAAAAATCCAACATCTTTTCGATGTTTATGAGTAGATTTACTTGGAAGTGTTGAATGTTGTTTTTAAAATGAACCTCAAGGTAAGTGGAACTAACCACGTTGAAGTTTCCAGGTCAGATTCAGACAAGTTGTGTTAAGGTAGGTAAGGGTCACATGGATGTACTTTGGGTCCTTAAGGAAATTGTAAGTATTGGAAGGTAGGTGATAAGTGTGTGTCTGTGCTGGGCATAGCAGGACTTTTGAAAGTTGGGTAAGTATAGGTAAGTAAGGGGACCCAGGAAAGAGTAGACCCCCTGCATGCTGGCAGTATCTTAAAAAAGTTATTGAATGATATCCTATTTGCACTGAAGTTCAGTTGCATGACTTGTAGTTAGTTCAGTTAGCATTCCTAACACATTTCTGGTTACTTGGATGATGTTATGACAGGAGACTGATTAAAATCATGCTGGCTTGGTAAGGCGTGGCAGTATCAGCGACTAATTTGACATGTAGACAACAACTTGGATCTTCTGTAGAAATGGAAATCACAGGAAATGATTCAGTTTAGTTGTCCTATTCGGCTTGTCAGTGTTTGGCGACTTACATTTGCTCACTATGATGTAAAAGAAGTTTTTGCAGAAGAAATATAACACTAGTATCTGTAGAGAAGAAATTTGGGTCCCCTTTTCTACTAAAAAAACAAACAAACAAAACTGTTTGGATGAAACTTTGCTTCACTCCAGTCTCCAAGGTAAGTGAAATTCGGGGTTGTGAGAGGCAACCACTAGTCATTCCTGGACAGTAACTATAGCCATGAAAAGAAAAAAAAAACTCTCACTTTCATTGTTGCAGGAATCCCAAACCCCTCCTTCGGAACGCAAAGCCGTAACAAAAGCAAACAACTGAACAATAATGAATGAACAAGCTTCTACTTCTTTCTTGTCACCATTGCTAGACAAATGTATATGGATCAGCCCAGAGACGAAAAATGCGTCCTTTTGAAGGGTTTCAACGCAAGGCTATTGTAATTTGTCCCACGGATGAGGATTTAAAAGAGCGAACATTAAAGCGAACTGATGAGGAAGGGAAGGATGTACCCGATCATGCTGTGTTAGAAATGAAAGGTAGGAATGCCATGGATACCCCAAAAAAAAAAAAAAAAAAAAAACAATGCTTCAAACTACACACCCAGATCTGCTTTTTTTGCTGTATTTTTGTTTGTTGGTTTTTTTTCTTTCTATTTTTAATTCTAGTTTTTCTTCAAAATTGGACGACCCCCTTGCTGCCTCCTTCTGTTTTGCCAGATAAAAGAGCTACTTTTCTATTCCTGTTCTTTTATTTTCGTCCTGTTCTCTCTTTTAACCCTATTTCCTGCATTTCATGTCAGTACACCTGCATACCAATATGCAGAATATGAAGTTATCCAGGGTATCAGCGGGCTATTAAAAAAGGTATAAAAAGCTTTGTAAATGTTTATATCCGTTCCTGATCTATAAGAAAAAGTTCTTTTTAGAACCTATATGACTACTATTCAAAATATTGATCTAATTTGACTTTCGTAAGCATTTTCAAATTTATTTACGTATGTTTAACTACTAATTTTGCGTGTACACATATATGTGGTGGTCTAGGAAAACCTGTCAGATGTGGCTGTGGCTAAATGAGAAATGGAAGTAGCTATATAGATAGACACAAATACAATAATACACTAATCAGTGTGAAAAGTGGTTGTTTGATTAACATGTTACATGCTAAGCTTCGTGCTAACTCTAACTGTGCTAGCTGTGTACACTCGATCGCCAACGAGCTCTGCTACTTTGCTCCAAGCTTTTTCCAAGCTTTTCTTCGTAATGTCTCTATACACGTTTATTGTACAAGATGAAACCACAGTTATTCTTCCAGTTCTTCCTCCGTTTTCGCTGTAGTTCAGACCACATGCACCATATGACTGGTTCAAGGAATCATTCGAGACATTTGTTTATATTTGTCGCTTTACTGTGTTGGACATAATTTGCATAGAATTGAGAAGCTCAATTCAAAGTCGCCTGTGGTGCCGTGGCTTTGTAACTTTGTAGCCATATCGCGCCCGTACATAGAAAATAAATATTCGCCTGTCGCTTCGTGAACATAAGGTAAGCGTGATTTCCTAATCCTCAGCGGATGTCAAGCTTTTTTAAGTGGCCACAATTGAAAAGGAATCTTTACATGCAGTTCTTCCTCTCATCTCACCTTTGGAAGTAGCTACAATTTAACCGCTCTATATTGAGACGTGCGAAAGAAAGCCTGTAGTTTTCAGTGCTATATATAGTAGAAAATGTTCTTTTTTTCCAACATGTGAAGGTTTTTCCCACACCACCACACCAAGTCTCTTTGACTTGTAATGCACTGCCAAGTTTTATTTATTTATTTTCTTTAAACATACGTTCTTCCAAAATATCCAAGATGTAAACCCGCAATGAACACTTAGTCATGATACTCGGACTTGCTGGACATATTGGTTTTTCGTTGCTTTTGTGTCTCCAGTTAACATAAATGTAAATGTGGCATTGAAAAAGTCTAAATGAAATTTGCTGATGCCTGCAGATACCCTGTTATTAATTGGCTTATATCAATTCCTAAGTAATTTCCAGAATGGATGAATAATTACGCTTTTAGGTAGTTGTTTTTAATTGTTTTGTTAGTGTAAGTATCCTTAAACTCTTTTTCTGGCAACTGTCTTTGTTTTCTTTCCCTTATATATATTTATATATTTTCATCGTTTACCCTTAATGCAGGACAAGTTTTGCCTTGGTCAACTAAGGCAATATTTGTCCAAGGTCCCCCCCCGCCCCCCCGACTGTCCTAATACATCTTCTCCTTTCTATTTCTTATCTTCCCCTCTTTCCCTGCCCCCTTATTTAATGTTTAGTTTTGGCCACTACTGAACGATGCTAATGCTGATGCTCTTTATTTTCTCGACAACGCGGCCGTTCTCTCCCTCACTGCGTGCCCTCTGCCGCCCTCAGCCAACTTCGTGCTGCCTGATTCCGGCGAGTTCCTGGACGAGGTGATCTTCATCGAGCTGCAGCGCGAGGAGGCCGACACACTCATCAAGCAGTACAACGAGGAGGGCCGAAAGGCTGGCCCGCCGCCCGACAAGCGCATCGATAGTCGGCCCGGAGGCTTCCGTGGCCGTGGATTCCAGCGCTACGAGCACCAGGGCGCGCCACAGGGAACACGAGGCTCGTATCAGACCCGCGGCAGTTCTGGAGGAGCTGGCTACCGAGGAGGTAACAGACCTTTCTTTTCTTTCTGGTCAAAATTTTGACTCTTATCGTTTGGGACGGCGTCAGTTCAGGGTTTTAACAATCCAAAATTTTACCCATTAGGTAGTGCGAGTCTTTATTAAAATACAATGGGAGGAAAGAAATTTAATAAGCAGACCGGCCAACCTTTACACATTTTATGTAAGAGCACCGCATTTTAACATCAGAGTAATCTGGTCACTCACTTTTTTTTTTTTTTCTTTTTTTTTTTTTGCACCTACAATAAAAAAAAACAGCAGATGAGCCAACTGATATGAATCTGGAATGATTGACAGTTAAGTAGGTCTTTTTAACTCTCTGATATTAACGAACACCCCTGGATGCCTCGTCCCCGTCCTCCTAATTCACTTAATGTTTTAGCCTACATCGAAAGAAATGTAAAGTTTTCTAGTGTCTAAAAACAGCATAATGATCAGAGAAGTTCTTTGTCTGGATGAAAACCACAGAACATGGAGGAAAAACACAACCTTGTGACTTTCGACAGTTTTGAGCAGCCTACCAGACTAATGTTCCTCTTGGTTCCTCTGTTCCTAATGTAGCCTACAACCGTGGGGGGTACACCCAGAACCGCTGGGGGAACAACTACAGAGATTCAGGAGGCCGGGGAGGCTACAACCGCACCCCACAATCAGGAGGCAGCTACAACCACAACCGCCAGAGCTCCTACAACAAAGGTGGCAGTGGAGCCAGCAGTAGCTACAGTCAGTCCCAGGTACCAGACAGGGATCTTTCCTGGCTTGTGTCTTGGTCATTCCTTTTTTTTTTTTTTTAAATTAGTTATTTGATGTTTTAACCTGATGTTTCATTTACATTTATACCTCAGCATTGTTGAATTCTCATCTGATTGGTCAGAAGGTGTTGATTCTTTTTTTTTTAATATTAATTTGCACTGCGCTTGTTCTAATACATTATCGTTTCTGCGGTAAGGGACTTATCTACGATAAACATGCTGTGATTAAATCGTTTATGTTGTGAAGCTTTCTGTAAGGAAATGCTTATTTAACATTAATGGAAGAAGTCTCCAGTGTCAGTGCTTTTTTTGTTTGTTTTTAATGGTAGAGATAAAGCCTCAACAGGAAAGCCGTCACAATGGAGGATTTTGCAAATAGCGTTTTCGATTTAGCGATTTGTCATTCTTTAATAAATAGAAAAATGTAATCGCTGGCAAATCGTGTTTTATATTTATAATTGCCAGGTAATCAGACATTTCGGAAGCATAGATTAGAAGATTGTGTTCTCATATCCAGAGAGTCGCTGCACTGGAAGTGTGGTTTCGTTTTATGATTCTGTTATAAAAATAATAATTCCAAATGTGACTTGTCTTTTGTACAGCCTCAGAACTACAATCAAGGTTACAACCAAAGTTACAACCAAGGCAGCTACAGCCAGGGATACAACTACGGAAACTACAGCCAGTATCCAAGTTACAACCAGGGCTATAACCAGACGCCTGCAGCCACGGGACAGACGTACAATCAACAGCAGCAGAACTACAACCAGCAGTACCAGCAGGTCAGCTACAGCTACTACTAGTATTACTAATAAACATATGATATGATCAATCAGACATTGTCTGTATATACAAACTGTATACAGTGTTATCGACTTTAGCTGGGCTTGATGCAGTATTTGATGCAATTGTCTGTTTTCTGTCCATTCCTTATGATCGCAGTACGCTCAGCAGTGGCAGCAGTATTACCAGAACCAGAGCCAATGGAACCAGTACTACAACCAGTACGGAAATTACGGCAACTACCAGCAGGGCCAGGGCTCACAGCAGCAGTAACCGTATCCCCCTGTGGCACTTCCATATCATTCCATCAGCTCTATTCTTCAACCTTTTGTTGTTGTTTTGTTTTGTTTTTTTAATTAGTCTCCTTCACCTTCGTCCAATTTCCCTTTTCTCTCAAACGACTCCCCCTGTGCAAAAAGTTTGCTTTTACTCTCTAACTGCCTCAGTTTTAAAATTGACTGGATTTATTTTGCGCCCCGTTATTATTGCGTTTTCGTCTCGGAGGCACTAGTCCGCTTTGCTTTTCGAAGTATTTCCTAACACACATTGACGCATTGATAAGTAGCGATGTGTAAAGTAGTTCATTTCAGATTCCTGCACGCACAGATTCATGCTCGAATGCTTCGTAGTGGGGACGCATATACATTTGAATAATTTTTGAGTTTTGTACGTCGAAAATTTGCATTGTTTGTTTTATTTGATCTTCTAATCAATCGTTTTGGGGAAAAATAAAATAGATTTCGAGTAGCCCTGTTTCAAAATGTTTAACTACATGTATGGGTTTCAGAACACAGTTGTATCTAATACAAGTGAAAATTTAAAGACCCTAATTTTTCATAACTTATGATAAATCATAACCAATGATGGATACCTGGATAACGTTTTATACCATTCTTACGTCTTACTGGTTTCATGATTTTTCTCCTTGTATCTACAATTTAGTGAGCACTATGTGGTTGTAAGTTTTTATACCTTGTACCATGTTTGTAAAACTGTATTGGCATGTTGTTGTTTTTTTTTTGGTCCGATCAAAGCTCATTTTTTTTGTATTTGAGAATATAATATGAAACAAAAACACCTTGTGTTTTGTGTTCTTTTATTTTTGGTTATGAGAATCCCTGCATCCACACTTCATGATACTTGAAATGTTTAAATTGCAGGGCTTGTGTGGGCCATATAAATATAGTGTATATGTACAATATGGACAATGCATTTATTATAAATACTAATGAAGATGTCTGCCAGCCATAAGAGTCTTATGAACTTATTAAATTGGTTCTTGCATTCATAACACCACACCAGGTATGAAAATTGTGTTGTACAGGCTTACTATTATAATTTCTTCTTGCATAATACTAGTTTCCCTGGTAGTGACTAGTTATATAAGGAATAAAACACCACACGGTGTGCTGCTATAGGAAAATAATCAAATATCAGACCCCAATGATGGGGTCAGTTATTTTCAATAACAGTACCACCCAATGTGTTTTATTCCTCTAATACTACAGATATTGAAAGTGGTGTAGTAGCATTGTCGCTTCACAGCTCCAGGGTCCCTGATTCAATCCTGAGTTTGGGTTACTGTCTGTTTGGAGTTTCTCATGTCTCCCCTATGTTTGTGTAGGTTTCCTCTGGGTTCTCTGGTTTTCTCCCACCTCCAATAAACATGCTGTTAGGTGGATTGGCTATGCTAGATTGCCTATAGGTGTGTGTGTGTGCATGGTGCCTTGTGATTGATGGTGAATACTTGCCTCCAGTGTTAGCAGAATTGGCTCCAGATCCAGCGAAATCTGACCTGGATAAAGCAGTTACTAAACATGAATAAACGAATGAGTATAAACACAAACATTTCTCATGCCTGCGAATGCTAATACCAGCAGGCATGTGTGATCAGGTATGAGTGCAAATAAAACAGACGTAATGTAACAGAGTAAAGATTTTGTTTACTTTTTTGTAGAAAAGCAGTTGGTGTCAGTTGAATTCACCACTTTTTGTAATCTGATCTATTCACAGGTCAAAATGGCCTATATGTTAGAACTTACGTATATAACATAATTAGGACTAATATAAATATGAAGTAGACATAGCAGATGTATATGCAAAAAGCATAAAAAATGTCGTTTTTATGTTCAATCAAGAAAATGAACCAAGCACATAAAGTTTTATGTAAAACAAACAAACAAACAAAAAAAACATTTTAGTATGGTTCCACTTAAAGTAAAAAAATAAATAAATAAATAAATTTTAAAAAAACGGCAATTTTTAACCCGAAGAGAACGCAAGGGTTAAATATGGGGGGGAAAAATATTTTTGTTTAATTCTATTGGTATTATAATTATTTTAATCGCCGATAATTGTTAGAATTGTATGTAATTGTATGTATTTTTACTTTTACATTAAAAAAAAAAAAGAAAGAACCGGAAGTGCAGCGTCTTCCCTCGCGCTTAGGAAGTTGTTCCGTGTCATTTCAAGATGGCGTCTTTGTAGGTGGTAGTCGGATTTAAAGCTGTATTTCACAACTCACTTGATTGTTTATCAAGGAAACACGTTCTCGGTAAGTCAGTGTACTTTATCGCATTTACCGCATATCCTTGAACTTCAACATAACTCCATGTAATGCACTTAAGTTATTTATTAAGTTTGCACTTAATAAAACTGGCTAGGAACGGAGCAGTGGCACAGCTAAGATAGCTAACGTTAGCTGTGATAAACGGCTTTGGAATTAAAGGTGCAATAATCGATTATTTTATTACTTGCTTGTATAAATAACCATGGGAGACATGGAGATGAAACAAAAACGAAGCATTAAGCCGTTGCCTGACTTCAGGTCCGGAAAGCTTGTTTGTGTTTAGACGAGGCTTCTGTCAGTCATTTTATAGACACGATGTTGTACGGGCCACCGCAGATTCTGGGGGTGGAGCTTCGTGAATATAGGCGGGGATCATTCAAATGTCCAACCCACCTAACCACTGGAGACCTGTATGCAGAAGTGCATTGCAAATGTTTCAGAGCAATTTGGGAATGTCACTCTGGTGTTATAATACACGGCTAGCAGTTAGCCTAAGCCAAACCTTCCTATTAGGTAAATAGTCCATTATAGAGGCTGTAGAAACCGTTATTTCATAAACATTTGTATAGGGTCTGAATAAACGAGCTGGACAGCTGTGTGATGGTTGTTAGTGGTTTATGGAATCCCTGAACGTTCACTGTCTATGTTAACCAGCTGAAAAAAATCAAATCCCATGTTACCATTTGTTTACAGAAATAGTCGTGACCATCTGGGACTTCAGGATGGAGTCGAGCTTCGGAGAAAAGCAGCGCTCCACTGTGGCGTCCCAATTCTTCACCGGGACAGAGGATGCAGCCATGGATATGACCACTAATGAAAAGGTGTCACTAGTTTGTTCCAGGATTGACTTTTAATAGTGTTTTATTTTTTTACTTTTAAAAGGACAACCACCCTGAAAAACCACATGAAATGTGTTTCAGTTGTAATATTTGTGTTGTGATTAGTGATTCTGCTGCTGATTTGTTGGTTGGTGCTATGTATTCATTATTCCTATGAGAACTTAAAATGCTAAAGTGCCGCTGCATCGTTGAGATGAATTGGACTCTATTGAAGATCACATGTTAATTATAAATGTGACTATTAATATGCAAGTCAGTCAGGCTGAGTTTCTACTTCAAGTTTGCTTTTCTGCTCATTACGATATTACCAAACTGATTCAATGTTGTTTTATTACAAGTACATTTATATTCGCCATCCTAGGTCGTGGACCTTCTGAACCAGGCTGCTTTAATGTCCACCGACGATAAACTCACTGCCCTTAAGCAGGTAAAGTTGATTTCTAATAGACTGCCTGATGTTAGTGAATGATTGCACTTTTGGTTCTCAGGCTCACCCTGTGTGTTTGCTTTGACCATTAGGTCCAAGAGTTGATTATTAATAAGGATCCTTCGTTGCTTGACAATTACCTGGATGTAAGTACATCGTCCTCTTGAGGGGAAACTCGGATACAGTTAGGAACTCGGTGCACCAAGTTTAAACTCTTCCGTCATGTTTTGTCAACAGGAGATGCTAGCCTTTCAGAACGACAAATCGATTGAAGTGAGGAAATTCGTTATTGGTTTCATCGAAGAAGCGTGGTAAGATTCAAAACCTTTACTTTTTTAAAATTCCATTGTCAGATTTCTTCATCGTTCTGCTCATATTATTTATTATTATTCAGACCAGATGCCACTATTTAAAGTGAGTCTTTTTTGCGTGTTCTGTTCCAGTAAAAGGGACAACGAGCTGTTGCTGAAGCTGTTAGGGAATTTAAACATGGTGTTAAAGGACGAGAGCGTAAACGTTGTGAAGAAGGCCATCCTGACCCTCACTCAGCTTTACAAAGTGACGCTGCAGGTGTTTGTCATTTTATCCTGGCTTAAAATGTTTGTTTTTTTTTTGTTTTTTTTTTTAAATAAAGAGCCTTTTATCATAACCGACCGTTCTGGTTTGTCGTGCCAGTGGCTACTGCGCATGAAAAGCATCTCCGACATGCAGGAGGGATGCTGGGACATGGTGACCCAGATGAAGGGGGAGGTTCTGGCTATGCTCGACTCAGACAATGACGGCGTTAGAACGCACGCCATCAAATTTACAGAGTCGCTCATCATCACGCTGTCGCCCCGCACGTCCGACTCGGACGTCCCCAAGAAGCAGGAAGGAGACGTCAGCCTGGACAAAGTTCCAAAGGACCATTCATATATTCGCTACGGTGGGTGGAGCTGGACTCTAACAATATGACATACGTATTACGTCATCACTTAAGTTTAGGTTTAGACTTCCTCTAGAGGGCGGGACCCAAAAATATGCCCCAGCTCATTATTTTATTTTCTCTCTTTCTCAATCCCCTCCCTCTATTTCACAGATGTTCTGTGTGAAGAGGGAAAGTCGGCTCTGGAGCAGCTCCTGAAGTTCATGGTTCACCCGGCCATCTCCAGCATTAATCTGACCACAGCTCTGGGCTCACTGGCCACGCTAGCCCGACAGAGACCCATGTTCATGTCTGAGGTCATACAGGCCTACGAGACTCTACACGGTAAGTGATGAGGGCGCTAAGTACAGGGTCTAGCTCAAAAAGGGTTTACTCCGTCACAGAGTAAAACAGCAATAATTAATATCAAAATAAAATATTTATTGACAAACCATTGAAGGAAAAAGAAGCTTAAAATATTTAATTTACAATTCACCAGTTATTCATGTTATGTGTAATGATGTTGGCGTAACCAAGCCTGCATTCTGTTCTGCTGTTTAAGCTTATGATTATTATTATTTTTCTGAGACACAAAAAATGCTACTCCTCCTAGAGCTTTCAAGCTACATGCACCAAACTCACCACAGACCTTCACCCTGTTCTGATTAAGTGTGTTATGACTTTTTATGACTTGCTCTTTGCCTTTTCTAGCCAACCTGCCCCCGACGCTTGCCAAGTCTCAGGTAAGCAGCGTGCGCAAGAGCCTCAAGCTGCATCTGGTGTCTGTGCTGCGGCACCCGAGCAGCGTGGACTTCCACGGCCAGATCTCCACACTCCTGCTGGACCTGGGGATGGCCCAGAGCGAGATCGCCCGCTGCGTGCCTGCCGCCACACAGGTTCGCAAGAGACCACGGCACGAGCCTTACAGCGAGGGCAAGAGGATCAAAATGGGTGAGCGAAGAGAGCTGTTCTTATCCCAATATTCTTTCAGTGTCACCGTCACTTTATTGGGCAAATCTGGATGGCATTGGCATACTGAAATTTAAAACATACAATGCTTTCTAGTGTGACTTTTTTCACAGCTTTTAACAGCACAGTGCTCTGATGCTAAATAACTAATATCACTGACCTTTTTAGAACCCACTCTGATCGAGGATGATGATGATAAGGAGGAGCCGGCACCCGTCATTGCACCCAAGCCATTGGCCACCACGGGCACGCAGTCTGCCATAGACATCACCGCTGAATTCCTGCTGCCTCTGCTCACACCAGAGAACGTGGCCAACCTGGTACACACATCTCATGATTTTGGTATTCTGTTGTGAAACAGTAAAGAAATAAGAGCACTCATCATGTCCTTCATTTCCTGCTTCAGGTGCTCATTAGCATGGTTTACCTGCCGGACAACATGCCAGCCTCCTTCCAAGCTACTTACACACCTGTGGAGTCAGCAGGCACAGATTCCCAGATCAAACATCTGGCCAGGCTCATGGCCACGCAGATGACCTCGAGCGGACTTGGACCAGGTCAGGAGTGTTTTTTGCACTTTATATTTCTCAATTTATTAATAATATAGTCTGCACAAAAACTGATCAAATGGATCAGGAAAAGGAATCTGATTCACAAAATGTCCCCATCTCCTTCTCAACCCTCAGGTCTGGAGCAGTGCAAAGCCCGAGGAGAAGAAGGGAAGGAGGGAGAGGCCGATGCTGCTGTGGCAGAGACCAGCTCTAAAGACCCCATCATTATCCGAAAAGTGTCAGCGGTGTCTCTGGGCCAGGCCATCTCTGTAGTCGGGGCCTACAAGAGCGAAGCCACGGAGGAGACGCCTCAGGCAAAGAAACTTCCAGAACCCATTTTGCCTTCTACACAGCCCAAGTACAAACCTTATATTAAAACACAGAGGTTGTAATTTGTAATGTTCTTTCTTTTTTTTTCATTACTCCATTTTTGTTTTTGCAATCAGAGCACCTGGGAGCAGTGGACGAAAGAAAGTCTTCAGATTGGCTGACGTGGTCCAGCCCATGTCCGAATCCCAACTCGATAAGCTAACCAGCATGGCCGTCAGACGCATCCTCCAATCGGAAAAAGCCATTGCAAGAAGTGGGATGTCCCATGTAAGCAGACTTGGGATTAGATTCACAAAACTCTATGTCTTTATAAATATCAAGCATAGTTTTACAGATTACACAAGTGTTTAAAGTTAGTGCTGACTAATCCAATGTCTCACAGGTTCGCGTTAAGCTGCTAGCAAGATTGATCACTCAGTTCGAGGGTGCAATGAAGGACGACATGCTGCATTTCATCCTGGAGGATATCCGGAGCCGCATCGACCTCGCTTTCGCTCTTCTCTATCAGGAGTACAACCAGTACCTCAGCCAGCTGCCATCTGGCTCGCTCGAGAGCTATGAGCACTGCTTGTTCGCGCTGCTCTCGGGCCTACAGGAGCGGCCCGAACAGAGAGACGGGTGAGTCGCATTGACCCATTGCTGTGCATCACAGAAACTCTTTTTCTGCCCTCAGTATTTTCTGATGAACCCAGCTGGTCCCATAAACCCCACAAATTATTTGAACTTTTTTTGTATGGGGACATGCAGTGATTCCAGTTTAGGGATTATGAAAACAAGACTGGTTTTATCACTAAATGCGGACTACACCAATGTTTATAGCCTAGATTGGTTTCAAGTGTCATAATGGATGCAAATGAGTGTTATTCCCTTGACATAATTATGTCTTGAGACTTTTTCACATCTGCAGTGTTGAGATCATTTAAATCAAACCTGGGTTTGTTTATCCCATTTTGGATATCTGGAGCCAAGGGAGCAAAATTGACCATGCTGTATTTATTTGTCTCAGTTGTAGGAAATACCTGGCTATGAATTTTTAAATCCTTTCTCTTTGCAGGCTGTTCAATAAGTTGGTGCTTGAGGCTCCTCTCATCACAGAGTCAGCCCTGGAAGTGATCCGGCGCTACTGTGAAGACGAGGTGAGCCACGCTGCCACAACTCTTTTCAATCATTCCAATACAGCCATGAAGTTATGCAATGGATTCCTCTAGTCTATGCTTGCTGTTATGACATAGTATTTTGCTACAAGCGATTAGATACTACATACAGAAAACCTCACCATATCAATATCAACCATTACGAGTTTGTAAAATCCGTTTTTATTGTGTGTGTGTGTGTGTGTGTGTGTGTGTGGTTGCAGTCTCGTGTTTACCTCGGCATGCCCACTCTGAAAGATCTCATCCTGAAACGCCCTTCCAGACAGTTCCAGTACCTCCACGTTCTCCTGGATCTCAGCTCTCATGAGAAAGAAAAAGTGTGTACCAAACCTTTGCCAGTGCATTTTCCTCCTCCTCTCGTCATTTCTTTTCCAGAAGCTGCTAAATGTCAATATAACAAAATTGTGTTTGTTTGCTGAAGGTGCGCTCAGCTGCTCTGAACATCATCAAGTGGATGTATGAGAAGGACCACCTGCGAGACTACATCGAAAAGTTTGCTCTGAACTACATGCAGCTACTCGTCCACCCGAACCCGCCCTCGCTACTGTTCGGCGTCGGAGAGGACACAGGTTTGAAAAGGCTTCAAAACATTGAGCTTCTGTACCTTAGACGTCATTCATTTGAAATATACTAACATGTCGACATTGTACAATAAATATCACTAGCAGTTATTTATTGTACCTGCTTTTGTGTTCAGAGGTGGCGGCTCCCTGGACGGAGGAGACGGTGAGACAATGTCTGTACCTCTACCTCTCCCTCCTTCCTCTCAACCACCGCTTGGTCCACGAGTTAGCCGCCGTCTACACCGAAGCCATCGCTGACATCAAGCGCAGCGTGCTCCGCGTCATCGAGCAGCCTGTAAGCCTGAAATGGAAAAACTAATCATCACTTTCCCATGTCTCTCATTTTGCTTAAAAGTCTCTGGGTGGGAACTTGTACATTTTACTCCCTTAAAGTGTTCACCTGTTTAACTGTTTTCATTTACTTTGCTCTTCAGATCAGGGGAATGGGTATGAACTCTCCTGATCTCTTGCTGCTGGTTGAAAACTGTCCCAAGGGGGCGGAGACTCTGGTCACTCGCTGTCTGCACATACTGACTGATAAAGGTACAACCATGTTCTGTTTTGAATGTCTTTGTTTGTTTGTGTATGTTAGCAGCCATTCACATACTCTGTCTCTTATCCTTTGTCCATCTGCAGTCCCTCCTTCTCCAGACCTGGTGGAGCGAGTACGGGATCTCTATCACAAAAGAGTGCCAGATGTGCGCTTCCTCATCCCGGTCATCAACGGCCTGGAAAAGGTCTCTCCTCTTCGTTTTAATGCGTTTACACCCAGTTCCATACTGAAAGGCAGCCAGTGAGACTTGTTAACTGTAGTGTTATTAGGAGTAGCTCTTCTAATAGCACTTTTACTGTATTTAACAGAAAGAGGTGATCCAGGCATTGCCCAAACTTATCAAGCTCAACCCCATAGTAGTCAAGGAGGTCTTCAATCGCCTACTGGGCACGCAACACAGTAAGGATGCATTATAGTTTTTTTTTTGTTTACACTATCATTTTGATGTGACTGACATTTGATGTGAGACCAGTCTAAATAGGTCACACTACTGAGGTGACTTGCATTCACAAAACAATGACAGTTATTGACAGAAACTAAACATTTCAAGTAAATGATTTAGCCATAGAGAAATGACCGATAATACAGACAATTTGAGATCTTTGATCGATTTTGATAATAAAAAGCTCTCTGAAAACTTTTGAATAATGTTGCGTTTACGCTTCAGGTGAAGGTAGTTCCTCTGTGTCTCCTCTGACTCCTGGCGAACTCCTCATCGCTCTTCATAACATCGATTCCACGAAGTGTGACATGAAGTCCATCATCAAAGGTAACTGCTTTCAAAGGTTAACAGTATCCAGAGGAGCAAGTTTGTTCTTGTTTAAATAACCCGTCCGCCTTCACTCTCCATTTTGTTCCTTAAACCCGTAGCTACGAACCTGTGCTTTGGCGAGAAGAACGTGTACACTTCGGAGGTGCTGGCTGTGGTGATGCAGCAGCTAATGGAGCAGAGTCCTCTTCCTATGCTGCTCATGCGAACCGTCATCCAGTCGCTTACGATGTACCCTCGGCTGGGCGGCTTTGTCATGAACATCCTCTCTCGCCTGATCCCCAAACAGGTGCGTCACTTCACTTTGGGACTAATGTCCTGCAGGTTTTTAGGACTCTTTATTAATCAGGAATTACAGAATGAGCTACTGACTTCTGTTGTAGGTTTTCAGGTCCTTAATTAGGTCCTTAATCAGGTCCTTAATTAGGCTTTTAGGAGAGTCACTCATATATCTGCTATTCAGATTATGCAAAATACCTGCTAGTATTTCATACCTCTGAGGTTGCAAGATTTTTCTTGAGTAGAAGCATCAGGGTCTCTTAATAGCGTCTAGACCACTGCCTTTAGTCACAAGCTCAAACCTGAAACAACCTGGGATAGAAAATAAAGAAATAGTGTTTTTTATTTATTTAGTTAGTTAGTTAGTTAGTTAGTTAGTCTTAGGCTTA
Organism: Cranoglanis bouderius; assembly: GCA_023630585.1. Classification (NCBI taxonomy): domain Eukaryota; kingdom Metazoa; phylum Chordata; class Actinopteri; order Siluriformes; family Cranoglanididae; genus Cranoglanis; species Cranoglanis bouderius. Next base: position 19,871,784 of record CM042540.1, read on the forward strand.
CAGTTAGGCTGTAATACGATGTACAGTATCTCACAAAAGTGAGTACACCCCTCACATTTTTGTAAATATATTATTATATATTTACAAAATATATAATAATATATAATTATATTTTCATGGGACAACACTGAAGAAATGACACTTTGCTACAATGTAAAGTAGTGAGTGTACAGCTTGTATAACAGTGTAAATTTGCTGTCCCCGCAAAATAACTCAACACACAGCCATTAATGTCTAAACCGCTGGCAACAAAAGTGAGTACACCCCTAAGTGAAAATGTCCAAATTGGGCCCAATTAGCCATTTTCCCTCCCCGGTGTCATGTGACTAGTTAGTGTTACAAGGTCTCAGGTGTGAATGGGGAGCAGGTGTGTTTGGTGTTATCGCTCTCTCACTCTGTCATACTGGTCACTGGAAGTTCAACATGGCACCTTATGGCAAAGAACTCTCTGAGGATCTGAAAAAAAGAATTGTTGCTCTACATAAAGATGGCCTAGGCTATAAGAAGATTGCCAACACCCTGAAACTGAGCTGCAGCACGGTGGCCAAGACCATACAGCTGTTTAACAGGACAGGTTCCACTCAGAACAGGCCTCGCCATGGTCGACCAAAGAAGTTGAGTGCACGTGCTCAGCATCATATCCAGAGGTTGGCTTTGCAGAATAGACGTATGAGTGCTGCCAGCATTGCTGCAGAGGTTGAAGGGGTGGGGGGGGTCAGCCTGTCAATGCTCAGACCATACGCCACACACTGCATCAAATTGGTCTGCATGGCTGTCGTCCCAGAAGGAAGCCTCTTCTAAAGATGATGCACAAGGAAGCCCGCAAACAGTTTGCTGAAGACAAGCAGACTAAGGACATGGATTACTGGAACCATGTCCTGTGGTCTGATGAGACCAAGATAAACTTATTTGGTTCAGATGGTGTCAAGCGTGGGGGCTGCATGAGTGCTGCCGGCACTGGGGAGCTACAGTTCATTGAGGGAACCATGAATGCCAACATGTACTGTGACATACTGAAGCAGAGCATGATCCCCTCCCTTCGGAAACGGCCGCAGGGCAGTATTCCAACATGATGATGACCCCAAACACACCTCCAAGACGACCACTGCCTTGCTAAAGAAGCTGAGGGTAAAGGTGATGGACTGGCCAAGCATGTCTCCAGACCTAAACCCTATTGAGCATCTGCGGGGGAGTGCAAGGTCTCTAACATCCACCAGCTCTGTGATGTTGTCATGGAGGAGTGGAAGAGGACTCCAGTGGCAACCTGTGAAGCTCTGGTGAACTCCATGGCCAACAGGGTTATGGCAGTGCTGGAAAATAATGGTGGCCACACAAAATATTGACACTTTGGGCCCAATTTGGACATTTTCACTTAGGGGTGTACTCACTTTTGTTGCCAGCGGTTTAGACATTAATGGCTGTGTGTTGAGTTATTTTGAGGGGACAGCAAATTTACACTGTTATACAAGCTGTACACTCACTACTTTACATTGAAGCAAAGTGTCATTTCGTCAGTGTTGTCCCATGAAAAGATATAATGAAATATTTACAAAAATGTGAGGAGTGTATTCACTTTTGTGAGATACTGTAACTACCAAACAAGAGTTTATAAATGAAAACTAAAAACGACTAATATGATAATATAGGAATGAGACAATGGCAAACATTTAAATTGGAGTTCGACCAACTGATCGGTTTTGCCGATCACTCGGCACCGATAATCGCTTGCTGGAACTATCGGTTATCGGCAAAAATCCACACCAATAGTTGTTCCCAGTTGCGTCCGCTGAGAATGGTCCACTGTCGTTATACATTATGAGAGCAGCCTCTAGAGGCGAAATAAATACTATCACTGACAGATTTTGTTGTGTGGTTCAGTTTGGATGTATATCTTTTTTATTTACTTTAACATTTATTAATAGTTAATAAATATATAAATATTAATATATATTTTGTTTCAAAAAGTACAGTACATTTTCATGGTAAGTCAGTACTCTTTATTTTTGTAATCAAGTTCAGCAATATTTTGCTTTGTGTTATGTTTTCATTCAGGAACAATTTTAAAAAAAATCGGTTGTTGGTAGGTGCCGCCCAACTTGATTATCGGTATCGGTAAAATCCACTATCGGTCGACCTCTGATTTAAATGTCTTCTCACTTGCTTGAAACGTACCTTAGTGTATGGCGTTGAGTAATGTCCCAGGTGTGTGTAGGTGTGGAAGTACCCCAAGGTGTGGGAAGGTTTTGTGAAGTGCTGCCAGCGCACCAAGCCGCAGTCCTACACTGTTCTGCTGCAGCTGCCGCCCGCACAGTTAGCCAGCGTGTTTGAGCGCTGCCCGGAGATGAGGGAGCCTCTCCTACAGCACGTCCGCTCCTTCACCCCACACCAGGTAAAGAAACATCACTTTGATCAGTCCAAAGTTCCCCTCTGATAATTTTTTAAAAATCCAGTAGTAACATTTTGTTCATTATTTTGACAAGATTTGTTCCACTTTGCATGTGTGTGTGTTTATATAGCAAGCCCACATTCCATCATCCATCATGGCTATTCTGGAGGCTAACAGTAAGATCCCAGAGCCAGAACCACCACAGCATGAACCTGAGCACATGAAAGTGCAGGAGGAGAGAGAGGTCAGACTTGGAAATGCAGTGACAATTCATATTTAAATAGGGAAAAATTAAACGTCTCAGGAATGTGCAATTAAAGTATTATATTTTTTCCTTTAGTTACACACCCAGCTTGTGAGGCCCATAACACAAGTGGAAAGTCCAGCTCCAGTTATAGTAGCTCCTCCTCAACTACCACCTGAGGCAGTAGCCAGAAGAGAGGAAATGGAGGAGCCTATGGAGGAAGGAGAGGCAGGTACAGAATGTCTAGAGATCGCCACCGAAGCCACAGCACAAGTAAGAATCCACATTCGTATGATCAACTGATATTTGTTACCTCTTATTACCTGATATATTGTGCTTGTATGATGAGTTGATGGCCTAACACTATCTTTTAATCATGGCAGATGGCAACACTTGCAACTGAATCCGGGACCACCCCTGTTCCCCAGACAAAGGCAGAGGAACCAATGGAGACGACTATTACTGAGCCTGCAGAAGACCAGCCGCGAGAAGTGGTGGAGGATGGTGGCGCAGAACCTGAGACACGAGTAGACGATCCTGAATAAAACAAACGTGCACTGACAAAAACACCTTCTCTTATCCAAGTTCAGCATATGTGTATTGAGTCTGAGGTCTAGAACCAATAATATAGTTTACAGTTTTTTTTATTCTGATTACTTAGCTTTTTTCCTTAGTTCTGTACTGGTGTGAACGTACGTCATTAACAAAACAAGAGGTTATGTCTGGATAATAAATCATTTTTTGTATACAGATTTCTATTGTGTGTGGGGGCTTTTTTTGGCCAAATAAATAACCTAGAAAGTATTTCGTCACATTCTTTACATTTTTAAACTTGTCATTGATCTCAGAAGAATATAAAGCTGCATTAAACTCCAGCAGACCCACTGGAAAGGAAGATATAATGTTCCTCTTTGCCTTTGTTTACAACGACAAATAAAGGGAAATTCTCCATGCTTTTGACAGCTTGTCAACTGTCAAACGTCCATTATACTGTTATACTGAACGTTCACTGTAGACAGTAAAAGAAACATTTTACGTAAATTCCTTTTTAGTCTAGTGATAGTATATTACACTTTGTCTCATATTTGATTATCATATTTGTGATAAGCTTTGAGAACAAGGAAAAGAAGTAAGTAAGCACACACACACATAAACACACAAACACTACCATAAAGACAACACATTAGTACCAAAAATTATCACCGTTAAAGAGCTGCCTGAGGTAAAGCTTGCAGCCAATCAGATTCAATCAAGTCTCTCGCGCAGCCAATCAGATTCAGACAGTTCCAGTGCCATAGCAACCAAATTGGTGTATGCTAGTTACCGTTTCGTCTCTTTGGAAACGAACTGGCGCTGTTTTTTGTTTTTTTTTTAGACATGTAACGAGCAATAAAGATAACATAACGGTACATTAAGTTTAGTTTTATTATTTTCTTTTCCTTTTATTTTAACTGAACGACAGAAACATGGAGAGTTCCGTGGAAGCGCGAGCTGACCAAAGGCAGCAGGCTGCGGCGTGCTTCAAAGCTTACCTGTTGAAAAACAGCACAAAAACAAACCTCAACCTGTGAGTAACTTTTATTTAACACAGCAACCACTATGAACTTTTTCTTTTACTTTTGCAGTTTTCATTGGTGTTTTTTTTTTTGTTGTTGTTTTTATTTAGCAAATTCTGCCAACTCAGAGTGAAAATTTTGCCTCAACTACTGCTATAAAGAAATAAACATTTAAAAATGTCTTTAAAATCCTTTCCTTCTCACTTTGGGTATTGGTTTCCTACATTACCCACAATGCCATTCGACTACCTGTTAATAGTGGTGCAGTGAGATTTAACCCTCGCTTTATATCTCCCTAAAAAGAGTGATGCGGCAGCACTTTAGTCTTTTAGTCTGTCCAGCTCTCTCTCCGCTCAAACATAAAGTTCCAGCGCTTCAGCTTTCATTTCAGGTACCACCGTCAACACCAACACACTCATCATCAAGTAGTCGAACCGAGTCTCTCAAGTAATGTACAGCTGTGTTACATTCTGAAACTTTAAGTCCAGTGCTTATTGTCTCCACTACTTCCATGTTGGAAGTCTCATTCTCGTGCAGTTGCATAACTTAACTGTATGTTGAGGGTGTCACAACTCACGCAACCACAAGTAAAGAGATAACAGTTGCAATCAAAATTATTCAACCCCCATTGCAAATCAGGTTTATTGTAAAAATTTACAGACTTTTAGCTGTTTGCAATGAACAAATCAAACAAAAGCAATTGAAATAGTTCTACACAACAAATGCTTCAAATGATTTCCCCAAATTCAACTGAAATTGCAACTTATAATGACTTCTCCAGTCTCAAAATTATTCAACCCCCTGAATAGAATCCCTCACAACAGCACAAACAGTTGTTCTCTCAAGCACACTTGATGCAACTCATCAAGGGCTTCATTAGTTGCACCAGGTGTGCTTGAGCTGGAACACATGACATACCTGAACTGGTTAGGGGCAGAAAATACATGAAATACCTGGACAGGGCAGAAAAAGGAAGCTATCAACAGCTGCAACCAGATTTCTGAGAAGGCAGGTTGTGAAAAACCATCAAGAGACTGCAAAAGACCTGCAGCAAGACTTGGCGGCAACAGGCACTGAGGTTTCAGTGAGCACAATAAGAAGCATACTAAACGCAAAAGGTTTCTATGCCAGAACTCCAAGACGTACACCGCTACTGACCCAAAAGCACAAGAAAAGTCGGCTCAAAATCTTATAAATAAGCCAGAGATATTTTGGGATTCTGTTCTGTGGAGCGATGAATCAGCGGTATGTCTGGAGAAAGAAGAATGAAAAAAGAACACTCTGTCCACAGTCAAACATGGTGGTGGTTCGGTGATGCTCTGGGGCTGCTTTGCATCCTCTGGAATGCAAACTGGACTGGAAACCTGCAGCATGTGGAAGGCAAGATGGATTCATTGAAGTATCAGGAAATCCTAGGCGAAAACGTCATGCCGTCTGTGAGGAAGCTGAAGCTTGGGCTTCATTGGACCTTCCAACAGGACAATGATCCCAAGCATACCTCAAATTCCACCAAGGTTGCAGAAGAAGTCCTTGAAGATTCTACAGAGCCATCACAGTCATCTGACTTTTTGATTTGAAGAAGGCGGTTGAAGCACGCAAACCCAAGAATATTACTGAACTGGAGGCCATTGTTCATGAGGAATGGGCTAAGATTCCTCAGGAACGTTGCCAGAAGCTGGTCTCTGGCTATGCATCTCATTTGCAGCAGGTCATAACAGCAAAAAGGTGCTGTACTAAGTACTAAAGACGCTTGCCATGAAGGGGTTGGATCAGTTTGAAACTGGAGAAGTCATTATAAGTTGCATTTTCAGTTGAATTTGGGGAAACCACTTGAAGCATTTGTTGTTGAACTATTTCAATTGCTTTTGTTTGATTTGTTCAATGAAACAGCTGAAAACAACTGAAAGTCTGTAAATTTTGACAATAAACCTGATTTGCAATGGGGGTTGAATAATTTTGACTGCAACTGTATATCACCATAATCATCATGATTACCTACCCTAACTAACAGGATGTTGATAGTGTTGCTAAGTGACGCATTTACTGTCATCTTCAGCTACGACCATCTGGTTCGCCTGCTCACCAGAGTGATGGACGAGCGTCCGGAGAACACAGTGGATGTGATTGAAGATCTGAGCCACGAGGTAAAGCGCAGCATGCTGCAGGAGAAGCAGAGCACGCTGCGGGACGCTCCGTCCACAACCTCCTCTGAGCTGCTGGCTGAGCAACAGAGAGTGCTGTTTAACCGAGTGGACGTGGGAGAACACGAAGAGGTGCTGGTCAGAACAGTTTCATTTCAGGGTTATTGCATGATTGCAGTGGCATTTAGCCCTTGTAACTCTTTATAAATGTGTATTTATCGATTAATAGATATGTCAACCCATCTCAGGCAACAATCTAATTTTCTCATAGGTTTCTTTGCTAAAAAAAATGGCTGCATCTTGCCTTCAAATAAGCAACCGGGTTGAGTTTTTAAGCATAGAATGAAATATACAAATGTGGTTAAGTAGGATCCATGAGACACATAAAGCTAGCATTTTGCATCTTTTCGAACTGCTACTCAGAGGAAAACGCTATCTGCCCTCTTCCACATACATGAGCTCACAGATATCTACAGTGGGGGAAAAAGTATTTGATCCCCTGCTGATTTTGTACGTTTGCCCACTGACAAAGAAATGATCAGTCTATAATTTTAATGGTAGGTGTATTTTAACAGTGAGAGACAGAATAACAACTTCGACTTAGTACTCGGTGGCAAAACCCTTGTTGACAATAACAGAGGTCAGACGTTTCTTGTAGTTGGCCACCAGGTTTGCACACATCTCAGGGGGGATTTTGTCCCACTCCTCTTTGCAGATCCTCTCCAAGTCATTAAGGTCATTTTCAATGCCCTGGCTGAGGGAAGGAGGTTCTCACCCAAGATTTGACGGTACATGGCCCCATCCATCGTTCCTTTGATGCGGTGCAGTTGTCCTGTCCCTTTAGCAGAAAAACACCCCCAAAGCATAATGTTCCCACCTCCATGTTTGACGGTGGGGATGGTGTTATGACTTGGGGTCATAGGCAGCATTCCTCCTCCTCCAAACACAGCGAATTGAGTTGATGCCAAAGAGATCTGACCACACCTGACCACAACACTTTCACCCAGTTCTCCTCTGAATCATTCAGGCAAACTTCAGACGGGCCTGTACATGTGCTTTCTTGAGCAGGGGGACCTTGCGGGCGCTGCAGGATTTCAGTTCTTCACGCCGTAGTGTGTTACCAATTGGTTTATTGGTGACTATGGTCCCAGCTGCCTTGAGATCATTAACAAGATCCTCCCGTGTAGTTCTGGGCTGATTCCTTACCGTTCTCATGATCATTGAGACTCCACAAGGTGAGATCTTGCATGGAGCCCCAGACCGAGGGAGACTGACAGTTTCTTCCATTTGCGAATAATCGCACCAACTGTTGTCACCTTCTCACCAAGCTGCATGGCGATGGTCTTGTAGCCCATTCCAGCCTTGTGTAGGTCTACAATCTTGTCCCTGACATCCTTGGACAGCTCTTTGGTCTTGGTCATGGTGGAGAGTTTGGAATCTGATTGATTGATTGCTTCTGTGGACAGGTGTCTTTTTACAGGTAACAAACTGAGATCCCTTTAAGAGAGTGCTCCTAATCTCAGCTCATTACCTGTGTAAAAGACACCTGGGAGCCAGAAATCTTGCTGATTGATAGGGGATCAAATACTTATTTCCCTCATTAAAATGCAAATCAATTTATAACTTTTTTGAAATGCGTTTTTCTGGATTTTTTTTGTTGTTATTCTGTCTCTCACTGTTAAAATACACCTACCATTAAAATTATAGACTGATCATTTCTTTGTCAGTGGGCAAACGTACAAAATCAGCAGGGGATCAAATACTTTTTTCCCCCACTGTACGATTGGTTAATGTCACTGTGATTGACAGTGGAGAGAGTAGTGCTATCCCTCCCACCCAGAGAGCATGGCAAAGTTTGCTCTCTTGGACAACCTGGCCATGGATGGCTGTGGCATCATCAGAACACTTTTCTGGTGTGCCACTTGGTAGCATAAAAAGGTTGTACTTACGTCACTCTGACTTTCTGTTTCAGAAGGAAATACATCAACATATGAAATCCAATTACAGCTAAGAAACAATTGCATGGGAACATTAAGAGCGGAGATTTCACGTACAACTTATTTGTCTTCCTTCTAGATGGAGACACCCCTGCCAAATGTGACTGAGCTGACATTCTTCCTTGAGCAGATTGGAGTTGGTCTGGGTCGGGAGGAGATGCAGAGGATCCTTCTGGCCCTGAAGCAGCTGGTGGACATGCAGCCCCTGCAACGTTGCCGATTTTGGGGCAAAATCCTTGGTATTGAAGGGAACTACATAGTGGCTGAAGTGGAATACAGGGACAGTGAGGAAGAAGACGAAGAAGGAGTGGAGGAAATGCATGATGATAAGGAGAAAGAGGGAGAGGCTCAAGAAGAGGATGAGGTAATCGAGGTTACTGAAGTAATGCATTACTGACCTGTGTAAACAAGGCTCATTTTTGTGAATTGTTCCTATTTAGCTGGATCCATTCCCCAAGTCAAGCTACAAGCCACCCACCCCAGTCCCGAAGGAGCCTCGTCACTCCGGCACCAACAAGTTCACCTACTTTGTGTGCAGAGAGCCGGGCCTGCCCTGGGTCCGTCTTCCTGACGTCACCCCTGCTCAGATCACAGTTGCGCGACAAATTCGCAAGCTGTTCACTGGGCGTCTGGACGCTCCCATCGTCAGCTACCCACCCTTCCCCGGTAACGAGGCCAACTACCTGCGTGCCCAGATCGCCCGTATCTCAGCGGGCACACAGGTCAGTCCACTGGGTTTCTATCAATTCAGGGAGGAGGAGGGGGAAGAAGAGGAGGAAGGAGCGCGAGACAGCGTCGAGGAGAACCCGGACTTTGAGGGTATCAACGTGCAGGAGATGGCAGAGTCGCTGTCAGCATGGGTCCACCACATACAGCACATTCTCATGCAGGTGAGAAGGAAAATAGAATGAGTATTTTTATTATTTTACCAAATTTCTCTCCAGTGTTAGTCACTTTTCACCCATAAACTCCCTTAGCAAACAATTCCTGAGGGTGGAGGCTCACATTAGAGTGGGTCACAAATAAGACTTCTGATTTGGCAAACATATGGCCACTCCACCGAAACCGAGTGTTTCTGATTATCTTTGTGTGTGCATCAGGGTCGTTGTGTATGGGTCAATCTGGCTGAAAAGACAGAGAATCTCCTTGAAGAAGACGCAGAGGAAGAGGAGAAGGAGGAAGAGCCCGACGAGCCTGAGCCTGAGGTTGGACCGCCGCTTCTCACACCACTGTCTGAGGATGCAGGTGAGTCTTTGACTTGATGTGGGTGTCACTTTTTTCTTAGCAAACACGTCTTATGAACATGTTCTGATATTTCAGAGGTTAATAACACTCCTCCTTGGAGTACCAGGATCTCCTCAAACCTAATCTCCCAGTATGCCATTGCTTTTGTGCGCTCCAACCTGTGGCCTGGAGCCTATGCGTATGTGTGTGGCAAGTAAGACCTCTTTTACTCTCAGCTCTTAATATCCACAACAGAATTATAATGATAGCAAACAACACACATCCTCATGTGCTGGCAACTGCTTTTCTAGTCAACATTGTTATAATACAGCTGATTACATAACTCAATTTTGCAACAGGAAGTTTGAGAACATATACATTGGCTGGGGGCTGAAGTTCTTTGGCGAGGGCTTTACCCCGGCCCTGCCTCCTCCCCCACAGCCTGAGTACCCCAGTGGCCCTGAGATCACAGAGGCACTGGACCCCAGTCTGCAGGAGGAGGAGGCTCTGAAGGAAGCACAAGAGGAGCAACAGGCCGCGCTGGAAGACAACGATGCGATGGATGCCGAGGAAGAGGAGGAAGAGGAAGAAGAGGAAAACTAAATGAGAGAGAATGGTACACAGTGAACTGATGTCTTTTAACATATGTGACTATATTAAACTGTTATGGATAAACATTGCTTTCTCATTTCTTTGTTATTATACAGCTCTGTTGAAAGCTTGATTCTGATTGGCCAGAAGGTTGATTACATTTCTGTGTGTATATTAATGCATTCATTCTAATACAGTATCATTTCTACAGTAACAGCTAATTTATTACAAATTTATTTAAAAAAGCATCTAATTGTTGATATCATGTGAAGTTTTCTGTCTTCTTAGCATTTTTTGAAGGAGTCTCCAGTGTCAGCACTTTGTAGCTTTCCTAACACAGGAAAATCCTGAGGATGGAGGACTTTAAGGTTTCTCAGTAACATGACAAGCTTTTATTAACCTCAAAAGAGAGAAAGAAATGGAGATTGGTGAGTGAAAGTTTAAAGCTGCTATAACTTGAGCGATGACAGGAACTAAAAGGAACTTAACTGGATAAAATGTACATCGTGTCATTCTTTCATTACTTAATGAAAAATTTTAACCATTGGCAAATTGCTGTGGTGTAATAGGAATAAAATGTTGAGTCATTCTGTTACTGGAAAATAATCATAAAAATAATCGTTTTCTATAACAGCTCACCCTGTCATGTTTAACTCCTTACATTGTACAATGATCCCTAAGTCCTATATTTCAGTGTAGAGTATAAAATTTTTTATTTGATGGATGAGGCAAAGAAATTTATAAACAAGCTAAAGGAGCTCAAAACCTTTATTTACTGATTGGGAGAAAGGGAAATTGAAGGACCACAAGTTACAACCCAGGTTCAATCTTCATGAAATTTCCTTTCATGTTTAAGTATCTGTCATTTGGCTTGTTCACATTGTAGCTAGAACTGAACTAAAATAAACTAATAAGTAAAAATATTTTGTGAAAATCTAAAAAAAACTTATACAGTCCCTTCCGAAAGTAGTGAAACAACAAGGCCAATTCTGAGGTTTTCACTATACATTGAAGACATTTGGGTTTGAGATCAAAAGATGAATATGAGACAACAGATCGGAATTTCAGATTTTAATTCCTCATATTTACAACTAGATGTGTTAAACAACTTAGAACCTGGCACCTTTTGTTTGAACCCACCCATTTTTCAAGTGAGCAAAAATATTGGAACATGTGACTGATAAGTGTTTCTTGCTGCCCAGGTGTGCCCTGTTAAATTGATTATTTATAGAATTAATAGCTCTGAATGTCTATTCTTTATCTGAGCCCTAGGTTTCGCTTGTGAAGACTGCATTTGTTGTTAAAAAGGATAAACCAACATGAAGACCAGAGAACTGTCTATGGGAGAAAAGCAAGCCATTTTGAAGCTGAGAAAAGAGGGAAAATCTATCTATTGCACAAGCATTGGACATAGCCAACATGGAACAGGTCGGCCAAGGAAAACAACAGCAGTGAATGACCGAAACATTGTGAGAGCTGTGAAGAAAAGGCCAAAATGTGAAGAAAGTATGGATCTGTTCCAATCTCCTGTTCCAAAACATAGAAGCTCATCAGTCAAGCATGGTGGAGGTAGTGTCATGGCTTGGGCTTGCATAGCTGCTTCTGGAACAGGCTCGCTAATCTTTATTGATGATGTAACTCATGATGGTAGCAGCAGAATGAATTCAGAAGTCTACAGAAACTGTCTTCCCATACAGAGAAATGCATCCAATCTAATTGGGAGGAACTTCATAATTGCAGTAAGACAATGACCCAAAAAGCAATGCCAACACAACAAAGGACTTTATCAAGGGGAAAAAGTGGAAGGTTTTATACTGGCCAAGTCAATCACCAGACTTTAACCCAGTTGAGCAGCATTTCATCTCCTCAAGAGGAAACTGAAGGGAGAAACCCCCTAAAACAAACAACAACTGAACGAAGCTGAGGTAAAAGCCTGGAAAAGCAACTCAAAAGAAAAAATGCAACAGTTTGGTGATATCAGTGGGTCACCAGCTTAATGCAGTTATTGCAAGCAAGGGATATGCAACCAAATATTAAGTGTTATTTATCGTTCCATTACTTTTGCTCACTTAAATATTTTGTGGTCTAACACAAAAGGTGCCATGTTGTTTAACACCTCTAGATGTAAAAATGAGTAAATGAAAGCTGAAATTCTGATCCATCATCTCATATTCATCTTTTGATCTCAAACCAAAATGTCTTCGGTGTATAGCAAAAACAAAAGAATTGGCCTTGCTGTTCCAATACTTTTGAATACTTTAGAAATGCTGTGCAGCATCGCAGCAGCGTGAGTTAATTATTGTATTATACCTGCACAATAGTTCAAGAAGAATCAAACACTCAAATGTGGATCAGAACCGGACGAGAACGTGATCCAAGTTGAGAGCGTCTGCGATTAAACATTGAAATGGATCGAAAGCTAGCCATAAATAAATGCTCTGGAATTCTCTATTACAGTTCGAAAAAATATGCAACAGACTCAATTCAACAATTCCAGCTAAACAACGTGCTGAATAAGATATTAAATGGTGAAAATGTCAATAAATACTTAGCCATCACTAGTTATTGGTCATAATACTGTTACTGAAGTAACAGATAACCAATAACCAGAATTAACTGGTGATTACAGTGATTATAAAAATTACAATAAAAAATAAAAATTACGGCAATAAACAGGAAAACTGTGGCCATTTTACTTCTTGGCAGAAAAGAAATTATTTGACAAATTTCATTTACATATTTTACCATTGATTTATGGTAAAATATGTATGCAATCGTTTGTGAAAATCACAAGGAATCGAAAAGACAAAAATTCAGCAAAAGGTCAGCAGTTAAATAGATATCACTCAGTGCTGTTCTAAATGGTATCAAGAACAGCTCATCAACATGAAGGTAACCAGGACGTGACCCGTTGTGACTTTCAGCTGATAAATTAAAGGAAAACCAGGCTGATGAATGAGTCAAGAGGAGTATACAAGTTGATGTGCATAAGACATCATGAGCCAGAGCATTATTTCCACAGTATTAGCGGAGATCGCTCTCATCCTCCTGAATGGTCTTCTTGATTCTCAGTAACATGGTGGTGTACCACTGATCCAGCCGTGTGATCGAGTCAAACTCCTTCACCTAAGATTGAGAACAGACAACGGTGCACTTCTGCATTACTGATTGTCTCTTCCACACATTTGTGTTCATGAACCTGATCTGACTATTTGAATTATACGCAGTCACAAATCATTTCCATACAAGGATTGCTATTAGAGCAAAATTTGTCTCAGCTTTTGATATTATATTCTAGCTTAACATTTACACCAGAGCGCTGCTGAATTCTCGATTCTGAAACTTACAGCATTTGTATATGCGTCGACGTCTTGGGCCTCGTGTGCATCAAGAAGTTTCTGTTAAAAAAAAACATGGAATAAAGACAAATTGAGGTACAGTAGATCATAGAAATTTTTTTAGCAAGCTCAAGCCAAGACAATAACTTCATGATTTATTTTAAAAGCCGACCTTCAAGAGTTTGCACTCCCTGGCGTCTGAGAAGGCAGGAAACATTTCCTCATATCGTTGCACAGCCAGCTAGATAAGATTGAAATAATCAGCAAGACTGTAAGCAATACTCTGAAAATGCTAGCAACCTACTAACAACAATACTAATCACCTTGGCGTTCAGTGTATCGACACAGAAGTGACACAGTGCTGCCCTGAAGAAGTGATCCTTAGCCCCATACTTCAGCAGGGTGTTGTCCATGCAGTAGGTCCCAATCTGAACACATTTACATGATTACACACACACACACACACACACACACACACACACACACACAAAAAAAAAAAAAAAGCCACAACAACAACCTGAGTTTGTGATTGATTTTATGGTGTATTGAAACACACACCTGTTCATATAGCTGTATAGCTTTCTGGTACTGTTCAAGCTGGGCGGCGTACGTAGCCACTTTAAGAAAGCACTTGTTAGCAGAACTACAAGAGAAAAACAGATCGCAGATCCTCAGATAGTGTTTGGTTACAGTTATTTGCGTGTGTGTGTGTGTGTGTGTGTTTTTTAGAGTAACCTCAAAGTACCTTGTAGACTCTTCTCCTTTGTAGTAATCACCAGCCTGCTCGTAATGCGCAACTGCCTGTGATTATTAAAAAAAAAAAAAAAAAAAAAAAAAAAAAGATGAAGGGAGATAAAGGCAGAGCTTACAGTTACAGCACTGTTTGTTCTACCATTGTTTGTGCTACCATTATTACAGAGTGCCGTGTGCTTCAGACGGAGGCTGGCTTACTGACCGTCTCTCATCCCCCTTCAGCTGAAAACCCAAACATGAGCTCACTCACCTTATCAATGTCCAATAAATCAGACTCATAGATTTCAGCTACAGTGATGTGGTGTTTCGCTGCAATGGTGAAACGTCCCTGTGGAGGAAGATGAGATGAGATCCCAGCAAAGTAAATACAACCCAATCAATGACTCAATCAATCAATGAAATGGGTTGGAATATTTCTATTTTTATTTTTAGACTGTCAATCCTTGTTTTACAATGCTGAGTTAGTTTGTGAAGTGTCACCAAGAGAGTTGTAATATTCTTAAAAAGCCCCAAAACAAAACAAAACAAAAAACACCACCACCGTATTCTGTTTCTGTTAGTTTCTGTTTCTCAGCGTGTTTTTCTGCGTCAATGACAGTTGTGATTTGAACAAATAATTGGAAGAGCTGGACTTCCACTTGGATAAAATCTTCTCTTCACTTGATGGTTTACTAGCGTGTATATAATGCTCCATATATTATTCTAATATTTTGAGATACTGGATTTTTGATTTCCATGAGCTGTAAGCCGTAATCATCAAAATAAAAAAAAAAGGCTTGCAATATTTCACTTAATGTGTAATGAATCTAGTATATATATGAAAGTTCCACTTTTTGAATTAAATTACAGGAAAAAAAAGAACTTTTCCACGATATTCTCATTTTTTGAGATGCACCTGTAATGCAGCGTGTATATAAAACAGCATGTATATAATGAGGCGTGTATATAAAGCAATGTGTGTTGTACATACAGACTGAACTGTAAGATAAACGTTATAACCTAAAACCAAGTTCAACACCTCGGGTCTCGTTTCTCACCATATCCGTGTAGATATCGATGGCCCGACTCAGACACTTGATGGCCTCTGAAGGAAGAAGGACATGCAGTTAAAGTGGAAACATTAAATGTTTCACTATTTCAACTGAAATGAATCAAAGACCAAGGGAACAAACTATTAACCTTGCGGATCTGCTTTTTTGTATGCGTTGCTGGCGTCGATAAAGCTGACGGCAGCGTTGTGCTTGCTTTGTGTTTTCAAGTGCACTTTTGCAGCTTTGCAGAACGCATCTCCTGCAGCTGAAAGAAAAAAAAAAATCAAGCAAAATGTTAGAGTAAATGTTAGTTTAAAAGCAACTCAAGTCTTAATGAGGCAGTGTTCTTGCGGATATACCGTTCCAGTTCTTGGCCATCTTGAACATATTCGCAGCTCTCGTGTACATGTCACAGGCTTCCTCTGCCTTGGAAGAGCTCCTAGAGAATGGAATTGAAATACTAGTTATAAAGCACTGAGGTAATGCAGTGTCTTGTGAAAGTGTTGAGTCATGATCATGCTTTATTAACTTTGGTAGTAACACGTTTATAACTATTTTGTGGTCACAATCCAACTCCTAAAGAACTTGCTGGATATTTTCACCACCTATAGCAAATCCATAACTATAAGTATTGGGCGATTCCATAATCACGTTGTCATTTGGCAACTGTGACTTAAAAATGAAACTTTTCAACATTGAATATTATATTTTTTTCTGCTCTTAAAAGGGTAACAGTTTTGGCCTAGAATTAGCAAATTGATTAGCTAGTATCCATTCTAATTGTATGAGGATGTTAAAGACATTCTAATGATTTACTCTAAAATATTGTTTGATAAATAATTGGCTTTTTATAGTTTGGATAACAGGGTTGTACTTTTAAAGTGACCTCATCAGTCAATGTCACAATATAAATGGAAATGAAGAAATGTGACCTTTGGATAATGCAACTTGCTGTTTAACATGTGACTTGTGGGTGAAAGTGTTTAAGTCACATTGCTCATTGAATGTTGTGAAATATGCAAAAAAAAAAAAAAATTCATTCATTTATCTACAGTAAACGCTTTATCCTGGTCAGAGTTGCGGTGGATCCGGAGCTTATCCAGGGAACACTGGGTGTGAGGCAGGAATACACCCTCACAGGGTGACCATCACAGGACACACATTCACATCTAGAGGCAGATTAGAGTAGCCAGTCCACCTATTGGCATGTTTATGAGAGGTGGGAAGAAACCAGAGAACCCTGAGGAAACCCACGGTGACAGGAAAATATGTGGAACTCTGTATGGACAGTAATCCAAACTCAGGTATATTTTTCATAAACTATAATGGATGAGACATGGAAACGTAATCCAAGCATACGAAGCATTTTAACTATTATAACTTAGGTTTTAAGGTACTTGTCTTTTACCTTTACTTTATATACATATTTGTAAATGTAATACACCACTGCCACACAAATGGCACATAAGACATGGAATATGTTTAACTATGACACTGCTATGGTTTCCCAGTGGTATTTTATAGTAACTACAATTGGTTTTTTGTTGTTTTTTTTATAACAATATCACTGTGGTTTGAAAGCTATACGTTGGTTATAATTTGGTTAATACTGGAGATATATATATATATATATAGAGAGAGAGAGAGAGCAGGAACCAGGAGTTTTAACCCAGTTCACCGTGCTCAAGGCTTACCAAAATAAAAACAAGTCGACTTACCCGAAAAACGTCCCAAATAACGATCCGGACATTTTCGTTTTCTTGTCAGCTTCAGCGATCAGGGCCATGGCTTCTTTTTCTTTTCCAGAATAATCCATTTTATCACTCTGTCCTGTCGTATTCAGTATCTCTGAGAAAGCTGTGCAACCTTCGTTTTTTTTTTTCTCCACAATTCACATCTGCTCTGTTGTTATAAACACGTCACTCGGGAACCGGAAGTACATTCTAGCTGACGCGGAAATCTTAGGGACCGTCGCAAAAAAAAAAAAAGAAATAAAAAAAAAAGTACCTTTCAAAGCGATACATAACAAACACAACAAACATTTCTGATCATGGCTGATCTTTTATATGTAAGTACCATATTGTTAATGTATATATTAGCACCCTAATACGCTAGGACGTGTTGTATGAAGTGTTTGCACTTGTGTTTGAACACACCTGTGTATTTCGGATACTTTCCGTTTTTCTTCTTGTCTTATCATTTACACCGCTCCTCTTTCAGCAACCGCGGGAAGCATTTCCAGTATAGAGGTCGCAAAATGTGAAACGAGGCCGTTTTGGAATTCTATGGTGTTGTAAACTTCACACTTTAGGTATTGTTTGTTTTTTTTACTGCATTATTTTGAAACGTAATTGCAAACGCACTTAGCGTGTACGTGCTAGAGTGTGACGCAGAGACGCACGCTTTGTGTGGAATTGGCACGCGATTTGTTACGCGAGTTAAATGTTGCAAAAAAAAAATAAAATAAAGTTCTATACAATAAACATGACTTGATAATAATTTAACCATAGGGTTAAAATTAAGTTTTTTAGGCAACATTTGTATTTTTACAGCCACTGTTAGGTCTGTCTGGAATTAACATACAGTACAACATCCTATATACATGAAACACCACTCATTCATTCTATTTTGGCAGAACAATTTTTTGGGGAAAAAATTGTCATGGTTGTAATAAGTATGGAGACTATGACTATAGACTCTATACATGGTTAACTCTTTGTTTCTCTTCTAGCAAACCAAACCAAAAGCCACATGCATGGAGTTCCCAGGTCGAAGGCGGCCTGGTAGTCTCGGCACCCCGACTTTGAGGAGAAGAATGGATCGCATGTTACCTTTCTCAGAACGTCGCACATCCAAAGTATGGGACCACTACACCCAGCTTAGTATGCACCGAGTTGAGTGTAACCACTGCAAGAGACAGCTGTCCTTTCATAACAGCACCACCTCGATGAGAGAGCACTTGGGACGAAAGCACAGCATTCGTGACGGAGCGGTCCCACCTCCCAACACGGCCGATGTCCCAAACCCCTCAGCATTACGCCAACACACGGCTGCATCCACTTTACTTAATGGCCGATTCCCAACGTCTAATGCGGCAGTAGATGTGCCGACAGGGTCGTTTCAGCCGGTAGTACCTGTTATTGTCAAAGAGGAGCAGCATGAAGAATTATCAGCTGATGCTGGTGAGGCCAAACATGCCTGCACTACATTTGTTCCTGGCTCTGCAGGAGGAGTTGGCACTTCAAATGCTAATTCCATCCCCAGCCAGGATATAGAACCAACTTACAGATTTTCCCCAGATGAGCTTAACACCACGGTCAACAACAGTGCTGGCAGCAACAACAGTGGTGCCAGGGGTTGCAGTGATAAGCGGGCAGGTCTCTTCACAGATCTTATCTTGGAGATGGTGTACAGAGATCTGCAACCTTTCTCAGTGGTGGAAGAGAAGGGATTCAGACTCTTGCTTAGTTGCCTTGAACCCAATTATCCCATTCCATCACCTTCTTTGCTTGGGAACCTTCTGTGGCATCGTTACCACATTCTTAAGCAATGCCTTCAGCAGCATCTTCAAACTGGCCTTGCTCCTCGCTGTCTTGCCATTTGCACAGAACACTGGCGTTCTGTGGAAGGATGTGGGGTCGAAGGAAGTGGCCAGTTCTACCTCACTGTCAGTGCACATTTTGTCGACTCTAACTGGCAGCTGGCGCGCTGTGTTTTAGATACTCGACCAATACCAGAATACAAAGGCAACACCACCAACAGTGGGCCTGCCAAGTTTGCAAACACATTAAAAGCAGTTCTCTCAGAATTCCACCTTCCTGAGAGTTCTGTGTTCTGTGTTGTTTATGACGCTCCCTGGGGTATGGAGTGCAGGAGGCAGGGAAGCATGACACTTGATCAGGACTATCAACAGGAATTTCCTGGACCCAGTCATGCTCCCATGCAGTCCCTTCCAGAGGGCTGGGAACCACTTCTTTGCGCAGGCGAAGCTCTCAGAATCTGTGTCCAGGAGGGACTTTATGTAGAGACTGTCAGACAGGCACTTGCGGATGCTCGTGGGATCGTCCTACACTTCCAACATGATGTTAATGCTGCAGCAGCTCTAAATCAGAAAGCAGAGGCTGCCAACAAAGGTGCATCACGACTGGTCCTGGATGACCCAGGCCGCTGGGCCACAGCCATTGACATGTGTGAAAGACTGCTGGAGCTTAAATGGGTGGTTAGCTCGGTGCTGGAAGAGCAAAAGGCTGCACCTAATTTGGCTGATCATCAGTGGCGTTTATTACATGAATTGGTGCCGGTGCTACGAACTGTGCGCATTGCAGCATCCTTCCTGAGTGAAGACATCAATGCTTCTATTTCTTCCTTGATGCCATGCCTCCAAGGTGTGTCTCGAATCCTGGGGCAGAACATGGCTGACTGCAGCTGTCCTGTGGTCAGGGGAGTCATGGAAAGGATCCGCACTGGGATGGAGAAGCGCTGGAGATTGACTGACGAGGAATCTTTGCTTGACAGTCCTGCGGTCTTGTCATCATTCCTGGACCCAAGATTCAAGGAGATGCGATTTCTCAGCCCACATGCCCGCAGCAAGCTGCATGACAAGGTCAAAGAGCTGTTATCTGTTCAGGCTTACACAGATGATAGAGAGGTGGACCAAGATATAGACAGGGGCTTGGAAGTGCGAGAGAATGAGACAGGAGGGGAACCTACTCTTTTGGGATTGGATGACCAATTGCCTATTCCCACAGTGGCATCACTGGATTCCCCCGAGTCATGTGCCTCATGTGCGGAGGAGGGAGACAGCATTGAACTTCAGCAGAATGAGAATTTCGTAGCTGTCTCATCTCCAGAACACATTAATGAAAATATTATTGTGGGTTCACCTTCTAAAGCTACGAGTGGACATAAAAGAACAGCCACTGTGGCTGGACTGTCATCTCCACTCACATGTGATCGGCAGCTCACTGCCCGAGTGCGAATAAGCCCTGTTCCTCAAAGTATGTACGACATTCTTCTAGGAGAGGATCCTACTGAACGAATGCCCGAAATCCAGCAGCAGCTGGAGAATTACATTGCAGAGCCGCTATGCAAACGAAGCCTCTCCCCTCTTCACTGGTGGCGTAACAAAGAGCACCGCTTTCCTGCAGTGGCCCGACTTGCACGAAAATATCTTTCAATCCCAGCTACTGCTATTCCTGCTGATCGTGCTTTTGCACCAAGGGAATCACCTGTGACCCACAGGAGAGCTATGCTAGGGCCCAAACATCTTGACCAAGTATTGTTTCTTCATCAGAACTGTGATTATGTAGAGCAGCTTAAGGGTGGTCTTTCAGGACATCGAGAGAGTGACCATAATAGTAGTCTAAGTGGGAACCAAAGTAGAGACAGTCTGTATCAGACTTTAGTGTCCTATGATAATAAGGTTTAAGTGAAGAAGGGCTGTGATTACCATTTATGGACACAAGACTTATGCACTCTCAAAGTATTCGAATGTACAAAATGTATTGAACTCAATACTTTCACAATCTTTATTTTTAACAAGTATAAAAATAAGCTCTTTGGGTTTTGTCATTGTAAAAAAAAAAAAAAAAACCCGATTAGTCAATAATTTTAATTGACTATTTTTAACAGTTTAACAGTTGTGCAGCTACTAAAAGTTTTATTTACAATGACCAGAAAAATTGTCATCACAAATTTTAAATAATGCTGATTCCTATTCCATAGAAGGAACACTACTTTTTTTAGTGTTTGGACTCTGGGAGTTCTGGAGAATGGTATGATCATTGGCGTATTCATTGGCGTAACTCTGGCGTATTCATTGGTATGCTACATTTTATGTACCCACTCAATACTGTGTAAGTGATATGTGTTCAGTTACAGGGTACAGTCCTAAATGTACCTTTAATTAAAAATGATCATTTCTCAAGCTTTGAATATGTGATTACAAAAAAAGTATTGCCAAGTTCATGCATGCACTTCAAGAGTTATTGTTTATTCCATGTACAAAAGGACATGTTTTGTAACTTGCGACATCAAGTATTGTTATCTTCCCTAAATGTAACAGCTGATTAAGATGTAATCCATGAACTGCATGTCAAATTAAAACTTGTATGAAACAGATTCAAGTGTAAAAATAACTTCTGCCACGACAGACAGGGAACAGCTATTAAGTATCACACAAGGGTATGAGAAGTGCTGTTTGTGAACTGATGTGTTTCAGCTGGCAGTTTAACTTGAACAATGTGAAAAATACAAACATTAAAATTCTAAAAGATGCAAAATGCTGTACCAGAAGTATAAAAAAAAAACTTTTTGTTATTTTGGTATTGAATAACAAGCATTTTTCTCTTGATTTATGACCTTAAAAACTTGGATCTTTGAACAGAAACAGATCTTTTTAACAATTGATATTATGTCAATAACATGGCTTTTCATCTGAACATATTTTAACTTCTAACATTAAACTGATTGGTGTCAGTAATTTCTAATATATGATTGATTATCGATTGGGATCACAGATTGAGGTCAAACCAAACCCCTATTCTGATGGTCCATATGGGGACAGATCTTTCAAACATTGGTAAGACTCCAACTGACCTCTAACCTGTCTGCTCCTTGACCTTGCCTCCTGTCCCTCCTGGGACAAGCTGTGCACACCTGATAAAAACCTCTCTCTCTCCTGCTGCCGATGGGTTTTCATATGAGCACTGCGACTATTTGTCTTATGAAAACCCCTGAAAAATACACGCACATGTTTTGAGGTAATGTGTATATAATTAATGTCATGACACCAAAAGAAAACATACTAAAATGGAAAATGTACAGCAGAATGTGCATTTCCTGACCTGCCACACTCCTCACAGGTATATTCCCAGTTTTCGGCAGAATGACCTATAAGCATTCCCTTTGGTGTGTTTAAAGCTTTCCTGGCTCCAGTTTTATCATTATACTGCTCGTCTGTGGCACTGTGAGACTCCTAAAACCAAAGGTTTTAAAGTATTGATTTACAGTAATCTCAAGCAAGAGCAATCATTTGTCATGTGCTACAATTAGACTACATATACATACATACATAAAAAGCCTATTTCTTAATCATATGACCCTACAGAATTCTTTCCAGCTCCATCTGTGTTTTCTATTTCTCTACACTGCTGCTTGAACTTCTTCGGCTTTTTCATGGCGTAGTAATACTCCACACACTGGGCCACTGATTTGGTCTGCAACTGTACAAAAAAAATTCATTACTGTTAGTGGGAAAGTAGTAATACCAGCTTTATGGCCTTTCAATGGTCTTACCGCTTTATGAATTAACCGAAAATCCTTGGTCTGATTGAGCAGAGCTTTCTGGAAGAGTCTCATCTCCCAAGCAGTCCAGTGGTCAGAACCTGATGTTTAAAGTTTGGTGTAAGGGATGACAAATTTTTGACAGATGAAATTATAGAGTTCCACAAAGTACTCTGAAAACACTGGATGTATGGACTCTTCCACTTCAATACCTGTGTAGTGATAGTCACTTAGTGGGTGACAGGAAGTCCAATAATCTCCTCTAACTAAGAGCAAATCCAGTGCAGCCTGTTACAAAAAAAAAAAAAACAGGAGTTAAATCAACCTCTGTGGCTGGCTAACATGAATTCAATCCCTGTATTAAGCTTACTAGAATGTCTCCTTGGACTTCATGCAGACAGTGAAGTGCAAGTTCGGTGTTTGTGCCCCCTCCTGGTAGCACACTGGAACAGCACATGTCTAGGAATTCTGTAACTGTGGCACAAAATTGCACACTCTACCTCTGTTCTCAATACTGCTCAAAAGATCTTTGAGAAAAAATCCACGCATTATAAGCTGTTTTTGTAAGTCTGAGTGTGGCGGAAACAAACCCTTCTGCTGTGTCTCGGGATTAGTGGACAGGTCTCCCCATGGAACCCAGACGAGCTGAGCAGGGTGCTCGTCATACAGAATAAGCAAAGGATTGCGCAGTGGAGGGATCTCAGCCTGGAAACGTGAACCCACGTTGATCTTTCTATATAAAAAAAACAAGGCACAATAATATCATGTGGGATAATGAGTGACAAAACACGTCAGCGATGGTAGAAGTGACTCACGGTTCTATGCTGACGAATGTATTATCCAAGATTAAAGGTATCCCGTCTTTACCATCTGGAGAGAAGTCAGCAGTGAGAATTAAACTTTTAGTATGACATTAATGAGAAACAAATGCCACCTTTGATATTAGTTACCCACCCAGGGAAGCAGAATAGATGCTAGGTGGGGGAAGGCAAGACTGGTTCTGGGGTAGGGTGTTGAAATAGAGCCCTGTTCCTGGGCGTAGAGGGCTTAGCATGGGAGGTGGAGTATAGGGAGGTGGATCAAAGTTCAGCAGGTGGTTGGTGAGGTAGGTGGGTGAACGCAGCTGACTCGGGTAACCTCCTGCCGCCAGGTTGGGTGTGATCAAGCTCCTAAGACCGGACTTCTGACGAGACTTCTTGGACACATGTTTGACATTCTGATGCTTCTTGATCTGCAGGGAGCTCTATCAGTGTGTCAGGCTAGTCAATACTATGCATGAAGTCACAGTAGTGCTATGTTTAGAGCGAACGGAAAAAGCACTAGGTGAAGCAATACTTCACAAGAATCCAATTAGCATGTCGCACATTAGACTATATTAGTAGGGCCTGGACAATATGAAAAGTCTGTCACTGATACTGATTTTAAGCATAACATAAATGTATATCATGTTATACAGTAATAAACCAATAATTACAGTAGAAATGGCAATAATGTTGAGGAAATTGGCCAATTTGATTAGCCCTACCCAAGACAATACAAAGTTAACAGAA
The DNA here is from genome assembly GCA_023630585.1 of Cranoglanis bouderius. Lineage (NCBI taxonomy): Eukaryota > Metazoa > Chordata > Actinopteri > Siluriformes > Cranoglanididae > Cranoglanis > Cranoglanis bouderius. The sequence goes on from CM042540.1 coordinate 19,895,879, forward strand.
TATTATGGTAGAAGTAAAGGTTTTTACTGTATGTCCAGAGCCTTTGTTGAATGGGGCTTCTTTGCTTGAGACAGGGACAGAAACTGGGATGACGAGTGGGGAAAGCTGGACTTCCTGGTCTGCCTGGTAACAATCACCAGCCATGTTCAATTTCCCATCCTGTCGCAGGGAAAAAAATCAGCTGAAATGAATAGCTTCAAATGTAACAATGCGATAACAGGAACATTTCACACTAAAATGGCCTCTGCATTAGAGTTTTGGAGTGATTATGTAAGATTGTAGCAAGAAAGAGACAGCACCTTTGTTGGAGAGATTGAGTCCACTAACTGTTGATCCATCTTGTAGCAGGTTGTTGGAACTTGTGGACATGAAGGTGAGGACTGTGCATGCCTGCTAGGTGGGTATTTTAGATATGTTCTGGGGAAGAACCGAACCAAAGCTATACAATTGAATGTAGTCAGTTAAATTTCTGTAAACGTTTATATGAACGTATTTTTCTCATGAACCCTATTCTTTCCACTTAACACTAAAATAATTCATTTGTGTATAATATTCTAATGTCAGCCATAGAAAAGGTCAGAGGAAAAATCATCTAATTATACTTTCCCTATAAGACAAGACACAAAACCTAACCTTTCACCAGACTCTCTTCCATTTCGTGTCATTGCAGTAGCACTTCCTCCCTGTGCAGTGGATTGACAGATAAAATTACACTGAATGATCCACTCTGTTCAGTATAGGCTACAGGATTTGCAAATACACTTAGAATTACTAGCACTCTTCAAGAGAATGGACAAAAATCACTGAAATATTCCACACAGACAGTAGCCCAAGCTCAGTTTCAATCCCTGAACTATTCAGCTGTGAGGCAGCAATACTACTTACAAAACATTTCTCCAACAACTTAAATTTTTTTTTTCATAAAACGTGTCAAAATTATTGACACTCCTAAATAATATTAAAAAATAACTGCAATGCAAATCATCCACCTTCAAGATCAGTTTCCAGAAGACTGGTAAAATACAAAGAGGTTGCACTCTATTAGAAATCACAGCAAGATGCTTCACCAAATTTTAATTAGGGTGCCAATAATTTACTTTAGCTGATTTACATGAATGGTCTCAATAATTCTGAAGCTTACTGTATACCATCTGAACATTACCCATGTAGAGAAATAACTGACCGAACTACATTGTGTATGCAATTGCAATACCTTCAGTGTGTCAGAGGGGGCGCTCTCTTTACAAAAGGATGCCATGGCTACCTGGCTGGGGGAAACGAGGTAAGCAGGGCGGGGTCTGGGCCGTCTTTGAGTAGTTGGTCTGGGAGAAGGTAGAGGAGGGGTGGGAATATTGGCAGCCTTCAAGATCTTCTTCCTTACTCTCTTCTTCTTGGTCTTGGACTTGGGTGTAGGGGGTAAAGGAGGAATGATGGGTTTCATCTGGAGTGCTGATGATCCAGCAATATTTGATTTTAAGCATGATACTTCTCCACTCATCAGAGGAGCCTCCTGCTTATTCCGAGATTCATGCTGTCGCATGCTAAGTTTCAACAAAATGGGTCGATTCCTTCTGGAGCAAGCTGAAGATGGCTGACTACCCATTCCAGTGCCAGTTACCTCCTTGCTAGATTGGATGGACGGTGACTCTTTCCATGTTTGGGGGTTTGTTACTAAAAAATCCAAATTGCGTTCCCAAGTATGGACTATTTCTGGTTCTACTGGGTCCACCACACTACCCCCAAGACTTGAGGTTGATGACCACTGGTTTGACATCACCGTACTATGAGATGCTAGCCAGTCATCTGCAGTCTCGAAATTGCAAGAAGCACCATCTGCTGCTAGGCTCAAAGCTTTAGAGATCACAGGAAGCTTTACTTGGGATCGGTTGGGGTCCTTGGGGTTGTGGCTGAAGTTGAGATTTGCTGCCAAAGTGTAATTGTTGTAACTGGTTCCACAGCCGATGTAATCCTCAATCTGAAGGATGGAATGAGGTTTGGGTGGAGGGAAGTAAGAATGGTAGTCAGCTGAGGTCGATGCACCATCTTTCACTGCAGGAAGCTTTAAAGGCTCCCACAAAGGTGGGCATGGTTGGGTATTAAGTGCACTGGGCTGTGAGGATGGAGGGAGGAGGTATGTACCATGTTGGGTGGCACAATGGCGTTTCAGTGAGTGGTAGCCACAATACATCTTCTGGCAGCCAGGATGAGAGCAACGATAATCCTTCCTCTTCTGGTGAGTCAGCATGTGGCCTGTGCTATAGAGAATGAAAGGTAGTGATGTGTTAAATGCTCAGATTTTTTTTTTGTTTAGCTACACATGACAGTAAGTTCCACTCACAGGTGATCGTGGTGTTTAAACTCTTTTTGGCAGATATTACAGACATGAGATCTTTCCGGTTGGTGGGTTAGCAAGTGCTTGGTGAGAGCGTACGTGGTCCTGAATACTTTTCTGCACTCCGAACACTCGTGTGTCTTGACTTTAATGCCCCTCTGCATTAACTCGGTAGGCGTGAGCTCGTTTTCATACAGAGGATCCATTTCTCTCACGCTGTCAGAAGGCTTCACTGAAAAAGGTTTGTCTGATGCATTTGCACGAGATACAGACAAAAGGTCAGAGATGAAAGGTATAGTCAGTGATTTTGGCAGATGTTAGCTTAAACTTGGTGATTTTGAAACCCCCAAAACAAGCAAATACAACCCTTTCCCCTTTAGTGTTCTCTCCAAAAACACCAAAACACTTTTTAAATATACACAGCAACCTAGCTACCATATTTCATGATATTTCAGCTTATGCTGCCATTTAGAATTTCAGTCTTTCTGCCCAGACTAGAACATCTGAATGCTGGTTTCCTGTTTTCATATTTCTTTTCAAATTGCCATTTTCAAGTTTCAAGTTGCAAGAGTATATTGAGCCGTGCACCCACATCAAGTCACGCCCTTTAACACCAATGGAGAGAATACAGCACAGTACTTACCAAATCATTTGCATAGCTCCTCATCAAATGCAAAATTAATGTTGTACAAAACTTTGTGAAGACACATGGGAACATTTGGAAACTTGTAAACACAGCGGATATAAAAAGTCTACACACCACATTTTCCACCCTCAATGTGAAATTACAATCAGAAACATTATGGAAAAAATAGGAAAATAAAAAAGTTACAGTAACCTAGTTGCACAAGTGTGCACACCCCTAAACTAATACTCTACTAAGTACCTTTTGATTTTATTACACCACTCAGTCTTTTTGGGTAAGAGTCACATCGTGGCACCTCTTGACTTGGCAATATTTTCTCACTCTTTCTTGCAAAAACATTCTAGATCCGTGAAATTGTAAAGGCATCTACTGTGCACAGCCTGCTTCAGGTCACTCCACAGATTTTTATTTGGATTCAGGTCTGCACTATACAATGCAATGCAGCTATACAGTGCTGAGTTATGGCAGAGACTCGGCTCGGCTAGTTAGTTTGCTTTGAGATGACAAGCATGATGGAACTGAGAGAGCTGGATAGACTAAAGCACTGCTACATCAATCTCTTTAGTAATGCTGCATTCAACTTATAATTCCCAACCTCCAACCAGGAAAGGCTAAAGAAAAAGCCCCTCCAACTTGAAATTCCTACTTGTCAACTTGGGGTAGTCTTCTCAACTACGAGTTCCTCCCCAGTTTACAGAGTGACATGTGGCATCCATCTTTTTTTTTCTTTTTTTTTAAATTACGCCATTCCGACTTGCGAATTACTACTTCCGAGGTAAGTCGAATATAGCATAAGGGAAAGTAATGTAGGAAAACCTTCAGCCAAATTGAAAATAGACCAACATACTGATGAAGGAAATATAAAGTAAAAATACCAACTCAGAATTTAATCATAACACATCTTTTGCATAACTGAAGATCACATTTTGATGATAAATACTGATATGCATGTCGTTAATGGTGCATTAGGTAAGATTTGTGGGGGGGGAAGGTCTCTAATGGTTAAATAGGAGGAGTTGAATAAGATTTGAATGATTTTTTTAATTCATTGAACCCACCCACATTTCTATCCATGTCCACAAAGCTCCGCCCCCAAAACTTATGGCGGTTTAACTGGAGTTACCATTAGCAAGGGCTGTCATCCATTTTCCACTTATCCTACCCAGCCTATCCCTGGGAACTCGGGACACAAGGTGGGGGACACTATGGATGGGGTGCCAACCCATCGCAGGGCACAATCACACGCAGTATGGACAATTTAGTAATGCCAATCAGCCTATAGCACATGTCTTTGGAAACCAGACTACCTGGAGGAAAACCCCGAACCACAGGGAGAACATGCAGGGCGGAGGCGGGATTCGAGCTCCCAACCCCGGAGGTGTGAGGCAAATGTGCTAACCATTAAGACACAGTGCCCCCCTGCAAGGACTATCATGGCATCACTTACTCAGACATTCAACTGCTTGACAGCCAAGCTACAATTCTACAACTCTATGAATATGCCTCTCTTCATAATGATACCGTTGAGGGTGTGTCTATAAATGACTGACAAGAGGCCAATCCAAATCCAAACAAACATTTCAGGCCAGAAGGTAGGTTTCCAAACTTTTTTTTTTTTTTTCCAGCTGCAAAGTACACTTGTTCTGAGGCAATGATTTAACCTATTATTTTTAATAATTTCTTCATAAATTTCCACATTATTCGTACTACTAAGAAATGAAAAAAAAATTGCCTATTGCACCTTTAAGTGTGGAGTTTTCCTTTAAGACTGAGGCCTGTGCTGTACACACCAATACACTCCTAAAGCTGTAAATCCTTACCAGTGTTACTGCTTACTCCACACTCGGTGTCCATCCAGAGCTGATGTTGCTCCAGAGCTCGAAGGGAGGATAGTGGTGGGGTTAAGGGACTGATTAAAATCACATCATCTGGGAGGTTTTCCGTTTTGGACAGCAGGGGCAGATTCATATCTGAAGGCTCCATGACCTCCATTAAAGCATGATGACTCGTGGTCACTTCATTGTCAGCCATGCTGCAGAAACACATTTAGGCTCATGCAAAGAAATGCTGAAGAGCAAAGATGCCTTCAAAATAAAGAAATTAAATGTTTCTACATTTTAAAAAAAATAAAAATAAAAAAAATACAGTAAGAACAGTAAACAGTAGTAAATGAAACAAAGTTAATATTTGGTGTGACAAAATAATTTAATAAAAATTAAAATAGTAGTCACCGGTACAATTTGTCCAGTTTTATAAGGAAATGAGCATTTGTGAGTTTTATTGAGCATCTTGCAGAACCAGACACAGTTCTTCTGGAGACTTTGACTTTCACACTTTCTTCTTATTTTTGCAGCAAAACCCAACAGCCTTCATTGTGTTTTTTGTCTGAAAAGTGTCTCTTACGTAATATGCTGCTTTCTTCAATAACATACAAACAATTTTCTGTAACATTTCATTTTACTGACTAGATAATGTAGGAGTCATAAAAGAAATAAAACTCTATAACAAAGTTTGTACTAAAAAATTGGGGTGCCTAAAATTTTGGCATAGTACTGTGTGTGTGTGTGTGTATGTATGTATGTATGTATGTATGTATGTGTGTGTATATATATATATATATATATATATATATATATATATATATATATATATATATATATATATATATATATATATCACTACAAAAGTATCATTAGGCATAACATTCATTGCTCAGTCGAGATGTAGATGCTTTTAGCTAACGCTATTAACTGAATCGAGTTAGCTAGGCGTTTTACAGTACACTTGAACTAGAAAAAAAAGGTGAATAAAAGGCTTGAAATACATATATATTTTTGTATGATTTTTTTTCCAATTTGCAGCTTGATAGTGGATAGCTAAGACATAGCTACAGATCTGTGTATTATATACCAACCTTCAAAACTGATCAGCATCCCCGGACTGAGCAGAGAGAAGAAGGGTAAATGAGCACTACCTCACTACCGCATTAGCATACTACACCATGTACTACACAGTATAGTAAACTGTTTAGTACTGAAGTGCGTTTTTCAGTGGACCATTCTTGGAAACAATGATTAAATGTAAAACCCAGCACAACTATGGTTAAAAAAAAAAGAAAGAAAGAAAAGAAAAGGGAATTAATGCAAGTTTGTACTTTTGTGAAGATTAAATGAGTTCAATTAAATCTGCGTTAAACATTAACTAGCTAGCAAGCTAGCAAACTACTATCTACTACAACGTCGCGCGCGACCAGATTGTGTATAAAATTTATGCTACCTTCAATTTATCACTAACGTTGCACATATGATATAAACACGACATAAACGTCTTTTCAAGCCTTAATAACTAGTGTGTGCATCGAAAATAACTTGCATATCTATAGGGTAGGGGGAGTTATTAGGGGATAAGTAATTCATTAATTTTATGTAAATTTCCTTAGTAGTCCACTAATTAATTTAGGGTCAAAGGTCATTTCTGAGGCGGCTTCACCTAGTAACCAGTGCCTGAAGTAAAGAATACAAATATATTATATAGGATAATAAGATACGCACGTCTCGAAGTGTCTTATTCCTTTTACACCACAGCAATTTGCCAACAGTTACAATTATTAATGTATTAATGAATGACATGTCATGCTTTTTAATTGTTTATAGTTAGATTTCCCTCTCCAGCCTAATTTTTCTCTCTCTTAAAGTTAATACGACAAAAAAACAAACAACAACAACAACAACAACAAAAAAAAAAAACCACTGCAGTGTCATGTTACTGAGAAACCAGTAACCAGAAAATTCCTCTTCCCTGAAGACTGTCAAAAAATTTACTGACTGGAAACTCCTACCATAAATGTTGATTTCTCACAGGCACCACTGTGTCTAAAGGGTTATATGAACTACATTTGTATTACATATTATTATATTACGACAGCAAGAGATGTCAGGAGTAGATCTACCAGAGTAGATCAGACTGTCTAAAACATTAGTTGTGCACCTAGTGTACAAATTTGTAAATGTGACACAGGAATAAAGGAGCTTGTGAAGGCAGCATGAATTAATAATTAATGAATATATCCTTATAACAATGTATACAGTGTAAAAGTGTGACCCTATTAGGCTCCAAGCTTTTAAAATTTTTATTAATATAATATTAATATAAATATAACACTGTGTAATTTATAGTAACATTATAGTTAGTGTGTCAGGGTGTATTTTCTTGTAGATACTGTATAACCTACATATTATCTTATGCCATGCAGTCTTGCACCAGCAAGGGTTTGCAATTTAATACTGACAAGTACTGTTGGGTTTATGTGATTACACAATAAATTTCTGTCACAATCTGTTTTTTAGAGCTTGTGGATGGTCCAAAACCCCACCCAACAGAAACATCTGGAGCCAAACAGACACCAGAAACTTCCACGTTTCTCAGCCCAGATCATACCAGGACCAAAGGATAAAACAAAGAGGCTTTTTCACTGTCATTTACAAATCTGCAACAAGAAAAATGTAAAAGTGAGTGCGATTCAAGTCTAGACAGAGGATAGTTGGTAAAATTGTGCCAAAGGGTGAAGAGAAGAAGGAACTTACTGGATCGAGTGGAGTATCGCAGCTGATTTTTTTTCCCAGCTGTCTCAGTTTTCAAACCTGCCTTAAAGAGGTAAGAATTTCCATTACTGCTGTTTCAGTTCTCCAATGTTGAAGCAGCTCTCTATACATGAGAAGAATTAAGGAGAACAATATTGGTAATATTCATGCAAAATATTTATTGTTCTGAAAATTGTTGTGAAATAATTATTTTTTAAAAACTTTTTTTAAAACTTAGTTTATCATCTTGCAACCATTTGAAAGTATTTTTTTGCTGCGTTTGTTATATCATTCTTTTTGTAATAACTCATATAGAAATGGGAGAGGCTTTTTTTTTGTCTTTATCACAGTTTTAGCAGTATAATATTTATATGCTCCATATTTCCTCTCTCCACCCAACTGCATTAAATGTATTTGTCCCATGACAAATTACAGACAGCTCAATTTAAAAGTCCGTAATGGGTCCCACCTGTTTCTACAGGGGAACATGTAAGAGCACAGTGTTTCGGGGTCAAACGGTGCAGTTTCGTAATATTCAAATAATGGTGGATTAGTATGGTTTTGAAAACACCTCCAAGGTGATATGCACTGAGTTGTCTGTTATCTCCTAAAAGTCTTTAAAACATACAGTATGTGCAAAGATATATATGTTTAGAAATGAATATACTGTACATATAGTACATTAGGGGTGTAAGGCAATGCCACTATCTGTATCTGTATCTGTAAGTGTATCGTAGTGGGTGTGGTCTAAACCTGAAGGGTTATTTTAATGAACCTTACCATTATGCCCCCTGAAATACTGGGAAACACCCAGATGTAGAAGTGCCAGCACTGTCAGCATATTGTGCGAATTCTGGCTCTGACAGTTCCTCAATCTCAGCTACATCACTCCAGTTTCTGTTTCCCAAAATATAAACAAACTAGCAGTCTCATTTTCACTACCGAGACTCTGTCAGTTACTAAGGATGAATGAATGAACGCTATACATTCATGTTAATGAACCTGGTCTTTGTTTGTACCATTAGCTTCATATCTGACTGCTTGCTCACACCTGCGTGAAAGTAAAAACCTCACGCTTGTGTGACTTTTATGTTGTGTTCCTCAGGATCCCAGTCCCCCAGTCCTGATACACACCTCTAGTCTTAACCAGATGTCTTTTGAACCTTTCTGGCAAGATTCCTTTAAATAAAAATAGTGCACCTTGTCTACACTTTATCTGTTCACCAAATAATGTATTTATATTCATGTACATCCCTAATATGCATATACAGTATCTCACAAAATTAAGTACACCCCTCACATTTTTGTAAATATTTTATTATATCTTTTCATGGGACAACACTGAAGAAATGACACTTTGCTACAATGTAAAGTAGTGAGTGTACAGCTTGTATAACAGTGTAAATTTGCTGTCCCCTCAAAATAACTCAACACACATCCATTAATGTCTAAACCGCTGGCAACAAAAGTGAGTACACCCCTAAGTGAAAATGTCCAAATTGGGCCCAAAGTGTCAATATTTTGTGTGGCTACCATTATTTTCCAGCATTGCCTTAACCCTGTTGGGCATGGAGTTCACCAGAGTTTCACAGGTTGCCACTGGAGTCCTCTTCCACTCCTCCATGACGACATCACAGAGCTGGTGGATGTTAGAGGCCTTGCGCTCCCATTTGAGGATGCCCCACAGATGCTCAATAGGGTTTAGGTCTGGAGACATGCTTGCCAGTCCATCACCTTTACCCTCAGCTTCTTTAGCAAGGCAGTGGTCGTCTTGGAGGTGTGTTTGGGGTCGTTATCATGTTGGAATACTGCCCTGCGGCCCAGTTTCCGAAGGGAACTCCTTCAGTATGTCACAATACATGTTGGCATTCATGGTTCCCTCAATGAGCTGTAGCTCCCCAGTGCCGGCAGCACTCATGCAGCCCCAGACCATGACACTCCCACCACCATGCTTGACTGTAGGAAAGACACACTTGTCTTTGTACTCCTCACCTGGTTGCCGCCACACACGCTTGACACCATCTGAACCAAATAAGTTTATCTTGGTCTCATCAGACCACAGGACATGGTTCCAGTAATCCATGTCCTTAGTCTGCTTGTCTTCTGCAAACTGTTTGCGGGCTTTCTTGTGCATCATCTTTAGAAGAGGCTTCCTTCTGGGATGACAGCCATGCAGACCAATTTGATGCAGTGTGTGGCGTATGGTCTGAGCACTGACAGGCTGACCCCCCCACCCCTTCAACCTCTGCAGCAATGTTGGCAGCACTCATACGTCTATTCTGCAAAGCCAACCTCTGGATATGATGCTGAGCACGTGCATCCAACTTCTTTGGTCAACCATGGCGAGGCCTGTTCTGAGTGGAACCTGTCCTGTTAAACCGCTGTATGGTCTTGGCCACCGTGCTGCAGCTCAGTTTCAGGGTGTTGGCAATCTTCTTATAGCCTAGGCCATCTTTATGTAGAGCAACAATTCTTTTTTTCAGATCCTCAGAGAGTTGTTTGCCATGAGGTGCCATGTTGAACTACCGGTGACCAGTATGAGAGAGTGTGAGAGCGATAAAACCAAACTTAACACACCTGCTCTCCATTCATACCTGAGACCTTGTAACACTAAAGACTCACATGACACCAGGGAGGGAAAATGGCTAATTGGGCCCAATTTGGACATTTTCACTTAGGGGTGTACTCACTTTTGTTGCCAGCGGTTTAGACATTAATGGCTATGTGTTGAGTTATTTTGAGGGGACAGCAAATTTACACTGTTATACAAGGTGTACACTCACTACTTTACATTGTAGAAAAGTGTCATTTCTTCAGTGTTGTCCCATGAAAAGATATAATAAAATATTTACAAAAATGTGAGGGGTGTACTCACTTTTGTGAGATACTGTATAGTATGTACGCAGGATGTCTGTTATCTAGCAGTGTTCGGTTCACTTTAAAAATGAGATCAATAAATATAATATTTGGGTTCTTTTACACTGATGTGAAGCAGCCGGTGCAGCTGCAGCAGTTGATATGCGCTGTGTTACTCAGTCGTCATGTGATTTGTTTGGCTTCTTTAAACCCTCGAACATGCTGTAGCACCTGCAAGTTATTAGTTCAGTCTAAAACAACAGATTTAACATCACCCTGGATTACAGTTCCCTGATGAACTCTGTGTCCTCCTGTTTACAATTTCCTAAGCCTTTCTAAAGCAGTTCTCAATCGTTGCTACTTGATATACAATTATGTCATTATAGAGATGGAAATTATATATTGTGTTTTTTTTTAAAAAGGGGAAGAGCGTGTCCCAGTAAACATTTTGTTCCAGAGTAATCCATATCTCAATACACATGCCTCTTAATCTCCATGTATCAGATTTACAGGCTCAGTTTCCTGCTCAATGGCTTCCAAAGAAGTTAAGAACAGGGGTGTGAAATCTCTCAAGGAAGTTCAGACAGTCACTGAGGGTTTGAAGTTTCTCTACCGACAGAAGTTGCTTCCTCTGGAGAAGCATTACGGCTTCTCAGACTTTCACTCTCCCAGTCTGGAAGATGCAGACTTTGACCACAAGCCCATGATCCTGGTGGTGGGTCAGTGTTCAACGGGGAAGACGACCTTCATTAGGTGAATAGTGTAACTTGTATATGTGTGTGAAAAGGGAGAAAACTGACTAGGCTTATATCTGTTTCACTACAGCACATAGCTACCCAACAACTTGATCAAAGAATGACATTCAATATGTGAGGAAATTACTCTTAGCTAGCATGGACATCTTTAGACACCCAAACTGTTTTCACCACTGTTAAACTGGCTCCTTAATCAACATGATCTTTGAAGGAGGAAGTCTGAGTTTAAAACGAATATAAAAACATTTCAAAATATTTTTGGTTTTGGCTTTGCCAAAAAGAAGAGAAAACTGTTTTTGGCCAAAATTCAGGAAGGGTTTTCCCAGACCACCACATATAGTTATAAATAAATGTCAGTGATGCACATATCAGGTCTCAGACATTAGGCCCCTTTGAACGGAATGAGTAATTCAATATATCACTGCTATAGCTGACGCCCTAACATACCTCTTTTAACGCCTTAATCCCCTCCCATCTTATTATGTAGTTATTCATCCTTAAGAAATACCAAGATACTGTGATTATTCAGTATGTATTATGAGTTATCTGGTAACTGCAGTTAAACTATACACCAATCAGCCATAACATTAAAACCACCTGCCTAATATTGTGTCAGTCCCCCTTGTGCCGCCAAAACAGCTGTGACCCCTCGAGGCATGGACTCCACAAGCCCTCTGAAGATGTGCTGTGGTATCTGGCACCAAGATGTTAGCAGTACATCCTTTAAGTCCTGTAAGTTGCGAGGTGGAGCCTCCATGGATCTGACATATTTGTCCAGTACATCCCAAAGATGCTCGATTGGATTGAGATCTGGGGAATTTGGAGGCCAAGTCAACACCTTGAACTCTTTGTCATGTTCCTCAAACCATTCCTGAGCAATTTTTTTTCAGTGTGGCAGGACACTTTATCCTGCTGAAAGAAGCCACTGCCATTAAGACTGTTCCAATGAAGGGGTCTACTTGGTCTGCAACAATATTTAGGTAGGTGGTAGGTGTCAATAGGTGTCTCTATGGTCCAGTTCTGATGCTCACATGCCAATTGTAGATGCTTTCGGCAGTGGACAGGGATCAGCATGGGCATTATGACCAGTCGGTGGCTACACAGCCTCATACGCAGCAAGCTGCAATGCACTGTGTGTTCTGACACCTTTCTATCATTAACACTTTCAGCAATTTGTGCTACAGTAGCTCTTCTGTGGGATTGGACCAGATGGGCTAACCTTCGCTCCCCACGTGCATCAATGAGCCTTGGGTGCCCATGACCCTGTTGCCGGTTCACCGGTTGTCCTTCCTTGGACCACTTTTGGTAGGTACTAACCACTGCATACCGGGAACACCCCACAATACCTGCCATTTTGGAGATGCTCTGACCCAGTCGTCTAGCCATCACAATTTGCCCCTCGTCAAAGTCGCTCAGATACTTACTCTTGCCCATTTTTCCTGCTTCTAACACATCAACTTCGAGAACTGACTGTTCAGTTGCTGAATAATATATCCCATCCCTTGACAGGTGCCACTGTAACAAGATAATCAATGTTATTCACTTCACCTGCCAGTGGTTTTATGTTATGGCTGATCTGTGTATATGATATGGTGAGGTTTTCTGTGAGGAGACTTTATCATTTCTGGAAAGAGTCCCAAGTGTCAGCACTTTATAACACTAAAAGCTGTAACTGTAAGTTTTCAGACACTGGAGGGATTCAGGGTGGATTTTTTATAAGACTGTTTATAGATGTTATGAAGTGATAACAGGAACTGATAAAAAATACAATGTGCCGTTCTTTAATAAATAAAAAATTGTAAACGTGGAAAAATAATAAACTTTGCATCAAATTGCATTCCACCACCCCACTGTTGATTATTTTCCAATAACAGCATGCCTCCTTATGCTTTTTTTTAAGTAGTCTAGAAAGTCAGAAAGAAGCTGTTCTTGAAGCTGAAAAACCACAAACCTGTATATGATTATAAAATGGTTGAAATTTTTTCAGGTATCTTCTTGATCAAGAATACCCAGGAAGTAGAATTGGGCCTGAACCTACAACCGACTGTTTCACTGCTATCATGCACAGGGATGTTGAGGGGGTGATTCCAGGCAATGCTCTAGTTATGGACCCCAACAAACCTTTCCGCAAGCTCAACTATTTTGGCAACACCTTCCTCAACCGGTGAGTGAGAGAGAGTGAATAAAAATGAGTGGCAGAAAGCCAGTAGGATAGATGACTGTTTCAGTGATATGGCAGGTTTTAGCCTGAAACAGAAGTAGTGGCCATGTATCCAGACTCTTGAGAAAGGGTGGGTGTAGAAAGAGATTAGTTGTGAGTCATCTTTGGCACGTGAAACGTCTGAGCTTCGCCAAACTTTGGAAAAATCTAGGCTTGGACATTGCAGACATGGAAATGGGAGACAGTAGGAAAGAAAAAACAGTTTAACTGAAAAAAGTAACTCTGATCAAATGTGTCTGATCACACATTTGAGAGCAGAAATTAATTATGTTTGTAAATAATATGTTTTCTGCTCCTGTAGGTTCCAGTGTGTGCACTTTCCAAACCAGGTCTTAGAAAGCCTCAGCATCATTGACACACCAGGAATTTTGTCCAGCACCAAGAAAAGGATGAGCAGAGGCAAGAAACTACAGCCATTTACTTCAATATGCTTCTTAGGACATTTTGATTAAGTATTCAGAAATGTATGCTGCTGTATGCTGATGTCACCAGCATATGTCACTGAGCTTATTACTAACTCTGTTGCTATTATAACGTAAACGGCTGTTTATAGCTATGGTAACTTAACTGATAACTGGAACTAACTTGTTTGCTGACATTCCACAACATTTAATGTCACTATTAACGGATAAAAAGTGCATGTCGTTCTAAAACATTGTTAACATTGGCAAATTGCTGTGGTATAAGAGGAATAAAACGCTTGTAGACGTAGTGTTATGGAAAAATAATCAACCTCAAGGTGGTCGCATCACATCGCCTGTTGTTGATTATTTTTCTACAACAGCACACCCAGTCATGTTTTACTCTTTAAGTAGTCTAGAAGCAGTGGGAAAGTCCTTGAAGCTGAAGGACCACAAATCTATGCGCTACAGAAGAAGGCAGTTGCAACAAAACAGCTCTTGGACATTTTCATAAAGCCTACAGATTCATAAGATTCATTCAATTCATAAAACATCTCCGAATAGAGGTTCAGAGTAGAGGATCAGAGATTCCTCCACATAATAATAATATATATATACAGGTGCATCTCAATAAATTAGAATGTCGTGGAAAAGTCCATTTATTTCAGTAATTCAACTCAAATTGTGAAACTCGTGTATTAAATAAATTCAGTGCACACAGACTGAAGTAGTTTAAGTCTTTGGTTCTTTTAATTGTGATGATTTTGGCTCACATTTAACAAAAACCCACCAATTCACTATCTCAACAAATTAGAATATGGTGACATGCCAATCAGCTAATCAACTCAAAACACCTGCAAAGGTTTCCTGAGCCTTCAAAATGGTCTCTCAGTTTGGTTCACTAGGTAAATCACAAACATTCACTGCCAAATTAGCTGGCTGTTCACAGAGTGCAGTATCCAAGCATGTTAACGGAAAGTTGAGTGGAAGGAAAAAGTGTGGAAGAAAAAGATGCACAACCAACCAAGAGAACCGCAGCCTTATGAGGATTGTCAAGCAAAATCGATTCAAGAATTTAAGTGAACTTCACAAGGAATGGACTGAGGCTGGGGTCAAGGCATCAAGAGCCACCACACACAGACGTGTCAGGAATTTGGCTACAGTTGTCATATTCCTCTTGTTAAGCCACTCCTGAACCACAGACAACGTCAGAGGCGTCTTACCTGGGCTAAGGAGAAGAAGAACTGGACTGTTGCCCAGTGGTCCAAAGTCCTCTTTTCAGATGAGAGCAAGTTTTGTATTTCATTTGGAAACCAAGGTCCTAGAGTCTGGAGGAAGGGTGGAGAAGCTCATAGCCCAAGTTGCTTGAAGTCCAGTGTTAAGTTTCCACAGTCTGTGATGATTTGGGGTGCAATGTCATCTGCTGGTGTTGGTCCATTGTATTTTTTGAAAACCAAAGTCACTGCACCCGTTTACCAAGAAATTTTGGAGCACTTCATGCTTCCTTCTGCTGACCAGCTTTTTGAAGATGCTGATTTCATTTTCCAGCAGGATTTGGCACCTGCCCACACTACCAAAAGCACCAAAAGTTGGTTAAATGACCATGGTGGTGGTGTGCTTGACTGGCCAGCAAACTCACCACACCTGAACCCCATAGAGAATCTATGGGGTATTGTCAAGAGGAAAATGAGAAACAAGAGACCAAAAAATGCAGATGAGCTGAAGGCCACTGTCAAAGAAACCTGGGCTTCCATACCACCTCAGCAGTGCCACAAACTGATCACCTCCATGCCACGCCGAATTGAGGCAGTAATTAAAGCAAAAGGAGCCCCTACCAAGTATTGAGTATATGTACAGTAGATGAACATACTTTCCAGAAGGCCAACAATTCACTAAAAATGTTTTTTTTATTGTTCTTATGAAGTATTCTAATTTGTTGAGATAGTGAATTGGTGGGTTTTTGTTAAATGTGAGCCAAAATCATCACAATTAAAAGAACAAAGACTTAAACTACTTCAGTCTGTGTGCATTGAATTTATTTAATACACGAGTTTCACAATTTGAGTTGAATTACTGAAATAAATGAACTTTTCCACGACATTCTAATTTATTGAGATGCACCTGTATATATATATATATATATATATATATATATATATATATATATATATATATATATATATATATATATATATAAAATCTTATTCACAAAACACCAAGCCAACATGAACATTATTTGCTAGGTCTGCTTGACAGATCTGTGAATCACACCTAGAAAATCACTTCTTCTCCTAGGCTACGATTTCCCAGAGGTCCTCCGCTGGTTCGCTGAGCATGTGGACCTCATCATCCTCCTGTGCGATGCCCACAAACTGGAGCTCTCGGACGAGTTCTCTCGCTCCATTGTGGCCCTACGAGGATATGAAGACAAGCTGCGCGTGCTGCTCAACAAGGCCGACATGGTGGACTCGCAGCAGCTGATGCGGGTTTACGGTGCACTGATGTGGTCGCTGGGGAAAGTCATTTGGACCCCGGAAGTCCTGAGGGTCTACATCGGCTCCTTTTGGTCCTCTCCGTTCAGGACGTCAGAGAACCGCGTGCTGTTTGAGCGAGAGGAAGAGGATCTCTTTAACGAGATCCAAAACCTGCCTCGCAACTCTGCCCTGAGGAAACTTAATGACCTGGTAAAGAGGGCACGACTTGTGAGGGTGAGGCTTTTTTATTTATTTACATCAACAACACATTGACTTGAACGTACTATTCATTGTTATTGGAAAGCTAAATGTTATTCCTTTTTATTCAAATCTCAGTATTTAAATGATCAGCTCTGTTTTGCATACACACCAAACAAGCTTTTCTGGAGAACAATTAGGTCTATGAAAAACATGCCTTGTCATTGTTACCAAGGAACATGCCTAATCTCTCTAGAGATTGTAGAGATGGCAAACTAAAGCCTCTGAGGAGGAGACTACATAGAAACAAAATACGTTTGCCATTCACCTCAGATGAAGAGCTTCATTTAAAACACAGGAGTAATGATATTGGAAATTGACAAAGCTAGTCTTATTTGTAATGACATAAGACCACAAATGAATATACTAAGTATCTCATGAACAAGAGGTAGCAAAGTCATAGCCACAATGTTTTGGAAACATCGTACTTAATACATGGCCTCCAGTTGATTATTCATTATTTGTTGGAAACAGTCAAATGGGTCTGTTTGCTCTGAAACATATTAAGGTTGCTCAAGATGACATGGACTAATGGGGTATCTATGTCTCAAGCGGACTCCAGTATGGGTTTATGAGTTATTTCACAATCGAGGTAAAGTGTAACACTGTCAATCATCTCCATCTTAGGTTCCTATGGAAGCCCACTTCCACCATGGAGAAAAAATTGTAATTCCCTAAAATTGTGAGTTTAAATCTCGCAATCTCGTGAGTTTATTTCTTGCAATTTTGAGTTAACATCTCACAATTCTGACATTTCTTCTCACAATTGCATGTTCATATCATACACTACAGATTGTATTTTTCCCAATTACGAAATGACATCTCGCAATTCTGACTTTTTTTTTCTTGCAATTTAAACATCCACTTGACATTTAGTGAGTTACAAGGAATACACCAACAAAGCATCAATCGTTCTCTATAAATGACCTATATACAGCAAGAACAAGACTCATCAGTTAGTCAAGACAAGGAAAACCAGATGCTAGCGCGTGCTCGTTGCCTGAAGTTAGTCACATTTTAGGTACTGTGTCAAGTGGATGTCTGAAATGCATAGACTCAAATTGTTACGATAAACGGAGGGAGGTAGGATGCATGCGCAGGGGGAAAAGTCAGTTTATTAGGAACAGTATAATTCAAAAGTAATGGAACATAAAAAAAGGAAACAAACTGTAATCCACAAAAAGGCAAAGCAATAATCCAAAAGTGCAAACAGTCGAAACAATAATCCAGAGAATGTCGAGGTAATAATCCAAAAGAGTAAAGTAATAATCCACAAGGCAGTATTTCCAAAATGCACAGAACATGAGAACAAAACAAAACAAAACCGAAGCAAACGCACGAAACTAGGCTATGGACTAGGAACTATGAGCTATGAGCTAAGGGCGAGAGAAAGCGAGAAGGTAGCAGGTGTACAGCACATGCTAGGACGAACTCTAACACTCCGCATTGAGGCGGAAACGGGAAGAGGTTTAAATAGCCAGAATAATCAGACACAAACGAGACACACCTGAAACTCATAATTAAACAATAAACAGAAAACCTATGAATGAATGGGGGCGGAGACATGACGTAAACCAGAGAACAGAAAACCAATGAACATACCGAGGGGGGGACATGACGTCAAACAGAAACAAAAGCACATGGCAAAGTAAACAAAACGTGAGTTCATGAATGAATAATCCTCAACGGTGGTGCGGAGAATGGAATGCAGAAGTGTTCGCGCAGCGAACGACTCCGAGAGTCAGCCGCTCGCTTAGTGAGCGACTCAGAGTGCGAGGGGATCTCTAACACAAATGATAACATGCACAATTTGTAGCATACACATTTGAAAATGCACAAACTAATACTTAAAATGTAAAAATGCTTTGGACTTGGAAGAAAAGAGCAATACAGCAACCGCAGTGGCACATTACAATCTCAATATAAACCACTTGGGTCTACAAAACAGATATTTATGTCACAGTTTTTTTCTGTTTAAGATTGGCAATATATTTGCCAGTGCTGTACCATCATTATATTTGAGACAAATGTGATTTACACAGATAAACAGGCTAATCTGCTGTACTGTTCATTGCTGCGCTTGCTAACAAATGCAGGCTAATCACTAGCTTTAAAAAATATGTGCTTTTCTAGTGGAGCAGAGGCAGTCAGGTGTTCATTTAATATCTGTTGATATTTGAATCCATGATGCCATGTATCCTAACAAAATGTCCAGGTCCTCTGGCAGAAAAACAGCCCCAAAACATCAAAGAGCCACCACCATATTTAACCGTGGGCATGAGGTACTTTTCCATATGGCTACCTCTCTGTGTGCACCAAAACCACCTCTGGTGTTTATTGCCAAAAAGCTCTATTTTGGTTTCAACTGACCATAGAACCCTATCCCATTTGAAGTTCCAGTAGTGTCTGGCAAACTGAAGATGCTTGAGATTGTTTTTGGATGAGAGTAGAGGCTTTTTTCCTGAAACCCTTCCAAACAACTTGTGGTGACTTCGGATTGTAGTTTTGGAGACTTTCTGACCCCAAGACGCAACTAACTTCTGCAATTCTCCAGCTGTGATCCTTGGAGATTTTTTGGCCACTCGAAACATCCTCTTCACAGTGTGGTGAGAGAATACAGACACACATCCAATTCCAGGTTGATTCATAACATTTCCAGTTAACTGGAACTTCTTAATTATTGCCCTGATGGTGGAAATGTGAATTTTCAATGCTTTTGCTATTTTCTTATAGCCACTTCCCATTTTGTGAAGCTCAACAACCTTTTGCTGCACATCACAGCTATATTCCTTGGTCTTGCCCATTGTTATGAATGACTAAGGGAATTTGGCCTATGTATTGCCTCATATTTATACCCCTGTGAAACAGGAAGTCATGGTTGAACAATGTCCTATTCCTAGTCACCCAGGTGTACTAAAAAATGTAAAATATCAATGGGAATATACTTCAAATATATTTTTCTCATATGAATTCATATTCAGGTTTTTTGATAAACCTGTGTTGTATTTGCAATTGTTTGATATCCATGAGAGCAAAGTATTTTTGTGATTTTTTTTTTAACAAAAGATCAAAACGTTAAACAATAAAGATAGCCTTCTTTGCTCATATTTATCAAGGGTGCCAATATTAGTGGTGGGCACTGTAGCTAGCAACTTATTGGATATTGATAGCCGATGTACAAAATGACCAGCATACACTCCACAATACATTGATAAAACATTAATAAAAAACAACAACAACAACAACAACAAAAAAAACCCCAAAACAATACAGGAAGTTCTCAGGAAGTTCCAGAAAAGCTCACTGTGTTAAATCTGCAGACAATATACCACATATGGTATACATTTAAAGCTCGTCATTAGCTTGCATGTGTTGTGAACAACAGTGCAGTTTTGACACATCAGCCTTTTATATTTAGGAATAAATGTCATTGAGTAGTGATGTGTCATTCGTGAACAAAGAGCAGAATTCATCTTCAATAAGAGCTTCATCCTGGTCAGGGACGTTGGCTGTTGGTTTTGTTAATTAAATCAAATAAAACTTTCAATTCTTTGTCAGCATGAGTATCCTCATAACTATTCCATGTTATGTTTATCAAAATATCATTGTCATTGTCCAGTTTAGGATGAAATGCCAATTTGTTTGGAAGCCAAAAGCGTTGACTCTCTTTTGACGGCTGTCTTGACTCTCTCTTTTCTCTCTCTGAGTGTTATTGAAGCTGCAGTTTCTGTCTTCTTCTCTTTCCAGTCCCATGCTTACGTCGTTAGCTTTCTGAAGGAGGAAATGCCCTTGTTTCGTCGGGATAACAAAAAGCGTGACCTGATTTATGACCTTCCGGTCATTTTCTCAAAGATCCAACAGCGGCATCAGATCTCAGCTGGAGATTTTCCTGATTGTGCAAAGATGCAGGTCTGTTATAGCTGAAATAAATCTCACCAAGTGTATTTTTGCATCATTAGACCCCTTATAATAAATGGAATAAATGCAGATTTGTGGAGCATATTGGCTACTTTGAAGACTACAAAAATTATATTTAAAAAAATATGGGTGTCATTATAATTGTAAGTGATTCTGCATTATTTCATATTATCTATCCAGGAGCGACTCATGAATTGTAACTTCACCAAGTTTAAAAGCCTAAAACCCAAACTCATAGCAGGTCTGGATGAGCTCCTGACGACCGACATCGCCAAACTGATGCCACTCCTACGCCAAGAGGAACTTGCGGCAGCTGAGCAGCCTGGCATCCAAGGCGGCCCGTTACTAGTAATGAACAGGGGACCCTTTTTTGAAGGGAACCCGTTCTGTTATTCAGGGCCCAATGGAGAGTGTGAGGAGCTCGCTGAAGAAGCTTGGGTGGTCTTGAAAGACAAGCCGAAATATGATGAGATCTTCTACAACCTGTCTCCTCAGGATGGCAAGCTCAGCGGGATCAAAGTGAAGGACTGGATGACCAGCACTCAGCTGCCAAACTCGGTCCTGAACCGGATTTGGAAGCTGTCGGATGTGGACGGAGACGGCATGCTAGATAATGAAGAGTTCGCTTTGGCCAGCCACCTTATTGAGGTGAAGTTAGAGGGCTTCGGGCTTCCTCTCAAGCTCCCTGCTGATCTGGTGCCACCGTCTAAAAGAAGACGCAAAAGCTCGAGCACAGAGAACAGGGAAGACCGTGCGGAGGCGTAGACGCTTGTCTGAAAATGTACAGCTTTGTTCCGATGCTAATTCGAGTGGATGAACGATGACTGAGCACGATTTACTCACTAAGGTTTTCTATGATTTATGCACTGAAAATCAACTCTTGGCCTATAAAAGTGTCATTACTGCCAATTTAGTAAATGTGTTTTGAATAATCTCACAATATAGCAATGTACCATTATTTAAAACAGGAGTTCTTAAATATTTGTTATATTATTTTTTGCAGTCAGCCCCTTTAAGTTAAAAAAAAAATCACAACCACAGACCTTAAACCAGGTGCACTGTATCATATGAACATTTCTTAGTTTTTTAATATTGCAGTTAGATTAAAGTTGACATTTATTTATGACATTATTTTACATTAACGTGACAACAGAGCAATCGTGTAAAAGTATAACTACTATACTAAAATAATAACTGTAAAAGCTATAACGACAGTAGTTAATGCTACTTAACAGTTCTCTTCATCATCATATCATTAAACAAATGAATAAAACCCACTTTGGGGGAGGGGGGTCTGAGGTGGTCGGCAAGATTCAGAAGCCGTGAGGTAAAATATAGAAAAATAACAAGATTAACAGAGATTCAATTATTATTCCACTTTATGTTTTACAGACATTTACTTGGATTCTTAGTTTTGTAATCTGATTTTTATTACTGAACCTCAGTAAATCTGTTACACCAAAACACTTGAATGCCCTTTCTGTTGTGGTTTAAAAATGAGGAAAATAGATTATTGATGAGCTGTCATTAAGTCCTTTCAACTCTTAAAATTTTTATTTATATATTTTTAAATCATTTTTCAGCATTGAATCCAAGAAAACGTGTTAACCCACCTCAGCCACCAATTTCATGGCACCCAATCATGGAAACACTGTTATACTGAAATAGAATAAGCAGCCCATTAAAAAGGCATGTAGTACATCCATCTTTTCAATATACAACAGGTGGTTTGGAAGGAGAATAACATGTAGAAAGCTGCACAACAACAACAACAACTATACAAACAAACCTGACATTGGGGTGGTACCCCAGGCTACATCTTTTGAACCTTTAATAAATACAAAACTGTATATATTTAATCTGGAAACGTGGACGGAGGGTACCTTTAAAAAGTTATAAATGATCAAAATGGACCAGAATTAATTTTTAAAGTTACGTTGTACACTACTTAAACGATTCACACTAAAGGTACAAAAAAGTGTATCCTCGAGGAACCAACCCAGTGACAAGTGAACGGTACAGTTTTTTTTTTACTGCGGAGCATAGTGTGCTGCAGAGATGATGTATTTTTGTAGGCCAACCTCCAGCCTGGGTAGGTTCCCTCAACAAAAATCCAATAGGATTTTTCCATTGGCTTTTAGATTTTTGCAGTAAATAATCTCTGTGACCAACAAAAGATTATGATCTTTACACGTTTTGTTCATCAAGATAATCTTCACAAATGAACACAACTTTTATGAATTTTGAAGCCTAAATACAATCGCCAGAAATAATAAGAATAAAATATAAAATATCTTGCGCTTGTGTTAACCAAAGACCTTATTTCAGGCATTTAACCAAAAATCCATTCAAAAAACCCATTGACTTTGGGACGATGGAGACGGAAGTGCTAATACGGTAACTCATTTCCGGGTTTTAGGACTAACTCCTGCGCCACTCTATTTTTGCCACACCCAGGTGTGTTCTGGAGAGCATCTGATTGGACGGAAATTTGATGAGTACAGGATGAGTCATCCAAAACAGAACAAAAAATATATATATATATATTTGTTCTGTATATATATATATATATATATATATATATATATATATATATATATATATATATATATATATATATATAAAATAAAATTAAAAAAAGAAACTGTAAAATGAAGAATATCTACAAAACACAATTTGTTGTCATTTTGGGGTTCTTTGTGTCAGCCAAGAGACAACCAACTAGAAGTTTGATTTTTAATGGGGACTTTAAGACAAGTGTTTGTCGAATTTGAATTTATAGACTCCTGTCAGGAGTAAATTACACATTTAACATTCTGTTTACAAAAAAAGCAGTTTTTAAAATAAGTATTTGCGCACGTTTGCTATTGAGAAACAAGTGACAGAAGGGTGTGCAGGAATTTGACTTAAGCCTCTTGCTTGTCATTGCGCCGCTCTGTGGCCGAGCACAATGTTTCCCTGTTTGCTCCGCCTTATCTCTCGTCTGACTATAATCAAGGAAATAACACCGAAACGCTTCAGTCCTTCGTCTAAACCGAGGTCTGATTACATCCCTAAACCTGCTGCCTGCAGTCAGTGCTTAATCCGGACAAGAGCCGCTACAACCGCCGAAATGGTCGTCAAAATACATATCATTTACTGGTAAGTCCACTGCGGTGTTATTTATAGATACACCATATAAATACATTTAAACCTGTGTTTAGTCATGGTGCTGTTTAGGTTAATTGAAGGCAGCATTATTGTGCTAGCCGATATTAACACGAAACGCGTTACGGCGAAAAAACAAAACAAAACAAATCTGCAAAACAGCTTATAAATATAAAAGTGTTTACATTTTCGTGAATTCTTCATGACTGTAATAAAGTAAAGCAAAGCGTTTGCACTTGGCTTTATCTGTAATCCGTATTCCAAATTTCACTCTACTTCCTACATCCGTGCACTGCAAAGGTTATGTAATAATGGCCTGTACACACTATGTAGTGCACTAGGTGTGACTTAGGGATTCATTTGAGATTGAACCCGAGCGCTAGCCGCTGAGGAGTTTTTACCCGTCAAAGTATTTTTAATTTAAAGGAAAACTCCACCGTCAAACACACTGCGTGTGTTTATATAGAGATATTTCTGTGTTTAGTAACGCTAGTGCTAACTTGTTGGGTGGTGTTGTGTATTCGTTATTCCTGTGAGAAGTTAGTGGTTGTGTACCGCGATGACGTCACAGGGCGACAGTGATAGCACGGTTACAATGGTGTTTAACAGGAGGGAAAATTTCCACTGAATTTAAGTAACGCATCATATATTTTTAAACGTCATCATCAAAAATATATATTTTCTAATTTTAAAACTTCGTTGTTCTATTTTTTAAATTGGGCCAAAATCTATTCATTTATCTTTGTTTATTTTGTTTTTCCT
The DNA here is from genome assembly GCA_023630585.1 of Cranoglanis bouderius. Taxonomy (NCBI): domain Eukaryota; kingdom Metazoa; phylum Chordata; class Actinopteri; order Siluriformes; family Cranoglanididae; genus Cranoglanis; species Cranoglanis bouderius. The sequence continues at coordinate 19,920,229 of CM042540.1, forward strand.
CAGTGGTGGATGAGGGTACAAGCCCAAGGTATGTTTATTTTCTTTACACGCATTTCAGCAGTTGGTTCTGTATTTCAAGCTAGACTTGATTTTTTTTATTTTATTTATTTTTTTTATTTTTTATTTATTTTTTTTTTGGTGATCATAAACGTCACTGTTGTCTTTGTCATTGTTTGGTTCACAGTTCGTCAAGCTCAAGACGTTGCTTGAGGATGAATTTTCAGGCGACACTGAGATCGTAAGTTCTTATTCGATATCCAAAGTGGTGTCTGAATGTCTCCTTACAAACTGTGACATGCATTGTGGGTGTTTTGCATCCTGTAGTTTGAATACTTGCAAAGCAGCATGAGATTTCAGGCATAACGAGATTTCAGACATAACGAGTACATTATTTATACACTAGGGTGTGGTTTTTAGACATGCGCTTAGCTCTTCTGGGAAAAGCCTGACTCTGTAATCCTACACCTGCTTCTACACCTCCCGCTCCATCTCAGTACAGTACAATAATTACTCATTAAGAATCTACACAGAGTTGCGGGTTTGTTATGAAGACATACCACATACTATGTGTACAACTACTGACTCATGAGGCAGATGGTGTTTGACTAAGGAGTGTACGTATAAGGTAAATGCTTAGGTGTGCCTAACAAACTAATGCTTATTTAACTGTTATTAAACCGCAGTGTTTGGTCAACAGGTGTTGATTAATTTGTTTAGACTGTAGTTCCGACTTTAAGGCAAATCACATGTTTACATTAACGTGCTCGCTCACAGGGACTTGTATAGCGGACACTCACGTAATCCGAGATGAATTAAAAGCATATTGTTATTTAACAAAGAAAAAAACATATTGAAGGAGTCTCCAGTGTCAGCGGAAAAGTTTTCAGGACAGAGGACTTTGCAATTTCCTGTTTATAGCTGCTGTAACATAATATAACAGGAACGAACTTGTTTCGCAGACGTTCCACAACATGTATGTCACTACAAATGGAAAAAAGTATTTCATCATTCTTTAATTAGGGTCCAAGCACCGCAGGTGTGTAGGCACCTGTTGTAATCGTTAGTTTTCTTCTTCTGCTCTTGAGTCTATGGCAGCCTATAGAACTATACATAGGAAAGTTTTGAAATTTAGAAATTTGGCACACATACAGGGGACGGTCTGAAATGTTATCATAGCAAATTTGGAGTTGCTATCTCAAACCCTCTAGTGCCACCAACAGCTCAAATTTGCAGTCATGTTTATGCTAATACCCTTTGAACTGTGAGGGCTAGAAACAAAATCCTCCGGCATTTTCTGTCATGAAAATTCTTCCACCATTTTGAATTTTCTGAAAAACCAATTTTTTTCAATCTCCTTCTAGACCGTTTGTCTGATTTTTATGAAAATCAAATCCGATCATCTTCAGACCATGGTGAAAAATTTATTAAATTCAAGTTGATTAGTCAAACCGTTCTCGAATAACGCGCAAACGAATTCGACAATGAGCATGCTGAAATAGACATGAGGCTATACCTCCGTAACGCTTTAGTTTATTCATACCAAACTTAGTATATGTCAAATCCATCATGGCCGTTCGTCCGATTTTCACCAAATTCGACTCGGCTCATCTTCAGTCCATGCCAGCAATAAGTTATGGATTTCGTGTTGATAGACCAAAACTGAGCTGTCGGTCATGTTCTGATGCTTGCTTAGCTCCTACTTTGCCTCTGTTGTGCTTTGCCTCTGTTGTGCTTGGCCCCTTAATTGCTGCTTGCAGCAATATTTAATAATACTGCTCTGATGGTTTTATGTTGTCCAAAATTGGTGTAAATAAACTATTTGCACCATTAGTACTCTTTAACCTAAAAGCAGAATACAGTCATGTGTTGGTACCTGTTACTACACCAGGCCTCGTCAACTCGGGTTTTGTTTGTCTGTCCATCTTTGTCCCACAGACGAGTGAGGGCACTCCCACAACAACTGGGTGGTTTGAGGTGCAGGTGAATGGCACACTGGTGCACTCGAAGAAGGTGAGGACTATTCAATTTGCTGTTATGTATATATGTAACACATCACTCCAAAATTGTTCAGTTGGGTGGAGCTCTGCTGACTGTGAAGGTCACAGCAACGTCATTTGCATCCTCATGAAAACCCTGTGCTGTGTGGATGTGGGTGGAGTCCTCCAAGAGACCACGCCCATCCATATAGAAATGTTTAAGGGAATCAGTGAGAAGATCTTTGTATTGGTGTGCAGTGATGATTCCCTTTAAGAGGACCAGTGAACCCCAAACCACATCAGGAAAATAAAAATGGTCATATGCCAAAGTGGTCACATCTACGGTTATGCAAATATTCTAAAAACAGATAAATAACATGATGAAAAGAAGGCAAATGTAGTCATGGTAAGATAAAGTGACACTTGTCGATGCACTAATTCTATTCTGAGTATCGACCTTTGCTTTTCCTCAAGCAGAAAACCTTTTATAGTGTTTACATTCCTGCTTGTGGGCAAACTAAATTCCCAAAACTGGTGGATGGAAGCCACAATGAATGGAGCTAGGAGATAGAGAGAGAGATAGATATAATCGCTACAGGAAATCAAGCATATACACTTCTGTGGGGGTTGAGCATCTTTTAAAAGAATCCATATTCTGTATGGATACTCACTTTATGTCCAAATCTCACCCTCACCTGGATATTGTAGACTTGTATCTGAAAACTGCTGCTGTAATCATAAAGCATGTCCTGTGCTCATCCCAGGACTCTTACACACAATGTACTGTCCTGGCACACGTTTACTCAGGAGGATTCTCTAATGTTACTGCATGTTTATCCAAAATCAACAAGCCGTAATGGAAAACATGTCTGGTTTTGACAGAATGGGGACGGCTTCGTGGACAACGATCAGAAGCTTTCCAGGATTGTGAGCGCCATTGAGAATGCCTTGAGCAAATGAAGCTGCGCTGATGTCGGAGGTAACAAAACTTCACTGAACATGTTTGAACGTTTTAGTTATGAGGAAGAAGTATGAAAGATTTGAGTACGATAACCAACCTGAATTACTAGAATTTTTTTTAAAAGACAGTATGGTCAGTATGGGGTGGGGGAAGTGAAATGTGACACGCATGTAAGTGATATGATTGTTTGTTTTGTTTTGTTTATCCCGAAGCCCTTGTTCGAGTGCTGTTCAAGAAGTATGGAGTTAAATTTGTGCCAAAAGTGTTGCATGCAATATTTCATGCAATACTTTTGGCACAAATTTAACAAAAATATACAATGAGAGAGAAGAAAAAGCACTCTGAAACTGAAAACAGTTTGAAACTGAAAACTCTGTGGCAAAAATGTAACATGGTCTTCAAATAAACAGCATTCTTTGGTAACAAAGTTTTCAAAGTTTTGTTTTTACTAATCATGGTCTGTGAATGCGCTGCCAGAGTTTTCATTTACGCTTCCAAACTTTTCATTTACGCTCCGCAAGTTTATGTTCGCCATTCTGGCACAAACCTCTTGTGTGGACGGGGCTTAACGGCGATTTACTCTCATTGGCTAGTGAGATTTGGATTGCCAGTTCCCTGAACCTGGAAGTAGAGACTTCAGTGTTGTGAATTTTGGAGAGTGTCCTGGATAGTTATATAGTATAGTTATAATGTTTGTACTTTGTAGTGTAAATTACTTACTTACTTACTTAGTCAGTATATTAGTTCATAATTAATATTTGAGGTTTGGGTAATCTCATACCACTATTATTTCGTCGTCATCATCACCATCCTCCTCCTCTTCAGCTGGACACTCGAGCTGTCAATCCAAATCTCACTAGCCAATGAGAGTAAATCGCGGTTAAGCCCCACCCACACGACAGGTTTGTGCCAGAATGGCGAACGTAAACTCTGGCTGCGCATTCATAAGCCATGATTTGTGAAAACGAAGCTTAGAAAACTGTTAACAAAGAATGCTGTTTATTTGAAGACCATGTTACATTTTTTTCCCACTGAGTTCACTGTTTTCAGTTTGAGTGTTTTTCTTCTTTCTCATTGTATATAATTTTTCGTTTCTTAAAAAGTTGCATTCAATACTTTTGGCACAAATTTAATTCCATAAAAAAGCAGGGAAATATTCCTTGCACGTATGGACAAAGAATTTCATCTTCTAAATGATTAATAAATCGAATGATAGAAATGATAACGTCGTTCTTCTGACCAATCAGCATCGAGAATTCAGCTTTCTCTCTCTCTCTCTCTCTGTGTGTGTTTTTCTCCTTAGTTTGTTCATCTCTGTCTGTCGACCTGTTTGAAAGTGCAACAATGATGGTGACCTCCGAAGTGCCTCTGGCACGGACGTTGCTTGATGCTTTCCTGCTCTTTCATGGAGGAGGCTTTCCGAGTGGACAAACTCCAGGAAATGGTTTTACATCATGCTAAGTGAATTGAACCTGGCAAATATGTTTACCTTTTTGTTTGCTTCTAAGCTTTCTTGCTTTTGTTTGAAAATGCACAAATTGGAAGATTTTGAACATTCGTGCAATAATAAAAAGAAAACAAATCTTGAAAACGTGTCTGTCTTTTTTTTTTTTTTTTGTCTTTATAATGCAAGTGAGGTGTTTAATTCAGGTTTATTAGTTTATAGCTAGGGTTAACACGTTTGCCTCACACGTCCAGGGTTCGGGGGTTTGAATCCCGTCTTCGCCCTGTGTCTTTGGAGTTTTCATGTTCTCCCTGTGCATCGGGGGTTCCCTCCGCGTACTCAGGTTTCCTCCCCAGTCCAAAGACATGCATTGTAGGCTGATTGGCATTTCCAAATTGTCCATAGTGTGTGAAAGTCTGTGCGATTGTGCCCCTTGATGGGTTGGCACCCTGTCCCCTGCCTTGTGCCCCGAGTTCCCTGGGGAAGGCTCCAGGCTCCCAGCGACCCTGTGTAGGATAAGTGGTACGGAAAATGGATGGATAGCTTATAACTTTATAATGGTGTTATTTCACTGCTTGTCATCAAGTGCAGTAATTTAATGCATGCAGCTTCTATGCAAATTTTTTCCTCCGCATGCAAATTTATCCTGCTCGTGCAGTGATTTCCAGTAATTCAGACGCCCTTATGCTTTGTATTCTCCGCCTTCATGCTAGTAAAATAGGTCAGGAGTTATTACAAGAGAACAAGTTATTTAGTAATTTGTCCAGCAGAAAATTGCAAAGAACTCAACATTCACCTAAACTAATGTTTATCCTCCCTATTATGGAATACATAAAGGCAAGTTAGATGTTAAATACTGTATAGGCAGTATAAGATTGCTTACAAAATTAAAAGACGTCTTTTGTATCTGCTAAGCATTAATTCCTCATTAACAGAAGTCCTGCTTAAATCCCAAATGCCTCATTACTCCCCATATTAGTCTGCTACATAGGGCATGAAAGAACAGATTAATGTAGTACACTTACATATACATATATAGCCAACAGGAAGATTACTGTACATGGTGTTAAGTGAAGTTTAGCCAATTAGTGCAAGAGACAGGTTCATTCAGCTTTCATGCAAATGATATATGTGTTCTGCATACAGATTTCCATAAGCACAAAGCTCATCATGAGAAGTGAAAGTGAAAAGTGCACTTTGTGTTACTCTGAAGACTGCGAAAAAATACATTCACATCAACACCTACTAACATACACTATATGGACAAAGGTTCTTGGACACCTGACCATCACACCCATGCGTGCTTGCTGTACATCCCGTTCCAGATATTGTCCCTCTATGCTGTTATAATAACCTCCATTCTTCTGGAAAGACTTTCCACTAGATTTTGGAGTGTGGCTGTGTTTTGGATTTGTGCTCATTCAGCCACAAGAGCATTAGTGAAGTCAGGCTAAAAGAAGAAAGGGGTTAGTGATGCAGTCAGTGTTCCAGTTCATCCCAAAGATGTTCAGTGGGGTTCAGGTGCAGGACACACGGGTTCTTCCACACCAACCTTGTCAAATGTCTTCATGGAGCTCACTTTGTGCACAGGGGCATTGTCATGCTGGAACAGGTTTGTGTCTGTTAGTTCTAGTGAAGTTGTAACGCTACAGCATACAAAGACATTGTATGCAGTCGTGTGCTTCCAACTTTGTGAAAACAGTTTGGGGAAGATCCTCCTATGGGTGTGATGGTCAGGTGTCCACAAGCTTTTGGCCATATGGTGTATCAGTGTCCCTGTTGTGCCACTACATAACATCAGATCAGCAGTAGAACAGCAGACAGTCTGTTACTGTGTCGCATGTGAGTCATCAGTACAATATGTGTGTTTCAATATACAGTTTTATACAGTACACTGAGGAGGAATAAAACAATTATTGTCGAAATGGCGCCCCCTAGTGTGTGCGTGTCCATAAATTCTCTCGCATGCGCGTTTCAACCAGGGGCCAGGCACATTCTCTGCCAGTCTACTCAGCACAAAATTGCACATTTTAAAATAATAATAATAATAATAATAATAATAATAATAATAACAACAATAATAATTGAGTCTCACTTTAACTGGCAGTTAAATCAAAAGTTAACGGTATGTCTAAAATGTACATGCAGAAAACTATTTTGGAAAGAAAAAAACAACAACATATAATTACAAAAAGCGGTTTAAGCCTATCATCACGTGGTTAACATTACAAATGCATTATGCAAATAATTCATTATTCCTGTCAACATTTAGGAAAGACGAGTTGAAAAAAAAAAACATGTCGTGGAGGCATTTTAACAGCGCGTGGAAATGAATGGACATCAACCATTAACCATTAACAGAAATCTTGATTAAATCCCAAACTCATCATTACTCCCTATAACACAGTGCTAGATAGACTACGAATGAACGGATCATGCGTCATGTGTAGTGCACTACATGTCCAACAGGGAGTGATTTGGGATGTAGCCCCTGCTACTGTATTCCGGAAGCGGTATGGTGGCACGGCCAGCTCTGGAGCTAATGGGCATTAAAAGAAAAACAAAAAAAAATCTAATTTGACGTTCTATTGAAATCCGCATCAGTGTTTTTGTAGCCTGTCTGCAAAAAAAAGAGTCATGAATGAAGGCACCCGGGAGTCCACGAGATGCTGTCACTGAGCTAAAGAAGCACTCGCAGCGTGAAAATGTCGTTTTTTAGGCGGAAAGGTAAGGAAGTGGCTCAGTCAAGCGTTAGCCGAGTCAAGGCAGGAAAGCGCACCCTCAGTGGGCTGTTTAGCTGTTTATAATGTCCAAGTTATTTATTTATTTATTCATTAGTTAGCGTTGGCTATGTTTTCAACCAAGAAAAAAAAAAAAAGCGAAGTGACTGGAAACATTGTCAACGCTTGTTAGCAAGTTGATTAGCTGATACAGGTAACAGCTAGCTTTCCTGCTAAGCTGAAGAACGTTAGCATCCCGAATTCATATTCGTCTCACACTAATAGTCTTAATAATGCCTCGTTATATTATGTATGAAACATCTTAATACATAAGTTACGGTTAATTCATAAACATTTATGGTGGATGTTATTTAAAGAAAAACTAAAACACTTCATCTAAAGCACACAGCACTAGCATTAATCATCACTGAACACCTCACACGGTGTCAGTCGTGTTATCTTTGCAAACATTTTTTTTTTTAAATGAACATTTCTGTACTTTTTTTTTTTTTTTTTTTTTTTTTAAATACAGGTCATGTAGAAATTTTTTTGCATGTCCTGGTTGATCTTGTGCACACATTTGCAATCCAAAGCACTTACACCCGTCTATCCATTCAGTTTCCTTCCGTCTTCCTTGACTCCCAGTTTTATCGGTTTATATATATGTTTAAAAAAGACAACAAAAATAAACATCACAGTCAAATGTAGCACATAGAAAGTATCCAGAAGAGACCAACTTGGAAAATATCATTACGTTTCCCTCTTTTTTTCCCCCCCAACCCACAAATCATAGGGATGACTTGACTTGAGAGGGGGTGTTTACTTTTGCGCCCTACAGTATTGTGCAAGAATGAGTGAGCTCTGATGTAGACCACAGGGCTGTTGAATTCTCGACTCTGATTGGTCAGAAGCAGCTCGGAAAGTAGTTCCGGCTGAAAGGCAAATCACAGGTTAATATTAATACGCTCATTCTAATATACACCGATCAGTCATAACATTAAAACCACCTGCCTAATATTGTGTAGGTCCCCCTTGTGCTGCCAAAACAGCTCTGACCCATCGAGGCATGGACTCCACAAGGCCTCTGAAGGTGTGCTGTGGTATCTGGCACCAAGACGTTTGCAGTAGATCCTTTAAGTCCTGTAAGTTGTGAGGTGGGGCCTCCGTGGATCGGACTTGTTTGTCCAGCACATCCCACAGACGCTCGATCGGATTGAGATCTGGGGAATTTGGAGGCCAAGTCAACACCCTGAACTCTTTGTCATGTTCCTCAAACCATTCCTGAACAATTTTTTTTCAGTGTGGCAGGCAGCATTATTATCCTGCTGAAAGAGGAAACTGCCATTAGGGAATACCGTTGCCATAAAGGAGTGTACTTGGTCTGCAGCAGTGTTTAGGTAGGTGGTACATGTCAAAGTAACATCCACATGAATGCCAGGACCCAAAGTTTCCCAGCAGAACATTGCCCAGAGCATCACACTGCCTCCGCCGGCATGCCTTCTTCCCATAGTGAATCCTGGTGCCATCTCTTCCCCAGGTAAGTGACGCACACGCACCCGGCCGTCCACGTGATGTAAAAGAAAACGTGATTCATCAGACCAGGCCACCTTCTTCCATTGCTCAATGGTCCAGTTCTGATGCTCACGTGCTAACCTTCGCTCCCCATGCGTATCAACGATCCTTGGGCACCCATGACCCTGTTGCCGGTTCACCGGTTGTCCTTCCTTGGACCACTTTTGGTAGGTACTAACCACTGCATACGAGGAACACCCCACAAGACCTGCCATTTTGGAGATGCTCTGACCCAGTCGTCTAGCCATCACGATTTGGCCCTTGTCAAAGTCGCTCAGATCTTTACGTTTGCCCATTTTTCCTGCTTCTAACACGTCAACTTCAAGAACTGACTGTTCACTTGCTGCCTAATATATCCCACCCCTTAACAGGAGCCATTGTAACGAGATAATCAACGTTATTCACTTCATCTGTCAGTGGTTTTAAAGTTATGGCAGAGCGGTGTTGTATGGCAGAAGCTCCACGTAATCTAACTCTAATAATAACCGGATTTTTAAATACTTGTTTTTTTTTAACAAAGCTATATATAATCAATGATTGATATGATGAAGGTTTCTGTGACATTTACGGAAAGAGTCTTCAGACGTGTCTTTTTTTTTTTTTCTCTCTTTCTCACGATTGTTGACAGTGGCACAATTCAGGATGTGCTGTTTTGGGAAAATACTCAACTTTGGTGTAGCAACTTCGCTTTGTGTGCACACCCAAGTTGTATCTATCCCTTACATAATACCATGTATTAAGGGACCTGAAGCGTTTGGATGACATCATACGTGATGTGACGCACTGAGAATTTCCTTTGTGTTTTTAGCCAGACATGTTTTTCCGGTGATGCAGTTTTGAAGCCTCTCCCTTGTCTTTGCGCCTCATGCAGGATAGGAACTACAATGACTGCACAGTCACAGGCAGTTTTGGGATTTGACCATTCAGATGTTTCATAACAACACATGGACTTATCTGGTGGATGCTACGTTGTTGATATAGTTGTGTTTACGTGACAGTTTACGGAAGGTGTCTCCGGGCTTGAGCACCTTGGAACAGTCAGAAGTAAAGTTTTCAGACATGGGGAAGTGTTCAGGATCAAGGGCTTTCTGGTTTCTCAGTAACCTGACAAGCTGCATATTCTAATTAAGTTCGAGAGAGAGAGAGAGAGAGAGAGAGAGAGGAGCAGGTAACAGGAAGGCAGGAAGTTTCTAGCCATTATAATGTAAGTGATCTAGATTGTTTTGCGGACGTTCCCCAACATTAAATAGATAAAAAAAGTATGACATGCCATTCTTTAACTAATAAAATTGGATCGTAATTGTTGGCAGTAACTCCGTCATTGATTATTTTCCTATTACATCATGACCCATTGTTTTATTCCTTACTTACGGTCTGTCCTAGTTGCATCTTGCATCTTAATTTAGTAACAGCTCACTCCCCGTGAAGTCAGACCTCTTGTGTTCTTTGCCCTACAGCTAAAGGAAAGGAACCAGAGAAAGCGGTCGATCCGAAAGCAGGCAGAGGTGAGTACGTTCTCTGCAGAGAATAAACGTTTGCTTAATATCTTCACTATCTTAGTCATTGCTTTGTAGCCGTCTTTTAGTAGAAGATGATGTGGTATCAGACGCAACAATTATTTGGCGATTTGTTATCCTGCTCTGCACATACTGATATATCATGGGCAGGATGGGGTGGAGGATCAGATAAAAGCGATCATGTTTGCAGCACTCGACTGATTTTATCTTGAAATGAGTTCACCAAGAGCTAGTCAGAGACCCGAGTTTCTCAAGGTTATGAACGGTCAGCTTCACACACAAGCACACATACTTGGTTAAATTAACAGCCCTTTGCTGGTGCAGAGCAATGCTAGTATTTGCACTGTGCACATAGATGAAGGATAAGCCTTATTTTTAATCAGCTCATAAATTTGCTTAACCCTTTCTCACAGTATGCTGGCGTTCCATTCCGCCGGACGTAAATTGACTTCTCGGACCTTTTCAATCAGTATAAACAAACAAATTTCTTATAGGATTACTCAGGACACTGTTGGGTTTCTGTGTGTAGAGTATCACCTCTCCACAACTACACTGATACGGAGATAAAACGGACAGCACAACTAAAGCTTTTTTGGTAGTAAAACACCATATACAACTGCCACAATAAAATTATAACATTTGAACCTAGTAGGCTAGGTAAACAGGATCCATGTAGTTTGAGCTCATGCTCATTATACAGGCTACACTAAATTTTATTTTCCTCTCTGATTCCCCCACCCCATTCCCAGCAATCTCTGCAGTGTCGCCCAACTCCCCCGCCAGGAATCACCATGCCATCCTGGAGGCAGCCGGCCCGAGCCACGTGGCCATCAGCGCCATCTCGGCTAACATGGATTCGTTCGCGCGTGGCCGCACGGCCATTCTCAAAAAGCAGCCCAGCCACATGGAGGCAGCCCACTTCGGAGATCTGGGTACGCCACGTACACAATATTCTACAGTGTCTCTTTCAATTAGTTATAATATATAGAGAATATAACATTGAGCATTGTGTGAGAATGAAGAAGCTGGTGCTGGGAAATACCACGGTGCTTGAAAGTTTGTGAATTTTCTGTACATCTGCATAAATATGACCTAAAACATCGTCAGATTTTCAAACAAGTCCTAAAAGTAGACAAAAAGAACCCAATTAAAGGAATGAGACAAAAATATAATACCTGGTCATTTATTTATTAAGGAAAGTGATCCAGTATTACATTTCTGCGAGTGGCAAAAGTATGTAAACCTCTAGGATTAGCAGTTAATTTGAAGGTGAAATTAGAGTCAGGTGTGATCAATGGGATGACAATCAGGTGTGAGTGAGCGCCCTGTTGTATTTAAAGAACATTGATCTATCAAAGTCTGATCTTCACAACACATGTTTGTGGAAGTGTATCATGGCACGAACAAAGGAGATTTCTGAGGACTTCAGAAAAAGAGTTGTCGATGCTCATCAGGCTGGAAAAGGTTACAAAACCATCTCTGAAGAGTTCGGACTCCACCGATCCACAGTCAGATAGATTGTGTACAAATGGAGGAAAATCAAGACCATTATTACTCTCCCCAGGAGTGGTCGACCAACAAAGATCACTCCAAGAGCAACACGTGTAATAGTCCACGAGGTCACAAAGGAACCCAGGGTAACTTCTAAGCAACTAAATGCCTCTCTCACATTAGCTAATGTTAATGTTTTTCAGTCCACCATCAGGAGAACCCTGAACAACAATGGTGTGCATGGCAGGGTTACAAGGAGAAAACCACTGCTCTCCAAAAAGAACATTGCTGCCCTTCTGCAGTTTGCTAAAGATCACGTGGACAAGTCAGAAGGCTATTGGAAAAATATTTTGTGGAAGGATTTTTGGTTTAAATGATTAAAAGTGTTATGTTTGGAGAAAGGAAAACACTGCATTCCAGCATAAGAACCTTATCCCATATGTGAAACATGGTGGTGGTAGTAGTATCATGGTTTGGGCCTGTTTTGCTGTATCCGGGCCTGGACAGCTTGCCATCATTAACGGAACAATGAAATCTGAATTATGTCAGCGAATTCTAAAGGAAAACGTCAGGACTTCTGTCTGTGATCTGAATCTCAATAGAAAGTGGGTCACGCAGCAAGACAACGACCCTAAGCACACAAGTCGTTCTTCCAAAGAATGGTTAAAGAAGAATAAAGTGAATGTTTTGGAATGGCCAAGTTAATATCCTGACCTTAATCCAGTAGAAATGTTGTGGAAGGACCTGAAGCAAGCAGTTCATTGAGGAAACCCACCAACATCCCAGAGATGAAGCTGTTCTGTACTGAGGAACGGGCTCAAATTCCTCCAAGCTGATGTGCAGGACTGATCAACAGTTACGGATACGTTTAGTTACAGTTATTGCTGTACAAGGGGATCACAGCAGATAATGAAAGCAAAGGTTCACATACTTTTTCCACTCAAAGATATGTAATATTGGGTCATTTTTTCCTCAATTAATAAATAACCAAGTGTAATATTTTTTGTCCCATTTGTTTAATTGGGTTCTCTTTTAGGACTTGTGTGAAAATCTGATGATGTTTTAAATCATATTTAGAAATATAAAAAATTCAAGCACCACTTGCCATTCGTGTATCCTTGCAATGCTCAGTAAATCCTGACATGTCTGTATAGATGCATGTGGTTGAACTGGTGTTGCAACCTTGAACAAAGAGGAATCCCGATGCGTAGAAGCCAGACAGCCGTTACAACAGACAATCGGCCTTTCTCTAGGGAGACGCCCATCACAGTCTAAGCGGTCTCCCAGTCCTCTTCTTCCTCTCCCTGATGTTGCGTGCTTTGAACAACAGAGTTTGTTGTAGCCACTGCGCTCTCGCTTGCCATTGAGTCAGTCAGGGTTCAACCTCATATGACTTAACCGCCTTCCTGCTGGTGTCCAGCTCTGTCAGCCGTTAAAGGAATTTGCAAGCCCGTTCAAATCTTTTATGTCCATGCACAACCCAATATACAGCATGGAAACTGTTTCACAGTGCAGTTTAGAAGAATTGTAACACGATCCAGGTGTATGGATTACATCATTCGGAAAGCAAGCTGGCGCACTCTGAGGATGTCTGAGTCACAAGTGTTTGGGACTTGACATTCCTGACTTTTATTGGCACCGTGGAAAATTGCCCTATTCTTAATTTTTAACGGTCAGCACCCAAATGTGATATAATACTGAAGAAGCCAGAATGGTAATGATGATAATATTAAAGATATTTATAACCAGGTAATATTTGCTTGCGTTTCCACTTGAAGGTTACTCCAGCGTGAACTATCAGACCCAGGAGACACGTTCGCGCCTCTCAAAGACCGTGGAGCAGGTGCTCCGTGATGCCGTGGCGCTGCCCTACTATCTACACTTCATGGTGACACGCTCCGCCGAACATCTGGCGCGCTTTTGGCTGGAGGCGGAGAGTTTCCGGTCCACCAGCTGGTCCCGCGTGCGTGCTCACAGCCTCAACTCGGTGAAACACAGCTCCCTGGCTGAGACCGCCTCGGCCCTGGGCTTCTCAACATCTCCGGACTCGCCGCCAGCTCTCCACGAAACACCTGGCGTAGATGAAGGGGAATACGAGGACACTTTTACCTCTCAGACGCCTTCCAGCCCCCAGGATGCTAATTCTCATTGCAGAGCGGGACGCCGAGACTCCGTTAATCACGAGGAAGGGTTGAGGCTGAGTCGACGCCCTTCTACTTCCTCGTCATCCTCCAGGACAGGAACTCCGGTTAAAGGCCAGGCTGTGAATGCACTCCGCGAGCTGTCCGAAAAGCTTATGAAGAGTGAGTACTGAGTGATGGGCACAATGTACATGATAATAATATCACTTTTATTGTTTAAACAATCAATGTAATGGGAAACACCTGGGTAACAAAAACACCTGTCAGTGGGTGGTCTGAAATAAAAACAGAAAATTCTAAACTCTCTTTTCATATTCATCTTTTGATCTCAAACCCAAATGTCTTCAGTTTACAGCAAAAACAAATGAATTGGCCTTGCCATTCCAGTAGTTTCGGAGGGGACTGTATCAATGATTATAGTTTTTTTTTTTTTTTTTGTCGTTAAATAACACCACACTTTTTAAAAAATGATTACTCTTGGATTATGTGAGCATCTGCCACATCAGCTGCTGTTATAGAAAATAAATCAGCACCTTTTGACCAATCAGATTCAAGAGCGCTGTGTTGCAGAGCACATCATGTTCTACTACGACATTCTGCGTGGTTCACGGACTTCCAGCATTTACATGAGCGTGACAACATATTCTCTCTGTTAGCAGCTAACGACTCTTCCTGTCTTCAGGGCTTTGATAATAGCGCTCCTTTGTGTTTGCTACAACTGGCAGAAGAAGCGCACGATTTGTTAAAAAAAAAAAAAATCCCTCGCAGGGACTTTCATTATGCTACGGAGAATAAAGCTGTAGGGAAGCCAGCAAGTGGAGCAAGTCAATTGAGCTAAAAGTCATGGCATTAACCTTGCGAGAAGAGGCAGATGCTATCAGCCTAGGGCTTTTAAACAGTCAGCCCCTCAACGAACGAGCATAAAAAGTAGCCAACTCTAAATCTACATTAGAACAGGGCTATAAACCGCAGCGTGAAACGTAGTTAAACTGCGCGTCAGCTCTCTCCGTGTCATCTTTGTGGAATTGAAAGTTTTTTTTTTTTTCGGGAACGTTTTCTACACAGCGTTTAATGGCTTTAAAATGAAAAAGGACGTCATATGGTCCTGGATAGTTTGAAGAACCATGCTTTGATTTAAGTAGTGTCTTACCAGTGTGATTCGTATATATTTTTTCCCCCTTTTTATTTCACTGTGCATCCCTTTCTCTTTTCTCTTTTCCCTTTTCTCTCTTCTGCTGTAGGTATAGAGCGGGACGCAGTCAACATTTTTACTAAATACGTGTCTCCAGATGCATCTAGGCCCATCCCGATCACTGAGCAGATACGAAACGACATTGTTGGTAAGAAAGCCTTGCCTACCTCTATCCTCTACACGTATTTTTTTAATAGAGCATAATAAGAATTTTTGTTATGGCAAATGTTATTATCTGGTATTAAAATCCCCGAACAGTTTTATCTATGTAATTACTTTGTCAAAGAATAATCATTACTTTACTATGTTCTGTGATGCATTTTTTTTCTCCACCATGCAGTGAGGAATTATTATTATAATTATGTAATCATCTCTTTGCCAGCTAAAATCTGTGGAGAGGACGGTCAGGTGGACCCGAACTGCTTTGTTATTGCACAGTCAGTAGTGTTCGCCATTATGGAGCAACAGTAAGTAACTCTTGTTTCACTGCCTTATCTTTCCACTTTTTTTTTTTTCTTCTTCCAAATCTTTAGGATCAGAGGTCGACCGATTTTACCGATAACTAATTTGGACAGTACCTGCCGATAACCGATTAATCAACCGATTTTTTTCAATTGATACTGAAGGAAAACATAACACTCAAAGTAAAATATTGCTCAACCTTATTACAAAAATAAACAGTACTGACTGTACCATGAAAATGTCATTTTTAAATGAAATAAATATATAAATATTAAAGTAAATAAAAGATATACATCCAAACTGAACGACAAAGTAACACTCAAATAAACACTCAAATAACAAATAAAAATAGAGACATCCAAAATGAATATAAAAAAAACAAAACACTTCAAATAACAGAGCAAAATTTGTCAGCAATAGTTTTTATTTCACCTCTAGAGGCCGGTCTCATAACGTACAATGACAGCGGACCCTTCTCAGCTGCTCCCGCAACGGACGCAACCGGGAAAATCTATCGGTGTGGATTTTTCCAGCAATCCGTTATCAATGCCGATTAATCGGCAAAACCGATCAATTTGTTGCCCTCTATTTGGGATACTGAAAACTTGGGTCATTTTTATTGTAATATAGTTGAAATTAGCATACAGAGCCTTGCAAGTATTCACCCCCCTTGAACTTTTCCATATTTTGTAGTGTTCCAACCTGACATACAATGTCTATTATTTGATGTACAAAACATGTTTAACATTTGAAGGTGCATTTAAAAAAACAAACAAAAAAAAATTTCATGACAGAAATTAATTAAACATAAGCAGACATTTGTTGGTTGCATAAGTATTTACCATCCTTGGTGGAACCTTTGGCTGTAATTGCAGCTGCAAGTCTAATGGGATATGAGTCAGCTTTGCACATCTGGATCCTGATTATCTGGTTTTTGGAAAATTGCTCAAGCTATGTCAGTGTACAGCAGTTTTCAATTCCTGCCACAGATCCTGAACTGGATTGAGGTCTGGGCTTTGATTCACACGTTCAGATTTGGGGGTGAATACTTGCGCAACCACAAGTTTAACTTTTTAAAAATTATTATTTGTAATAATAATTTAATTATTGTTATATAAAATTGGGGGGGGGATGCTTATGCAAGGAACTGTATACAATAAAACATGAAAGGATAAACATATCTTGCCTCATGGACCGTACAACAGTTCTGACCTGACTAGCCACAAAATGAAAGCTGATGATACATTATTTAACAATGATATACTAATTAGGGCTATAAATTTAACGTTTAATTACCAGCCATACACACATACACACACACATTGCTTAATTACAACCTCAGCACTTGATTGTTGAGATTGTTGCTTGTCACACACATGTTCGACTCTTTTAAAAAAATAAAAACACAAAAAAAACTGATTACCCAAAGCACATTTAATAATCTCCTCTTTCTTCCCCAGGCACTTTAGCGAGTTCTTGAGGAGCCATTATTTTTGCAAGTACCAGATCGAGGTGCTGACCAGCGGTTCTGTGTTCTTGGCAGACATCTTGTTCTGCGAGTCCGCCCTGTTCTACTTCTCTGAGGTGAGCACCCAGTTGAGGTTTTCTATTTTAAACATCTAACATTTAATTACAAATTTTTATTTTTATGTTTTTTGTAAAAATTAATTAATTTTTTTTCCACTATAATCATAGTGTTTTTCCTTATTATTGCTATTTGGTAAAGATCCCCCATCCCAGCATACAGTATATAATGATGTAAAAGATGCTGAGTATTTAGAAGGATTTAATATAAAAAAGTGCGAGCATGCAGAAAAGTTGAGCGAAGTATTAAAAAAAAAAAGTATTTTTAAAATATTGGTGAAAAGTGCTGAGTGGGTGTTTGGTGTAACAGCTGAATTTGGCTGTTGTGTGCAGTACATGGAAAAGGAGGAGGCAGTGAACATCCTGCAGTTCTGGCTGGCGGCGGATAACTTCCAGGTTCAGCTGGCTGCTAAAAAAGGACAATACGATGGACAGGAGGCACAGAATGACGCCATGATCCTTTATGACAAGTAGGACATCCTAGTTACACCAGACGTCCTGATGTTTTTTTTTTTTAATGCCAGCACAAGTGTTTTATTCCTCTTGTACATCAATTTGCCAATTATTAAAACCTTTCATTTATTAAATAGTACCTTAATGTGCTTTCTTGCTAGACACACTATTCCATTTCAACATATATTACCTTAAAATGTCTGATTCCACTGATATAGTGAAGTACTGAAGTTCAAGCACATGCAAGTATTTTGAAAGCCTAAATGAATCTTATTAGTAATTCTATAGTCACCACTGATTTCAGCCATCAGTGAACAAATAATAGCTTGGATAACTGTAGATTGATGAGATATTTTCCCCTCAGTGGGTATTTCCTGTAGAGGTGGACCAGTACTGAATGAAAACGTAACACTCAAAGTAAAACTTTATTACAAAAATAAACAGTACTGACTGTACCATGAAAATGTACTGTACTTTTAAAAAAATAAAATAAATATTAATATATATTAAATATTAATAAATATTAAAGTAAATAAAAGATATACATCCAAACCGAACCAAAAAGTAACACTCCAAATAACAAATAAAAATAGAGACATCCAAAATGAATCAAAAAACACTTCAAATAGCAACAAAATTTGTCAGTGATAGTTTTTATTTCACCTCTAGAGGCTGCTCTCGTACTGTATAATGACAGCAGACCCTTCTCAGCTGCTCCTGCAAAGGACGAAACCGGGAAAAACTATCGGTGTGGATTTTTGCTGATAGCCGATTGGTTAACGTTGCTGATTAATCTGCAGAACCGATCAATTGGTCGACCTCTAATTTCTTCCTCTTTCTTTTCCGATGTAATATTGTATTTCAGTTGAATTCCATATAGATTTGCAATCGTAGACGAAATGGGTGAATATTTTTTCACACTGCTGTGCTACATGATAGAGTGAGATAAGTGTTACCTGTTCACAGGTATTTTTCACTCCAAGCCACAAATCCATTGGGTTTTGGCGACTCGGTTCGGATGGAGATCGAGTCGAATATCTGTCGGGAGGGCGGCCCTCTGCCCGACTGCTTCACCACTCCACTACGCCAAGCCTGGACCACCATGGAGAAGGTCAGTCAGGACCTCACCAACAGCCGGAGCACAAATTAGTCTTGGTATTTTGTAAAGCAAATGTGATTGCTCTAGTTTTAGAAACAAAGGGCTTTTCTCCTGATTTTTTTTTTTTTTTTTTTTTTAATTATTATTATTATGAGGCAGAATAATTTGCAATCATTATCATATCTAAGCCAAGCATGACATTAATCAGAATGTATTTCGGCTTCAGTTGGACAATCCATATTTAGCTGCAGCAATATAATTCACTCACTTTAAAAAAAGGAGTTGAATGGAGTAATCACTTAAAATTGTGTTCAAATGCATTTGATTGATGAAAGAGGCAGATTCTCTCACACTTTGTTTCAGATGTTTTTTAATCAACACTAATGTTTTCTCGTCACTGATATTTACCAAAATTGTACGTTTCTTTGGTTACGCACAGTGAGGCCAAAATCAAAATGGCTTTCTATTCAACATATGCGCTTACTATATAGTGTTGTTGTGACACCTACATAGTGCACTGTAGTGTAGAATAAAGTGCTTGTGTTATTTTTTTTTTTTCATATGCCAAGGCACAAAAAGTTCAGAAAACATGTTTGGATCGTTTATCTTTAAATAAATATTCCCACTGAAACTCATTCTGTGAAAAAACACTATAGATGACCTGTGTATTTCTTATGTTAGCAGTGTGGCGTTGTTGAAATTATCCCTGTTTTCAGCACATTTGTTCCTCTCTGTTGTTAACCCCAGGTCTACTTACCAGGCTTCCTATCCAGTGACCTATACTACAAATACTTAAGCGACCTCATCAATTCCGTACGGGCAGATGAGTTCATCGTGGGAAACTCTGCTCCGTCGGGTCACGGCGCGACCATGGACAGCGAACGCAGCTCCATGACCGCGGACGGGTCGCAGACCCAGGTGACCTTTCAGCCACATGCTTGATCAGATCCCTTCACTCTCATTGGCTGGCCTTGGCTTATGGCATTTCTGTAAGCCACGATGACATTTTGTTCACGGCAGAGGAGAGGGCCTTGTGTAAATGCTATGTTACAAGGATAATTGATAATGGGAACTAAAGAAGTAGATTTCTATCTGACAGTTGTTTGCCCAGTGGCTCTTTATGATCTGCAGCAGAGCCCCAGGTACGTAGTGATAAATTGTATTGCTGCTGTTCTAATAAGGCTTTAGAAGTGTATGGTATTTTACCAAATCATAAAGTCATTAACTAGTTAACTCAATACTCCAGTCCCATGTTGTGCTTGCCTGGAAGTCCAATTAACTAGGCTAAAAAGTGGCCCTGAAGGTAATTGAACTCAAAAGTATGACTAATTAAGTGCATTAATATAAACAATGGAAGATAAGTGAGCACTTGTATCCCTAGGCATAGTGTTTATCTTCTCCTGATAATGAAGCAGGCCTTGTTTGTGCCTTCTGTGCTGTTCTCTAATCACACATAAAGACATTATTGGAGTCTGCATAGCTCTTCATTTCCATGCTATGATTTACATCATATTCAGAAAAGTGTAGCATACACCACATTAGCGTTGCACCATCGACTGAAAAACTGACAGCGTGGATACATTATTTGTTTTTCTGATGCGGCAGGGCTCCAAAAAAGCGGCTGTGAAAATCCTGAAGAACTTTGATGAGGCGATAACCGTGGACATTGCCAGTCTGGACCCCGAGTCTCTGTATCAGAGACCATATGCTGGGTGAGTTACAGTGTCCAAGTGTCTCCTCCATTTCAGAGTCTGTCAAAAAATAGATGCAGAGATATGTATATAATTACACATTTGCTCCAAAATTATTAGATGGGTGAAAAGGGATATGAAAGAAATCTTTTAACAGACATTAGATAATCAGTATGTTCAGAATGAAGCCTTGTTGAATGGGTATGAATGACGTCAAAGCAGTTTTGCTGACGTTTTTATCCATTAAGAGATACTGTCTCCTCTTCTGTTCAGAAGAATGACCTTCGGCAAAGTCAACGAGCTGGGCCAGTTTATTCGGGAAGCCGAGCCAGAACCGGACGTCAAGAAATCCAAGGGTATGAAGAAACGCACAACACCATGATTGTTAAACCAAAACTTGTTAAGATTTGCTCATACTGAGTCCAGTTTATAAACGAGAACCGTCTGTCTTTCAGCAAATATTTTCAGTCCCGTCTCTCTGCTTGTCTTGTCTGATATACACACTGGCATGCGCATTGTGTTGCATGCCGAGTGAATCGGCTCTCAACTCATGCTGAAGTGCTCTTCAGGCCTGGGTTTGAGTGACTTGAAGTGTGTGTTGCCATGGTGATGAGAAGACTGTGATTTGCTGTGATTACGATGAAGAGCAGGAGATGAAAGCAGAAATCTTTCGCACTCTCTCTCTCGTTGTTTCCCCCCACTCTCATTCTTTGTCACATTTCTGTGCTTTGGATAGCAGTTTTCTGAGACTGACTCAAAATGTAATGCCGAGCCGCTGAAGCGCAGCGTGGCCACTCAGGCGTTTTCCATCCGTCTGGTACACAATCAGAGTTCACTGCTTCTGATCCTACAGTAGAATTCACACTGGATCCTGACACTGTTGTGGAACCAAGGGCAGCTCAAACCGCTCTCTCTCTCTCTCTCTCTCTCTCTCTCTCTCTCTCTCTCTCTCTGTCTGCTTCTCCCCTAGGTTCAATGTTTTCCCAAGCAATGAAGAAATGGGTGCAAGGAAACACAGATGAGGTGGGCGTGTGAAATATTGCAACTGAAGTTTATTAAATTGCAAATATTTCTGTAGTCCTGGTTAAACATTCCAGTGGAAAAGAATAATTTGCACTCTGTGTATATAACAATCATGTTTGCATTTCTGTGTTTCTGCGACCACTCATTTTAGGCTCAGGAGGAAATGGCCTGGAAGATTGCTAAGATGATAGTCAATGACGTCATGCAGCAGGGACAGCAGGAGAGCCCACTACCAACATCCAGTCAGGTACAATAAGGGTGTACTGAATTCTTTGTACAACAGGGATTAATTGGATCATTTTATATGTGTGACGACTTAGGGAAACCTTTCACGTGGTCAATTGTTGACATATAGTCCACAAGACACAATAATAACCGAATTTACACAAATGAACCAGTTCAAAAGTTTACATTCGCTTGAATCTTAATACTGTGTGTTGTTACCTGGATGATCAACGACTGTTTTTATGTTTTGTGATAGTTCCATGTTTGTCCTGAGCAGTTAAACTGCCCACTCTTCTTCAGAAAAATCCTCCAGGTCCTCTTTGGTTTTCCAGCATCTTGTGCATATTTGACCCCTTTCCAACAGATTTTGAGATCCAACTTTTCACACTGAGGACAACTGAGGGACACAACTATTACAAAAGGTGCAAACTTTCACTGATGCTCAAGAAGACAACACGATACAGTAAGAGCCAGGGGGGTGTAAACTTTTGAACAGGATGATCAGTGTAAATTGTTATTATTTTGTTTAAAGATCTTATTTTTTCCCCTTTAGTACTGCCCTCCAGAAGCGACATAAGATATTTACATGTTTCCCAGAAGACAAAATAATCAACTAAACAATCACTAAACCATGAATCTGTGATGTCTTTTAGCTATGACTTTGTGCGCTGATGAAGAGGGAAGACTCGCTCTGCTCTCAGCCTCCCAGCTGCTGCCGTCAGAGCCAAAAATCTGGAGAAAAAACTGCACACGGCATTTCCCCAATGCCGAGTTATGTAATAATTAAGCTGAAACAAAGTGCTGCAGTTCCACAACCTCCTCTGAAGTCGTGTGTGTGTGTGTGTGTGTGTGTGTGTGTATGAGAGACAGAGAGAGTCAGGAAGACGTATGTATGTATGTATGTACACTTGGGGTCATGTGACCAACATTTCAAGCATTATGAAGGCTTTATTTTAACCTAAAAAGAGGAGCCCAAATAAAAAAACAAAAACAAAAAGTAAGCATGAATGGAACCAGATGTACGAGAGAGATGGACTTCCAGAACAAAATCCCAAATGGACAGTGGGGACAATGAGATGAAGACAAAACGAGTTGTGCTGTTACCATGCCAAGCGCATAAGAACCTGAACAAAGTCACTATAAAGCCCAGGTTACTCCAATCCCTTACCATTCCTCGTTTCTTATCTTCCCTTATAAGCTTCCTTCCTCCATTTTTTTTTTTCGAGGATGGCTACAGAGAGCCATGTCTCTTTCATTCTTCTTTTTTAATTATAGTGCAAAGATTTCCCCATGGCGACTATGTACAGTTTTATTTGCAGTACATATCGCCACACTGTTAAATCGGACTACGACGACAGGATTTTATCATCGAGTTTCCGATACGTTGTTAAAGTTGAAGTTGATTTAAACTGACAGATTAAGCTGCAGCTTAAACTCCTCCCCTCCATGTCGACTCCAGTATCAGCTCTTTCTCTGTAGTCTTACTCCAACATGGACAAGTGCTAGTGCAATGTTAAACCCCCCACATCTCCAGTCTATGATGATGTAGATTTCTGGTTTCGAATTAATGTAACTTCTTTTTTTTTTTTTTTATGGTGAGTGTCTGTTTTTCTTTCTTTCTTTCTTTTCTTTCTTTTTTTTTTCTTCTTTTTTTTTTTTTATTACGAGATGTCAAATGTGTGTGTCTAAGCGAATTCCAGATGCCTGTTCTTTGGGAATAGCATACTCTGAACACGCGACGATACAGCTTCGGACCTCGTCGAGATGTGGAGAAGAACCAGAAACAGATGGACTTTTGGTACTATGTACCATTATTATGTTTTCTGACGTATGTGTAATCTATAATATATTTAAATTGTGTTTGATTTAAATACATATATTATTGAAATGTCTCTGTATTCTTTTATTGGTAAGTCGGTTACTTTATTAGGAACACCCGTACCCTTACACATTCATGCAAATATCCAGTCAGCCAATCATGTGGCGTCACTGCATGCGATCCTGCAGATGCAGGTCAAGAGCTTCAGTTAATGTTCACATGGAGCATCAGGAGTCGACATGTTGTGCTTTCTGAGATGCTTTTCTGCTCACCACGGTTGTAAAGAGCGGTTATTCAGTCCCTCCGGGATTTTGCGATTGCAGAAATGAATAAGCTCAAGGAATTTCTTTCAAAATTACTGCAGATTTTGGCCGAGACGCATCGTGCGATGTCATCACAATGCTCCATGTGACGTCAACCCAACGCGCATTCAGCCAAAGATCCCTTCGATTCACGTGTGTCCAACATGAGTACAGCTAAAAGGTCTCATTTACCAACAAACATCACTGCGAAAGACCGTGCACAACAATTACGTGCAATTGCAATTTCGCCAATTCAAGTAAAGTAGTTGTCCACAAAAAAGCAAAAAAAAAAAAACCTCTGCAAATTGCTCCAGAAATTTTTAAAGGGAAATCGTGTATGCACTGGTTATTTGAGTCACCATTGCCTTCCTGTCAGCTCAAACCAGTCTATCCATTCTCCTCTGACCTCTCTCATCTCATCTCATCTCATTATTTTTTACTTTTTGCTCCATGACTGTTGAGTGTGAAATTCACAGGAGACCAACAGTTTCTGAAATGATCAAACCATAATTAAAACATCCGGCATCAACAACCGTGCTACGGTCAAAGTCACGAAGACCTAATGTTTGAGTTGAACGTTAACTGCATGATTTTATGCACTGCACTGCTGCCATGTGATTGGCTAACTGCACGAACGAGCAGGTGTACAGGTTTTCCTGTGAGTGTCAACTGCAGCTACATCACATTCACAAAGATATTTTGTGGAAAAGAGCATGCACCATAAGATGGTCCAGATGCATCATGGAAAGAACATGGAGTGCGCATGAATCTTTGCATCTCTTTCTCATCCTTACTGTGAGGATGAACGATAGAACAGAAATGTCCAATAGAGGGCAGTAGCACCCTTTTCCATTTGAAATACTTCCTCTATCTCTTGCTGATTGAATGTACAAACAGCTCTCAGAATTGCCAACAGCTAACGACTCCTGTTATTCTGCAGCTGCAATAATTCATTATCACTGTTGTTGAGGACGAGAACAGAAACGCCAATTTGACATGTTGCACCCAAAGATTGCAGTGACAGTTTATCATTTGTCTAAGTCGACAAGTTAAATTTAGAAACTTATATAATGAGAGGACAATGTCAGTGTCATTGGTTGTGTCCCAAGTCATGCACTACAGTACTAGATAAGCAGATGTACTGCATTGGTTCTCAAGGGGAAGGTTTGGTGTTGACATTTACACATTAACAAAAAACACAATATTTGAAACAACACTGTAGTCACGCACTTATTAGATACCCTGATTGGATATTTGATCAGGATGATAAGTACACAATTAATGCACAATGGCAAAGAAAAACTTTCTGAGACGACATGGGGAAGGAACCAGACTCAAAAGGGAACACGTCCTTTTCTGGGTGACTCCTGACAGTGTGATAATCATCATTACTCTTCTACAGAAGTCAAACAGAACTAACTGTGTTGAAAGGGTGTTTAGTAAGAGTCCTGGGATGTGCACAGGACCGACTTTATGATTACACCAGCAGTTCTTGGGTACAAATCAAGTGCCCGGGTGAGAAGACGCAAAGATGAGAAATGGGCATAAACTGGTTTTGTGAAGCGCAAACCTTTAGGGAATCCGTGTAGAAGGTAGAGGGTGCAGAAGCAGAGCATCATGATGAATCAGCCACAGCAGTCGAAGTGCGTCAGGATACATCACCGGTACTCCTAATACTCGTTGCCCTAATAAATACTCACACAAAACAGATTCGTAGCATTGGTGTTTTGAAACCCTATTTAGTGCGCTAGTATGCGGTTTGGAGTGTTGCCACTGAAAACATCTCGAGGCGACGCCCACCGGCAGCTGACGCGCGTAAAGCGGCGCGCACACGCAGACGCACACGCGCCCTGGAGAGGAGCTCCGTAACCATTCACTACTGTTTACGCCTCGTGTGACAGCTGGGCAGCTTTCAGAGCTGTGGACAAAACCGATTTGTTTATACTCGTATTTGTGTTTTGAATCATGTGCACTGGCTGTGATTGACAGTGCACGCGTCCTGCAGGAATACCGCGTCCTAGAAGTAGCGCATGCATGTTGGGATTTACTCCACTGACGTTTGCCTAAACTTCGTGGCGCGCACCTTGCTCATCCGCGTCCTCTTTCTTTCTTTCTTCCTTTTTTTTTCTGGAAAGGATTAAAGGCTAATATTGGTTTCCAGAAAACAGGAGTCTTTATGTTCGTTCCCACGTATAGCGCGCGCGCTCCAGATGCATGTACTGCTTGACCGGGACAGGAAAGAAGCCGCGGTTGGCACCGGCACCATGTTCAGCTGTGTGGGCTGCTTCTGGCTGCTGCTGTCCGCCGCGCTCCTTGCGCTCTGCAGCTTCAGCTTCATCTCTCCAGCGTGGATCGTGAAGGAGCAGCAGCACGAGAGGAGCGGCCACTCGGTCAGTTTCGGCCTGCTCTGGCATTGCTCTGAGTCTCTGGATCACATGTACACATGCTACGCGTTTGGCGGCATTGGGAGGTTTGCCGAGATTCCCTCCAGCTCCTGGCAGGTAATGATTAAACTACTACTTTTACTACTTCTACTACTACTTATATCACTATTACAACAACAACAACAACAACTACTACTACTACTACTACTACTAATAATAATAATAAGAATATCAATAATAATAATCAAAAAACACATTCAGTGCTTGGACCCCTAATAACAATAATAATAACTTACACCTAAGGGTGGGCATATCTGTACTACTAGTACTACTAATACTTGTACAAGAACTACTACTAATAATAATATTAGTGCTTGGACCCCTAATAACAACAACAATAATAACTTACACCTAAGGCTGGGCAATATGGCAAGAAAAAAAAAAAATCATGACGTTTTCCTCGCACCTCCAGGGTTGGGGGTTTGAATCCCGCCGCCGCCCTGTGTGCGAGGAGTTTGCATGTTCTCCCCATGCTTCAGGGGTTTCCTCCGGGTACACCGGTTTCCTCCCCAAGTCCAAAGACATGTGTTGTAGGCTGATTGGCATCTCTAAATTGTCCGTACAGGGTGTCCCCTGTCTTGTGCCCTTTTAGTTCCCTGGGATAGGCTCCAGGTTCCCCGTGACCCTGTGTAGGATAAGCGGTGCAGAAAATGGATGGGTGAACGGATTTAGATCCCTAATGAGCCAACCAATGGCGGCAGTGAGACGACATGTGGAAGAAACCTCAAGAGAAAAGAATCCATCCTCTTCTGGGTGACACCTGGCAGTGGGAATATAAATCATTACAGTATACAGGTGTAGAAGAGTAAAATCAAACAGTACCAAGTGTGTTCATTCTGAACAGATTGTGGATAAAGACTCCTGGGGTGAGCACAGAACAGTGTTTATGAATACAGCATCAGCTCTTACATACTGTACAAGTCTAGAGTATCCAGGTGAGATTAACGCTGAAACTTGGGCAAAAACTGTTTTTAGGAAGTGCAGATCTTGATAGTGTTCATGTGGGACAGTTTTTAGAGGAACAGAAGGTGAATCAGAAAGTTTTCACTTTTTAAGATTGTGTTTTGATGGCTTTTCCCTGATTTACTGATTTACCAGCACATTTCTGTGTAATATATCCTGAGCAAAAGCACCTTATCATTAATCGCTTGTGTAATACTTATATAAAATCAGAAGGAGAGATGAGTCAGGTCGCCACAACACAAGTATTGAGACTAAAGTTGAAACCAAACCTACAAACCCTATTGACTGTATGTCATCGCTCGTCACTGAGATGGTACCCTCAAGGGTAGATCTTTTGTATCTTTTATATATCATTCACCAGGGAAAATGTGTGTTTTGTGCCTTTTAAACTCTTCTAAGAGATATAACTATACCCTAAGGAGTAATAATACCCTGTATACAGTATAGCAGTATACACAGTATACTGATACAGTATAGCAGATTGTATGTCTCCTGAGAGTGAAGAATTACACAAAATGAGGGTATTTAACAGGGAAAACGCAAGACCAATACTTATTTTTGGTACAAAACAACATCTGTTTTAACAATAAGTTACTTCTTAAAGTAAGTAACCACTGACATACTGTATAAAAGCACTGATACCTGACAATATTGGTGATATTAAGAAAAGTTTATATATCGCGATATTGATATAATATCTTTATATCGGCCAGCCGTAATTGCACCATCTATAAAAAGTGCAATATAAGAGTTACAAATATCCAAATAGCTAATAAAGCAGGCACAACAATGCTGTAACAATATAAACTAAAAGTAAAAAGTAAGTGAAAGTCAAGTAAAGAGCTAAATGATGTGATGCTGTTATAGGAAAATAAACAATGATGCGGTCGTTTGATGCGGCCCGATGCAAAGCAGTTAGTTACCATCCTGAAGCGCCAACATTTACAAATTGTATTTATTAAAGAACATTATTTCATTCTTTTTATCCGTTTATAGTTACAGTTAATGTTGTGGAATGTTCAGAAGACAAGTTCTTGTTATCATTTACATAATAGCAGCTGTAAACAGTCGTTCCGTAACTGAGTTAGTAAGACAAAAATAAAAAATAATAATGCAGCTTGTTCTGTCATCAGACTTTCCTGTGGTGAAAAGCTTAAAGGAACAGCTTTATCTCTTATCTGTTAGAAAGTTCTGACCCTGCAGACTCCTTTCAAAAATGTTCAATAAACGTCTCGTTACAGAAAGTTTCACTTTTTCTTCGCTAAATAACACTTAAAAAAAAAAAAAAAATTCATAGCACTATAGAAACAATACTATAGTTACTATAGCAATGATAACGTATTAGTAAGAGCTCATTAACTACTCATTAACTACTGTCCGAGCTGCTGTTATAGAAAAACCTTCGGACCAGTCTGAATTGAGAATTTAACAGTGTTGTGGTATAACAATAATCATTTCAAAAACAACAATATGAATAGAGGCTAATATAAAAAGATAAAATGATCTGGCAAACATTTAGAGGCTTCCAAGTGGTTTGGAGATCCAGCATGTGGTGCAATGTGGGGTGCCAATGAATATTCATTAACGTTTTATGGTGATATTTTTTTTACCACTTGTATGATACTTCTGCAGTTTCTCTACAGACTTATTATGCTAATATCTTGTTGGCAGATGGAGAAAGTTTTTAAATAATATATAGAAATGTCATATTCTGTGCCACATCCCATAAAAAGATTTGTTAAAGATTAACCCTCTTTTAACTCAGTAAATTCAGCTCAGAACTGAATCAGATGTGTGAAAGGAGGTAAAATGATAAACTCTGCACTGCCAGACTAGAGTCTAAACTGGTGATACATTATTAAGATGTGTAATGTCCTAAAATGGATAATTAGTTGCAAGTATTGGTCCTGTCAGTCATTTGGGAATAGTTACCATGAAACATACTTAAAAAAACAAAACAAAAACAAACTAGTTTCACAGTGCAACTGGATGGATGTAACAGTAAGTGGTTTGTCAGTTTTGGCCAGAAGAGTCAATATGCGCATCTCATTTTTCCTTGAATGTGGGGAGGTTGGCGTTTTTGTTGGTGTTAGAAATGATTCTCTGTTGCTCTTAGTGGTTTGTTGAGGAAACACACTGATTTCGTGTGGAAAGTGTGACGGTAGTGTGTGGGTTGCTTGTCTTCTGAGTTGAGTTTGTGGAAGAAAGTGGCTTCCTGGCTGTGTGGGAATTGTGTGGCAATCGTTTCAGCTCCTCCCGGCCCTTGTTTCATCCAGCTTCTTCTTTGGCCAGTCATCCTCTCTGCCCTGAGGACAATTCTCCAAAGTCTGTTCACCATACAGGAATGAAAGCGGTGAAGATGGTTTTAGTGGTGGAGATTGAGCCTGAGATCATATTACACTAGTTGAGAATTGGCTATAACATTTTATTTTATTTTATTAGTTTTTAAATCTTGTAATGGTAGAGCACCATCAGACATCTCTGAATTCTTGTTCCAATAAACTGTTCCAAGTTGCGTCTTAAGATCATCTAGCGCTAGCCTTGTCCACATTCCACATTTGAAACATAAAATGTTGAACACTGCTCTTTTGTTTTTATGCACCAAAGATCTAGAACACATTTCCAATGAACATTTGCTTGGTTTCATCTATTACTCTTTTTTTTTTTTTTTTTTTTTTTTTTTTTTTTTATAAATGCTAAGAATGTAGTTTTTAACTAGCTTGTTGTCATGAATTCCCCTCT
Organism: Cranoglanis bouderius; assembly: GCA_023630585.1. Taxonomy (NCBI): domain Eukaryota; kingdom Metazoa; phylum Chordata; class Actinopteri; order Siluriformes; family Cranoglanididae; genus Cranoglanis; species Cranoglanis bouderius. Next base: position 19,950,050 of record CM042540.1, read on the forward strand.
CAGCATGCGGTGTGTTTCCCAGAGCAACGAATAGTCCTCTTGTTTGTTTGGTTTTGAGTTCATGTCATGTGCATTTGTTTTTTGTTATAGCCTTGTGGCTTTGTTTTGGTTTCAGTCCTGTTTTCGGCTTGTTACCCAAATGTGTGCACCTGTTCCATGTTAAGCCCTTAATTAGTTTGTCCATTTACACCCTGCTGTTTCTGTGTTTCATTTTTTTCTGTCTCCATGTTTTCTGCTTTGATCCATGTTACGGACATTGATAATGGTCTTCACGTTGCCCATAATGAACACTATTGCATTTTTTTTTAACACACTTTCATTATATATTTTTAGATTTCTTACTGTTATTTTCTTTTTTCTGTCACTGCAATTGTTGTTTCTGTAAACAACTTCTTTTGCTTCTTCTTCTTATCATTATTGGAAGACAAAAGATGGTCAGTCTGCTCTGTTACTCCAGTTGACTGGTATATGCAATAATGGATTCACTTTATTGCTAAACATCTCTCAGGCTTTGTCTGCTCTTAATTTACTCTCTCTGTGACTTAACAACAACAAAGTGGCGACCCAGTGGTGATTTGCCCAGTGATTTGCCACAAAGCTGAAAGAGCTACTATATTATACTGTACTTCCTCAATATCACAGACAGTTGTGGCTGCAGGAACGAAGCCAGCAGCCTGGAGGAACATATTTTGTTGTCGATTACTTTGTTTACAAGCTATGAGGGCAGTCTTTAAAAAAAAATTTTTTGTAATGCTGCAGGATATACGGACTCCTGCGCCAGTTTAAATTCCTCTGTGTCTGTGTTTTGGGGGTTGACATTTGACGGATTCTATTTTAAAATCCTATTGAAAGAAATACATCAAAAAAAAACCCCACATCCGTAATGTAGTTAATGGGTACATTTTTTTGCAGTCTGCATCCCCAGCTGAAGCCCACCTCAGCTCTTGGAAATAATGTGAAATGTGTTAGGATTATTTCTGCGCCCTATTTTAAATTTGAAGCAAACATTTCGACAAAAATGTCAAATTCATTTTAATACACTGTGAAAGTTGTCAAACTGTCAAATACACTGTTAAACTTTTCCTACACTCAGCAAACATTTAAATGCAGCTTGCATCCCTTTCCTTGTCGTAGGCTGAGGACATCTGTAGGAGTGCACACATATTTTTGGCACTAAGGAGGTGTTTCAAATGGGTCTTCATGGCTTTGTTTGCATTGTTCAAGCTCTTTCAGCATTAAAAGAGTTTTAAATAGCATTTCAGTCACTGAAATCATGATCAGTGACTGAATCACAATTTCATAGCGATCACTTAAGTAAGGACTAATTACCCTTTGAGGCATTCTGGTATAGGGTGAAAACACTGCAAAGGCTATTTCTTTAGGTGCCACAGGCAAGACCTATAATATTCACTTGCCTAGTGCCTCATAGTACACATTAGTAATTTAGTTTTTCATCTGTATTAGATCTAATTGTATTTATAATAGCTTTTAAAAGATGCACTCATTTACTGCGACTAAGGAGCATTAATATAGATTTGTACTGCTTATGTGAAGTAAAAAGTTGTTTTTCTTTCATTTAAAATGATGAAGTGCTGTAAAACTACTTTGTTTGTTAACAAGTGTGATAAATAATTGCCTGGTTTCCTGTAGAGCCACTTTGTGATTTTATAGCGCTATACAAATAAAATTAAATTGAATTAAGCATTGAGCAAAGCAGACATGATTATTTTATTTATTTTTTTCCTTATTGTGCAGCCCTAGATGGGGTCTAGATCTACTTAGGAATCATTTTAGGCTCAATCCCTGACCGACTTGTGTTTTTAATACTTATTTATCATCAGACTTTCTTATTGGCATTTTCTAGGGCTTTGGGACAAAGGGATGGAGGCAAATAGACCTTCATGGTGCAGGTTTGCAACATCTGTGAAGTGTCTAGGGGTTGAACCTGAAGCCAACATTAGCATCCATGGTAGTCAGCCATGGACAGAATGAGAAATAATACTATAGCCCTCTGAAATGGTTGTTAAATGTGTCAAGACTGAGGAATATAGTTTATGTACAGAATGTTGCTGTTGCTTGTGTCTAGTGCACTTAATACAAAATAAGTTTGTAATACTAACACTAATAAGTATAGTAAATAATAAGTAAGTAATAAGTACTTAGTACTAAATGCCTTGTGTACATACAGTACTAACAATTAAACGCTTTAACGGGTGGAATAAATAAACACACAAACTACACCTTTTATGATTCCACTGGCTGTCTGCTTTTCAACATCCTCGTCTACCAGTTGGAGTTATTTTACATAGCTGTCAATACTTAAATAGGCTTTTTCCATTTAAGTCTCTGCCACAGAAAGCAGCTTCGTTCTTAGCCCTCTCCATGGCATAAAAGCACTTTCTCCACTCAGAAAGCACCAGTAACCTCAGGAGTTATGACTTATGCATGAAGGCAAAAAAAAAAAAGGAAATTAACATTTGAAAGGCGTTATTAATAAATTGCAGCGCCATTCTTTTTGATTTGGTGGCATTTATTTTCAAGACTGGATGAAGTGATGTTTGATGCTTTGGTCTTGCACGACTATAAGGAAAAGGACGAATTGGGTCGGAGAAATCATTCTGATATACAGTGATATTTTTGCATGCATAGCTGAGTGTGCTTGGCAGTTAGTGCTGGGATGCTAGTGCATTACTTATTAATGTGCATTGTTAGCATGGTGGAGTGAGATCTTCAATCTGTTTGATGTGGTTTTATTATTGAATCCAAAAGTGAAATTTCACATAAGGTGCCATTGTTGTAAATTGATTTCTAATAAATGAGGTGCAAGATGAGCGTAGTCCTTTCGTCTGAAAGCCTAAAACATTTTGTTCATTGGTTTGGTTTAAACATTTCTTAAGGCTTTGCGCTGGATCTGGGTTGCAAGACTGTCAGTCCTGTACCAGCAAGGGATAAATATGTTGTCTTGATGCTATCATCAGTCCTTTCTCTATACCACTAGACATTGTCCTTATGGAAGACCCCTCCCAAAACTAAAAAAATGCATAAATGAATGAAATCAGATGAAAATTTTTGATTTAGATTTGACTTTTGCACAGATGTTGCTTCCCTTTGGTCTATGCAATGCCGCCGACCACCTACTCCACCAAAAGCCATTAATAAAGGTGAGGGGCCATTAATTTTTCATCAGGCTTGCTTTACGCCCTTCTGACACGACTCATTGGTGTGCAGATTATTCCAGTGATGCTCCTGACTCCCTGCATCATACACACACACACACACACACACACACACACACACACACACACACACACACACACACACACACACACTTTCTGTTCCACAGTAATACCAGAGCATTGTGTCTTTGTGAAGATGACGGATGATCTGGACAGATTTCATATGTTGAGACTCAGGTGGCTTAAGCTCACTTATAATAGCTCAGCAGACCCTCTGCCAGGGGTGTTAGACAGGCAGGAAGTGGGCACATGTGGTCAACAACAAGCTTAGTGGACCAACTAAGATGGATTGGGATAGACAGGATTGGAAATTGGTGACCATTTCACATTCATGTGGTCCTTTGTAGCTCAAGTGAAGTTTCAGAGACAACTGAACTATTTGAACACCAAAGGGATCATAGGTGACATTTGGGTATGGAAATTGCCATAAACTAGCAACTGGAAACATCTGAGCCAGATGTGCATTAAGTCTAAAATCAGACTTCCTAAGCTCAAAGTATTTACTAAATAAATATTCACCATTTGTGGCATACAAAATGAAAGTGCACACATATACAAGTTTTCAGGATTTTAGAATATACTATGGCATGAATGGTAGAGTAGGATAGTTTAATAAATTGATAGCCAGTATATCAAAAGTTTGGAGGTGAGAGTTTTGACCATAATTCCCACCTTCTGACTGGGAAAAACCATTTGCGTCAACAACCACATGGGAATTATGAGCAGAAATTTGAGAGCTTTCAGATATTTCTCCAACAAATATACAAGTGAGGCAACTAACTATATAAACATGCCATGAGTCATTGTAAATAAAGCCTCAAAATTAGTTTACATTTAAGTTTACAATGAATTACAACATATAAATGGCAGATTCATTATATTTATGATCAGGAAGAGTTTTAACATGAATACATCTATATGTTAATGGTAGGTAATGTTAGATAAACCCAAAAAGGGTGACATGGTGGCATTGCATTGTTGTCTCACAGCTCCAGGGTCCCCAGTTTGATCCTGAACTTGGGTTACTTGGGTCTGTGGGGGGTTTAGGATAATCTCTCCATGCCCATGTGGGTTTCCTCTGGGGTCAGTGGTTTCCTCCCAAAACAAAACAAAACAAAAACCAATCAGGACAAGGAAGCATCTTTATTCATTTTAAGCTTCAGCTAATTTCTACCAAAACCTCTGACTGTACCTATAATCCCCATTCCTAAGCAAGATTTTAAAAAAGAATATTTTGATTGGATTTAAAATATAATTTTATGTAAACAGCCACTGGGTCAGGACACTGCCCCTCCCTGCCAGTAATGCGTGTAGTCTCCAGAATACTTGCGCTACTTCTAACTATTACTTCCTGTTACTTCCTGGTTTTATAGCATACAAGGAATCCATGTTTATTTCCTCACTGCAAAGTCTTGCCATTTCCCAGATTTGAGCCTTCCCCAAGTTCTGAGCCATAATATAGCTGACTACTTTGATATGTTATGAACCCTTGCTGTTTATTGGAATGTTCTTTGGACAAACAACAAAAGACATTAGACAAAACAAAACGAGGTCAAAGGGTAATTTGACAATGTTTACTAGTACTGAGTGTTTTGACCAATGCCTGTCTTATCGTTTGGTGTTTTGTATCACTCAGATCCTTGCTTTGGATCCTCTGAGTCTCATATGTTACACTAATAAAGACATATTAGCATTATTAAAAATCAGATCTGCCAACTAGTATTCATTAAGGTTCATTCTTTATTAACAATGTTAACATTTGTGGCTGAAGTATTTAATTAAAGCTGCTATTCCAAGAAGCATGCAAATGTTGGAAAGGCTATATTTGCCCAATAGTTATAGATTTCTCATATTTCTTGTATCGCTTTGAAGCAGTAATCAGTAATCTGAGTGAATTCAGTCTAGCAGACATTATAGTTGTATTATAATCACTCTGGCCATTGTCCTGGTTTCCTACTGGGTATCAGTGTTCTACTTTAGACTTGACTGCTATTCATCTGAACTGCTATAAAAAATACTGAGTTGTTAACAGTGTATGTGATTACACAACGACGTGGTGACCCCAGAGCATGCTGGGTAGCACTCAGGCACGTCCATCCGGTACCATATGTGTATCCTTGTGTTCTCATGTGAATAGGATTGGGCCAGAAACCAAGTTGTTTGTGATTGGAAAAACGCACCTGCTTAATGTAGCTGCCTAAGTCCTCGTCTGTTGTTAGTCTCTTAGCGAAAATGGCAGACTCACAATACAGGGTGGGGCGTAGTGTAGAGTGGAAATCATTCAAGTACAATAGGTTCCCTAAGAACATGCATGCCTACGTGTGGTGCCAAGACAAAATTATTGCATTTTGAACACATTATTGCATTTTTATACTGACGTAGATGAGACTCAAGGACACTTCAAATTAGAGACAAAATGAAATGTAAAATATTTGACACTCTCTGTGTGAATTGTGTACGTGACAGGAAGTAAAAGAAGAAATAAGAATTTCTGGACCATTCGGAACACTCTGGAATTTCTCTTTCTTACTCTGTCTCCGTTCTTCTTTCTTTCTTCGTTTTGTCTCAGGACTTTGACTATTTGGGATGCTGGGAGGTATGTGGTATCTCAAGGAGGCAGCTGTCACTTCCTCTATCTAAGCCTTTTAGGGGTTTTGCTTATGGAACCAGGCTATAATTTGTCCACTCTCTCCTTCAAGCTCTCGCTTATTCTCTGAAGACATTATATAGGTCATAAGGTTGAGCAGTACACAATGCTTGGACCCCTTTTGCACTTATACATGTGATGAATAGGCTTGTGGATCGAAGCCACTCATGGCACAAAGCTTTTTTTTTTTTTTTTTTTCCTCAGGTAGATTTATAGCCTTTGAGTTGGAGATCTGCAGACTCTCTCTCGCCACACAATTTCATTCCCTTTAGTAATGTGTGCTGAATAGGATATATGTGCCTGATAGGCTAATGGAAACCCTCCACTGTTAACACATGATGGAGGGTGGGTGGTACGCAGTGTGGTTCAGCCGTTTGCCCTGGGGATGGGGATTACTCAGAACGAGAGAGGGAATTTGAAGGAAACAAAGTCTGACCTGATTCCTGTTGTCAGATCTTTTTTTGTTTGGATGGAGACCTTGCATGAAGTGATGATGACTATGGGTGATGGCTATGATGTGAGCATAATCAGGGCTTAATGTGGAATTTGGAAAGTGGTGGAACTGCAGTGATCAGTGAGTTGACTTGCATTAATGTTAACATAGAGTTATCCTATGTAAATTATATTTTGGCAAGCTAACATTAGCCAAATCAGTTGAGACATATTGATTGGGATAACACGGAGTGCAAATTACATGTTGCAATAGAATACTGTTTGTGTTTATTTGCCAGGGTTTCAACTAATAGCTAGCAGTTTTTCACGTGTCTAGAATTGAATCTGATTTTACGAGATCAGATTACACCATGGATTAGCTAGCTAGCTAACCTAATCACCAAGCCAACAGGCTAGCTACAGGGACAAAATGAAAGGTACGATCACATATCATTACAAGTTTGGTTAGATTAACATGAACAGCTAACTCAAAATCACTTCAAATCAAGTTTATTTTAATTGTGCAACGTTTATGCTAAATGGAAGACGTCTGTTAAAGATGAAACATGATTGGCTCATACCTTTTCCTGTGAAACATGACTGGATATTTCTGTGATGCAGTGACTGAGAGTTTGTTTACTGCTGTCCATCACGCTGCAAGAACAAACAGAAAACTCACATTTGTACCCTCTTCAAACTAAGGGTACCAGAATGCCGCTCCGGATCATTCCAGCTCACTTGAACGTAATTAACATGGATGTCTGCCGGGCGTGAAAACAAAATGAACATAAGGAGCAGAAAAGGAAACTGCAGGTACGAAAGTTCGGCAGATGGATGCATCCAAAACTTCAATTACAGAGCGCACCAGCAGAATGAATGCTTAAGCAAGAAGGATAAGGCCTAATATTTTATAGAACATTTTTTGACAGCTCGCCTTGTGGGAAATCAGGTCACAGTGGCCTCCACCAAGAGATGCTGCCTCTGTCGGCCGCCTTCTGAAGCAGGCTTTCCCACTGGCATTCACAAGCAGTGGGTTCTTAATTGAAAAGCGGGATTAGGAATGCAGATAGTGGGCCATTGCAGTGCCAGCGAGAGGACATCAGGACACCAAGGGAGTGAGTTTGTTTTTCTGCAGCTCATCTCCATCAGTTTTAATGAATCGTTTTCTGGCAGTGCATTTATGTCAGTAATATGTAACTTTTATGAGAATGGCTTCGGAGCCCATAGGGAGAAGTAGGGCAGTGGAGGGAGCTCATCCGTATCCTTGTATTTCCCATAGCAATTCTGGACGTTGTTGTAATCCGTAATCTCATTTTAAACTCACTGCCGGCATTTGTGAGATGGATGAATGGACAGAAGTACATACATAACAAAAAGAAAAGTGCTTATGCTGTTTTACCATGAACCTCAGGAGATTGAAGACAAATATCAGCCTGCCATTGATACAATTAAATCATATAGGCGTCAAAACCAAAGGGCACTGTGCCATAATCTTGATATCATCAGATGCAGAATTGGATATTTTACCGAATGTTTGCTTCCCTCATGAAATCCATGTAATAATATACAACAATTAACTTGATCATACAATACAATTAACTCTACTATCAATACCCCTTATTCTACACAGGGTCACAGGGCACCTGGAGCCTATCCTAGGGAACTCCGGGCACAAGGCAGGGGACACCCTGGACAGGGTGCCAACTCATCGCAGACGCACACTAAGGACAATTTAGAAGTGCCAATCAGCATATCTTTGGACTGGGGGAGGAAAATGGAGTACTCGGGGGGGAAACGCCCAAAGGACGGGGAGAGCATGCACACACAACTCCACACACACAGGGCAGAGGCAGGATTTGAACCCCCAACCCTGGAGGTGTGAGGCAAACATGCCAACCACTAAGCCATCATGCCTCCTTATAATCCTTACTATCATACAAGACAAGACAAGAGAAAATATTGCTATTTTCATGGACTCAAGCAAAACCCTGGCGAGTGAGGGGAAAGGAAGTGTTCGTGTCTCAGTGTCTCAGTGCTCATCAACCTACTTTCTTTTTTACATCAACATACATTTTTTCCCCTAGTATCTCACAGATCAGATTTCAAGCCAGTTATAACTGTGTCGTAATTAGTTAGTCTTGAACCAAGACACATGGTTTCATTTGGAAACCTTTCACTCCCGAATTGACCCTTCAATGGTATAGTGATGACAGACTACAACACTACCTGTTAAACCATCTGAGGTTGTAGCATCATTTACCATCCATTATAAGAGAAGCTGTAAAAAATGGAAAAATGGTTACTTCTCTTAATGACACTGTTCCATCATAGACTGTCTTTCAAGGGTCCTCTGCGGCACAAGGCTAACCAAGGATGTCCCTGCCTGATTTTGCACAGATAATCCAATCTGAGACTAATTTAGTCTGTGCATTAGAGAGATACTGCTGCATTTGTCACACAGACTAAACTTATTGGACATGGGAATTTAGAGGCATTCCAACTGTCTTTATGTTGAAGGTTCTCAATCCTAACTGCGGGTCCAGGTGCACTCTCCGGATTTTTTTCTGTCTTACATTATATAAAAAAAACACATTTGACCAAGATAAGCATAGTTTTAATTGAGTATTGAGTATGGAGTTGAGTATGTTTTTAATAAGTTTTAATGAGGTTTTTTTTCAGACCTGAGTGGTACATTTGGCTGAATGAAACGAGTCTCACGCTTGCTCACCTGAAAATGGTGGTCTGAGGTTCACTTCAGGTGAACTTGACTTGTCATTTGATTACAGCAATGAGTTCACTATTGGCATGTCTCCGGCCATTCTACTCAACTCCTCGGTCTGCCTGTCTAAAAATCTTTTCAAGTCATTTTGTCAAATGCTATGCACCCAACGGGGGGGACGATGGCTTAATGGTTAGAACGTTTGCCTCACACCTCCAGGGTTTGGAGTTTGATTCCCACCTCTGCCCTGTGTGCATGGAGCTTGCACGTTCTCCCCATGCTTCGGGGGTTTCCTCCAGGTACTCCGGTTTCCTCCCCCATTCCAAAGACATGCGTTGTAGGCTGATTGGCATTTCCAAATTGTCCGTAGTGTGTGACTGTGCCCTGCGGTGGGTTGGCATCCCGTCCAGGGGCAGGCTCCAGGCTCCACCATGACCCTGTGTAGGATAAGTGGTACAGAAAATGGATGGATGCACCCAACACTTGACTGCTGTCCATCATGGTTTAAATACTGGTGATGGACCCAAATGATCTCAAGTGTTTTCATTCTCTTATGAACATAGTGCAGACTGGCAATCAGATTGTCTTGTTTGACTTAATGAATTTGTGATTTGCTGTGTTTCTACATAGACGTGATAGGTACAGGGCGATTCATTTAGCACCCACAATGTGATTTATCACAGCCTGAGAGTCACTTAGTTGTAAATTATAATGACCACTATGCAGGGAACAATATTCACGAGAGAAAATGAGAAAACATCTTGAAATTAGGACCTGCACGATCAAGGTAAAGTTGGTTTTATATTTGTTATTCGCTGCACGTTTGCATCTTCAACACCAACAGCGTTCAAAGAGAGTTGGTGAATACCTTATGAATGGAGCACACACACTCTACTCTTCACCATCTTATTTTGCATTCATATCATATTTTCAACACTATCTCTCTGCCTTTAATCAGCGTAATGCTTAACGATTAAATTACGCACGTGTGTGAAGTTTCATCCGTGAACATAGGCTTTCGGGAGACCTCCTTGAGTTTGCAGACTCAAAACCCAGATGCTGTTTCCTCCCCATAATTTACATGCAATGTCAATTACACAATTTTTATTTGTAAACCACTTGTAACCATTTTGCATTTATACGCAAAAATACACTGATATGTTTTCATTTTTGCTATTTCCACTATTGAAATTTTGCCAAATTTATGGACATTTATGGAAAAATGTATTATTAACTAAGAGAATAATACAACTATGGTATTCGCTGTCATTAGATCATTGTTAGGAGCAGTCATATATTTAACCATTTGAATGAAATATATGACATCGCAACTATATGTTGGGCAAAAAAATTAAGGAATATTTTAGTTTTCACATGCAGATTGGTGAAATGATGAAATAAACTGACAGGGCTGTTCTGCATGAAGAAGCCACTTATAAATCTGAAATGCACAGCAACGGATTTGTATGATCTGTAAGCTAGTGGGAGGAAAGCTGCCGCTGTATCAGCAATATTTTTCCCCGAAAATAATAAATAGCTTAGGTTTGGTGTTACTTGTCTGCAGAGTGCACTTGCACAGTTACAGCAGGTTACGACAACGCCCACGGAGTATCTGCTTCCCATTGATTTTCCTCTGCCATGGTGACATTCAAGACCCTGTTAGCAGCACAAGCTTCCAGGGAGGAAAAAAAACCCCAACAACCCAGACTTATGAAAAGTAACAAAAAAAAAGAGAGAAAGATAGAGAGCGTTTGCAGATTATTGACACCGAAAAGTCCCGGAGATAAAATGAAAAGACGATGACAAGAAGCATGAGAATGGCAGATGGAGTGGAGGAGAGTGATTGAAGGAAAGGAGGAGCAGAGAGGGAATGCTGAGTTGCTGCTTTGGCTGCAGCCGCTGTCCATTCATTTAGCAGCTTGTCAGCTCAGCTTGCACCGTGGATAGTTTATGTATTGATTGAGCTGCAAGCCCAGAGCCATTTTTTCCCCCTTTAGCGCAACTTAGAATGATGCATAGAGCTTCTACCATAAACTATGGTAGTTTACACAGACACAGGCAGGTAGAAGTAAAAATTCACAGTCATGCCTCTTTAAATTTTTTGGGAGTGCTAGCCTGAGTTCAGGAAAGAACGTGATAATTGGGGTCATTTTTAGTACTACGCTTTTGAATTCTTAAATCTGATTGGTCAGAAAGCTGCAAAGAGTTTGGCGAGGGAATGACTGTGTTTATAGCGGCTATGATGTACTGTAAGTGATAACAGGAACTAATTTGTTTCGCAGACATTCCACAACATTAAATATAACTATAACTTCTTTTAAAAAGTAGGACACACATGTTGTTGATTATTTTCCTATAACAGGGCTCCTCCGTTGTGTTTGATTCCTTACATAACTGCATAATCATTTGCTCAGTATTCCAATAGCGCCTCTCCCCCTCACAGCATTTTGACAGGATTTGTATTGTTGCAATACCCAGCATGCTTTGTGCAACTACATCATACGGTTAGCAATACTCAATACAGCAATAAGCAATCCCAGTTTTTTCCACTAGTGATGGGAAGATCCGATCATTTTACTGACTTGGATCTTTGAATCTTGTTCAGCAGAATGAATGAATCTGTATTCAAGTCATTTGAGCAGAGTTAAATTAAAATGTAAAATGTTCATTAGCCAAATTCCCCCAACACGTCTACTTACACAAACTTTGATCATACTCTGAATAAGGAGAAAATGATAATGCAGCCAAGGACAAATTATGAGAAACAGAAATGATTAATTCACCACTCAACTGGGTCTTCTTGCCCGAGTCGTTCATTCTTTTGTCACGTGACAGCTGCATGGTCTGAGGCTCTGAAAAGTTTAAATAATTAACTAACTCTTTATTACCAGATTCAATGTTATGGAAAAGAACCATCATGGCAGAAATTCACAAATTTATAAATTGTAAGTAATAAAAAAAAAGCTAAAATTTGAGACCAGAAACACATTGCGTAAATGTAAGAATAAAAATAAAACCTTACTACCTGCTTGTTTGTAAGGAAGGTTGGGAATTCGGAACTAATTTCTGCATCCAGTACAGAATATAGGTGGCCGTCACGTCACGTGACGAATGAACGAAAGACTCGGACCGGAGAAGGGACTCGGGAGGTGAATTAATTATTTCTGTTTCCATGTCTGTTTTCTGTTACAGAGCCTATGCGGTTTTCACGATACAAACGAACAAAAGGATTTTGCGCATGCGCGGCCAACACAAAATGAACAAATCGCTCATGAACGAACCATCACTATATCCCACTGTTGATACAATACTCTCTGCAAGTTTTCGTTGCCAAGTTATATGAAACATCAGAGGCATCATTAATACAAGTTGTGGACATGTCAGTCAATATAGCACATCTTCACGGCAGAACATCTGATTTCATGCCAATCGATCTATTGGCACACTGTCAGCCCCAATACTGATATTTAGCACAATCGATTCTGACTGCAAGCTAAGATTTACGGTGTAGTATTTAACTCAGTCATAATGCTTGTGAAATAAGGCAGTCATTTTCAAATACAATTCAGGGGTGCAGCATATGAAGAGGAGAAAGTTTAGCTGTTTCGCCGAATTAGCTTCCTAACAAGCTTAACTAGTCAAAGAAATTGTACTATACTATACTATACTCACTGTACTATATTTGTATATGTGATAATAAAGAATTTCTTCTTCTTCTTTTTCTTCTTCTTCTACTACTACGTCTTTGCAAATGGTGATTAGCAGTGAAAGCAAAGGCTGCTAGTAAGCCAGAGACAAACTTGCTAGCTAGCTAACCTTGCTATATTAAGCTAGTTTAAAAAAAAAAAAACTTTCCTTTTCCTTTAACAATCAGTATGTAATGAGTATGTGATGATGATGTAATGATTTAATGTTTAATGCTGTTTTATTACACATACATTTTTCTTGCACCTTCTTTCAGGATGCGTCAAGATGGGCTTTCCTAATATTCAAAAAGTTGAAAAACGACTTCTGGGAAGCTCACTTTCCAAAACAGAAGTGTCTGAACATGCCACCCATTATTTTTTTTAGAATGATTTTTTGTGTGTGCAAGTAATAATATATACAGTATGGGCAAAATATATACATTATAGGCATTATAGGAGAAGACTCCGAGCTGTTATCTTGGAGGTAGCACAAAGTATTGACTAAAAGGGTGCCATTAATTGTTGCACACCTATATTTTAACAGAGATTTTCTTATTATTTTTTTGGATAAACCTGTGTTGTGTTTGCAATTGTTTGATATCCATTTTTTGGTGAATTTTTTTAAACAATTTTTTTAAACAGCCTTCTTTGCTCATATTTACCAAGGGTGCAGATATTAGTGGAGGGCACTGTATCACACTTTAATGAGAATGAATGAAAGTAACATAAAAATAAAGAGTCATTGCTCATACTCAATGACACAATTAATTAGTTTAACCTGAATTTTGGGAAAGTGCCTTCTTCCTATTCCTCCTCGTCTCCTGTTCCTTCCTCAGTCTGTACACTTTACACAACTTTCTCTCTGTTTCTCATCATACAGCAGTTAGTAACTTGAATTATTTATTTATTTTTCCTGTTCTGGGTTCCAGTTGTATGTACTGTGTGCTCTATTTTAATATTCCAATAAAATAAGAGAATAAAATCATGAAATTTCATGATTAGAAATAATTTGTTTGTTTGTTTGTTTAAAGGAAGTGTGTAATTAGAATAAACTCTAGCAAATTGTGTGTATGTAATCATTTAAACATTATTCCTCTTATAGCATAGCAATTTGCCAAGACTAACAATGTTTTATTTATTAAAGAGTGACACCTCATACTTTTTTTATCAGTTTAAAGTTGCTTTTAATGTTGTGGAACACCCACGAACCAGGTTAGTTCCTGTTATCACTTTATGCAGCTATAAACAGTCGCTCTCTCACCAGCTTATGTTTTTTTCCCTCTCTCTCGATGTTAATAAGGCCATGGTACTGAGAAACGGTACAAATAGCCTTTTCCTGTGTTCGAAAAACTTAAAGGAACAGCCTTACCACGGAATATTCAAAATTTACAAAATTTTTGAAAGCCTCCTTTCGAAAATGTTAAATAAACAAGCACTTTACAGAAAGCTTTATCATATTAACAATTTTAAATTTAAAAAAATATATATTTTTTTGGGGGGCCCGCCACCACCGACCCACTTTGGGGGACCATTAACACTTTATTTATTTTATTTCATTCATGTTTTCAGATGTGTTGTACTTTATATTTAAAGGTTAGTATGGGTGAGTGGTGGGTGTAGGACAACATGTGTAGGACATAAGATGGAGCAGTAGACAAGAAAAGACAAGACAGTAGATGCGATTGGGTTATGGTACTTATCAAAGCCATGGGTGGGGGTGTGGGGGGGTAAGTATGGGAAGGGTGGGCAAAGAGTAATATTTGAAATGTCAGTTGAGTTAATTAATATGTATAGCACCAACTTTGGATTCTGTGAATGTTGTATGCATGTGTGTGGAATTTAGTTACATGTATTTCTGAGCATCCTGTTTGAGATGGCTTTCATTATATGGTTGGTCTGTAGAAGCTGTGTTGTTGGCTATTGCAAGGTGATTCCCTGGTGTGTATAGGTGATCAGTGGTGTTCAAGTAGAGTTAAATTTGATTTTGAGTTTTTCCATTGTTATGTGGTTGATTATTAGGTTTTTTCCAATGTGTGATATTAATGTTGTTCTTTGATTTCCAATTTGTTAGTATGGTTTTCTTGCCGATGGCTAGCACTGTAAGGAGGACTGTTGTGTTTTCCGTTGTAATGTTGATCCCAGATGTATCTCTAAGTAGGCAAAGTGAAGGGGAAAGTGGGATGATGCTATTTAGAAAACAAGTAATTTGTTTCCAGAAGCCCTTAACTGGTGTGCAGTCCCATATGTAATCGCCTGGATTATTTTGTGTGCACTACATGCAAATGTCCGATTCCCCGAAGCCCATTCTATACATCCTATGACCTGTGTAATGAGTTCTATGGATTATTTTGTATTGTATCAGGTGCAGACTACTGTTGTTAGCTATGAGGGACATGTTCTTCGTATAATTACAATACAGTTGTTTTTTTCCCCCTCCTAAATCTGTTTATATTACGTGGTGCATCCGCCATAAAAGTTCTGTGAATAAGTTGTTACTATAGAAAAAATAACTTATCAGAACGAACGCAAGCATTAATATAATTCTGTGATTTGCCTTTCAGCCAAAACTACTGTCACACAAGTATTATGCATAGTAATTATTTTACAAAACTATTGATGGCTCACAGGAGTCCACATTACATTGGTTTAGACGAGCTTTTACCGAAGTCAGGAAACTTTTTAAAATCTGTGTTAGTGGGTTGGCATTGTAGTCATTAAACATTTAAAACCCTGTCTCTGATGCTTACTCTTTATAAAGCGGAGCCACCGAGAGTTAATCGACTTGCTCAAGTGCTCTTTAACACTCCTAGGCTTTAAACGCAGAACTTTCTGGTCCACTGTGCAACATGCGTCAACTTTTCACCGCATTAAATACGGATCAGTGGACTGGAATAAATGATATGTGGACTCAAATTCAACTTCACATCCAATGTTGACCAGCACCAGCACATTAGGGCGCGTTATTAGCTTCTATGATCTCACAAGGTCACACACACATGGCTTGAGCTTTCTGTTAATCCCGCTGGTTTATGTTGCTGTATAATAAATACAATTTGTAATTTGCCCTGCTGCATGCACTATTACACAGATGTCACTTCCCTCACAATTGGAGCTCCAGGCCACAACCGAGGCTTTTTCACTTATTAAAAGTCACATTTTAAGAAATTCACTTGATGAAAAAGGCATTGTGGGGCGTATTTTTTTCTTGCTCTTGCATTATTTTTAATGAATGGTGCGACGACTGAGAGAAACCTCAAGGCTAGTTGAGATTCAGGAGATGCTGAGCGTCTTTTTCCTCCAGAGCAAGTCATTATTTTCACAATTTGCCTGATGCAACTTCAGCTCAGAGGACAGCAATTCAGTCCGTAATGGTGTCCTAAATTGATAATCCAACTTCTTTCATGCACAGACCCATGTAGTGATGGGCTTACCTTTAAAGCACACAAAACCAATTTCCTCTGCAGGGGAAGATGTGAGTAGGTTACATTCAGTTTTATTGTGCATTTTATATATATATATATATATATATATATATATATATATATATATATATATATATATATATATATATATAAAATGCACAATTTTATATATGTACACACTGTACATATATACACACTTTTGTGTACACACTTTTGTGAGATACTATATATATATATATATATATATATATATATATATATAGTATCTCACAAAAGTGTGTACACCTCTCACATTTTTGTAAATCTTTATTATATCTTTTCATGGGACAGCACTGAAGAAATGACACTTTGCTACAATGTAAAGTAGTTAGGGGTGTACTCACTTTTGTTGCCAGCGGTTTAGACTTTAATGACTGTGTGTTGAGTTATTTTGGGGGGGACAGCAAATTTACACTGTTACTGCAAGCTGTACACTCACTACTTTACATTGTAGCAAAGTGTCATTTCTTCAGTGCTGTCCCATGAAAAGATATAATAAAATATTTACAAAAATGTGAGGGGTGTACTCACTTTTGTAAAATACTGTATATTTATATATATATATATATATATATATATGTGTGTGTGTGTGTGTGTGTGTGTGTGTGTCTGTGTGTGTGTGTGTGTGTGTGTGTGTGTGTGTGTGTGTGTATATATATATATATATATATATATATATATATATATATATATATATATATATATATATATATATATATATATATATATACATATATAGTTTTATGCATACAGTAACACAACACAAACCCCCACAATCTCCAACACAAGCTATAAATATATTTCACAATATGGCAAGACTTTGCAGGTTAACACAAGCATTTACCCTGAAACAAGTCCAAGTTGAGTGATGTTAAATTGTGAGAAGTAGTATACACGCATATACACACTGACTTTTAAACCTTTGAGAGATGTGCTTTGGCTTTCCATAATGAATAGACTTGCGTGGATGAGCTGGATCTGATACAGCCTGCAGGCAAACACTGATTTCAGTATTCTTTGCTTTACATTGCTTTCTTTACATTGTACAAATGTCAGGTTTCATGTCATTTCTGGTCATATGTAAAGAACAAAACACTTGTGAGTGTGCTTTTATAGGAAAACAATCAACGATGGGGTGGTGTGATGTAATTACTTTTACCACCCTGAAACTGATTGTTTTCCAATAACCGCATGTCCCAAAGTGTTTTATTCCTCTTATACCACATCAATTTGCCAGTGATTATTTTTAAAAATTTATTAAAGAATGACATGTCTGTACATCTACTCATCTGTGAATCCACCTACTTGTTTGTCTGTACATCTACTCATCTACTTGTCTGTCTTCTCATCTATTTGTCTGTCTATTTACTCATCTGTGTGTCCACTTGTCTGTCTGCCCATCTACTCATCCACGCATCTGTCTGTCTGTCCATCTACTAATTTACTCATCTATTTGTTCATCTACTCATCTACTTGTCTGTCTGTCTATCTACTCATCTACTTGTCTGTCTGTCTGTCTACATGTCAGTCTGTCTGTCTACTCATCTACTTGTCTCTCTGTCTGTCTACATGTCTGTCTGTCCATCTACTCATCTACTTGTCTGCTCATCTACTTGTATACATGTCTGTCTGTCTGTCCATCTACTCATCCACTCATCTGCTTGTCTACATGTCTGTCTGTCTGTCCATCTACTCATCCACTCGTCTATCTGTCTATCTACTCATCCACTCGTCTACTCATCTACTTGTCTGTCTACATGTCTGTCTGTCCATCTACTCATCTACTCGTCTGTCTGCCCATCTACTCATTTATTGTGTTTGTCCATTTACTCGTCTGTCTCTTTATCTACTCACCTACTTGTCAGTCTCTCTATCTACTCATCTACTTGTCTCTGTCCACTTGCTCATCTGCTTGTCTGTCTGTCTGTCTGTCTGTCTACATGCCTGTCTGTCCATCTACTCATCTACTCATCTATCTGCCCATCTACTCATTTACTTGTGTGTCTGCCCATGTACTCTTCTGCCTATCCATCTACTTATCTACTCGTCTGTCTGTCCATTTACTCATCTACATTTAATCTACTCAATCTACTCATCTACTAGTCTTTCTGTCTAATTTATTAAAGAATGATGTCTGTCCGTCAACCAGTCTGTCTGCCCATCTACTCATCGATCTGCCCATCTACTCATCGATCTGTCCATCTACTCATCGATCTGTCCATCTACTCATCTCTGAATCCACTTACTTGTTTGTCTGCCCACCTACTCATCTACTTGTGTGTCATCCTAGCAATTTGTCTGTCTGT
Organism: Cranoglanis bouderius; assembly: GCA_023630585.1. NCBI lineage: Eukaryota > Metazoa > Chordata > Actinopteri > Siluriformes > Cranoglanididae > Cranoglanis > Cranoglanis bouderius. The sequence goes on from CM042540.1 coordinate 19,968,537, forward strand.
CCATTTACTCATCTGTGTGTCCACCTACTCGACTATCTGCCCATCTACTCATCTACTCGTCTGTCTGTTCATCTACTCGTTTACTTGTCTGTTTGTCCACCTGCTCATCTACTTATCTGTCTGTTAATTTACGCATTTACTTGTGTTTGTCTCCATTTACTCTTCTGTCTTTCTATCTACTCATCTACTTGTCTGTCCATCTACATGTCTGTCTGTCCATTTACTCATTTACTTGTGTGTCTGTCCATTTACTCTTCTTTCTGTCCATCAACTTATCTACTTGTACTATATGTCCAGCTACTCATATACATTTGTGTCTGTCCATATACTCATCGTAATTTTCATCTACTCATCTACTAGTCTTTCTGTCCTTCTACCTATCTGTCTGTCCATCTACTCATCTACTTGTCTTTCTGCCCATTAACTCTTCTATCTGTCCATCTACTCATCTACTTGTCTGTCTGTCCATTAACGCTTCTGTCTGTCCATCTACTCATCCACTTGTCTGTCTGTCCATCTACTTATTTAGTTTTATTTCTGTCCATTTACTCGTCTGTCTTTCCATCTTCTCATTATCTTTCAATCTATAAACAGACAAGTCATCTGTCTTTCCATCTACCCATCTGTCTGTCCATCTGCCAATACAACACAAATATTCTACTTTAATGCTGTTGAGGATTGTTCAGGATTGTTTACTGGGAGTTTTATCCTGAAGACTATAATTTACGCGCTACACTTTATGCATAAAAACTCCAAACACCGTCGTTTCCTCTTTTTATTTCTCTTGATCTCTCTCACCCGGCGTGTGCTGCACTCTCTTTGAAAAAGCATGGGAGCGCTGCATTTATAATCTCTCTCATTACACGCCACTTATGTGTACACACACGGTTTATTAATGTCCCACACAGGTGCTGTTTTTTCCTTGTGCTGTGATCCGTCATTTGTTTTCCCTCCACCACATGAATGAATCCTGTGTCATTTTTCATTTGCCCCGTTGCGAGCGTGCAATTTCACTCTGAATACATTTCAATGCATTTATAGTCATTTTCCTTGTAACCTCTCGCAAATGGTTTGGACGAAAAAGCAATAGAGAAAACGCAGGCTGTCACAGCATTTGAGTCCACTTCAAACATAGTACTGCTTCAGTGGCAGTAATAATCTGACACAAATAATCTTTTGTCCCATGTATGCAAGACTCTTGCTTAGGTTTGAGCCTTGATGTCATTATTAGCATGCATAGAAAATGCCCGCACTTCCCCAAAATCGTTCATTTTTATGCATTATACAGCTCGCGTCCAGAGTTCACAAAGGAGGGACTGAAAATGAAAGGAGCCTGAGAGTCCGTTTGTGTTTTCCTCTTGTCTTTTTTTCATCCTTAGCTGCATGCTAGAGCGTCACAGAGTATACCCATCCATTCAGTAGCATGTGAAACCTTTTTATTTTGGTCAGCATTGAGTTCTAACAGGAAGTAGACTTCTGCCCACAGGCTGGTTATCTTAATTAACCCACACTCACAATGTCCGTCTATGTACCTCTCTATGAAACACAAAGGCCTTTTATAGTACAGAACATTTTCCTCAGGTTTATAAATATGCCTTTATTCTCAAGATCTTTCCAAGTTTTATACTAACATAGCTGAAAATGGCTTGTTTCATTGTTTATTTTTATGACATAATTATTGAAATGAATTACAAGGCTTTTGTTACGTAATTATTGAAACGTACCAGGCATTAACAACATCGCAGTAGTAGCTAATTAGTAAATAATATATTAGATCTAATTTAAATTACAGAAACAAACAGACTACAGCACCATCATTTTAGAAAGAAAAAAAAAAGCAGCTTGAAACATGCAGCCAGTTTTTAGTTTTCCCTTATTAATGCAGTTTTGGCATATTGTATTTCATTTTATTATTTCATTATGCCGGTGTTTATGGTGTAGTGAGAATTATGCTTGTAGGCTCAGCATATTACAAACCAGTAACACTGACATCCAGCTCATTTGCATTGGAGAATGGACAATATAATAACTTATACCACAACACCGTTGAATTATTGAATCTGATTGGTCAGAAGTCAGAAGTTGATTAATATTTTTTAACAGCAGCTCTGACAGTAGTGCTGGCTGCAAGGTTTATATTCTAATACGTCATTGTTTCTATAGTAACAGCTAATTCACAGGGACTCACAGTCGAATAATAAACACATTAAGAAACGAATAGTTGTTTGACAAAGTCTAGGTTTTCTGTTAGGCGAAAGCTATTTAACGTTGATGGAAGGAGTCTCCAGTGTCAGCACTTTGCAATAATCAGAATCTGTTCCTTTGAGTTTTCCACCAAGTCTAAGGACAAAAGACATTGTGCTTTGTAGTTTCTTACAGATAAATTAAGTGTAATTGTGATTGAGCGTTAAAATCACATTTTTAAAGCTGTGCAACGTGTGAAATTGAATGACGGAAAAGTACTATGATTTAATTTTACTCTCAAAAGTACTATTACGTTAAATAAACCTCAGTACTGTTAAGAGAATAGTTTTGCACTTGCGCTTGGCAAGTACATTAGAAGTGGGACTTTGGCTGTGTTTGAAGATAAATCAAAAGTAGCTGACTTAAAGGAACTTAATATGAAATGTTGGGCAGTTCTTTAAAACTGAACCAGGCTTGTTATGTAACTTTAGGAAAGTATGGAGACGGATGAAGTGTATTCAGTCAATGTGAAAGTGTTGAGTGGTGGAAAATGCTTTTATAGCCATGTTTCTAGTAAAATATGCCAGGGTCAGAGTATCAGAGTGTGCTGTTGACCATTTGAGCTCTCTTTTTCCCCCCTATTTTTTTATTTGATCTCTATATCTCGTTGTATCCTGTTTTAAGAGCACCATGAGAGCAAGGACTCAAATTTGTATTTCATATTACACACAAGTGCAAATTATTATAATATCCAGCCAATTTGTCTAACATTCAATTGCGTATTCTTTATAAGCACTTTTTTAGGTCATCTGTTCATTATTCAGTGTTTAGGGACATCAGATTCATACAGGCTCGATCTTGTTTCTACTCTGGCGAGCAGGCTTTTTGAAGAACGACCAAAAATAGCTTACTTCCATGCCGCTGCTAACTCTACCTCCCGCGGTCATGGTCTCCTAAGAATCTTGTGTAACACACTTGGAGTGTGTGTGCATGTGTGTGTATGTGTGTGTGCAGCTTCAGCATGAACTAAATGATTGATCAGCTGGAGAACTGTGCCTTAATCTGCTCCCCACCTGTAGTTATATAAATATACAGAGCAGACAATGTAGAAAAAGTGGGAAGTGTGCTATTTTCTGTTTTAAGCTATATTCTCCTGGATATGTATTCCTTTTATTTGAGATACAGAATCCGAGTCAGAGATTGTTTCTGAATTATGTTTGATTCCTTCTTTATCAGTATTGAACAACAGGACAGATTCAATACTGAAACCAATTCATTAATTTATAAATGTCTACTCAAGGTACAATGTAAAGGGAAAAAAAGTGCATTTAAGAATTTAGGAATGCTCCAACTTACCAATAACATGCTGGTAGGTGGATTAGCTACTCTAAATTTCCCCTAGCTATCCCACTGGGCAACTGAAAGCTCCAGTATGCTGCCCAGTGTCATGTTTTGGTTGCCTGGAAACCAATAGCAAACTTAACCCTTTCTATCAGTACACTGGAGTTCCGTTCTGCTGGCGGAGTGAATTAGTTATTTGCCTCACGTCTGTTGTAAGTAGTCAGGACACTGTTGGGTTTCTGTGTGTAGAGTATCATGACTCTGTGTTTAGCTGCTGGTGAGCAGGGCTATGGGAAATGGGAGGGTTGTGAGCTCCCTTCTGGGCAAACAATTCATACCTCTCCACAATAACATTGGTACAGAGATAAAACTGACAGCACAACTAAAGCTTTTTTGATAGTAAAACACTGTATATAACTGCCACAATAAAAGTATAACATTTAAACCTAGTAAGCTGCAAATTCTTAAAATCCAGAGTGTCTACTTTCATATGAGCCATTAACCACTACTGTGGAGTCTGACATCACAAGTAAATTCAGTACTGAGGTAAAAGAACTGAGTCCTAAAAGAACGAGTTTAGGATTATTATCCTCTTCTAAGTTTCTAATTTAGCGCACTGCGTTTGCGAGCTTGGCAAAAAGTCATCAAGTCCATGGCCCACATTTTGGCTATGAGGTGTTCTGCCTTCGCATCTCACATAAAATATATTATTCGAGTATTGCTAGCTTCCTCATTTTCTGTAGATATGTTTTGGTGACTATATGTAATAATGCTGCGTTCGCGGGGCCTTGTAACTTGTAAATTGCAAGTTGTAATAACATCATTTCCCACCTCGAAAGCGTGCATTTTGTTTTCTCTGTCAGAGCACGTAAAGCTCATAAAAAGCTACTTTTACAGTTACAGGCCTGAGTGGCTATTGGTGCTGTTAATAACACTAATGTTTATGATTATCTTGTTAAAACCAGTCTCTCCAGGATTTTGCACTTTTATGACCGCAGAAATTAACGCAAAATCAAGGAAACTGTGCAATATTCGGAGGAGCTTGCAATTTTTTGATCAAATCAAAGCTCTTTGATTCATGTGCGTTGAACATGAGTACGTTTACCAACAAACATCATTGCAAAAGAACGTGCAAAACAGTTTCATGCAATTGCAATTTCGCCAATTCAAGTAGTTTTCCACAAAAAAGCACAAAAAAACTCGTAAATTTCATAGCAAATTTTGAAAAAATCCACAGCAAAATTAAGCATTTTTTGCCACAGCAATCACAAAAAAACTCTGTGAAATCCTGTATGGACTGTAAAACAGTGATTAGTATTTTCAATATTATAAATTTAACCAAGTACTGTGTCTTTATCTTAACCGATCTAAAGCAAATGCTGTTATAAACTCATTTAAAAGTAGAGAAGGGGAACTTTACTCTTCACAGTGTGCGCAGCCATGTTGATTTAACTTCACTCCATAAACGCGGAACTAACTGCTAGTTGAGAAGACTAACCCAAGTTGACGAGTTGAAATTTCAAGTTGAGGGGGTATTTTCGGTGGTTATTACTGGCTGAAGGTGGAGAAATTCGAATGCAGCATAAGTAGAAGAGTTATATGATGGTTTTGAACAGGATTACATGATTTCATGATTACAGCATCAAAGAAAAATGCAATAAAGAGGAATTCTGATAATGAGGAATTTAGCATAGATGTTCCACTTTCAATTATCTCCAATAGCACACCTTGACTTGCATGCTACCCCATGCGTAGAGTTGATTTGATTTGAAGTTTCCCAGATGACTAAGTCTCATCTAGCCTGGAAGTTCAGTAAGAATCAGAAGCAAATGGCTTTTTTTGGCATCAACTCAAATATCACGCTACGGGAAGCCCTGGGTCCTTCATGCGGGAGCCCTGTGGTGCTCAGATGGCTGTGTTTTGATCTCTGAAGAAGGGAAAATGAGGGACTAGTCACACAACAGATTTTTGCTTGGTGGAAGTCACTCAAAGCTTCCTAGTATGGTGCTTTTGGCAGGTTTGCCCATCTCATGCTGATGATCACAGGAGCGGCTTCTAGTGCCTTCAACCTCCTGTTGCCATACACCCACACTCTCATGAGACCGGTTGTGGTTTAAACTAAAAGGACGCCGGTCAGCCAGAAGAGAGAATGCTAACTCAACGGCATGAGAAAAAAAAAAGAAATAGAAAATCAGACAGATATGAAAAGAAACAATATCCCAAGAGAACTGGAAGTTCACCCCAAGTTCTTCATATCAGCTTCTACTGAGAAAATACGACCAGGTCATAGATCCTTGTCGTGTTTTGATTAACTTTATACCACTGTATACGTTTACACAGATTAAAAGAAGCTGGGAGCGTTCCTGCCAGGCTCCTTAGCATGAGAAAACAGTGAACAAAAAGAGCCCGTTTAGTGTTACCTGAACCAGACTCTGAATGGGAGGACTCTCCCTAACTGGGAATGTTATAAGAGACTCCTTATCCTTATAAAGGAATTTCAGTCCTGCCCAACATAAACATGGAAACCCAAATCTTGAATTTGCATTCTTATCCACGGCAGCCATCAGAGCCATCAGGATGAGGCAATTATCAAGTCACAGATTCTGTCAGGCGAAATGAAAAATGGCTCGGCTAATATCGGACATCAGTTTTCTACTGATGAGTCACTTACTGCTGTCGTAATTGCAGCAACATTTGGGTTTAATGGTAATTATAGCTTTAGGATTACAAACTTTCTCTCTCTCTCTCTCTCTCTCTCTCTCTCTCTCTCTCACACTCTCTCCCTCGAATGGATTAGAGTGCTATATCATCTAAAGCCAAACACTGAAATTTCTTTGCCTTTCCCATGGTGTTATGATATTTTACATTCCTAATCACAAGACCATCCAATTTTTACCGTCCACTGACATGTCACTTGTATTAAAGCAGGGGTTGTCAACTGATGGACCGTTGTATGGATGTGAACAGATTTTTTTTTTTCTATTTTCTTTTTTCTTTATTTCTTTTAACAGAAGTCAATGCCTGCAGTGAAAAGTGGTAACACGAATCGCCACTACGAAAATAACCTAAGCCAGTTCACATTGTCATTGTACTGCATGTATAGCCATGAACTAATCACTAATGATTAAGCATTAAGTAACTGATAAGGCCACTCAGTCATTTAACTAGATGCGTATCCAAACCTTTATAAGCAAGAAATTTGATGTATCTGGAACTACAAAAGAGGAAAACCTATGCAACCTCAGCCCCCATAACAAAATAGGGAGGGTGTCAGTCAAATGCTCTTTTTTCACACTTGCATGGTCTAACATTTTTATTACACTTGAAACTAGAGTGAGAAACTAGTACAAGTCCGATACTCAGCACTGGTATTGGGGCCAGTACCAGCTTTGAACACGATCAGATATGAAATATTGTCCGATCCAAACCTCTGATACATTATATCTTGTTTGATGCTGTACAGATCTTGCATTGTACATTTGTTTTTAGAGATGCACCGATTGCAATTTTTTTGGCTGATTCCGATTTCCGATTTTTTTGTAAGTGTGACCTGCCGATACCGATTTTTGCTGATTCCGATTTTCTTTCTAAGAACTATAATTGACAGCATATACAAACAAAAATCTACTTTTCTTCAATGCAAAATTTTATTTTCATAATAAAAGAATTATTAAACATTACAATTTCCCCCAAATTGCACTAAGTTACAGGATCTTCTCTCACTTAAACAACTCTCAAAATAAAGTGCTCTGTGACTGGAAAGAAATAACAATTAACTGAAAATGAGTTGCTTTATATGACAAAACAGATATCATTTTCCACTGTGTTTATAAATTGACCTTTTTCTCTTTTTTACTCGTCTCACAAAAGTCCAAAGATTACAAGCCTATGAACAAAACTGAAGTGTACAATACTCTTCCAAATATTAATAGGTGCAGCGGCTAATAATTAAATAACAAGTGTAACAAGTAGAATTAGTTACTGCTCCTTTAAGGCGGAACGCTCTCTCTTACTCCCTCACTGATGAGTGGGCAGTCGGTAGACGGAGCGCGAGCTATGATCATCGCATGTATGTATGTAAAGCCTGGTTATATTTCTGTTGCTCTTTGCCCTGTTTTATTTATGTTCAGTAACGCAGTTGTTAGTGGAGTGTTTTGCAAACTGCCCCATGTGTGCGGGGTATCGACAACGCTGATAAAAAACCACTGTGAAATATCAGATACGTGAGTTTTGCTTACACCTGGCTACAACCATTCAGGCTATCCGGCCTCTCTGTGTAAAGTGTTACACAAGGCACCTTTTCTTTGTTGCCAACATATGTATGCTTGAACATTAATGGCAAGTTTTTCTTCACACACAGAAGCATCTCTGCCTTATCACCTGATAATCGGTTTCTCCTTTCATCTATCACATGTCCAGCCAAGCTAAACAAGCGATCACTTTCAACGCTTGTACATGGAGCAGAGAGGTAGGGGCTCGGGCAAGTGGAGCAAGCGCAGGGAAATGATCTTTGTTGATCCTCCAGTAGGTCAATGGGTTTTCGCGTTTTTGCCTACGACATGTTTACATGCGGCTGTGAGCGTGGCTGTGACGTTATTGCATGTGCCGCTGGCAACAACACGGACTGGCTCGGAATCGGAAAGACGTGAGACTGACTGAGACTGAATCGGCCGATTCCGGTCCCTGGCCGGTCGATCGGTGCATCTCTATTTGTTTTGTGATGTGTTGTATAACTCGGCAACAGAAGTTTGGAGAAAGTCAGCTAGGTTACTAAAAGGATTCTGTTGTCATGGATTCCCCTCTTCGCTTCACAATTGTGCTCAAGTCTGTGTTGGTTGCTGTCTTGGGCCGCGGTTTGCCTGTTATTTGACCCATGCTATGGACTTTGATGATGATTCTTGGAAAGTAAACTACACACAGGTTTAACGTGCATTCGTCCTGCCTCAATTCGCTGCACATTAGAAGAAGAAGAAGCCTTTATTTGTCACATATACATTACAGCACAGAGAAATTCTTCCATCTTGTGGGTCAGCCAATAATATGGCACCTCTGGAGCACATGGGGTTAAAGGCCTTGCTCAAGGGCCCAGCAGTGGTGGTGCTGGGGCTTGAACTCCAACCTCCTGATCACTAAGCCATAGCCTTAACTGTTGACCACCACCACCTTACAGCCAGTATTGGATCAGTATCAGGTACTATACTCAGAGCTATTTGATATTTGGACCGTATTGAAAATGGGAAAAGTGGCACTGGCCATTTTCTACATACTGTAAAACTATTAAAGTTTTTTCAGTCAACACATTATGTGCAGGACAAACTGCTCTAGTACTTCTACTCATGAGAAACTTTATATATACAGTACATAGCAAAATTACAGGGGAGGATGGATAAAGACTGTGTTTTATTCATATAATAGCACTTTATCACCAAACCACAGAACAAAACATTTAAATTAAAACAACCACCTTTAAGAGGATCTTGTTTGTGTTTTAAAGAAAAGAAATGTACTCTGTTCATTAACACTGATTTGGCAGAAAACACAGCAGGATGAAAGTCCAGGATTAAATATATATATATATATATATATATATATATATATATATATATATATATATATATATATATATATATATATATATATATATATATATATACTGGCTCACTGCCACTTCTGCAGTGTTAATCCAGTTTTATTAAGCCCTCTTATGGCACAAATGTTCTAACAGTGATTGGAAAGAGAGCGAGACAGAGAGCAGACGTGACAGGTATGGGCACTTACGGTGATTAGTATTTCTGCTGCCCTGAATAGAAGATGAGAGAGAGGTAGGAGCATCAGAGGCAGTGCAGGTTATAATGAGTGATGCTGTGTTAACTGATTACTTTTCCTCTGAACATTTTAATCACATAGACTGCAAAAAGGCTATTTTTTGGTTCTCTTTGTCTATCATTTGTCAAGTACATCATTGTCCAGTGATACACTATAATTACATAGTCCTACCATCCTGCAGTGTGTGTGTGTGTGTGTGTGTCTGGACTGTGTGTCCAGTTCAGTATATCTGCGGGTCCATATTTCATAAGAAATGAGAGGCCGGCCTGTAGCTCCCAATCATCACTGCCCTTCTGTTCAGTACAGCTAAACACACACACACACACACACACACACACACACACACACACACACACACACACACACACACACACACACACACACACACACACTTGGATAGCATGTTCCGTTATATGAGAAAATACTTTACCATGGTAACAAGACAGATTCGACCCTGACATTTTTTCATCAGTCTGTAATTCTTGTTAATAAACAGCTTTTCTTCAAATATTGCACTGCACACTAACAACCATAAAAAAAAACCCTCACAGATGGGAAGACTGCTTTTCGTTACACGTATCTTAGTCTGATGATTAACCATTTGAACCTGAATCACACTAGCATGATAAGCTAAACTGAAATATCTCTTTTAGCAATATCTCTATTAAAATAAAATGATGCTGTAACTGTATAGATGGTGTAAAATAACTCTCAATGCATGGTGTCCTTTAATACAGACTCTAACATGGTGATTTTACAACATGGTAGCCTACATTCTGCATTGTTCCCTGCCATTCCCAGGTTGTATTTCTACCACGCAGTGAAGATAAATGAATGTAATAGTTAGCGAATTGCTGTGGTATAAGAGGAATAAAACACTTCAGGACATTATAGAAAAACGTTCACTCGAAATGAATGAATGTATAGACATACTATCCTCTTTTGAAACTTCCTTTGAAAATGACCAGAGTGTCACGTCAACACCGGAAACGGCGTAACGCAGGTAAGACAGAGCGGCCTTCAAACATGGCCGCCGACTACAACTCCCAAATCACAAAGCGGCCTACAAACATGGCTGCCGACTACAACTCCCAGACCACAGATCGACCTACAAACATGGCTGCCGACTACAATTCCCAGACCATAGAGTGGCCTACAAATATGGCCTCCAACGACAACTCCCAGAGCACAGAGCAGCCTACATACATGGCCGCCGACTACGACTCCCAGACCACAGCTCGCTCTACAAAAATGGCCGCCGACTATAATTCCCAGACCACAGATTGGACAACAAACATGGGTGCCGACGACAACTCCCAGACCACAGAGCAGCCTACATACATGGCCGCCGACTACAACTCCCAGACCACAGCTCGCTCTACAAAAATGGCCGCCGACTACAACTCCCAAATAACAAAGCGCCCCTCAAACATGGCCACCGACTACAACTCCCAGACCACAGAGCGGCCCTCAAACATGGCTGCCGACAACAACTTGCAGACCACAGACTGGACAGCAAACATGGCCGCCGACAAAAACTCCCAGACCACAGAGTGGCCCTCAAACATGGCCACCGACTACAACTTCCAGGCCACAGACTGGCGAACACTCACATACTCATTCACGCTCACCCTTGTTCTGATTACACAACAGCTGGACTCAATTACACAATCACAGCCACACTACTGAAGGACTCTCTTCACACACACATTGCGAAGTATACACCCAGTGTCCTGAACCTGTCGATACCAATCCTTTTGATTCTCCGCTACAGTGTTTATAGTTACAACTGCATTTCTGGTTTCTGGTCCTTGGTTCCCAGTATGACCAAGTATTATTGTTTGTACATCGCCTTACTTCTGCCTGTTCATTGACCATGACTCTGCTTAACGTTTTGGATTTGTTTGCCGTTGATTTAATAAAGAAAATTAACCTGCAACTGTCAACGTCTCCGTCGCCTGGCACAGAGGCCATAATAAACCGAAAACTCTCATATTTGGTAATAAAAAATTCCACAAGCAAAAATACACCAGCAAAATATTAAATAGATCTCATTGAGCGAGAGAGATGTTACATTAGCGATAATAAGAAATTAATTAAACGTAACCGTTTCACATCATCACAGTGATTTGTTTTCTTAACTATCATCAATCTTGTAAGAAATAAAAAATTTCAGCCCAGTGAACATGATTATCATAGTTTGTACTGGGCTCCCCCCCAGGGGAAGGGTAGTTCCTCTCAGTTAATCATATTTAAAGTATTTGGCAATTTACAGCAGCACTGACATCAGGCATCTTGATAAAATAAAATAGGGAAGATGGTTTATTTATTCTTAAAATGGTAACCTTTGTGTAGGTTGCACCAAAGCCTTAATAATCTTATTAAAGCCAATATGTTTTATTCTGATGGGTTAAAACTATAGATATAATTGCTCAAAAAAACTGCTTTTACTGCACTGAAAAAAAGTAATTTATAGTTCAGTGTATTTAAATTAAGGACAGAATTTATGTTTATGTAAAATATGGAAGTTCAACAAAAATGAAAAAGGATAAATAATGGCAGGTTTATGCTAAACTCATTAAATGGGACTGTATACGTTTACAAACGTTATTTATTGTACCAACGTTGGACATTTTTATCAATAATTTATCAATATGTAAAAGCTATTTTGAGAATTTTGCAGGTGTTTTTAACTACTACTAGAAGACTGATGGGTCTTATGCTGCATCCATATTTAGCCTGAATGCTTGAGTCTGATCAATTCTGGGCTTGTTTGAGGAATGGCGGCATCTTTGCAGGTTTGTTGTCAGGCAGATTTCTTTTGAATCATTTTTCCCGGCGTGCAAACTTTTCTGCAAAGTGAAAGATTATACAGTTGGTGCTATGTTATTGTTCTTAGTAACAGGCATTTATTAGCCTCAGATAGGATCAGTTCCAACCTTTCATAGCCTACACACGAGTAATTACGTTTCTTCGCTTGATTTATCTTGGAAGTGTTTCATTATTATTATTATTATTATTATTATTATTATTATTTTTACATCTGCAGAGCCCAACATGTTCACATGCCATTGTGAATTATGAAATAGGAAGTCATGTGACAAGTTCAATCACTCACATTATCTGCTGCCCTGGGAGTGAATTTTACACTCGCTGCAGTCCAATTCAATTAAATCGACCCTCAGACCACAGTTTTCCGCTGCACCAGATATCACTAACCTCCTGACCATACCCAGATTCGGATACTGCTTTAACACTCAACCAAAGAGACTCGGGTCTGGAAATAAAGTGCTAAACCCTTAGAAAGAGGCATACATTTTAAGTGTCTATTGGTCAGCTGGAATTTGGAGTTACCTTTGGCCACACCCACTACATGAACCCTCACCCAATATGGACTTAGCGCTCAGTATTAGATATTAATTACTAGGTACTACAATACAATATAATATCATGTGATCATTAATAGAATCATTAATGTTATTAGAAATATGATTCGCTTCTGTTAAATGAACTCATATGAACGTGTCATATATTTTATGCCCTGATTTCAACCCAGAATATTTTGTGTTTGAGTGAGCATTCGGCATCATTTGACCATGAGATTCATAGTGAAAAATGAAAATGCACCAGCGCTGATGGTGTTGTTGATTACATCGGCTGGTCTCTCCGCTGGAGTCGATTGTTCTGGCCCGACATTGACCTCGCTCTGAACTGAGGTTATCTGCTGTCGCTTTGAGAGGTATACATTGATATTGCGGTTGATTTGCGGTGCAGTTTCCATCTCCCTCTCTCTCTCCCTCTCTCTCTCTCTCTCTCTGTGTGTCTCACATACGTACACATACTCATTCAAAGCTATATACTTCTGTGGAATAGCGTATAAGGCGTGGAATAGTATGAAAAATTGACAGTATGATTACTGAACCACCCAATAACCCAGTTTTTTTGTATATCTATAGTGTATTTATTATTTATTTGAATAAGGAATCTGACATATGTTAAAGCAGAATTGTTAAGAATAGTGGTCTTTATTAGTTTAGCAAAACAATATATAAAAGAAAATAGGTTCCTCTCAACTGTCTTGGAATATCCATCCATCTATCCATTTTCTGTACCGCTTATCCTACACAGGGTTGCGGGGGAGCCTGGAGATTATCCCAGGGAACTCGGGGCATGAGGTGGTGGATACCCTGGACAGGGTGCCAACCCATCGCACGGCACAATCACACACACGTTCACACACCCTTTCACACACTACGGACAATTTGGAAATGCCAATCAGCCTATAATGCATGTCTTTGGACTAGGGAAGAAACAGGAGTACACAGAGGAAACCCCCTAGGCACAAGGAGAACATGCAAACTCCACACACACAGGGTGGAACATACTAAATCAAAGCAAGAATCATAAGCAAGAGCTAGGACATCGTGGCATAAAACACAAAAATACTAAACAAGCCAGCACGACAAAAGCTTGATGGCTGAACACACAGAAAACAGAACTTAAATAGTGTTACTAATTAAGCGAACGACAAACAGGTGTGAGTCATTACAATCCATGTGATAGAGTCATGTGATTTGCGAGACTGTTGGGAAACGGAGTCCTTGTCGGCAATTTTGCATCCGAAACCATCGCTGACGTGACAGTTGTCATGAAGATATTGAGATATGATTTTTTTCTTTTTGCCATACTGCCCTCCCTTACATAACACAGCGCTGCTTCACTTCACATCCAGTATCACTACTCATCACGCCTAAGCCACTCCTGCCACGTGCAGATAAACAATTAGCATCCGTTCATAACCCATTTGTAAAGTGCTTGTGGTGTCAGAAGCTAATTTTCTGCTAAATTAAACTCAGCTAGGAGAAACACACACATACAAACACATCGAGCTGACTGGTGGTACTAGTGGTGGTGGTGGTGGTGGTGGAGTGGGAGCTATTGCATTTATCTCTCAGTCTTGTGTCCCTGTCTAATCTCTAATGATAATGACTGTGTTCAGCAATAACATTGAAGCAGTATGAAGCATTATCGTTCGTGATTTATGAACCGGGCTGGAAATGAACCCGAGTCTGGAAAAAAAACCCCAAAAAAACCATGAGCATCTTCTATTCGTCAGCGGCTCACTTGCTTTATTGGCCTTGGGAGTTGGAAAGCTGAAAATGTCATAATAATTAAAGAGTCCGATTGATTTTGGTGCAGTTTGTTGAGTCTCTGAAGACTCTGAAGACTCTTCATCGGTTATGGAAAAATAATGTTTTATTCCTTTGTGCCACAGCAATTTTCAAGCTAACATTTTTTGATTTTTTTAACAAATGACACGTCTGTATCTACTTACTTGTCTGTATATAGTTACATTTCATGTTGTGGAGCATCCAAGAGACAAAATAGTTCCTCTCTTGTGAAGTTAATTAGATTTCACTGCTAAGCCCCTTGTCCTCGACAAGGGTATATAAGATTTTCCCGTGTCACAAAACGTAAAGATATTGCTTTACCTTTGACTGTTACAAATTGTGCGTTCAAGTCCTCCTGGGAAGTTCGTATTTATGAGTTGGGAAGTCGTAATTACGAAGTCAGGCGCGTTCATGTCACTTTGGTTGGAGCAAGATGGCGGTGTACCTTGTCTTAATTACTGTAACTACAAAAAAATACAGCAAGGTTTTTGTAACTCGACTAAAAAATTAAGAACAAAGAATGAGCATCAGGTGTGTTTTGCTTTTTTATGTTTTTAATCAATTTATGAAGCCACTGTAAACATTTTTGTAACATATTGTATGGTAATTGTACAATGCTCTTGTATTTTGTGCAGGCAGTTAGCTTGTTTTATTGTAAATGAAAAAACTTGACTGCATATACCAAACGCATAATAACTGAAATCGGCTTCTGAGACGAGTAAACGTTCAATTTGAACAAATTTACCGTCAACTACAGACGGCGCATCCGTTGATTCCACCATGTTTTCTTACTGACAAGCCCCCAACTCGGAAACTCTGAACTCAAAGAAAATCCAGAGCTCGCAATTACGACTTTGTGGTGGCGTTCATATGCGTTCAACTCATAAATACGATCTTTCCGACATGGTTTGAACGCACCATTAGTGCCGATACTGGCGACTCCTTCAGTTAGCTGCTACTATAGAAACAATAACGTACTACAACAAGCTTGAACTCCAGGCAGAACCATTGTTGTTGAAAAATTTGTCAACTTCTTCTGACCAATCAGATGCAAGAATTCCACAGCGCTGTGTATAAACATTGTAATCAGCTGGTAGCTCATTTTCGAGAACACATTATTATTTAAAAGTTGTTAGCTGTACCTGAAATCACTGTATGAACTTCAAAACTGAAACAAAACTATGTTTCCCAAGCACGATTTATTATCAGCATTATTTATTAATATTAATAAAAGTAAAAACGTTAAGTTGATAATGTATAACCGTCACGTTTTGCTTTGTGTAGTACACTTAATTTTTTACAACATCGTTTTATTATTTTTTATAATATAGCTATTATATTGTATGTCATGTTATATTTTACCATGCTGTGCAAAAGTCTTAGCACCCTATTTTTTATGTATTTAAAAAAAAAAAAAAAAAAAGGTTTTCTGGCACAAGTGTGTTAACAGAAAAAGTACATTATAGCTTTCCGGATATAAATGTTCTCAAAAAAATAAACGTTAGAGAATTTCGTCCAAACAACATCGTAAAAGTAAAAGTATCGGACCACTTTTCAGATGGAACCACATGAGAGAAAGCACGTAATTTAAAAGGCAGGGTTTGGTCATGGCACATATGAATTCTTTTCACGTATACTGTTTTGTATTATGAATTTTATTATATTAAACGATGTTTTTATTTTTTTGGAAAGCTTTACAGAATTTTACATACATTATGATAAGATCTAATATTATTGTACATTAATATTAAATTATATCATATTTATAGATTCTTATTATATCAATTTGAAATAATAACTGCATGACAAATAATATCTACATGACCGTTTGCATTATGTTCCACTACTAAAAACAGGCAGTTTGCGGTAGCGGCGTTTCGATCTTACTCGACGTCTTAATGTTATGATCATTTCCCTCATCACCACAGCTAACTGCAATGTACTGCAACATAATATAGCATCTCGTTTATTTTGTGATCTTGCATGCTGTGATATATGCGTGTGTATTCGATGTAAAGCAGGAGAGATCAGAAAATGGCGTCAAGATTGCAAGCTATTTCTCCTAATATATGAGTCCCATTTGGAAGGGAATGGCTTCTTACAGTTGGAAATATGTTCAACCGGGCGTGTCTGCTGGGTCAATCTTCCCATATTACATTGTGTAATGTTTTTTGGAATGGGCGCACGCCGTTATTATCGAGCACTTCATTTCTTTCTTCGATGGCGCCGTCAACCGTTGGAGTGTAATTATTAGAAACATTACAGCTGTTGTTTCAGATACAGATGTGCATGTCTTTGTCTTTGCCACTTCCTTTGTTACGAGGCCTTGATTCAGAGCCCCCCCCCCACCTCCAACACACACACACAACATAATGTTTATCATTATTGCTTTCATCATTACCACCAAACCACAGGGGCTGTGAAGCAGGTGTTAGTTGTGGGGTTAGTTGTGTTTCTCTCATTAGACACTCTTAATCACCTCAGGGCCCTGCTCTACACTTGGCGTGTGTGTGTGTGTTCATTATTTCTGATCACATTTTACTTTTTATATATTTGTGTGTGTGTGTGTGTGTGTGTGTGTGTGTGTGTGTGTGTGTGTGTGTGTGTGTGTGTGTTGTAAGTTTTATATGGTCGTATAGGTGTGTTTCACTGTATCACATACATTTAGCTATGCTTTATATTCCCGAGGTATTAAATTGCCAAATGTGTGATTATCTGGGCAAGGCACAGGAAGAAGAGTATCAAAAGGCTGGTAATAATGAAGAAGCTTAGAGATCACATTGCCGGATAAGGAAGAACACTATCAGCTCAAACGCCCACCCTTCTAACAGCATGTCATCTCTCTCTCTCTTCCTGCTGCCTAAACTTCAAACTCCTCTCTGTTTTCATGGTTGTACTAATTTTGGGTTTGTTTGTCTGCCTGCATAGCTGCCTAATTTACTGGTAGGTGGTACGCTGGTAGAAATGTTCACACACCCCTTATGCTACAAAAACAGATGTTCAGCCACCATGCGCTTAAACCAAGCAGCTATGGTTGACAAAAAGTAAAATGGAGACAAAAAGTTGGCTCGGAAAGAATGTTGTGTCCTCGGTGGCGTAAAATCAGTGGTTTATAAGGTCCTATTAATAGGATACTAACAACATGAACTTTATTCTTCACTATAATTGCTTTTTGTGTGGTGAACATTTTCTATGGATTGTTTCTGTGCAGTTTAAATGGTCTACCGAAGTAAAAAAGAAAAAAGGAAATTAATAAAAAAAGCACTCTTTCAGTAGTTATTCTTAGGTTGAATTTCCACAATGTATTAAAAAAAAGGATTTCCACCTGTTTTGGGGAGAATGTGTTCAGCATTGAATTTATTTGTGATGTCACACTCCACAGTAGTGGTTAATGGCTCATATGATAGTAGACTCAAGAATTTGCAGTTTTTCATATGTATTTGTTTATTTTTTTCCTAGCCTACTAGGTTTAAATGTTATAATTTTATTGTGGCAGTTGTATACAGTGTTTTACTATCAAAAAAGCTTTAGTTGTGCTGTCAGTTTTATCTCTGTACCAATGTTATTGACTCCCTGCTCACCAGCAGCTAAACACAGTGTCACGATACTCTACACACAGAAACCCAACAGTGTCCCGACTAATCTTATAACAGACTTGTGGCGCTAAAATAATTAGTTAAAATAATTTGTTTATACAGATTGAAAATGTCCGATAAGTCGATTTCCATTCCGCCGCCACACTGCTAGAAAGGGTTAAGGAATAAAACATGATGCGCCTTGCTGTTATAGGAAAATAATCAATATCAGGGTGGTGTGATTCGGCCCAACATAAATGTTTTATCCTCTTACACATTTGTCAATTTTTCATTTATTAAAGAATGATACCTTTAAGCATTTATGGTTACATTTAATGTTGCGGAACAACTATGAGACAAGTTAGTTTTCACTGTTTTCACTTATGTTACAGCAGCTGTAAACAGTTGTTCCCATACCAACCTCTCTTTTTTCTCTCTTTTTTGAAGTTAATAATACAAAAAAAAGGAACAAGCTCTGTCCTGACTGCTGCAAAACATTGAGACTGAAGACTCTTTCCACAAGTACTGGTGGCGCTATTGTCAGAGCTGCTGTTATAAAAACATACAGCGACTCGAAGCAACAAAGCGACCAGAGACCGTTCATTTTCAATGAGAGCTGGTGACTTCCGGCAACATGAGCGGCAGCGACCATTGGTGACTAAATGGGGGCGTGTCCAGTATCGGGACAAAGTTTAGAAAAATGTAACTTTTGGAGCGACTTGGTGCAGCAACTACCGATGGGAGTGAAGACAGGTCGCAATGGCAAAGAGCACACACTGCTTCTCGTTCATTTTGTAGGATATGATGCATATATACACTGGTGAATTTTATATACAAACACTCTCCCTTCAGAATGTTTAATTTTAGCGGCAAGAAAACTGTCTTGTTGTCAAAAGTGGACTGCTAGTTGCGCCATACACTGATAAATGTTACTATGGCAACCAGTAGCAGGAACGCCTACTGGCGACTTCATAGTACAGCGACTTAGCTTTACTGTTGATGTCAGGTCATGTCAGGTATCTCATTGTGATGAAATTGATGACCCTCAGAAGGCAGTTGGATTGGACTAAATAAAAACCAGACTGAAACCAGAATAGGATGGCTTCCTCATGTCACCTCTGACTCATTAGCTCATTAGAGATCCAAAACGACATCCGGATTTCTGTTAAGCCGTCTATTGTCATACAAATAAAATTGTATTCAAGTAATAATGATAGGACTGCGATTTTCCAGTATTATTATAGTTATGCTGTACACTAAGGGAGCTATGCACAAAAGATTAAAGTCATAGGTCAAGTCAAGACATATTTATATACAGACATATGACGAAATATATATCTGGGGGTTGAAATATTGTGCCTGTCGGAACAGCGTGCAGCACAAAAGACAGTACAGTGTCGAGGTAAAGTGATGCAAGTCAAGAGTCATGTACAGCACTACATTGCAAAGTTCATTAATTACAGAGAACAGCGTCAATAAATACACACTACAAACAGCAGTAAGTATAAGCATGCAGACTGACTGTGTGCAAATTACATGCTTAAATCATAAGCATCACCCTAAAAGCATGAAGCATGTATAAAGTATATAGATATGAGGACGACATCAGGAAGAACACTCATGAGGGGTAAAGGCGGTCAGTCCAGAAAGATATATGCAATAAAAGTGGATAATGTGGGTATTTTTTCCAAACAGCGGGGGGGCCGAGCCTGTGTGACGGGTGACTGGGTTCATCCACAATGCTGGAGGCCTTCTGAATGCAGCATTTGTGCTAAATGGAAGCGAAAAAAAAAAAAACAAGTCCTCAATAAATTTCTCAGCCATTTTCAATTCCTACTCCAAGCCTGGTTGCATCTCCCATACCAGACAATGATCCAGCTGGTCAGGACTTGCTCTATAGTACCACTGGAACACTAATAATAATAATAATAATAATAATAATAATAATAATAATAATAATAATGTAATGTAGCCATACTGCAAGGTAATGATGCAAAAATAATGCAGTGCACCACACTTAGGGTTTCGTATTGTGTTGTGCTTGCAGACGAGCGCTGTGCTGTGCTCCGGAGGTTGCGCGCTCTTGGCCGTCAGCTCGCTGCTGGCCATCATCACCATCTTCTTGCCCGGTGGAAACTGCGAGAGGAAGATCTGCACACTGGCTGGGTACATGCAGATGGCTGCAGGTTAGTACACAGCCACCTCCACTTCACTCGGCTAGCTGTATACAACAGGGATATATCCGAACTTTTTTTTTTTTATATATAGCTAACAGAGACTAATTAACATTATGCAAATCAGAGAGTTTTGGAGGGAGTTATTTGTAGCATTATGACCTGATAACGACTGGACAGATTTTTAATTAGTTGTGGGCAACAGCTGCTTTGTGAATGCAAATTTATACTTTATAGTGTAACAGTCTTTTAGCAATCTGTGCTCCGTGCAACACGCACACGGTGCTGTCAGCTCTGTTCAGGGGAAAGTAGGTAATGCATGCT
This sequence comes from Cranoglanis bouderius, assembly GCA_023630585.1. NCBI lineage: Eukaryota > Metazoa > Chordata > Actinopteri > Siluriformes > Cranoglanididae > Cranoglanis > Cranoglanis bouderius. The sequence goes on from CM042540.1 coordinate 19,989,132, forward strand.
CAAAAAGTCACGAGAAGTTGCCAGATGTTGTCATAGACTAATATGAATATTCATTGAATCAGCATGATCATTTGCATATCAAAAAAGTGTTGCACGGAGAAGGTTTTTTCTGAAGACAAAATAACTTGCAAACTATCTTTTGATGTATTTACACAATACTGACATTTCTATAAAGAATGCAGACAAAATGATTGATTTATAAATTGGAAAATTTATTCAGTTCAATCTGAGATATGGTCTGCTGTTGGACAGTAAGATACTTTTCAACATCACAATTGAAAAAAAACAACACAGTCCCCCAATCCAGAATTCTAGCTTTTGCCAGAGAGGTTGGTACTTTTCATTATTTTCTGCCCAAGAACCTGATTAAGAACCGGCTCCTTTTGCAGGAAAAGGTGTTTGATTTGCTTTTAATGATGTCATGATTTTTTATTTTTTTTTTCACTTTTTTGTTCCCACTTGGTCATGAAAGTTTAAGTGAATAGGAGTGTCTGAGACTCAGACAAGGAATAACATACCACTGAAATATGGGTAGCTCAGTTGTTTTTACTCTTATTTCACACACTCTAAGGCTGATACTACCTCCAGCCAGCATCCTCTGATTGAATCACAATGTTCTCCTTTCAGTTGTCCAACACAGGGTTGTAATATGATTAGCTTTGACGTGATGTTCTGAACTGGAGCCCTGGTCAAGCTTGTTTTTCAGCACTCTGAGAACAAAGACTTTGGCAAATAAACTATGCCATTACCAATCCAAGCACAGAATCTTGCACAAATAAACAAGCTCTTGGGATGACTATCCCAGCCGTTTCACCACCAAAGCACTTAATCTAGTCTTTGTAAATATCATTCTGATACTCAACAAACCCGGCCTTCACCTGAAAAGACGACACACAGCACTCAACAAAGAGCGAAATTATTAAATAAAGGCTGAAATAGCGGCCGTTGATGACTGTTGCCAGGAGACGAATGTTGGCGACACATTGAGATGAAACGGCAAGTGCTCAAATGGTTACTGTAAAAAAAGACAATTATGGACCCTTAGAATAGGTCACAGGTTCAGAACGGGGCTTATTGAGGCGACAGCCTTCATTTAAGAGGCAGCTGGACTCATAAACACCCACACAAGCATCTCTCAATTTTATAACCATGATAATAAAGGCCAGTGTTTAGCCCCTCTTGATGCCAATGTTTATATGTCACTCATCTATAGAGGACATTATAGTGGAAATTCAAGTGCAAAGGATTCAAAAGTGCCTGCACTGTACATTGTTCAGAGTTTCAATTTAAACGCCTGCTGTTCTGGCTTTTCTCGGCTGATAGCCATTACAGTGCCACTGTAGATCATGTTAACAACAGGGAGTAGGTGCTCCCTCCTGATCTATTTCCTGGAGCTAATTAGAAAATAATGATATTGCTGTAAAACTATTATAATTAAAAAAAAAAAAGTGACCGCATCTGGCTGGGGTATCGATGATAGAACAGCACTGTAGTTAATTGATATTCGGTTTGCAGGCTGAGAAGCATCCAGTGATTCAAGGGTAAAAGAGGCAATTGAAATCAATCTTAGCCATGCATAGGCACCAAATAGAGGACCTTTCATTGTCAGAAAATCATCCAAACTCATATAATACACTTCCAAAGACAAGCAATCCTTAAAGTTGTGTGTAAAAGGCCAAACCAAACTAAAAAGTTTTTTATTTTCGTCATACTCTCATGGGCATGTTGATCAATTACCAAGTGCATTCAGGGCACAGCTGATTTGCATTTAGCGACGCCCACAAAACTCCATAAAAGGCAAAGCTCACAGAGAGCTGAAAACATTTAAATGACGACTAAAGCGCTAAATCTTCCAGTAATTCAGTTTAGCTACTGCATTGCTTTGGCTACTCTAGACACACACTAATTGTTTTGCTCCAATTGAATATCTAGTCTTATTTGTCTTACTGTAGGGATTTCTTTTCGATTGGTTTCTTTCGAGTCATAAAATGACCAAGTTTCACAAAAGTTTCAGTAAATTCATGTGTAAAATCAAAACAAATAAGATTAAAAATCTTAAAGTAATCCATCTACAAAATTGCTCATGCTAATTATATGATTTGAAACCAATCAATTGAACTTCACATTAGTGAGTCTCCTTATATGTAAATTTCTATATATATATATATATATATATATATATATATATATATATATATATATATATATATATATATATATATATATATATATATACACACACACACACACACACACACACACACACACACACACACACACACACACACACACACACACACATATATATATATATATATATATATATATATATATATATATATATATATATATATATATATGTGTGTGTGTGTGTGTGTGTGTGTGTGTGTGTGTGTGTGTGTGTGTGTATATATATACATATATATATATATATCATGAGCTCTTGTAGGATACAAACTTTTTCCTGCCGAACTAATTGGATTTTCATTTCTTGTGTACATAAATTAATTCATATACAGCTTGATAAATAGGTTACATTGTTTCCTGGATAATGTCTTTTCACTATAATTTTTTTATGTAAAATTTGGATATGTATGTCTCAGTGTGTCTTTTCTGCTGCGTAGATGCACTGAGCGAAAAGTGGGTGTTAAATAATTCAGCCTTTGTTTTGCTTACTCTAAAATATTTCCCGTTATGCTTTTTTGTTCTGAGTAAACCTCAGCATATTTCTTTTTCTTTTCTTTTCTTTTTTTTTCGTAGATGAAGTACGACTAAGGAGTTAGCTGTTGGATTGTTTCTATACTTTCTATACTGTACTATATTGATTGGCTAGTTACTCCAGCTCACTGGAGTCTCACTGTATCCTTAAGGAGTCTCTCACATTTCATCCTGATACCCAGTTCAGTAACTCATATCATTGTTAAAATGAATGACTTTTGGTCATTGAAGTAGCGTGTATGCCATTGTTTTGGAAGCTGATGAAGAACTGATGAAGCCATTTGGATAAGCAGCAAAATGTCCAGACAAAGGATGAGTGAAAACTCTTCTAGATGAGTCAGACGAGACAATCCGATGCAATTCTCTAAGTCTGACATTTGTGGTGTTGTTTTTTTCACTGATTTCATTGCGCACACAACAATACATGAGAGCAATCTTTCTAGAATGTAACACCTCACTGTCGGTTCCCTTCGTGGGTGTCACTTTTTATTAATATTGGTCCTTTTTTGCATCCAAAATGACAAGAGCAAGTATTTTACAGTGAGGGAAAAAAGTATTTGATCCCCTACTGATTTTGTACGTTTGCCCACTGACAAAGAAATGATCAGTCTACAGTCTTAATGGTAGGTGTATTTTAACAGTGAGAGACAGAATAACAACAAAAAAATCCAGAAAAACGCATTTCAAAAAAGTTATAAATTGATTTGCATTTTAAGAGGGAAATAAGTATTTGATCCCCTATCAATCAGCAAGATTTCTGGTTCCCAGGTGTCTTTTACACAGGTAATGAGCTGAGATTAGATCAAATTAGATTAAATTTCAGCTTGTTACCTGTATAAAAGACACCTGTCCACAGACGCAATCAATCAATCAATCAGATTCCAAACTCTCCACCATGGCCAAGACCAAGGAGCTGTCCAAGGATGTCAGGGACAAGATTGTAGATCTACACAAGGCTGGAATGGGCTACAAGACCATCGCCAAGCAGCTTGGTGAGAAGGTGACAACAGTTGGTGATTATTCGCAAAGGGAAGAAACACAAAATAACTGTCAGTCTCCCTCGGTCTGGGGCTCCATGCAAGATCTTACCTCGTGGAGTTTCAATGATCATGAGAACGGTGAGGAATCAGCCCAGAACTACACAGGAGGATCTTGTTAATGATCTCAAGGCAGAAAACAATTGGTAGCACACTACGCTGTGAAGGACTGAAATCCTGCAGTGCCCGCAAGAACAGGCCAGCACATGTACAGGCCTGTCTGAAGTTTGCCTGAATGATTCAGAGAAGAACTGGGTGAAAGTGTTGTGGTCAGATGAGACCAAAATCAAGCTCTTTGGCATCAACTCAACTGTTTGGAGGAGGAGGAATGCTGCCTATGACCCCAAGAACACCATCCCCATCATCAAACATGGAAGTGGAAACATTATGCTTTTGGGGTGTTTCTCTGCTAAGGGGACAGGACAATTGCACCGCATCAAAGGGACGATGGATGGGGCCATGTACCATCAAATCTTGGGTGAGAACCTCCTTCCCTCAGCCAGGGCATTGAAAATGGGACGTGGATGGGTATTCCAGCATGACCATGACCCAAAACACACAGCCAAGGCAACAAAGGAGTGGCTCAAGAAGAAGCACATTAAGGTCCTGGAGTGGCCTAGCCAGTCTCCAGATCTTAATCCCATAGAAAATCTGTGGAGGGAGCTGAAGGTTCGAGTTACCAAACATCAGCCTCGAGACCTTAATGACTTTGAGAGGATCTGCAAAGAGGAGTGGGACAAAATCCCTCCTGAGATGTGTACAAACCTGGTGGCCAACTACAAGTAAGGTCTGACCTCTGTGATTGCCAACAAGGATTTTGCCACCAAGTACTAAGTCGAAGGGGTCAAATACTTATTTCCCTCATTAAAATGCAAATCAATTTATAACTTTTTTGAAATGCGTTTTTCTGGATTTTTTTGTTGTTATTCTGTCTCTCAGTGTTAAAATACACCCACCATTAAAATTATAGACTGATCATTACTTTGTTAGTGGGCAAACGTACAAAATCAGCAGGGGATCAAATACTTTTTTCCCTCACTGTGCTTCTATTTTTCCCCCAGCATGACTGCAGTGCAGATCATTTGAAACTAAAGGTAGGAGGGAAACTAGGACTGTAATTGGTCAATGGGAGCTTTTCAGTTATTCACAACAAATGTTCAATCTTCAACCTGTCCTGTTGTGACAATTTTGACCCTGTACGGACATTTGGTTTGTCCACATAAAAAACATTTAAAATTCATTAAAAAAAAAACCCCTAAAAGTAGTTTAGTTCCTTTAATTAGCTGCATTGACAATTATGTCAGTTGAAGGTCCTCACAAGGATAGTAAGACAAACGCGTGTGTGAGTATGTGTGAAAGAGAGTGGCTGGACTGCAAATGAGTTAGTAATGTGTCAAAAAAGCAAGGAGAACTGATTTCAGCCGAAACTGAAATTGAATTCATCAGCCAGTGACCTTTCATATTTCTTTTTTTTCCCCCCAGTGAACCAATTTTGTCTGTTCCTTGTACCTAAATTGTGAGAGGGTTGAATATTATTCATGGAAATTGGAAAAGAAATGAATAAGCCACATCTGGGGGATACCGTTTGTCTCTTGAGTGATTCATTTCCTTCTTTTTTTTTGTCCTTATGCACTTCTATAACGTGACAGTGATAACATGTCTCTTCTTAGATTTTATACTGCAGAGGGGGTGGGTTTTATGTGCAAGCAGCCTTCAGACACTTACTAGTGCCCTTCTGGTTTTGTAAGACCTCTCATGCAATTCTCAGAGAAAATGCAAGAGAGAGAGGGATGGCGAGAGAGAGAGAGAGAGAGAGAGAGAGAGAGAGAGATGGGGAGAGAGAGAGGGAGAGAGAGAGAGAGAGAGAGAGAGAGAGGTGGGAAGTTCATGGGTTCTTGTTCTCATATTCCAACGAATCTTTCAGCATGAGTTGGTAGGATTCACACGCTGAGATGCGTTCTCTCTCTCTCTCTCTCTTCCTCTTTCTTCTCCACACTCTCTTTCTACATGTATATTTTATTGGGCTGTTTTTTCCCCCTCTCTGGATTTGGGCCAGTGGTGGCACGTGTTTCCATGGAGCGTGAGTTTCACGCCGGATTCGTTGGGCAAGGACTGACACACACACATTTGTCTTACTATCCTTGTAAGGACCTTTCATTCACATAATTATTAATGTGGCTAATTTATGCTATGCTGCACCTAAATATAAACCTGACCTTAACCTTTAGTAACCGAAAGGAAACCAAACAAAAGCTGCAGTTTGGGTTAAAAGGCTATTTCTCCTAACCAGCCAAATGTCTTCACAAGGTCAAACCTATCAGACATTCCTATCCTTGTGGGGACATTTGGTCCCCACCGTGATGTAAAAACATGCCCCCCCACACACAGTGTTCATTTCCTCAGACAGATTGCAGCCATAACTCTTAATAACCTAAGTTAGCAAGTAAAAGTGTTGAAGCCTGAAATATATCACACAATATATCAGAGCACAGACCTCTGGGACATGAAGGCAATAAGCTAAAACAAGTCACATTAAGGCTGTGCTTGGTGTATTTTATGCTTTTTCTATTAGCCATATCATGTTGTGCAGTCACTGAATGCGGTGCATGCACAAAGCGCATACTGTACTTCAGTTTTTGCAACATTTCGATTCTCAGAGAGCAGCAAATCTCCAACCATGCTCATTCACTTCTTTAATAAATGAGTGCTATCGATATAAGGGAACAGCAGCCTTTCTCGAATCCCAGACCATGTAATGAAAAGCATCCCCTCCCTCTGCCCTTTGCAATCCCAATTAATTAAGCATATTAGTTTTAATTATTTGCTCTTTTGCACACGTCAGGTGTTTTGCCATGTTGCGCGTTTGAGTATATGCTTATCAGAAGTGATTTTTAGCTTTTATACTCCAATGATTTCCAATTTGCCTCAAGTACGAGAAGCCACGAGAGCTAATTAGTACTGTGCTGTACAATTCTCTTGCATCTCGCACTTGCTCTGTTGTATCCCTCTCTAAACTGGTTAACTTTTCTTTGAAATCATCTCCCAGAGAAAGTTATGGATTCTGTTTGTTCTGGGGGTTTTCTTTCACTTTTTCCGCACTTCTTTCTCACCATGTAACTGCCACAAAACAGTGCATACATGTACACTGATCCATCCATCCATCCATACTGCTTATCCTACACAGGGTCGCAGGGTAGCCTGGAGCCTATCCCAGGGAACTCGGGGCCCAACCCATCACAGGGCACAATTGCACACATTCACACACTACGGACAATTTGGAAATGTCAATCAGCCTACAGCACATATCAATGGTCTGGGGGAAGAAACTGGAGTACCCAGAGGAAGCCCCGAAGCATGGGGGCTTGAGGGAACCCATCATCATCCGTGATTATAAATCATTTCTTTTCTATTACTGTATACTATAAAGTCAAGTAGTGCTAAGTGTGTTAAAAAGAACTTGTTCAAGTTTTAACTTGAAGTCTATCATGTAAAACTGAAGTTATCAACTGTTCAGTGATGGAGACTTAAGTGTAAACTGTACTTTTTTTAACTGTAAAGCCTGCAATTGCTATCGCCAGGAAGAACATCCACAGCCATCTTTAACCCTTTGTAGCAGTACAGTGGTGTTCCACTCCACCAATGGAATGAAAATGTACTTGATTAGTCTATTGATGTTTGTTTACTATAGTAATTAACAGGACACTGTTGGGTTTCTGTGTGTAGAGTATCGTGAGTCTGTAAAGCTTTTTTGATAGTACAACACCATATAAATCTGCCACAAGAAAATTATACTTAGGAAAAACGGCAAATTCTTAAAGCCCTGAGTGTCTACTTTCATATGAGCCATTAATCTCAAATAAATTCAGTGCTGAACATAGTCACAAAATAGGCGGCAATTCCATTTTTTGGCCTCTGGTGAAAAGATTTAAGGTGTCCGTGTGGTACCGTCCACAGTAAACCCATAGTGATCTTTAGGCTATCCACGTGGGGCCATCTTCAGCAGCCATATCAGTGGCCATTTTATGAGTTACTCCTATCCAATGGTAGAAAGAGTACAGAGACTTGAGTAAAAGTACTGCTATTGTAGTGATAATTCACTTGAATAGTGGATCAAGAGTAAAGTCGTAATTTGGTGAAAAACTACATGTGTACAACATACTACACAACTAATCCAAAATGACATAGCAGGATATCAGGAATCAGGAATGCGTTTTTGAAAAGTTATGCTAACTAACTGCCAGTGAATTAGACAAATACTGTTGGGGTTTCAGTTTCTTGCTAGATTCGTTAGCTAGCTCATGTTTATTCATACATGCTTCTAGCTACATAGTTATGCTATCTAGCAAAGACACCGCTTACACATTGTCCTGTAGTAGCACTTAGATATATTTAACACAACAAGCACTACTGAACATTGAAGTGGCATATTAAGTTTAATGCAGGGTTTTCATACATCATAAATAAAACGTCAAAAGATCTGGCTAGCTAGTCTAGTTTACTCAGCTAGCTAATGGCTTACCTGTACACGTTTCCATAGGTTGGATGTTGAGCTGTGAAATGCTGATATCACCACAGGATTAGACTTGCATAATTTGCAGATCATTAGCACACTGTACTTTAAAAAGTTTTGTAGTTCATTACTTTCCAACCCTGTCCCTACTTTATTAGGGGAAAAAAGCTAATTCAGTTTTCAACTTCCATTATTGACAAACTGTTTAGAGAATTGTTAGCTAACTAGTTTTTTTCCCCCCAACAGGTCATAAAACAAAAGTCTTGTTACTGTTACTGGATGTGAAATACAAGCTTAAAAGATTTCATATGATTAAGTTTGTAACTTTTTTGCTAGCTAGCATCCAGCTTACAGCTTTGCTAGCTAGTGACTTGGTGCTAGTTAGCTGATAAAGCTGCTATAATCTCAACAAAACATGGGAGAAAAATAAAACAGCAGGTTTACGGCATGTACAGTAACAATTTACATATCAAAGAGACAGTATGATTGAATTCATCATTCATAGTGTGGGGTCTGATAGATACCTAAAGTTAGCATTAGCTGCCATTCGCTTGTCAACTGAAGTCGCTAGCACCACTAATCACATTCTCCCCTTTTAAAATATCTTTTTTGTATTTGTAGAATACAAAATAATGTAATTTGGGTTTATTTTTGGTTGCTTTCATTGATATTAGTATCAATTAGTATATTATATATTAGATATATTAGATATTAGTATTAGATATGAAGTATCATCATCTTCAGTAAGTACTTTATTTTGGTTTAGCGTTGTGTGAGAGCCAGACACAAGCCAGGAATACACTCTGGATGGGATGTCAGTCTATCACACGGTGCACACACATTCACACACTCGTTCACAACAACCGGCTTGTTATTTTGGTTTGTTTGTTTGTTTGTGGGAGGTGACCCTAGAGCCCATTTTGTATTATGCAAATACAAGAAAGCGCATTTTGGTTTTGTCCATCACAGACCATCAGAGGTGCTACTAGTCAGTGAGGCTGACAATCGCCTGCTGTTTTCTCGCTCTCATCCAGTCAGACATGAGAGTCGAAGCACAAAAGACGGCACAAAGCCTGGTGATTGGCTGAGAAGCAGCCTGATTTGCATCCAAAGATGCAATGGAATAATATTTATCATGTTGGACTGGCTCATCCCTGCTGTGCATCATGAAGTTCTGAAGCAATTAGAGAGATTCTCTTGTCTTCTCTCTCTTTTTTTTTGCAGTCGAAACACAAGCACACATAGCAAACAAACATACTTTCTCCCCTGACTTTTCTGACTTCCTGCCTCGCATCTTCACCGAACTACAGGATAATCATTTGTCACGCTGTTGCAAGCTCATTTCATCATATGCAGGGCACACAGTCATTCAGCTGAATGCACAAAGACGACAGGGAGCTGCACCTCCAGACGTATAGATTTGGTACACACACACACACACACACACACACACACACACACACACACACGCACACCTGAGCCATCTTGTAGATATACAGAGCATTGCTTACAGTCATTCATGTTGTGTTTTCCTTTTTACCTACAGTGTACTGTATGTGTACAGGGAACGTATACATATTGTGGATATATCAAGTGTTTGTGGTTAGCACGTTTGCCTCGCACCTCCGGGGGTTGGGGGTTAGAATCCCACCTCCGCGCTGTGTGCATGGAGTTTGCATGTTCTCCTCGTGCCTCGGGGTTTCCTCCCCCAGTCCAAAGTCATGTGTTGTAGGCTGATTGGCATTTCCAGATTGTCCGTAGTGTGTGAGTGTGTGTGCGTTTGTGCCCTGCGATGGATTGGCACTCCGTCCAGGGTGTCCCCTGACTTGTGCCCCGAGTCCCCTGGGATAGGCTCCAGGCTCCCCGTGACCCTGTGTAGGATAAGCGGTATGGAAAAATGGATGGATTGATGGATGGATTGATGTTCGCATTATGTATTTTTGTATTTCTGTATATGCACTGTATATGAGATTCACGGTGGACTGTAGAGTAGGCGGATACACACAAGCTGCTTCGGCTTAGACACGATCTGCTACCCTTATCGTATCAAAAACAGAACCGTCTGTGTGTTTGTGAACAAGACGGCAGATTACACACACCTGACTGAGTCAATCTGGGGGGAAAAAAAACAGTGACGTCTAGCATTCATCATGTTGCCAAAACTACCACTGTTGTTACTTGATGTTTAAAAAAAAGTGATTATTGTTATAGTCTTTACCATAGCCCTGTTGAGTTCTCCATTCTGATTGGTCAGGACATGTTGATTAATTCACTATAACAGCAGCTCTGACACAAGTTCCAGCTACAATTTAAATCACAAGTTTTTATTAATGCACTCGTTATAATACATTATCGTTTCTATAGTTCTGTAACAACTTAAAAAGGGATTTGTGTAGGGAATGCTCCATATATGTTTGAGGTTAAAATAATCCTTGCAGAATCTGCAAAATGTTTAATACAAAAATAATAATAAGAAGGATCATAAAAATGGCATTTTGTTTTTTTTTATTTAGTTCTGCCCTGAATAAGCTATTTCACATAACAGATGTTTACATATAGTTCACAAGACACAATAATTACTGAATTTACACCAATGAACCAGTTCAAAAGTTTCCATACGCTTGATTCTTAATACTGTGTGTTGTTACCTGGATGATCAACGATAAACGACTGTTTATATGTTTTGTGATAGTTGTTCATGAGTCCCTTGTTTGTCCTGAGCAGTTAAACTGCCCACTGTTCTTCAGAAAAATCCTCCAGGTCCTGCACATTCTTTGGTTTTCCAGCATCTTCTGCATATTTGACCCCTTTTCAACAGATTTTGAGATACAACTTTTCACACTGAGGACAACTGAGGGACTCAAACACAACTATTACAAAAGGTGCAAACATTCACTGATTCACCACACTACCCCCTGAGTGACACCACACTACCCTGTCATTGATCATTTCCCTAAAACTGCACACCCAGTCATGTTTTTCTTTCCTTACTTAATAAGTTAAAGACTGACCAGTGGCCAGTGACCAGTTATTCGCTAACTAGCAAGACAGATGCTAGCTAGCAGGCCAGATACGATCTTGTAGTTATGTTAAGTGCTCATCACACAGGAGAAAAACCTAACAGCAGCTTAACATTTGTGTTCTAGTAACACTTTGGAGACCAAAGTATAACTGACTGATCCTTCTTGATTAGTGTGCTTTCAGACAGAGACTGTATATAGAGATAACATTAGCAATCATTCACCAGAACACGAACATCCGGCTCTACTCCTTGTCCCTGAAAAAATGCTGACAAATGAAAACAAAAGAGAATTAACGACTGCTAAAAAAAAAAAAAAAAAGTTTTGGAGAAGATTAATGAAAAATTGCCAAGAAGAAAAATATTTCAGGGAGACTTAATTAAAAAAAAATGCAAACACAAAGTTTTCCCTGAGAATAATTTAAAACCAGAAATGTTTCTGAGAGAATGATAGAAATAAATTACATACAAGGTAGGAATTGATCACATCATGCTGACTGCCAATTAAGCACACCTTATTGCTTCTTTAAATGAAGCAATAAAGTTAAGCTCTCTCTTTACCTCACCTCCCATCTTTACCACCACAATCAGGCATTTTACTACTTTTGATGTACACTTTAGGAACTTAAAATACGCAAATGAAAATGGCAAACAGCAGATTATGGTTCGTTTGCATTTTAACAACACAAATACCTTACAGTACCTTGCATAACTATTCACCCCCCACTTTTCTGTGTCCCAATTCGCCTTCTATCCGTCCTGAATAGTATCCAAGATTAGAATTAGTCTGTCCCAAATTGTAGTATGTTGAAATGAGTATCCCAAACGTACCCAGATGGTCTACACCTCGCTAGATTTTCGAGGTGTGGATCCGTGGACACTTTTTCAGCTAATATTGCCCACAACTCCTTGCGTGAGGGAGGGAGGAGGAGTTTTGTGACCGTTTTACTTCGCCGAATTCAACCTGCAAACATGTCGGATGAGTGCAACGTCAGTGATGCGTCTTCGGTGTTTAAGTTTTAAAAAATATGTTTAGCACCAACTAAAGTTTTTTATTGTCATGAAACATTAAAGTCCTCATGAAATCAAAATTGAAGTTTTGTGCCTTTTAGCATGAATATATTAGCCTTAAGGTTATCTAGTCATCTAGCTAGTGTGCCCCAAAACAATGACAAAATTCGCGTTTAGAAGATACTGACTTCCTGTTTCAGTGGAAATTACGTCAACACATATTACAAAATAACGATTCAAGGCACTTCATGGGGACTTTAATGGTTGGATTTTGTGTAAAAAGAGTACCAGGTTTATTTTGTAAGGTCAGATGAAGAGACAGAGCAACAACATTCTCTTCCTTTACATGCATGTCCTAGTACATGCATATAGTTTTTGATACACCCTCAAAAGTATGTACATTTTCTTCACAAATAGAGTACATACTTTTATAGTATACAGTAAGTAGGTGAATTGGGACGCAGTGTTTGTAGTGTTACAACCTGGAACTGAAATGGACTTAATTGGCATTGCATGTCACAAATCTACATGTAGTAACGCATAACATTGCAGTGGGTGGAAAAGTCAGTATAGCTTGCCCAATTATTTCCAAATAAAATGACTACAGTTTGTGAATGCATAAGTATTCACCCTCATTGTGGTGGATTAGTTCTGGTGCAACCAGTTCCTGTCAGAAGTTACATAATTAGTTGAAATGAGGTGAGAGTTTGTTTCGAGAACATGCCTAAACATGCCCAAGGAGCTATCAAAACAAGTCCCAGGACAAAGTTCTAGGATCAGGGTTTGGTTATAAAAAATATCTTAAACTATGAACATCCCACTGAGCACCATTAAATCAATTTGTGTCAAATTTTGAAAAAAAAATCATCAAATAGTAAAAATCCAGATTAATCCATTTCAGTTCCAGCTTGAAACATGGGGGTGAGTACTTATGTATGGCACTGTACAAACCCATTAGAGGTTGGGTCTTGCATTTGACAGACACTTGACCTCTTTCTTCCTCTCAGATTTTATTCTGAAAAATTTCTGGTTGTAGCGTTAAAGTCGACCTTTAAATCTTCTTCATCATTTCACCTTGATCTCAAAGCAAAAGCGCAGCTTTTGTTTTCTCCTCATTGGCTAAAAGAAAGGCTGTAGGATTTTACAGCGGAATGTGTTTGTGTTGATTCATGTGTGTACATGAATATGAATAGGAATATTTCTGCATTTCCTATTCAGAACATGTGGTGTCAGGTGTTCGGGGAGGTCTGGCCCGTGTTTGATGTGTGTGTGTGCTTTTTGATCTCCGGCTGCTGTTTCGATGGTGATCAGGTGAAACTACAGAATTAATTAGTTCTCCAGACAATTAAAACATTCTGTTCATATCTACACGAACACCTCGGCTTATCTCTGGTTTATGACCCCTTCTTCAACTTCGCTTTATCACGTTAAAGCTCTGAGTATTTAATGAATTCGTCTTGCTTCTTACTGCTGAGTGTCTTTTTAAGCACCTGTTTTTCGCCCATAAAAAAAAAAAAAATCAGAAGCACAACATTGTTAATGTACCGTAAACTGCTACGGGCAGTGTATACCCAACACTAGTTGTTGGTCTGTTGTCGTAATTTGGGACATTATTCATAAATAATGCATCATGAAGAGGTACAAGAGAAGCTAACATCATAACGTTACACATTTGGTGCCTATTAAGTCACTAGTTCATAGCTTGCCAGCTAATAGGTTAATTAGTGGTTCATTAACGCGCTCTTCTAAGCCTGCCAGAGAGCAGATGCCACCCCAGTTTTCATTCCACTTCTGCACAATTGCCTTTATTTATCAAAGTCGGGTAGAAACAAGTGCTTATTTGAGTGTGTGGTCCAAAAGTCTGGGACCACACTGAAAATCTGGGAATTCTGTGTTTTTCTCTTAGAAATAAGCTAATTTTGAAAAAATAAAAAACAATGAACGTTCAGTATCATGAACTATTAATTTATATTTACGATTCTGCACTGTTTCTAGGTCACTACTTAAATTTAACCCTTTACTGCATGGTGTTGCAATATGGCAACAATTTATATCCAATTTTTTGATAGGCAATATTTTCCTATGTAACTGGAAAAAGGGAACTTTAACTTTGACATAACAAAAAAAAAGCCATGTCACATGACCAGGACGTGCTGTTTGCACTTCCTTTTCTACAATTACATGGCATGGTGAAGATCATCATAGGAGGGCTCTCAAAATTTGATTAATTTTTCAATATTTAATATTTATACTTAAAGGAAAAAATGAAACACTATCTGAGATAAGTTAAGTTAAGTTTTTTGTCATTTAAACAAGTTTATATCTTTTGAGTATTCTGTTAAATGGTAAAATGTATTTGTTGCCATATGGCAACAACATGCAATAATGGAACTGTGGTATGTGCATTCATGAATTGAAACAGGCCTACATAGCAAAAAAGACACCAGGCTTCTCTAATAGTATATTAGTATAATAGTATAAGTTAGAACAACTGTTGTAATTTTATACATTTTGCAATTGCACCTTATTTTCTAAATTTTATGTTTCAACAGAAAGAATTACGAATTCAAGAGAAAGAATTAAAAAGATACTTCACCCAAAAAAAAACCCTCTGCAACTTATAGTCTGGAAAATGTAACTAATTCAAGTAATAAAAATCCATTTTAAAAAAACAATTTTTGATGTAAACATCATAATTCATGCAGTAGAGGGTTCAGATGACATGCTGATGCATTAACATGGATCATCAGGCTTTACACAAACAAAAGGCGGACATTCCAAATAGTAAGAAATTCTGCAAAAATATGCAAAATAGAAGTCTCAGAATTTTGCAGCTCACTTTATGAAGCAAATCAGGATCTAGTTCATAAAACTGTCATACAACATCAAAACGATGAATTCAGTTGACCGCACTGGGTCACGTTAGACTTGGACAGAGAATTTTTGATGGATGCTTTGATGCCTTTGGAGCTTCCATTTGCTAGTACACAAAAAGCTATCACGTGATTCCCCCACATTAAACAGGAAGGTTTAACATGTCTCAGCCATGATGTTTAGAAACATTTTTATTTCCTATTCAGCCTGAACTCTGAGTTGTGATGCTAGCTGTAATGTGAGCTTAGCTGAGAGCACCTCAGTCTGTTCGGTCACTGTGAGTCGAGTTTCTCTCCCTGGAGACCTGTACTTCAACCTAACAGGAGGGGCACTTAGCCAAGATGCTAGCAGCGGTTTGAATCGGAGTCAGCTCAGCTCTATAAATAATGGAGCGTGAGGAGGCAGATGCTTTCATCCGCCCTGCTGGTCTCTTCATCTTTCCTGTTTGGGGATTCAGCAGAAATGTTATAGGAAGGCATGATACATTGTTGTCTAGTTTCATTTCTCAGCCTTGGATGTGACGTTTTTGCCCAGAAATGCTACTGTAATGAACGCTAGTATGGCTAACTTATGGCTTCTTACTTTAGCCATGCCTTTTATGGCGAAGTATTGGCTTTCAAATTTCTGTGTTGTAATTTCTAGAGAATGGATGCAGCTACATAGTGTTGCTTAACTATGCATATGCCAAAAGTATATGTGCATGTGTGAATGCTTTTGAAAGGTATGAATTGTTTGTCAGCAGGGGGCTCACAGCCCTCCCCTTTCCCATCACCCTACTCACCAGCAGCTAAACACTGAGTCACCATACTCTACACACAGAAACCCAACAGTGTCCTGACTAATCTTATAACAGACTTGCGGCGATATAATAATTCATTTGTTTATACTGACCGAAAATGTCTGATAAGTCAATCTCCATTGAACGCCAGTGTCCTGCTAGACAGGCTTAAATATCTATCTCATTTTTCATAAACAGACACTGCCTCAAATTGATCATTACTCCACTATAGAGAGCTTTTTTTGACACCTGTAGTCCAACAGGCTATGATTTACTCTGACAGGCTCACTAATGACTAAATGCTAAACACCACAGACAGTCATCATGTACACTCAGTTCTAGATGCAGGGAAGTTAGAGGAGGTCCAAACAGTCAGTAATTTTGGACTGAATCCTGCCACAGCAGGAGCGATTATAAAGAGCTACCTACACACTAATGATGACAGGATGATTAGCCTGTCAGCACGGAAGGAACAGTGCTTCACAACACAATTTTGTAAAGAGGAACTCCAGCCAAGCTGTAATGTGAACACTATCCTTATTATTGGGCGTGATGGACAGCTTCATTGCTTCTGGGTTTGGAAGGAATGTTGTGATTGAGAGAGATAACATCACGGATTAAAAGGAATGTCATGTTCTCTTTTGATCTGTGGGGTGATGGTATTAGTTAGGACGTCAGTGCCAAGAGCACCTGTGAGAGCTGGTAATAAGCCATTCGGAGCTTTTTTTCGACTAATTTCGATGTAGTTTTCAGACTCTCTGATTGGACTGAGATTAGCTGGTGGAATCAGGTAAAATCTTATCCTGGATCATGTGCTTGAAGGTTTTAGAGTGGGGATATAATGCATCGTTTTGGATAGATAGATGATGGATGGATGGTTAGATAAACTTAGGTAGTACAGTATTACTGCGCTTGTTGTAATACGTTATCGTTTCTGTAGGAACAACTAACACGGTTGGATGCTCCACGTTAAAAAAAAAATTTTACTTGTTGATATGGTGAGGTTTTCTGTAAGATGTTTATTTATAGACGCATTTATGGAAGGAGCCTCAAGTGTCAGCACTTTTTAACAATCAGCTTAAATTTAAGCTGCAGCTTAAATTTCACCAACATGGGAAAATCCGCGATGGATGCATCTCGATCAGCTCCCTAACTCCCTAGGTTATGAATCAATATATGGTGTACATGAGTTTGGGGACTGGTAAGGACCCTAGCTCACTACACATTGGGACACTGATGACTCAATTTCCCGTGACATGACTACGTACTCTTGTTGTAAAACATCACCAAAAATTAAAAACATAAAAATATTTGCGTTTTATATGTCATATAAATTTGTTAGCTTAATCACACGCGTTTCTGTCATGTTACGTCAAGCAGGATCATATGCTAGCTAGTGGATTTAAAAAAAAAAAAATCATTAAACACCTAAAATTCGTTAGACTCAACCAAACCATAAAGTTAAAAATTGCTAACGTAAGTAATCATTTGAGAGCTACAACAACAATAACAAGCTATTTACATTTGTAGACAAAGTTGGCTGAGAGTTCTCCCCCTCCCCCCCCCTTTTTTTTCAAGCTGAGACGCTTCAGAAAACATGACGTCATTTCCAGTAAGGGAACATAGTGAGCACTGATGCTCCCTGGTTTTTGAGGTGCATTGTGGGACGTTCCAGTGCACTGGAATGATTTTGCGATTGAGATAGTCCTTAAAATGGCCGACTCCCTGATCAGTGCCCTGACTAATTGAGACACGAAATCAAACGTAACTATAAATGGATAAGAAGTACGTCATATTGTTTGACATAATAAAAAATGGAAAATTGCTGAGGTGTAAGAAAAATAAAACACTTTAGGATGTGCAGAGTATATGATTAATTAAACATTACTATACTGGGCAATTTGTAACGTCTGTTTTTTATGACTGATTTTGTTCCCTTCCCAGCACCAGGTGTAAATGTAGCACGATGCCGTTTTGCTCTGATATATATAGCCAGTGTTGCCAGGTGCGTGGTTTTCCAGTAGAATTTGGTGACTTTTTAGCTGCTGGACCTACATGAAAGAACTACTCAGGCAAACTGCATGTATTAATATGTCTTACCAATCTTGGAATTATGTCACGATCGCAACCAAATTTCGTCTGCTGAACATGATTTGTTAATGACACTGTCGATTTTGTCAAAATTAATAAGTGTCAAAATGTTACGAAACACGGGGGGGAGGAGGCTGGATGCAATCGCTGGGGAAAGAGTAGTTTATTAACGAAGAGTGGAAAACACAAAACAACACCAGGGTCCAAAAACAAACAATAATCCACAAGAACAGAAGCGAGTATAATCCAACATGAGGTGAGACATAAATCCACAGTGCACAGAAGGTAATCCAATATAATAACGAGGCAAGGTAATAATCCACATAGACACAGTACAAGAAAACAAAAGAAAGCAAACACATGAACGAGGCTATGGTCTTTAAACTATGGTCTTTGAGCTATGGTATATGGACGAAGGGCGAGAGAAAACGAGACGAGTGCAGCACAGCGCATACAAACACTTTACTCAATTTCACCTAATACTCCGCGTCGAGGCAGAGAAACACAGGGGTTTAAATAAGGAGGGTTAAACACAGCACACCTGAAACTAATAATGACATTAAATGATAAACCAAAGAACAAACAGGGGTGGAGACATGACACAAACAGAGGACCAATAAACACACAGGAGGCGGAGACATGACGTGAACCAAAACAAAAGCACATGGTGAAGAAAACAAAACCAAAGTCTGTGAATGAGAATCGCGCTACTCGCTGTCCTCAGCGGCAGCGCGGAAAAGGGAATGCGGAAGTGAGTCGCTTCGCGAGCGACTCCGAGTGCGAGGGGTTCTCTAACACAAAATCAATTTTATAAGAATTAGTTTATTTTGTACACAGTAGTCTTTTTATTAGGGGAAAATCAGTTCAAATGGCATGTTAGTCGTATTAATGCCATATTAATAATGAATTAATTCACACCATTGAGAACTTCCTTAATTAACATATTTACCTCGTTTTTTCGTTTACTCTGTAGTTGAACATTTCCACCATTTCACAGCGGCTTTTAAGCTACAATTTGCGACTCATGCTGTCCACACTTAGTGTTAGGCTGCTCTACTGAAAGATGTCTCGCCAGTAATGCTCATTGTTATCATGATAAGAGCCCTCGCTGGGCAGCTTTACCTATGCTCTTCGAGCTTTTGTGAGATTTTCGACATGAAGAAGTAGGACACGCTCTCACAAATGCATTTGAGACTCTCGGGTGAGCTTCTGCAGCAGTGGCCGAACAGCAGGTGATTTGTAAACAGCTTTATTACAGCGCACAACAAGGTGTGAAGCCGTGGTACATTTCTATACACACCTGAGGACAAAGTTTTCGACCATTAATCCATGACCTATATACGTCAGCATTGCACAGACATATTACTCTTGTGTGAATGGCCTGGCCTTCAGTGAACTGGAATGGCTCATCTGACGTTCAGGGCACGTGTTTTTTTGCACGATTTTTTCCCCCTCTTTGCCCAGTTCAAGGATGAAGCAGTGCAGAAAGATTTAAATTAACAATTTAAATTAACAACACACATAAATAAAAAAAGGAAGTACACCCCTACATTTATCACACCTTCAAATCCATAAAATTAGAATCAGGTGTTCAAGGTTGGGTGCCAGTGATTAGAACCTGCTTAGGGAGTGCAGGTGGAACCTGTCTTATTTATACCCCTCTCACATCTAGTGTCTGGTGTTCCCTTTGTTATTGAGGTGTGTGGTGTCATCATGCCAAGATCTAAAGAGTTCTATAAGGCCTTCAGAAAAAATTATGTGGATGCTTTCGAGTCTGGTAAGGGATTTAAAAAGATCTCCAAATTATTTGAAATACATCATTCCACTGTAAGGAAAACCATCTACAAATGGTGCAGATTTCAAACGACTGCCAATTTGCCCTGGACTAGCCATCCCAGAAAATTCAGCCCAACTGCAGACCATCTGATGCAAAAAGAAATCTCCAAGAACCCCAAAAGTTCATCACAGGATCTGCTAGTAAGTCTTGCAACTGTTGGTGTCAAAGTGCATGTTTTTACAGTTTGACTACAGTTTGCCAATGAACATATAGGCAAAGACCAGGCCTTTTGGAATAATGTGCTCTGGACAGACGAATCAAAGATAGAGTTGTTTGTCCACAGTAAAAGCAGACATGTTTGGGACTGACCAAAGACAGCTTTTCAGGAGAAGCACCTCATACCAGCTGTGAAGCATGGTGGTAGAAATGTTATGGTTTGGGGTTGCTTTGCTGCTTCAGGGACTGGACAGCTTGCATTCATTGATTCAACTATGAATTCTGCATCATATCAAACAGTGCTTGAAGATAATGTGAGGCCATCTGTCCAAAAGTTGAAGTTGAACCGAAAGTGGACTTTTCCACAGGATAATGATCCTAAGCGCATTAGCAAATCCACCAAGGAATGGCTAAAAATGAAGAAATGGAGGGTTATGGAATGGCCTAGTCAAAGCCCAGATCTAAATCACATTGAAATGTTGTGGGGGGATTTGAAACGAGCAGTACATGCAAGAAAACCCTCAAACATCTTGCAACAGAAAGAATATTGCATGGAAGAGTGGTCAAAAATTCCAGCACACTGATGTCAGAGACTGGGGGACAATTATGCAAAACATCTACAAGAAGTTATTGCTGCTAAAGGGGGCAATACTAGCTTCTGAGGCCAAGGGTGTACTTACTTTTTCCACAGAAGAATATCGCATCTATTGATATTCCTGTTTAATAAATAATTGAAAAATCAAATGTTTGCTTGTCCAAATATGTCAAAAAAGCCAACAGTTTCCATGGGGTGTACTTATTTTTCACATGACTGTATATATACTGATCAGCCATAACATTACCTGATAGGTGAAGTGAATAACATTGATTATCTCATAACAATGGCACCTGACAAGGGATGGGATATATTAGGCAGCAAGTGAACAGACAGTTCTTGAAGTTGATGTGTTGGAAGCAGGGAAAATGGGCAAGCATAAGGATCTGAGCGACTTTGACAAGGGCCAAATTGTGATGGCTAGACAACTGGGTCAGAGCATCTCCAAAAAAGCTGTTGGGTGTTGGGGGTCATGGGATCCCAAGGCTCATTGATGCGTGTGGGGATTTACACAAGATTAGGTTAACGTTATGGCTGATCGGTGTAATTGCATTTTTAGAAAGGAACAATAGTAAATTGAGTGCAAATCCAATCTGCATTTGAATATACTGAAGAGAAGAAAAATCTAAATTAATAGTAAAGTTTAAAAGAAATTGTCATGCATGCACAAATCATCTGTTGTTTTTTTTCCTACGATTTCTTTTTTTTTTTTTTAACTGGTGGGTGATAACCCTAATATTGGCTAGGTGTAGGTACTATAATACTACCATTAATAACTACCATTAAAAATTGCAACTTGGTGTAATGGTTTAAATGTTTAGTAAACTGGCTAAGCTGTAATTGACCTTAAGTTTGACTGAATTTTTAACTGGCTTTAGGTGATGATTGGTGGGAGATGCTAATCGTTTGTGGGTGATGGATGACTTTACAAGTTTAACCTGAATGTGATCTGCTACACTAAAGATCCTCCAGTATGCCTGAACAGACATGAATGTTCATTGCACGCCCAACAACAATTCAACACTCCACTGAATGCTAACTGATACGAACGTCTCACTCACACACACACACACACACACACACACACACACACACACACACACACACACACACACACACTCATTGATCTGCTATTGACCCTGAGACTAAGTGACCTGGACCAGTCCAGTCTATGACATTGTGTTGAAATGGGATGTACACACACACACGTTTTATGCTCCTCTGGAGCTCTAAGGTAGGCACTTCCTTCTATATGATGAGCTTTGACAAGGTTGGCTGCTGTTATGTATTTTTAACCGACTTCTGACACACACACACACACACACACACATACACACACACATGAAAGATAGATTCCTGGCTTCTTCTGCCAGCTTCTCTCAGAGAATGAGAGAGATGCAGCCGTTATCCGAACATCTCATTTAAAGTCTTTCTTTTAATACAAAAGAAAATGACAAAGTAAGAGATTCAGTCCTGAAGGCATGTGTAGTTTTATGCAGCACCACAGGCCTGCGTTAGTCCCTCTTCATAAATATTGTGTGTCCTGTGATGCTCATAAGCGGATGCTGGAAGGAGAACTTTTATGAGTTTCGGTTATTGTAGTGTCATCTCGCATTAGCTGGTTACCTCTGCAGTAACCTCAAACTGCGCTTTTATATCATGTTTTATATGCACATTTTATACGCATAGAGTCATAACAGCTCATCAACTTTATTGAAAAACTTGTGCGTTATAATACTGAAGGAGGGCGAGGTAGGGTTTTATTTTAATTGTGAATAATGTCTGTCTGTCTGTTTTTCCTTCTCTCTTTATTCTCTCACTTAATTTTTAACCCAGCATGCATAAAACCTGGAGAAAAATACAGTGTGCATCATGGACCACATTATATTGTGGATGGTTTATATACAAGTGACCCAAAAATAGTCAAAGGGTTTTTAGTATTGTTTCTTAAAAACTAGTACAAATTTATCTAATTATTTTCCTTAAGAATGATTACTCATTAATATGACAGTCCCTCCTGGATTTTGTGAACTCTGCAATATTCGGAGGAGCTTGCAATTTTTCAAAATTACCGCAGATTTTCTGCAGATTTGGGCCAAGACGCGTCATGTGATGTCATCACAGCACGCATTCAGCCAAAGCCCTCTTTGATTCATGTGCATCAAACATGAGTATAGCTAAAAGGTCTCATTTACCAACAAACATCACTACGAAAGACCGTGCAAAACAATTTTGTGCAATTGCATTTTCACCAGTTCAAGCAGTTTTATGCACAAAAAGCACTCCGCAAGTTGCATTGCAAATTGAGGTTGGAGGTGGAAGCCATATTGTTAAGGCTTCTGTCCATTAAAACTAACTAATCTTAATACATGGGGTCCCTTGCCTGCTTCTCTCCCCATGTGTAAGAATATGAGGAGGTGATCTTTAAGGCTTCTGTCCATTAAAACTACCTAATCCCACTACAATGGGTCCCTGGCCTGCTTATCCCTGTTCGGAGGCTTGCCCCAGGAAGCATTTGTTGTTTGATTGTACAGTTAGAGCAGTTGGTTAGAGGTTGGATAGAAGTGGTCTTTCAGAGAGGATGATGGTATTTTGACCCCAAAGTTTAAGAATATGAGTTTAAGAATATGGGTAGGTGATCTTTAAGGCTTCTCTCCATTAAAACTACCTAATCTCACTTCATAAGGGTCCCTGGCCTGAACTTGGACTAGGTACGGCTTCATGTTGTGGTCCCATTGTGTTTTCCAGCTAATAGCTCCCAGCTGTAGTCATCAAAAAAATCAGGCGGAAACCCTTCTATTTCAGTGTGTTCAAACTTCTATTACTCAATACCAGTAGCACTTACAGTGATTCTGACTTCTGAGTGTGAAAAAACTTTAGAGTGTCACCTTTCAAAAGAGACCAAACCATGCATGTACTCCAAATGGTTCAAGAACAGCTTTAATTTTACTTTGGGTATGCCTTGGATAGGTGTTTTTATTTTACAGAATTGTTAAGAGGTTAAACCAAAATTGCAGTGATTATTGTGATCATTACAACTAGGACTATCCATGCAGCAATATACTGGCAATATACTCATGTTTTTCAATTTCAGTGGTCTCATTCATATACACTATATGGCTAAAAGCTTGTGGACACTTGACTATCACACTTATATGTGCTTGTTGAACATCCCAGTCCAGATTGAATCCCCCTTTGCTATTATAATGACCTCCACTCTTCTGGGAGGGCTTTCCAGTAGATTTTGGGGCGTGGCTGTGGGGATTTGTGTTCATTCAGCCACAAGAGCATTAGTGATGTTGGGTGAGAAGGCCTGGTGTCCAGTTCATCCCAAAAGTGTTTAGTGGGGTTGAGGTCAGGGATCTGAGCAGGCCACTCAAGATCTTCCACTCCAACCTTGGCAAACCATGTCTTCATGGAGCTTGCTTTGTGGATGTCATGCTGGAACAGGTTTGGGTTCCTTAGTTCCAGTGAAGGGAAATTATAATACTACAGCATACAAAGACATTGCAGACAATTGTGTGCTTCCAACTTCCAACGTCAGGTGTTCACAAACCATTGGCCATATATCTAGTGTATCAACTTTTATATTTTTCATTTTTAAATGATCACTTTCAGGTCAGGATTCCTCTTGTAGCTAAAAACATAATATGCCACAGTTTAAAATAATGTAGTCCTGAATAAAATTGATAAACTGAGCAACATTTTAGGCAGATTTTATGTAAGTTATTTGGTCATGAACTCAAACTTTTGGTTGCTTGTGTATTTTGAGTTACAGTACATGCATGAGCAAACACACACACCCCATCTTCTTGTAGCAGGTGATTGTAGGTTTGCTGCCCTACAAATTGCTCAGTCAAAAGACAAAGTACATTTAACACTTCAGAAATGCAAACACACACACACACACACACACACACACACACACACACACACACACACACACACACACACACTTACGCTTAGAGTATACCACTATTAGTGACACCAGATTACATGTTTTGTTACAGACTGTTTTGCAGTTATTGG
This sequence comes from Cranoglanis bouderius, assembly GCA_023630585.1. Taxonomy (NCBI): domain Eukaryota; kingdom Metazoa; phylum Chordata; class Actinopteri; order Siluriformes; family Cranoglanididae; genus Cranoglanis; species Cranoglanis bouderius. The sequence continues at coordinate 20,013,787 of CM042540.1, forward strand.
TGGATTTGCTAATGTTTTGACTGGCATTTGGAGTTTCTTTCATCATGTCTGGAATTTGGAATCTGGAATTTTCTTGGTACACACACGTAGAGAGAGAGAGAGGGAGCGAGATTGTAGGTCCGAACATATGAATCCTTTAAAAACACATTTATTATTCATTGCTTTCCAGCAGATATGAGCTCAGCTTAGAGCTGTTTTAAAAGAGTAAATACCTGTTGAAATGTGGCTTCCCCAGACTGAGAATCATGGGCAGGAAAAAGATTTTGAGAAGCTCCTCATTCACTATGAAGTGACAGAGCAGTTTTTCTTCAGTTATCAGGGTAAAGATGTTGATCTGGAATAGTCATGGGATGGCACCACACAGTATCATGAACAAGACAATATCAAGGTTCATGGTTTATTCTGCTGGCAAACTGCTATAATATTTAGTAATAGAGATTTGTTGGAGTGGTTTGCTCTTAACTATCCATACTCCATCAGAACTGAATATATTATATATAGTCTTGAACATGAAGCTGAAATTTTTATCTTTTTCCTGAAATCCGCAAACTGACGAATTGTCTAAAAGCAGCTACAAAATTGGCAAAATTGCCTAAGGTTTCCTTCTGATGACTCTTCCATGCAGATCGTTATCTCCAGATGTTATTGCACAGTTACTTTATATTCGATGAACTTGTAGAATAGAAAAAAATAGTAATTATGACACGTGCAAAAGTTTGGACACCTGTTCAGTTGTAAAGTCTCAGAACGTGACTCTCCAGGCCTTAACTGACTCATTAGGACTCATTAGGCAGGTCAAGAACTGTTCCAACAATTGCAACGTAATATATCCTCTGACTCTACCACAAGCACCTCTAAGTGAAAATGAAGTTTCATAGCAGAGGAAGCCTATATGTAGATACTGTATCAAAGCACTTCCAGGAGGTCAAAGCAAAATCCCCAAATGACACTAAGCATCTGCAGGAAGGTTTAGCTGACACAAGAGTGGTGGTGCACCATTCTACTCTGCACAAACATAATCTGCATAGAAGACTCATCTAAAGGAAACCTTCTGTAAACTCATCAAAAAAGTGATGAAAATCAACAAAACATGTCATTTGGCCAGCGGTTGCCCAAACTTTCGCATACAACTGTATGACTATGAAACGGTCTATTATTATATCACCATATACAGGTGCATCTCAATAAATTAGAATGTCGTGGAAAAGTTCATTTATTTCAGTAATTCAACTCAAATTGTGAAACTCGTGTATTAAATAAATTCAATGCACACAGACTGAAGTAGTTTAAGTCTTTGGTTCTTTTAATTGTGATGATTTTGGCTCACATTTAACAAAAACCCACCAATTCACTATCTCAACAAATTAGAATACTTCATAAGACCAATAAAAAAAAACATTTTTAGTGAATTGTTGGCCTTCTGGAAAGTATGTTCATTTACTGTACATGTACTCAATACTTGGTAGGGGCTCCTTTTGCTTTAATTACTGCCTCAATTCGGCGTGGCATGGAGGTGATCAGTTTGTGGCACTGCTGAGGTGGTATGGAAGCCCAGGTTTCTTTGACAGTGGCCTTCAGCTCATCTGCATTTTTTGGTCTCTTGTTTCTCATTTTCCTCTTGACAATACCCCATAGATTCTCTATGGGGTTCAGGTCTGGTGAGTTTGCTGGCCAGTCAAGCACACCAACACCATGGTCATTTAACCAACTTTTGTTGCTTTTGGCAGTGTGGGCAGGTGCCAGATCCTGCTGGAAAATGAAATCAGCATCTTCAAAAAGCTGGTCAGCAAAAGGAAGCATGAAGTGCCCCAAAATTTCTTGGTAAACAGGTGCAGTGACTTTGGTTTTCAAAAAACACAATGGACCAACACCAGCAGATGACACTGCACCCCAAATCATCACAGACTGTGGAAACTTAACACTGGACTTCAAGCAACTTGGGCTATGAGCTTCTCCACCCTTCCTCCAGACTCTAGGACCTTGGTTTCCAAATGAAATACAAAACTTGCTCTCATCTGAAAAGAGGACTTTGGACCACTGGGCAACAGTCCAGTTCTTCTTCTCCTTAGCCCAGGTAAGACGCCTCTGACATTGTCTGTGGTTCAGGAGTGGCTTAACAAGAGGAATACGACAACTGTAGCCAAATTCCTTGACACGTCTGTGTGTGGTGGCTCTTGATGCCTTGACCCCAGCCTCAGTCCATTCCTTGTGAAGTTCACTCAAATTCTTCAATCGATTTTGCTTGACAATCCTCATAAGGCTGCGGTTCTCTCGGTTGGTTGTGCATCTTTTTCTTCCACACTTTTTCCTTCCACTCAACTTTCTGTTAACATGCTTGGATACAGCACTCTGTGAACAGCCAGCTTCTTTGGCAATGAATGTTTGTGGCTTACCTAGTGAACCAAACTGAGAGACCATTTTGAAGGCTCAGGAAACCTTTGCAGGTGTTTTGAGTTGATTAGCTGATTGGCATGTCACCATATTCTAATTTGTTGAGATAGTGAATTGGTGGGTTTTTGTTAAATGTGAGCCAAAATCATCACAATTAAAAGAACCAAAGACTTAAACTACTTCAGTCTGTGTGCATTGAATTTATTTAATACACGAGTTTCACATTTTGAGTTGAATTACTGAAATAAATGAACTTTTTCATGACATTCTAATTTATTGAGATGCACCTGTATTCTTAGACTACAGCCATTTTTTTTTTTTTTTTACATGATCTTTACAGAGAGCCTAGTTAATAAGTTTGGAATGTTAATAAAACTTCTGTAACTATTTCATATTTCCTTTCAAGCTGGTCTATAGGCACATTCTTCTGAATCTGAAACCTGCATATCAGCTCCTATGTATCCTTACTGTCTTTTCTTTCTTTCTTTCTTTCTTTCTTTCTTTCTTTCTTTCTTTCTTTCTTTCTTTCTTTCTCTATCTCACTCTGTCTTGATTTGAATCTGATGAATGATGAAAGAATTCTTTTGCTGTGCAATTCTGCGAAGAAATGAAAACTCCAGGCCTACTGTGTGTGTGTTCATTTGGTATGACAGATTGAGGGGAAGCAAGGTCTCACTGGACGTAGCTGTCTATTCTGTTTTTAACTGAGGCTCAGTTTTAGTAGGAAACTCTTTATTTCATTATTACAATATTACACACACACACACACACACACACACACACACACACACAAACATTTGCACTATCAAAGCATCGTTGAAACCTCCCTTATTCAGTATAGTCATACACTCAGTGGCTACTTCATAGCGTACACCTACCATAGAGATGCACTTTCTATGTGTACAATTACTGACTGTAGCTGACCTGCTGCTATGCACATTCCAACATTCTATCAGCCTCACTCTTCCCTGTTTATCAGGAACCATCTGGAGCTTTATTTTGATTCTAATATTGTATTTATATTTCATCATATCAGTGCTCAATAATAATGCGACAGCTTTTTGTTTTCTGAACTGGCACTGAATGATTGACATCTGCGTCTCATAGGTGCATTAGGCTAGAATTAAAATTTGGCAACATCAGGTCTCCAACTTTTAAATAGGTGGAGCTGAATAAAATTTGAATGACATTTTCACTCCTTGAGCCGGCCCCATCTAGACAAAACTCCGCCCCCAGAACCTACAGTGAGTCAAGTAAAGGGTGTAGGGGAGTGTCTATAAAATGACTGACAAGAGATACATCCAAACATAAGCACTCTGGACTATAATACATTTTTCCAAACAGGTTTTACATATTTTTTACTTATAAGAAATAAAAAATATTGACTATTGCACCGTTACTTATCAGTCCTTCATGGCCTAACCTATACTACTGAATGACTGGATATAGTTCAGTCCTCCCTTTGGTATAATCAGGCAATCAAATCTGTCAGAAATTAGTGAAAGACCATTGGCTTTTGAGTTGCTATGAAACCGACGATCTGTAGGTTTAGGTTAAAAATATTGCTTAGCAGCACAATATGTGTATCCAAAGTCAGTGTGTTATCTATGAAGGTCGTTGTATACAAACAGTTTTAAACACACTTTGATGGCCATAATACTCCTAGATGTCGCCAAGGTACTAACAGTGTCAACATTTCCTAACCATGTAAGGTATGTTAAGCTGAAAGGAATGCAAATAAGTAATAAAGCAGAGACAGTAGTGCAAATATTCTGCCAATAAACAAATCAAATCTTAAGCACAGGATTATGGGACAACAGAAGACACATGTATGGTGACTTAATGAATTATCTAGATTGAGGAAGCTTAGCAAGCATCATTACATGCAAATATTGTATTTTTTTGCACATTACTTGGTGCCTTTCTGCCTCCAGGCAGCATATTTTTTATGTTTCAGACACACCCCATATTGAGCAATGTAAAGGACATTTGGGAATGAAATTATCAATATTAACATGGCGTATTGAGAGCCATAATAGCATTAGATACAAAGCTCTTCCCAAAACTTTATTTGCTTGGTTACATGGAACTTCTTAAAGTCTGTGTTATCCTTATGTATTTTTTTTTCATACGTCTAGACCACCAGCTTTTTTATTACTTTGTCCCACTTCCACTGTTGGAATACTGTATGATCTTCAGCTTATTGCTGTGAGTCAGAATTATAGATGCATAAGGTACCAATTTTTTTCCCCAGATCAGGTACAAGTACTTGTTTTTGGTACTCGATACTGATCGTGATAATGAAATGAGTACATCGAGTATGAAAAATGATCTACATAGCATTAAGCAATCTGGGCAGTCAAATGCATGTGTCTTAGTGCTCAGTGCTGACAGTACTGCAGTGCTCTCACATATAACAGATTCCCTGCATGCTTGCTTCAACTGCTCCATGCTCATGAAAACCTTTATATGCATGCAGTTCACAGCAGGGTGTCGATGCATCCCTAATAAGAACATTAAAATAATAGGTTAATAATAATAGTTTAATAGGAGCCATAATGAAGTCATCGGTATTGGTTATTATTATTATAAAGCTAAGCTTGTTGTAGGTCTAATACATTTCTAAAGAGCATGACACAGTGTATAAAAAGGGTAACTGGTCATATTAAAGTGTCACAACAGTGTTATTATTTTATTTTCCCAATCATCCATATGCAGCTAGCATTAGACAGAGAAAATGGTGTCAAAGCAGCTCTATCCATTAGGTGCAGAGCAATGAAATAAGAAGCACCTAGAGAGTGAAGTGGCAGAACATAATACATGTTTTTATCTCTAATGCAAATTATATTCAAAAATATATCTACCTATTGCCAATACAGGACGCAGAGTATATACACAGTGCTAGTGGATAGAAACACCGGATATAAACAGACTATGTGCAAAGTAAAAATATAAGATGTACATAATACACACATAGATGCCTACACAATGACAGATTATCACAATACAGGGACTAGTCCTATCATAATTGTGTGATTTCAAATATATTGCAACATATACAGTACTGTAGCAATATTTTATTACTTTCTTTATTTCAAGCTTCTCTTTGCATTGTTCTGGCCCAGAAATTTGAAATAGCAACCAACAAGGACAACATAGTTTTAACAGAGGAGCTGAGGAAGGTAAAGGGTGTATGTTACAAATTACATACTGCTGTTTTAGAGAATCATGTACTGTATATAATGTAATCGATCAGTCAGTGGTGGTTTCATAAACTAGTGAAACAAGTCAAAACTAGACTAAACAAATCAGTCATGGTCACATGACTGAAAAACCTAGAAGCTGTCCTAAATAGGACTTAGTAAGGATTTTTTTATACCCCAGCGCTGTTGAATTCTTGAATCTGTTTGATTACCTGTCAGAAGGTGTTGATTAATTTCCTATAACAGCAGCAGTTCTATATTTAAAATTAGCATATATATATATATATATATATATATATATATATATATATATATATATATATATATATATATATATATATATATATATATATAAAAATGTGCTTGTTTCAGTATGTTATAGTTTCTATAGTAACAAAACTTGCAGGGACTTGTATGGTGGATGCGCATTAAAAAGAGTAGCAAGAGAGGCTGGTGATGGAACAGTTGTTTATAGCTGTTATAATAGGAACTAGCTTGTTTCATGGGTGTTCCATAACATTAAGTGTAACTATAAATGGATAAAAAGTATGACGTTGTTCTTTAATAACTAAAAAAAATGTTAGTGTTGGCTGTTACGATACCAGAAGCAGGCTGGACACAGTTGCGGTCAAAAACTTCGTCACTTTATTCAGCATACATGTGAAAAGGACACAGGGCAAACAACAGGCTTTTAGAAGGCTTCGAGTCTTAGCAGGATATTGAAGCAGAGCTTGTACACACTCTCAAAAGTATTAGCGCTAGCAGTACAAAAAACACACACTTAACCACGGAAGGAAAAAACGAACAAAAACAGCATCCAGCAATGAACCCTTACAACAAAATAGTGGTAATTACAAAAGGTGTGCAAACTATTAGCGCTAACAGAAAATCAAACACTTGTGCAAGTAAACCTATCACCGAGATGTGTAAAATAGGAAGAGGGCTTGAGAGAAAATCGGAATCCAGGGTACTTAGCTTAATGTCAAATGCCGTGAGAATCAGTCCAGGTTGCAGTAGCTCAGTAAGGTTAGATTTGGGAAAAAACAAACAATACTTCGCGTTAGACCTGTAACACAAAAGTCCTTAAATAACGTGTTAGGGAAATAGAAGACAGGTGCGCGGGATTAGAACGAGGGTGATTGTGACCGAGGTAGTGTGTGGGTGTTGTAGTCCCTGGCGGCCATGTTTGTAGGCCGCCGAGCTTGCTGGGAAGTGTAGTGTGGAGTGTGTGGATAAGAGTTCTGGGAATTGAATTCGCGCTTCTTGCGCGACCTAACAGAGCCCCCCCCCAAAGGGCTCACTCCGGGAGCCTCTCCTTGCCTGGGTCGACCTCTGGGTCTAGGTTTTGGGTATTCTGGATGGATGCGGTGAAATTCGTCCACCATTTCAGGGTCCAGCATGTCCTTGGCCGCCACCCAGCTCTGTTCCTCGGGCCCGTACCCCTCCCAGTCAATGAGGTACTGAAGTTTACCTTGACGTCGCCGGGATTTTAGAATCTGATGAATTTGATAGGCCGGTTGTCCGTCAACTTCCTGTGGGGGAGGTGGATTAGAAGGGTTTTGAGAGGTGAGGATGCCTGTGTGGAAGGGTTTCAGGAGAGAAACGTGAAACGAGGGGGAAATGCGCCAGTGTTTGGGGATGGCTAGTCTGTAGGTTACCTCATTGATGGGCCTGATGACTTTGAAGGGGCCGAGATAACGAGGACAGAGCTTCTGGCAGGGATGTTTGAGGTGCAAGTTTTGGGTGGAGAGCCATACCCGTTCACCGGGTTGGTAGCGTGGTGTTACCTGTCGGTGGCGATCCGCCTGGGCTTTTGATTTGGAGGCTGTTTGTTTTAGTCTTCTATGGGTGCTTGCCCAGACCTGTTCACTGCGGTCAAACCATTCGTTTACGGCTGGTGCGTCCGTGGCCGTGGCGTCCCACGGAAACAGAGGGGGCTGATATCCTAGCACGCATTGGAATGGGGTTAGGTTAGTGGCAGAATGGCGGAGTGAGTTCTGGGCGTATTCCACCCATGGCAGGAAGCGGGCCCAATCAGAGGGATTTTTGTGACAAAACGAACGGAGCATTCTTCCGACTTCTTGGTTAACCCGTTCCGCTTGCCCGTTGGATTCGGGGTGGTATCCCGACGTAAGGCTCACATTCACTCCCAATTTACCCATAAAACCGGACCATACGCGAGATATGAACTGCGGTCCCCGATCGCTAACTATGTCTTCGGGGATCCCAAAATAACGAAATACATGTGAGAATATCAGTTCTGCTGTGTGGAAGGCTGAGGGTAGATTGGGCAGGGAAATTAGACGGAGGGATTTGGAGAACCGATCTAAAATAACAAAAATGGTGGTGTGACCCAGAGAATTGGGGAGGTCCGTGATGAAGTCTACTGCGAGATGTGACCAAGGTCGTTGAGGAGTGGGTAGTGGCATGAGTTTGCCGGCAGGGAAGGTTCTGGGTGCCTTGGTTTGGGCGCAGGTGTCACAAGATTTGACCGCCTGTTGTATTTCTTGGGCCATATTGGGCCACCAGTACTTGTGGGACAAAAGGTGGTAGGTGCGTAGGGAACCGGGGTGAGCGGTACCGGGAACCGTGTGAGCCCATCTTATTAATCGGGTTCTATAGGTGGAAGGGACAAATAATTTTGTGGGAGGACAAGCAGACGGTACGTACTTACGTGGGAATTTGTGAAGTAAACTGTCGAATTCCCAGTGCACATTACCGACAAAACAGGAGGGAGGTAGGATGTGGTCGGGTTTGGAAGGTGGTGAATCCCTAGTGTGGAGTCGGGAAAGGGCGTCCGCCTTGTGGTTCTTGGACCCGGGGCGATAAGAAAGGGTAAACTGAAAACGTGCGAAAAACAGAGACCAACGTGCTTGGCGAGGGTTAAGTCGTTTGGCTGTGTGCAGATATTCTAAATTCTTGTGATCAGTGAAAACGGTAAACGGGTGTTCTGCCCCCTCTAGCCAGTGTCGCCACTCCTCCAAAGCTAATTTTATAGCTAGTAGTTCACGATCTCCCACGTCATAATTCTGTTCTGCCGGCGATAGTTTTTTTGAAAAGAAGGCGACGGGGTGAAGTTTTGGTTTTTCCCCTAGACGTTGGGATAATACGGCCCCCACCCCCGCCTCAGAGGCATCTACTTCTACTACGAAGGGACGAGAAGGGTCTGGGTGCTTGAGGATAGGAGCCGTGGTGAACGCCGCTTTGAGTCTGGAAAATGCCCCCTCTGCCTCGTGGTTCCAAACCAGACGGCGAGGACCGCCCCGCAACAGAGACGTAAGGGGTAGAGCAATCGAACTAAAACCCCGGATAAAGCGTCTGTAGAAGTTGGCGAAGCCCAAGAAGCTTTGGAGCTCCTTAATGGTAGTGGGAGTGGGCCATTGTGTTACCGCCGTGACCTTACTTTGGTCCATGGCCACTCCCTCGGGGCTAATGACGTAACCCAGGAAGGTCGTAGTATTGGTGTGGAACTCACATTTTTCTGCCTTTACATATAGTCCATTTTCCAGTAGGCGTGTGAGAACCTGGCGTACCTGAGATACGTGGATTTTGTAGTTGGGGGAGTAAATCAAAATGTCGTCAATATAGGCCACCACGAACTTTCCTAACATGTCCCTCAGCACGTCATTAATTAGGCATTGGAATACTGAGGGCGCGTTAGTTAGCCCATACGGCATTACGAGGTATTCGTAGTGACCTGTTGTTGTGCTGAAGGCAGTCTTCCACTCATCCCCTTCCCGGATACGCACCAAGTTGTACGCGCTACGGAGGTCCAGCTTGGTGAAATATCGGGCTTCACGAAGTTGTTCTAAGGCGGAAGGGACGAGTGGAAGGGGGTAGGGATATTTCACCGAGGCGCGGTTGAGCCCTCGGTAGTCAATGCAAGGACGAAGGCCGCCTCCCTTCTTGGCCACGAAAAAGAAGCTGGCTGCTGCCGGGGAGGTGGAGTGACGAATATATCCCTGTTGGAGAGCCTCCTGAATGTATTCGGACATGGCTTTATGTTCTGCTTGGGACAGGGGATATATATGTCCACGAGGCGGAGTCATACCCGGCAGGAGGTCTATGGAACAGTCATATGAACGATGAGGTGGAAGACCGCTAGCCCTGAGTTTACTAAACACCTCCTTGAGGTCGCTATACTCGTGGGGTATACAGACGGTGGGTGCGTTTTCAGGGCTTTCAACGGATGTAGTCGCGACAGTGAGTGATAAGGTGTTAAGGCATTGTTGGTGACAGAAGGGTGACCAGTTAATTATTTGCTGGTTGGCCCAAGAGATGTGAGGGTTATGTTTTCTCAGCCACGGTAAGCCCAAAACCACGGGGTATCGGGTAGACTTGATAACCCAGAAGGATAATTCTTCGTGGTGGAGAGCGCTGACCCGAAGCCCCAGGGTGTGTGTGTAGCGGGTGATGTTTCCGATGGGCGTACCGTCGATGGCTTGAATCTTTAGTGGTTGAGGTAGGGGACGAGTGTCTAGGTCTAGCTGACACACTATTTCCTCGTCGATGAAGTTGCCCGCTGCTCCGGAGTCGAGCATGGCTGTAACAAGAGTACAGACACCTGAATGTTCAAGGTAGACGGGTAGAGTAAAAAAACATGAAGTAACATCAGGAATCTGACTCACCGGGGTTGAACGGGTGCGTTGTCCGCCCCTCGTCGGAGGTATGCTTGTGGGGCAGACAGGGCAGGAATGAAGAGAGTGATCAGCGCGGCCACAGTAGAGACACAGATTCTCTCGGCGTCTCCTTTCCTTCTCTTCGGGGTCCAGTTTAGCATGGCCGATCTGCATGGGTTCGTCGCTAGCGGGGAGTCGGGTTGATTCAGGGTGCTGAGATGAATGCCTACGGCTGTAGAGAAGTTGATCGAGGCGAATGGCGAGATCAATTAACGAATCCAGGTTAAGAGGCTCATCGCGGCAGGCCATCTCAGTGATTATGGCGGGATTAAGGCCCTGACGGAAGACCGCTTTTAACGCCACGTCATTCCAGCCGCTACCCACAGCGATAGTCCGGAATTCTAACGCGTAATCCGCCACTCGAAGTGAGCCTTGCCTCAGTGTTAGGAGCCGTTCCCCGACTTCCTGGTGATCGGGGGCGTGGTCAAACACCCGCCGGAACATGGAGACAAAGGTGTCATAGGAAGCAACCGTTTCTCCCCCTCGTTCCCTTACTGCCGCCGCCCACCTTAAAGCCTTGCCTGTTAATAAGGAAATGAATCGCGCCACTTTCTCATGATCCCCCATTTCCCCACAACAGTCAAAGTATAAGGAGCATTGTAAGATGAAACCCTTACATAATCCAGTGTCACCGTTGTACTTATCGGGTACGGGCATAGGCAGTCGAGGTGTAGAAAAGGATGTGGGAGCGGCGCGCTGCGTTGCTGTAGCCGTGACTTGAGAGAGAAGTTGAAGACTCTGATCCATTTCTCCCAAGCGTTGTTGTTGCGCGTTGATAATTTGACCGTGGGCTGCGATTGCGTGACGAATTTCTTCCGCTGCGTCCATGTCGAGGCGAAGTATTCTGTTACGATACCAGAAGCAGGCTGGACACAGTTGCGGTCAAAAACTTCGTCACTTTATTCAGCATACATGTGAAAAGGACACAGGGCAAACAACAGGCTTTTAGAAGGCTTCGAGTCTTAGCAGGATATTGAAGCAGAGCTTGTACACACTCTCAAAAGTATTAGCGCTAGCAGTACAAAAAACACACACTTAACCACGGAAGGAAAAAACGAACAAAAACAGCATCCAGCAATGAACCCTTACAACAAAATAGTGGTAATTACAAAAGGTGTGCAAACTATTAGCGCTAACAGAAAATCAAACACTTGTGCAAGTAAACCTATCACCGAGATGTGTAAAATAGGAAGAGGGCTTGAGAGAAAATCGGAATCCAGGGTACTTAGCTTAATGTCAAATGCCGTGAGAATCAGTCCAGGTTGCAGTAGCTCAGTAAGGTTAGATTTGGGAAAAAACAAACAATACTTCGCGTTAGACCTGTAACACAAAAGTCCTTAAATAACGTGTTAGGGAAATAGAAGACAGGTGCGCGGGATTAGAACGAGGGTGATTGTGACCGAGGTAGTGTGTGGGTGTTGTAGTCCCTGGCGGCCATGTTTGTAGGCCGCCGAGCTTGCTGGGAAGTGTAGTGTGGAGTGTGTGGATAAGAGTTCTGGGAATTGAATTCGCGCTTCTTGCGCGACCTAACAGTTGGCATATTGCTGTGGTATAAGAGGAATAAAACATGTTGGGTCATGTTGTTATTTGAAAACAATCAACTTTTGGGGTGGTAACAGTAAATCATCCTGGGTTAGAGTTAAATTTGGTAGTTTAGACTATTTATATGGCAAACTACAGGTCACAATATATTACAGACCTGGATAGATTTCAAATTTTTTTTTACAAGGTATATATTGAGAAAAAATGAAATGAAAATTCCTCAGATTCTGTGTTGTATTTATCCACTGGTGCTATGGCCTATCTTGGTCTGTACTGTGTACATGTATGGTTTTGCCTCATAAATGAAATCATTGAGATGTAAGTATAGTAAGAGGAGCATTTGTAACATAGGGTGCTTTGAGCTCGACTTATCAACGTGAAAGGAGCTGAATGAAAAGATGTTTAAAAAAAAAGTTTGAAAGGCCAATAACGTCTGTCTGAATTCAGCCACTTGTAGAGAAGAGAAAATTGTTGCTGGCAAAGTGCAGTTATCTCTGTAAAGGCTCTCTATGAAGATAAACATTAAAAGGAAAAATACTACTAAAAGTATTTTGGTTTTGATCCCAGTGTAAATGTCTCTCTGTCTCTCTTGTTCTCAGTCTCTGCTAGCATTTCCGTCTCTCTCTCTCTGTCTCTCTCTCTCTCTCAGTGCTCAGGGGAACTGGAGTTAAAATCAATCTGCAGTATGTCTTGCTGGGTTGATGCTCTCTGAATGACTGCCTGTGTAGGATTAGTGTAATTTATGGCGCCATCAGTGGAAGGGGGAACTCGTGGAGGGAATGGTAGTCTATCAGACTCTCGTCCTTGCTGGACAGGTGTTTGTGTGTGTGTGTGTGTGTGTGTGTGTGTGTGTGTGTGTGTGTGTGTGTGTGTGTGTGTGTGTGTGTGTGTGTGTGTGTGAGCAAGAGAATAAATACAGTATACAGTATAACTTAAATCCTAAGATTTTGAGAGCACATGTCTGTGGAAAAACAGAAAGATAGCAAGAGACAAGCATCCACTCATCTTCAGTAAGCGCTTTATCCTGTTCAGGGTTGCGTTGGATCCCAAGCCTATCCCAGGAACACTGGGTGTGAAATAGGAGTTCACACTGGATGGGATACGATGCACACATGTTCACACACTCATTCACACCTAGTGGCAATTTTGTAGAGCAGACAGTACAAAATATTCAAAGTTTATTCATCCAACTTATTTTGGAACTCATGAATTTGGAAATTCAGGAATGCAGGTTATAACATTATACAGAATTAGATTCTTACCCATTTTTCTCCCCAATTTGGTCACATGCCAATTCCCAACCACCACCCAGATCTCCCCTACCATAAACAGCCATGAACCGGGGAGAGTGAACGCTAACACATGCTTTCTTTGAGACACGTGAAGCTAACAACCCCATCTTTTCAAACTGCTGCTCGTGCTGTGTCACAGGGCAGCATAACACACTCAGAGGAAAGCGCTATCTGCCCTCTTCCGCATAGATGAGCTCACAGATGCCCGCGATTGGCTAGTATTACTATGATAGACAGGGTAGAGAGAGTACACCATCCATCACACCAGTCAGCATGGCCAATTTTGCTCTCTTGACTCCCAACCATGGATGGATTTGGCATTCTTGGTATTCAAACTCGCAATCTCGCAGTGATGGAATAATAAAAATGTATTGCAACAAATAAAATGTGATACAAAGTTATTCCTTAACTTTTTTGCATGCTTGCTGCAGTAATGATCTTAAGGTCCAGGCTGCTGTTTTGCCTAACAGTGGGAATATTTAGAATGTGCATATTGCAGATTGCTCACTGATTGAGAACTTTGTACTAAATATTAGCAACTCATATCAGACTCAGTTGTATTGAGTTTAGATCAAAGCATTTTAGTGTCAAATAGACAGGATGGAAAACTCAGCGTTCGATGTTGATTCATTTCAGATGGTAGGAAAAGGCTTCTGCCAAATTGTTGCTTAGTCAGATAATATCCTGTCCTTTAAACATCGTGATTTAAAATAACATTGAAAAAAAAAAACAAGAAGCTGAATCTAACATGGTTGTAAAAATAATAATAAAAGTTCCACTGCATTGTCAAGCAGAGTACATATTTACCCTGTCCTCCAGCGATGTACAGTATATTTGAAAGGTCCACCATAGCATTATCAATGCCCTAATTGTTCTTGTAGAGAAACTGAAAGATGCAGAGAAAGGTTTGATTGGTACGTCACACTCAAATACACTAAAAATCAGACCAGCTCAAATACGCCAAATACTAGAGTGAGAAAATCTCCCCTGCTTTAGACACTTCATAATACGTGATGTCTCACAGGTGGCTTCATGACTGTGTTCAGATGGATTGGATTTCTTATGCATAGGGACAACAATAGGTTTCTTTCATAAAAGAGACAATGCCCTCAGAGAGACATAGATCAAATAGCATGTATATGATCGGACTAGGCTCTATGGCACAATGTTATGATATCAAAATGATATCAAATTTGTATAGAAATAAAGGGAGCGATGGTTAAGGCTAGGGTGAGAGGCAGGATTTTTAACTCCTTAAGATCCCTAAGATAGACCTTAGAGCCTTAATTGAGCTATTTTATTCCCTATTTATTTCCTAACATGGTGGCGTGCTAAGATCAGGTTGTTCTGGATATAACCCCTTACACCTCGTACTTTTTAACTGGCCAGTCACGTCTTTCTCACTGAAAAGAGGTGTGATTGCGTCGATGTAAGAAAGAGAGCCGAGCAGTGACTCACGGTCTGCACTCAAGCGCCTCGGGTCATATCAAGTGAAAAGCAGGCTGAGCTTGAGGCCAAGCTTGAATCATTTGGTTCTTTCTGTCATAAGAAGTTTCCAGTGTCCTGATTATCTAAAAAGGACTGTTCACATTGCTACATACACATTGCTAAATTCCTTCTCCACATCCCTATCCAATATGTTTTAATAGAGATTACAAACAACAAGTCAGAGTTCCAACATAAAGATCTGGCTAACATTACTACTCTACTAGGCTGTTCAATGCAAAGACCTTTATATTTTAATATTGTCTGTCTTTTATCAGGGTCTTGATTTTGCTGTAAATACAATCCTTTGCATAGTGTAGGTCTGAGATACTTTATTATCACACGAGGACATAAACTAATAATACTAATCTACAGATCCCTGGTTAAAATAACCCAGTATTAACACCAGGGTAATAGTCACTGCTTCCTGCAGGTAGTAGCAGGAAACTGACAAGGAAGGTACAAAGCATGAATACAACCCCTGGCAAAAATGATGGAATCACCACACTTAGAGGATGCTCACCAAGCTACTTGGTAGCAAATAAACAAATAACAGATATGACACAAAACAATTTTTTGTTTAATAGCTGAACATTCTGGCTTCATGAAACATACCTCAAACAAAAATTGTTTTAATTAATGGCATATTTTTTTTCCAGATCAAGTAGAGGAAATTTGGAATCACTCAATGCTGAGGAAAAAATTATGGAATCATCAAAAAAAAAAACAAAAAAAAAAAAACAATATTCTCCTTCAAGCTGGTTCCAACTTTCTCGAATAGCGGTTGACAGATCAGCTTTGCAGGGTGGAGCTTTGTCATGGACCCATTCTTTTAAATTTCCAACTTAAATTTTCAATCAGATTGAGATCCGGACTGTTTGCTGGCCATGTCATTGAGTTGATCTGCCTTTCCTGAAGAAAAGCTTTAACACTCTTTGCTCTGTGGCAAGATGCATTATCATCCTGAAAAATGACTTAATCATCACCAAACTTCTTTTCTATCGATGGAATGAGAAAAATGTGCATAATTTCAGTGTACACCAGTGCATTGACTGTTGAGGTCTCCCCTGGTCCTTTACCTGACATGCAACCCCATATCATACATGAGTGTGGGGATTTTATTGTTTTCTTCAGGCAGTCATCTTTATATGTTTCATTAGAACAGCACCAGACAAAAGTTCCAGCATCATCTCCTTGGCCAATGCAGATTCATGATTCATCACTGAATATCACTTTCATCCAATCATCCACACTCCATGATTGCTTCTCTTTAGCCCACTGTAACCTTGTTTTCTTCTGTTTAGATGTTAGTGCTGGTTTTCGTTTGGCTTTTCTATACGTAAATCCCATTTCATTCAGCCGATTTCTTACAGTTCTGTCACAAACATTGACTCCTGTGTCCACCCATTTGTTTTTCATTTGTTTTGTTGTGCATTTTCTATTTTCATATTACTTTGAGTTTTCTATCCTGACGTTTGCCGTCTTCCTTGGTATACCCATATGTTTATCTTTTATAACCTTCCCATTTTGTTTATACTTGCACCAAATTTTAGATACAGCTGGCTGGGAACAACCAAAATCTTTTGCCACACTCTGTGGCAGATTTCATTCTTGAAGGAGTTTTATAATTCTTTCCATTGTCTCAATTGACAACTCTCTTGTTGGGGCCATGTTTCCTTTCAAAAAGTCCAAGGTTAAGGTCTGTAAGCACTCTTGTAAGGTCTGTAAGCACTCTTTTAAGGTCTGTAAGCACTCTCTTTTACCTGCAGACTAATTTGCATTTTTAAGACTTTGTTTTAGAAATGAAAATTACAAGGTGATTCCATAATGTTTTCCTCAACATTGAGTGATTCCATGATTCTTTCCTCTACTTGATCTGGAAAAAAATATGGCATTAATTAAAATAATTTCATTTAATTTGTTTGAGGTATGTTTCACGAAGCAAGAATGTTCAGCTATTAAACTAAAATTGTTTTGTGTCACATCTGTGATTTGTTTATTTGCTGTGAAGTAAAAAGGCCGGGTGAACATCCCGTAACAAGTGTGGTGATTCCATAATTTTTGCCAGGGGTTGTAGACTGGACCATCAACAGGACCAGATGTCAGACTAGAAGAAGTCCTGCACCAGCCAGAGATGAGGTACAATCATATAAAATTCCCTTTGTTTCCCTGAGTCTTGAGAGGTGAAGAGGATGAAAGTCAGATCCAGCTGGATTTCCACATTACTGAGTCGCCAAGCCAGGGTTCAGCAAAAGTGAATAACAAAGGTTTCTCCAGTCCTTATTCATGATACCTGAGAAACTTTTCATTGAATAGAACGGAACAGAATCTGGTCCAGTGTATTGTTTTTCCTGTCAAATATCCTGATGCGCATTCCAACAAAGGAAAAGGAAGTTCTGGGTCAGCTTTCTGGGCACCCTCCAAGGAAGGGGTTGAAGGCCTTGCTCCAGAATCCAGCTGTGGTAGGACAGAACAGTGACACTGGTACCACTCTCTATGCAGGCTTACATTATTACATTACATTTATGGCATTTGGCAGACACCCTTATCCAGAGTGACTTACATTTATCTCATTTATACATCTGATATGTATAACCCAGTTAAGGGCCTTGCTCAAGCTTGGCAGTGCTGGGGTTTGAACTCATGACCTTTTGATCAGAACCAACCAAGGCTGATTGACTATAACCTCCTGTTACCTCACGTCTTCTTTGAAATATTGCACTCGAACACACCAAAGATGCATGTGTATCCTGTGCCTCGGTGAAAGGATATAAGTTGCCATACCAAGAAGTGGCAGCGGCCTGTATTCACACATAAAAAGAAAGGAACCAGAATATCAACTGGTATTCCAACTGGTAGACCCTATATGGTCAGCCACGAACAGCTGATGTAGTCCAACTGCAAACAGAAGTCTTGGTGTGGCAGGGCATTAATAGATGTAGCCTGTTTCCATCTGGTTACAAACCTTTCATATGTGGCAATGGTGATAGCTACTACAGTACAAGAACCAGAATAAAGCGGCTGTCAGAAGTGGAATGGAAAAATATATGGGGAAATGTAATATAGAGTAGCAGTGGTGGAGTATTGAGCATGGCTCATACTCATTTTCAAGGTTGGTCTTGAATCTCAGTCAGGAAACTGCAGATCAAATGGTATTTTTGGAACACACCAGCTCAGGGATCTGAGCAGGTCCCTGATACAGAATGTCACAGCTCTGTGCCCGAACAAGAACATAAATCAAGTAACACTAAGATCTTGCGCAAGAACATAAATCAAGTAATACCAGAACCCCACACGTGATTAACAGGACAGGAGTTTGTAACCCAGTTACGAAACAGTGTAACCAACCAACAGTGAGGTGGGGGAAAGGTGTTTAACCCCATTTTAACATTAGAGTGTACAGATCCTGTACTGAGTGTTTGTGTGTATCTGTGTATACATAGGAACAGTCATTACTTTTCCTTTCCTACGAGAATAGCGCTACTGTCATAGTAATGAGTCTTGCATATTGGTACGTGCTTTAATTAAGACATGGTGACGGCAATGCATATTCCTTAGCGCTGTGTTCATAGACACGAGGGAGGAGCTAGATGAGCTATTAAATCCTTAATTGCTCAGTGGGTGGAAAATATTGAGTTAATGCCACTGCACTTGTATAAATGACAAATGAATTTTTTTTAAAAAGCTGATCTTAAGAAAGGCTTCCATGGGAATGAGTAATATATGCGTAATGAGACCTGTGTAAGCATTTAGAAAGGATTTTGCCGATGATTAAGCACAGGTATTTATGTGACGTGTGGAAAATGCACAGATGTGTGCGAACACCCAAGGGTATATTGTATGTGTATGATGGTTTTGGCTTATATCTGATATGGCACAAGGCACCATGTGCGTGTTTCTATGCGAGATTGATTTTTTTCCCCCTGAGCACATATTGTTTTCTCTGCTCAGCTCTTTCAGCACGCAAGTCCTGCTCTTTTAGCCTGTCTAATCATGCCAGTCTTCTGAAACATTAGTCTGCTCTCACTTCCCCATTCATGGGCATAGAGACTGGCACTTACTTTCCCTCCGTCTGGCACCAGATACCGGATACCACTCCTGAGAGTTACTTTCCTTTCAGCTTCAACTTGGTTCTGTGTATTGCTCGAATGTTACATCGATATCACTTCCTTTGCATTATTACCATTTTCTGAAGCTGTTTTTTTGGATAAAAATGCCATTTGCTGTCTTTTCAAGGTCTCTAGTTGTAACTGATAAATACTAATTGTGCATCATTTTAACTGTAGAGACATCACATTAAAGGAATACTCCTGCAGTTTTCAACTAACTCCATATCTACAGTTTCTGTAGCATACAGGCCCCTCTGAAAATATTGGAACGGCAAGGCCAATTAATTTGTTTTTGCTGTTAAGTGACTTAAGACATTTGGGTTTGAGATCAAAAGATGAATATGAGAAGAGAGTTTAGAATATCAGCTTTCATTTCCTGGTATTACCGAGGTGTATCCTGTTAGATTGATTGTTTAAACAATAAATAGCTCTGAACGTCTACTCTTGGTTTTTCACAGTTTCACCTGTGAATACTGCATTTGTTTTTAAAAAGAATAAACCAACATGAAGATCAGAGAGTTGTCTATAGGAGAATAGCAATCCATTTTGAAGCTGAGAAAAGAGGAAAAATCAATCAGAGGCATTGTACAAACAATGGGCATAGCCAATACAACGATTTGGAATGTCCTGAAAAAGAAAGAAACCACTGGTGTACTGAGCAACAGAAATTGTACTGAGCAAACAAATGAACTGGCCTTGCCATTCCAGTTGTTTCGGAGGGGAAGGTATGTGACGGTATGGTACCACAGAAATCAGTTTCAGCATGGTTCCCTGTAACGAGTAAAGAACATAAAATCTCTTCAGTCATAATGCATTTACATTGGAAGTCTAAGGGCAGTTGTTTGGGAGTAAATAAAGAATTATGTAAAGCTTTTTTTTTTTTGTAGAGTGCTTTTGTGAATCTGTAGAATTATTGCGCTCTGAGACAACTGCCTGTGCCTTAGTTTCTGGCAAGACTTTAGGGAGAATGAACTAGGATGACTTTTTCAAAGGTATTGTTCAAAACTTTAAAAGTCTATTATGAATAACTACATGAAGCCAGTTTTGATAAGACTGTTTTGTACCTTCCGTTATTCAATCCTTACAGGATTTTGGTGAGTTTTTTAGTGATTGTTGCAGCCAAAAATGCTTGATTTTGCTGTGGCTTTTTTTTCTTTTTCCAAAATTTGTGATGCAACTTGCGGAGCTTTTTGTACATTTTGAAACTACTTGAATAGGCGAAATTGCAATTGCATGAAATTGAAAGTCTTTCGCAGTGATGTTTGTTGGTAAATGAGACCTTTTAGCTGTATTTATGTTCGACGCCCGTGAATCGAAGAGAACTTTGACTGAATGCGTGTTGTGATGACGTCACACGATGCATCTTGACTGTTTATTGTTAATGTCTAACTGTCTTACTTTCAAATTCGCATTATGTAATTGCACATTTTCAATGTTTACTGTTGGATTTCAACAACTGCCCTTAGATTTTGAATTGAGTTTCAAATAAACAGGTTTTTCTCAGTACAGGGACAGGTTGTACCATATTTTCCATGGTAGTGTATGGATGTGGTGGATAGAGATTATGTTCAAAAACACTGGAGTATTCCAGTGGCGTATGTAGCCTTCAATTCTGTTAATCGAATGTGAGAAGCTAAACAAATGTCAGCTTACTGAGAATCCTTATTTACCAAAATGCTACCCAAGTCAAAAGGTAGTAAACAAGTCAAGATAATATTGTAAATTATGATAAATTATGATAAATTATATGTAATTGTTCATATCAGCACTTGCCTGATTCCTAATGCCTTACACACTACCGGCATAGAAATTGAAGATCATCTATATGCTTATTATATATAATGAATCACTTATATTGAGTACTTTTTCTCGCAATACATCTGTGTGTGTGTGTGTGTGTGTGTGTGTCTGTAGATGTGCATGCTTTTACACAAGCCAAAAAAAGAGGCAGTTCAGAGCGACTCCGGTAACAAAGCCACTATTAACATACTCATACTTCTGACAGAGCACACTTGTATTAACACACGCGGACACACTTGCAATTATGCCTTCGTAGGAAAGCACAATGGTCCCCTACAGACTCTTGTCTCTTCGTCTCTGTAATTACGTCTCATTCAGGTAGGACAGATTTAAAAGGTAACTACAGAAAAGCACTGGAGCAAAATGTTCTCCGGCTCATGCGCGATCGAGCTTGACAAAGTGGCAAATGTAAGATATGGCGGAACAGTTCGCGGCGGATTAACTCAAAGTCGGAGGATCAGTGAGGATTTGTGTCATTTCCTTGTTTATTCCTAGCGCATGAGATGTTTTGCTGTTGAAATGAGCATGTCGGAATCCTAGGGGAGGTTTTTTTTTTCCCCACATGCAGATTTCTTGGATGACAGTAGAACAAAATACACGTTCACCTGTTTTTGGAAGCTGTGCGTTTTTTAAATAGGATGCTACAGCAAAGCATAATTGTGTAATTAGAGCTCAGGAAGTGTAAACAAGCTCAAAGCAAAATTTATATATTCATGTGCTGGCTGTTCCTCGAGATTTGTATCGTTGGTACCTTGGCTTCAGTTGCACAAATGCAGGTTGTGTATTAATTTGTCTGTGTAATAACAGTTACAATAAATTTGGAGCTCGGCCTGGAGCAAATCTGGATTTTATTTTTTTTTACTCCATTTCTATATATCTTTCACTTCTGTGCACATTTTATTGTTTTTACCCCTCTTAATGTCTTCCTTATTTTTTTGTAAATGATGGAATCATTATGTTCTAAGTTATTAGTTTCATTTTAGCAACCTGGTTATCCAGTTATTTCAGGATATCTGAATAATATTAAGGTAATCTATAATAAGGTTAATATTAAAAAATATTATATATACAGTATGTGGTAGCCAGGGTAGCCTTCACAAGGTGAGATTTTGACATATTTCTACATGCTTTCCAGAACTGAGACATCTTTCTGCTTTGCATGTATCTCTGTCAGAAGTAAAGTTCTAGCATTTTAGTCTGGGTACACCCGAAAAGTGAAAAGTGAGAAAATTGCATTTAAAGATTTAATTCCAACTGCATTGAAAAACACAAATTCACTGATTGTCTAGAAGCAACTACATTTCATTGATTTCATTTGCATTCAATGTACTATGCAATAAATCCATCCATCCATCCATTTTCCATACTGATTATCCTATACAGGGTCGCAGGAGTCTATCACAGGGGACTCGGCACAAGGTGGGGGACACCCTGGACGGAGTGCCAATCCATTGCAGGGCACAATCGCACACACATTCACACACTTCAGACAATTTGGAAATGCCAGTCAGCTTACAACGCATGTCTTTGGACTGGGGGAGGAAACCAGAGTACCCGGAGGAAACCCCCGAAGCACGGGGAGAACATGCAAACTCCGCACACACAAGATGGAGGCGGGATTCAAACCCCCAACCCCGGAGATGTGAGACAAAAGTGATAACCACTATGTACCACTTTTTTTTTTTTTCATATAAAATTGGAAATTAACAGAAGGTTTTAGAAGTTTGAAACATTTAAAACAAAGAAAATAAATGTTCAATATCTTGATTATTTAATATCAATATTTTCCATGTCTAATTTCTTCTATTGAAGCATGTGTTCAGACAAAACTCCATTGAATGTGATCTAAAATGGACCGTAAGCTTTTACACGAACTTGTGGAGTCCATGTCAGCTCGAGTGCACACTGTCATTAAAGCAAAAAAGGGACATACCAGATACTAAGAAAGTCTGAAATTGATGTAAATATTTCAAAGATTCTATTTTTCACTCAAGTACAGTAGTTGTGAAAAATATATAATTTGTAATGAAGATTGTTGTATTAAATTAGAAAATAGCAAAATAGAAGCATTTTCAATAGTGCTCTCAGACCCTTGGACCCCACCGTATATATTTACTATTCATATATAAAACCAGAAGTATTATATTAATTGAAATTTGACCACACCCAGCCTTGTGCGTAGTATTATTTGCATGGGCTCTGGATCCATCATGCGTGATCACTGAAGATGAGTGAATGAAGAATGAAGGAAGGACTGGAAAATCCTGAAAAACAAAATAGCTTAAAAACTGCATAAATTAAAGATTTAAGCATTTAATATGTCAAGTGTCATTATGTCGATCCTGTAGATGATTGAATGTATGAACACGTGAATGAATTTCATTATACTGTAGTTTGAAATATATTGATCAGTTGGTGCAGAGAGTCTTAACGAAGTGTTGAGGTTAATGTACAAAACATCAGATTTTCACAAACTCAGTGATTAAGTTAAGGCAATCAACATTTTTGTTTAAAATATCTGTCAATACAACGATCTAGCTGTTTATTTGAATTCAAATTGTATATCCAGTTTTCTATAAAAGCTGCTTTGTGACGAGGTCCATTGTTAAAAGCGCTATATACAAATAAAATTGCTTCTGACGACAGCCGATCACATCACTGAGAGTGTGTGATGCTTGCTAGTGTGTGTTTTATGACCTCATCGATCTACATCTGTGTTGCTGACTTGCCTTTTGTGTGTGACGACCTTTATATCGTACCTCATACCTCATTCTCTCTCACTCACTCCCGGTCTGTTCCTGTTTTATGTGCTCGATAGTCAGGTGGTGGGGAGAAAGAGATCTAGAAATTGTAGAGATAGAGAAAGAATAGAGGTGAGATGATAGAGGAGAAGAAGGGCCGTTGGTCCGAATTGATCTAGAGATAAGAGGGTTGCTCTCCAGGTGAAGAGACTTATAGTTCCTGTCTAGCTGTCACTAACACTTGTATTATGCCACGGCAGAGATTGAGTGGACGAGGGAGGAAGGGGGGGGTTGGTAAAGATTCAGTTAACCCCAATCCTATGTCCAGAGATGTTTCGCTTACAACCTGTTAGTGCTGGTGTGGGTGTATGTGTGTGTGTGTGTGTGTGTGTGTGTGTGTGTGTGTGTGTGTGTGTGTTGGACCTGAATTGTCATGTTAGACACACAGAAGAAAAGGAGGAGAACGATAAAGGGGAGCAAATCACGGTGTTGTTTTTCTTTTTTTAGCTGATGGCAGCAGGTTTTATATTTTGTTTATGTGTGTGCACAGACAAATGAGCAGAAGAACATCTGGATTGTGGTGATAGTCACTCAGACATCACAAGAGGAATGAATCAAACAGGTGTGTACAAGAGAGAACAAAATCAAAAAAGGAAAAGGAGGATTAATTAAAAATGCAGGGAACGTAAGATGGAAAAGATGACAGGTTTACATCCCATTCAAAAGAGCAGGATTGTAAATGGACGAGTAAGGGAGATGAGTAGGGGATGAAAAAGCAAACAGGAGTGTTTGCTCTGGGTTCCAATATTGTATGTTGACTTCCCCTCAACATTTCCTCCTTCCTCCACACGCCCCGATCATTCCAAGCGCAGTTCCTTTGCATGTCGTGGCCCTTGGATGCCCAAGGGATTGAGTTCACATGTCTAGGTGTCAGGAGCTGAATTTGCTCGAAAGGCTTTGCAAGTGGAAGGCCAAATGGTTCAGTTTTTCTTAAGTATTTCCTTTGTTTACCTAGCCTACTAGGTTTAAATGTTATAATTTTATTGTGGCAGTTGTATACAGTGTTTTACTATCAAAAAAGCTTTAGTTGTGCTGTCAGTTTAATCTCCGTACCAATGTTGTTGTGGAGAGGTGTGAATTGTTTGGCCAGCAGGGGGCTCACACCCCTCCCCTTTCCCAAAGTCACGATACTCTACACACAGAAACCCAACAGTCTCTGTGTGTAGAGTATCGTGTCCTGACTAATCTTATAACAGACTAGTGGTGATAAAATAATTCATTTGTTTATACTGAATGAAAATGTCTGATAAGTTGATTTCTGAACGCCAGTGTACTGTGAGAAAGAAATGATCTAATCATAATTTTTCCTTCTGGTGTTCTGCAACAAATGGATACCGCTAAGCTAGTTCACCGGTTGGTGGTCCTGTTTTTTTATTCTAAGCCGGTGTCCATTACGAATGACACTTCCTATTTTTTTTATCCATTTATAGCTACATTTAATGTCCACAAAATGAGAAATCCCAATGAAGGCATGCCGGAAACATTATAGCTTTATCTCTGCCTGTTTCAAAGCACTCACACTGAAGACTCCTTCCAAAAATGTTAAATGAATGTGGTGGAGCCACACAAGTCCCTGTAAATTAGCTGTTACTGTATTGTTCTATGGGTGAAATGCTTTTCAAAGGACAGTGTCTGTCTTTCTCTCCTCCCCTCATCTCATCCACACGAGACGAGATATAGTTCAAACTGCTGTGTGTCCTCTATGAATCTTGATTACTAAGCAAAGACAATTGTTCCATTAGGAAATTAGCAAGTTTTTCACTCTCTCTCACTCTCTCTCTCTGTGCCACACACACACATACCTACGTGTTCATATCCCTGTATTACAGATTGATTTCATGCCCCCCCGTGATGCAGATAGAAATGATTTAATACATTATGTAAAGTAATGAAGTGAGACAACTCATTGATTCACGGGAAGGTCAGGACTGAGGTTACAGCCATCATCTCAAGCATCTTTCACACACATACACACATACACACATACGCACAGCTAACTCTGTAACACTGACACCCACCATGACATTAATGAAGGACTTAATGGGATCAGAATTAATGTGGAAGTTTTATTGTGTCTTCTGATTGATGTAATTGATTTGTCCCTGACTAGTAGAGTTCCCTTTCATTCAGTAAACCCTCACCATCACATATATGGGTCTTCTCCAACCTGCTGCACAAAATTGTATAGGATGTCTTGTATGCTGTAGCACAATTTCCCTTCACTGGAACTAAGAGGCCCGAACATTTTCCAGCATGACAATGCGGCTCTGCACAAAGCGAGCTCCATGAAGACATGGTTTGCCAAGGTTGGAGTGGAAGAACTTGAGTGGTCTGCACAGAACCTTGACCTCCCCACTGAACACCTTTGGGATGAACTGGAATGCTTTCTTGATTGACATCAGTGCCCCAATGTTCTTGTGGCTGAATGAGCACAAATCCCCACAGCCAAGCTCCAAAATCTAGTGGAAAGCCTTCCCAGAAGAGTGGAGCTTATTATAACAGCAAAGGGGGATTAAATCTGGAATGGGATGTTCAACAAGCACATACTGTATGAATGTGATTGGTCAGGTGTCCACATACTGTTGGCCACATAGTGTAAGTAGTAGCGAGAGAGACAGAGAGACACAGAAAGCCAAAATACGTCTAGACATATCTTCTGTCAGAATGGACAACCACTGGTTTTGGTATCTTTGGTGTCCACTAAAGTCTTAATAATGTCTTTGATGCACGTTTCCTCATTGTCGCCATTGTGGGTGTGACTAGGCATGATTCAAGACACTGATATATGATGAACTCCACTTCACAGCTCCAGGTTGGATCCTGAGCTCAGGTTCCTTGTGGTCTCACCAAATCTGCATGGGTTTCCTCACACTTCCCAAAAAACATGCCACTAGGTGGATTGGCTACTCTAACCTGCCCCTATCTGTGAATGTGTGTGTTCTTGGTGCCTGGCATCCAATTCAGGGTGTATTCCCACCTCATGCATGCCAGGATGTTCCCAGGATAGACTCTTTACTAGACAGCCACTGGTAACTTCAGTATCTTTATTTTTTTAGTGCACTACTTTCTTGGTGGTGTTTTTTTTTTTAGAAGTCTTTGAGAGTTTCTCCCAGCATATCCTAATCTTTATTAGACACAGATTACATGTAGAGGTATGCCCTTGTGGCACTGAAATTGGATTAAGTATGTGCACACTACACAGACCTGAAGACACTTCAGCTGTGAACTTGACTTCCATCCAACTGGAGTGGGAGCTTAATTGAGAAGAATGAGACAGAGGAGAAGGATCTATTCATCTGTGTGTGAGAGAGGAAGGTAGAATAAGAGAGAGACGTTCATCTTGTTTATCAACAGGTTCTCTTTTTTTGGACTATCCTTCTTTTGCTTTGTCCAGCATGAACAACCAACATGAGCATGAATGAATTTGACAAATTACACTTTTTAATCACCTTAGTTCAGAATGTTGGACATGAGTGTTTGAGAGATGGTTAGCACATGGCATTCAGCTCTCTCCTTGTACAGCCTTGTGAAAGGCGTTCCTCTGAGGTTCATCAAAGGTTCCTCGGATGTTCCTTAGATGTTCTTTAGAGATTCCGTACCTCATTAAGCCTGCAGTGTGGAGATGGAGCCAGGGGCGACATTGCTATTGATCATGGTGTCAACATGGTGATGAAGACCTCTTTAAGTCTGGCAGCGGGTGCTTGGGGAGAGGGAGACTGCAGCGTGGAGTACTTATAATAATGGATCATTATGTCAAGTGCTGAAGTGTGGGTCTCTCCCTGTCTCACTCTCTCCCTTTGATGAAACCTTGCTGAGTGTTATTGCGTTGTTATGCCAAATTTCTGCTGGTCTGTCTAGTCGAGCTTTCATTAGTCATCTGAAACACTAGGGGAATGCACGTTCGATCTTGATAATTGGCTGCTACTAAAATGGCAGAATACATCAATAAACTGTCAAATATATGAGTAGTTTGTGTAGACATAGACTCTTTGTGTTCATTAATGCCATTATGATTGTTCCTTGCAAGATTCTTTTATCCAAGGCAAGAGGGTACAATAAATATAGTTGAGGGTTAAGGCGCTTGTTCAAGGGCCCTACAGTGGCTGAAAATTGTATTCTATGGTCATTTGCTCAGAGCTTGAGCTACTGAGCTACAGTTGCCCACAGCTATTTACTACTGATAAGTTATTTTTCATTTTTGAGATTTTAATAGAGGCTTATTAATGGTGGTTGAGAGATATCATTACAAACGCTACAAAATTTACACAGCACAAAACCAAAATGGACATTTAAAAATTTTGGGAAACAATAATAAAAAATACATCCTCACAGCGATTAGCAGTGCTCCCAACATTGCTATTTGGGAGAGAAAAAAAACCAAAACAATTTTACCACCAAAAACCCCTAGTGTATGTTGGTAGACATAATCTATAACTATATCTGCATTTTTGTAAAACTGCTTTTAACAATGTCCATTGTTAAATAAAATTGAATTGAATTGCTTAATCATAAAATCGTAAAAGGCTAAAAAGTAGACGTTAGCACCTCTGGATTAGGTCGCCATCTGGTTTCTCCTACTCTCTCAACTGTGGTAGAGAAGGATGGGCAATTTCAACTGTTTTTTATTTGCGCCCTTGGTGTGTAGACCCTGTTGTTTTTGACCTGTTTAGTATTTTTCACTTTGGCCATTTTTGAGGTGATTGGCATGCTTGAAAACTCAAAACTTTGGCACAAACTTTAAAAATGGTGGTCATCAAGTTCTGGCAAAAACTTGGACCAGGGCGTGGCATGTGGGCTCATGAAACAGACATTGCTGTACCCTTGGTGCTTGGTCCTGCCAATCACTGCTAGCAGCTATATTTTTCATTATTGTATTTCTATAATATCTTGTATTTGTTTATAGCATAAACACAACAGGCTCTATAAAGTCTAGACTCCCTGCATTTGTGTTGTCAGATTTTGTTTTATGTTTTTGGATTTTGTGTGATGGATATTTTGTAGTGTTGGCCATCTACGTCTCTCAGTCATCATACTTAATGTTCTATTAGTGCAATATGAAACTAAATATGCCATACCAACAGCGCTAGTCTAATTATAATCTGTCTTTTTGTCCTCTGTCCAAAAGAACTGCCTCTCAGTATCGCTACAACAGACCATTAACTATCCCAATTAAAGTGCGAACGTCAACTGCCTCCCCCATCTCTCAGGCCTGCATCGTAATCTCCACGTTTAAGCCCGATAGTCTCCGGCAGGTCATAATTCATCCTGCACAGTCTCAGACTGTCCGACATTTTAAAATGGCTGCTTCAATCATTCGACTATAAATCAAACAAAGCGAAGCTTCTCTGCTTTTCTCTGGAGCTTAGGACACATTACATGAAGGCTGAAGCATGTAACTGTATGCAGATGATGAGTTGAGGAGTTATGGCTTTTAAATGAGTGTTTATTGTAGTTATACTGTGCGGTCATTTGCATAGTAAGCCTCTTTCTTCATGGCTTCCTCTAATATGCAGGTAGTGCAGTCATTAGGAAAACTCAAATGTTATTATAGGAAGAAATAACTTCCACATGGGTTTAAAATAATTTCAGTGGAGAGTTGTTTCATGAAACGAGTGCTTCTGAAGTAAGATGTGGCACAGAAATGTCTTCCAGTAGGGCACAGAACCATATCATTCTGTTTCACGTACTCCTAAAATCCCAATCATGAAAATATTCCAATATCAGGTTTTATATGAATATATTCATCTGGATTTTTTTAAGCATAGGTCTGTGGTTTGGCTGTAAAATTTGATTGCTAGCGTTCTGTCAGGACCACAAACAGGTGACAAATTAAAAAAACAAAAAAAAACAACAGAATAAAGTGTCTTAGTATGGTGTTGGGGCAACTCTGCTGGCAGGATGAACATCATTTGGTGTTCATCAATTGGTGTTGGGGGAGAGCGTCAGTCCAAAATCTCCTCATAGGTGTTCACTGTGTTGGGATCTGGTGAGTGTGAAGGCCATATATGCTTTACATCGTTTTCATCCTCATATACATCATTTTCATCCTCATCAAACCATTCAGTGACCCCTTGTGCCCTGTATATGTCCTGTATATGCACCTGCACTCACTGAGCACTTTATTATGAACACCTTCTCATTCATGCAATTATCTAATCAGCCAATCATGTGGCAGCAGTGCAACACATAAAATCATCCAGATAAAGGCCAGCAGCTTCGGGTAATGTTCACATCAACCATCAGAATGGGGGGAAAATGTGAGCTCAGTTATTTTGGCCGTGGCATGATTGTTGGTGCCAGACGGGCTGCTTTGAGTATTTCCATAACTGCTGATCTCCTGGGATTTTCACACACAACAGTCTCTAGAGTTTAATCAGAATGGTGGAATAAAGAAATAACATCCAGTGAGTGGCAGTTCTGCGGACGGAAACGACTTGTTGATGAGAGAGATCAACGAAGAATAGCCAGACTGGTTCGAACTGACAGAAAGGCTACAGTAACTCTGTTAGAGAGTGTGAGAGCGATAACACAAAACTTAACACACGTGCTCCCCATTCACACCTGAGACCTTGTAACACTAACGAGTCACATGACACCGGGGAGGGAAAATGGCTAATTGGGCCCAATTTGGACATTTTCACTTAGGGGTGTACTCACTTTTTTTTTTTAGACATTAATGGCTGTGTGTTGAGTTATTTTGTGGGGACAGCAAATTTACACTGTTATACAAGCTGTACTCTCACTACTTTACATGGTATCAAAGTATCATTTCTTCAGTGTTGTCCCATGAAAAGATATAAGAAAATATTTACAAAAATTTGCGGGGTGTACTCACTTTTGTGAGATACTGTATGTATATATATATATATATATATATATATATATATATATATATATATATATATATATATATATATATATATATATATATGTGTAATGTACTTACAGGAAATTTCAAATGTTTGTTACAGACAAACAGTGGAATTGTCCTTTCATTTCTTCCCACCGTTATGGGTTTATGGGCAGGTTAATGTTGTTCCCTTCCCTTGGTGTAGTTCTTTGTTCTTTCTTTCAGAAGGGATGTTTAGAAAGTAATAGAATGGACAGTCCAGGAAAGCAGAGCAACCATTCTGTCTCTCATTCTGTCTTTCGTTTTA
Organism: Cranoglanis bouderius; assembly: GCA_023630585.1. Classification (NCBI taxonomy): domain Eukaryota; kingdom Metazoa; phylum Chordata; class Actinopteri; order Siluriformes; family Cranoglanididae; genus Cranoglanis; species Cranoglanis bouderius. Next base: position 20,044,246 of record CM042540.1, read on the forward strand.
TCTTCCTTTCTTTACTCTGTCTGCCATTTTCTTTCTTAGCTTTTTCTTGTTTCTATCTCACTGCCCCTTTGTCTTTGTTCTTCCAGATTTGCCACATTAATTCCACCACTGCTTACCAATTTATGTTCTCTGTCATAGCATGCAAAGACCGTTATTACCTCCTTCTTTGTGTACACTGTGTGTGTGTGTGTGTGTGTGTGTGTGTGTGTGTGTGTGTGTGTGTGTGTGTGTGTGTGGGTGGGTTGCCATTCCCATGCTTGTGTCTCCTTAAAAATACACACATTTCTCTTACTATCCTTATAAGGATTTATATTGACATTATTGTTAATGCAGCAAATTAATGCGAAGCTACACCTAACTTTAACTCTGACCTTAACCTCAGTAACCAAAACATTTTGATTTAGTTTCTTTAGATTAAAATAAATAAATAAATAAAAGCTGCAGTTCAGATTGTGAGGACATTTGGTCCCCACCAAAATATAAAAGCACACTCACACACATCAAATATCAATTGATTATATAATTTAGCACTGATATACAGTTGCAATCAAAATTATTCAACCCCCATTGCAAATCAGGTTTATTGTCAAAATTTACAGACTTTCAGCTGTTTGCAGTGAACAAATCAAGCAAAAGCAATTGAAATAGTTCAACACAACGAATGCTTCAAGTGGTTTCCCCAAGTTCAACTGAAAATGCAACTTATAATGACTTCTCCAGTTTCAAGCATCTTTAGTACTTGGTAGAGCACCCTTTTGCTGTTATGACCTGCTGCAAATGAGATGCATAGCCAGACACCAGCTTCTGGCAGCGTTCCTGAGGAATCTTAGCCCATTCCTCATGAGCAATGGCTTCCAGTTCAGTAATATTCTTGGGTTTGCGTGCTGCAACTGCCTTCTTCAAATCCCACCAGAGAGTTTCTATGGGGTTCAAGTCAGGTGACTGTGATGGCCCTGTAGAATCTTCCAGGACTTCTTTTGCAACCAAGCCTTGGTGGAATTTGAGGTATGCTTGGGATCATTGTCCTGTTGGAAGGTCCAATGATGCCCAAGCTTCAGCTTCCTCACAAACGACCTTCCACATGCTGCAGGTTTCCAGTGCCAGAGGATGCAAAGCAGCCCCAGAACATCACCGAGCCACCACCATGCTTGACTGTGGACAGAGTGTTCCTTCTTCATTCTTCTTTCTCCATAAATACCCCTGATCCATCGTGTCGAAAAGTTCCAGTTTTCTTTCATCGCTCCACAGAACAGAATCCCAAAACTTCTGTGGCTTATTTATATGATTTCGAGCCGACTTTTCTTGTGCTTTTGGGTCAGTAGTGGTATTGGAATTCTGGCATGGAAACCTTCTGCCTTTAGTACGCGCCATACTGTGCTCACTGAAACTGAAAGTGCCTGTTGCCATCAAGTCTTGCGGCAGGTCTTTTGCAGTCACTTGAGGGTTTTTCACAACCTGCCTTCTCAGAAATATGGCTGCAGCCTTTGATAGCTTCCTTTTTCTGCCCCGTCCAGGTATTTCATGTATTTTCTGCCCCTAACCAGTTCAGGTATTTCATGTGTTCCAACTCAAGCACACCTGGTGCAACTAATGAAGCCCTTGGTTAGTTGCATCAAGTGTGCTTGAGACAAAACCCGTTTTGCATATTTGTGCTGTTGTGAGGGATTCTATTCAGGGGGTTGAATAAATATGAGACTGGAGAAGTCATTATAAGTTGCATTTTCAGTTGAATTTGGGGAAACCACTTGAAGCATTCATTGTGGTGAACTATTTCAATTTTTTTTTAGTACAAACTTTGTTATAGAGTTTTTATTTTATGACTTTTACATTATCAAGTCAGTACAAAAAACATTTTAGATTCCCAAACATTAGTTTTCTAGCACAAAATTAAATGTTACAGAAAAATGTTTGTAGGTCATTAAAGAAAGCGTAAGAGACACTTTTCAGACAAAAAACACAATGAAGGATGCTGGGTTTTGCTGCAAAAATAAGAAGCGAGTGCGAAAGTCAAAGTCTCCAGAAGAACTGTGTCTGGTTCTGCAATATAATCAATAAAACTTACCAGCTCATTTCCTTATAAAACTGCACTAATTGTACCAGAGACTACTATTTTTATTTTCATTTTTATTTTTTTGTCACACCAAATATTGACTTTGTTTCATTTACTACTGTGTATTGCTCTTTATGGTATTTTTTTTTTTAATGTAAACACATTTAATTTCATTATTTTAAAGGTATCTTCGCTCTACAGCATTTCTTTGCATGTGCCTAAGACTTTTGCACAGTACTGTATTTATGTATATATATATATATATATATATATATATATATATATATATATATATATATATATATATATATATATATATATATATATACACATACACACACACACACACACACACACACACACACACAATATTGTGGGGCATTTGTGCACTACTTATTAACCCAGTCTTGAATATTTATACCTGCTTTGCATAATTTGATTTGTGATTTGGGGCTGCGTTGCATACCAGTGCGCATGGTATTTTTATTTTTTTATTTTTTTTGTGTCTCTCATCATTCTGATGAAGTGCAGATGGAGGTCATCCCTCCGTGCAGCCTGCTTAACTTAATGAAGAAACAGTTTGGCAGGTGGGAAGTACCGCACACCCAGGAGTGCTAACGAAATTAGCCTCAGCAGTGGCCCTGGTGCTAGCGTAGAGCCAAACTGTGTTATTAGGGCAGATGGAGGGATTTTAGATCAGAGATGTGGGGATTGGGATGCGTTTAAGTGCCATTGTGGAAATGACATGGCATGATTTTGCAAGAATAGGGAACGAAGTGTGTGAGGCAGAGAGAAAAAGTGTGTGCGCACAGGCACACACACATACACACATACACGCACACACGAGCTGGGGTTGGCTTAAGCTGATTGCTCTGAGATGTTCTTTGGAGATGGAATGAACAGAAAATGGACAAATTAAAGAGAGAGGGAGAGAGAGAGAGATGTAGGCGAGGTAGGAATGGACAGGTGAAACGAATAAGAGTGCAAGGTAGATAAGAGGTGAGGAGTGAAAGAGCAAGATGAGGCATTAATGAGGCAGTCTAGAGGCGGTTTTCTCTCTAGTCTGATGGGGGAACGGAGGAAGAGAGAGAGAGAGAGAGAGAGAGAGAGAGAGAGAGAGAGGCGTGTTCAATCTGCAGGCAGAGGCTGCCACAGCCTGACTCACTAGATAACAGAATTACTGCAAATTGAAGTTTGAGTCTCTCTCCCTCTCTTTCTCTCTTGGTCTCACACACACACACACACACACACACACACACACACACACACACACACACACATTCGCACACTAGCTCTCACTCAGGGATTTATGGCTTCTGGTGAAGGTATTCTCTGGATCCTCAGATACAGCACCTCTGGCTCAAAGAGACAGTGGGGGAATTATGATGATGATGATGATGATGATGATGATGATGAGAGGTAAAGAGGGAAGCGCAGGAAGCGAGAGACAGAGCAGTAAATAAGTCATCAAAAGTGACGACGGGTGTGAACATCCAAATAAAGGTGCTTCACTAAATGTTCTCATAATTATATAATATAATAAGCAAGGAATAAAACATAACTACACGTGTTGTTAATTAAAAATGAAAAACATATAGTCATTGATATGGTGAAGCTTTTCTGTATGAGGACATTTATTTAACATTTATGGAAGGAGTCTCCAGTGTCAGCCCATTGTAGCAGTCTTCAGAACGTTGGAGTTTGGACTTTGTGGTTTCAAGAGCGATTAAAAAAAAGAGGTTGGTGCTGGAAAGTAATGAGGGTTATGTGCAACAGATTTCCGTATTCGGTAAAACAGGTCACATCGCTTCCAGTTCTATACATTCTACACTGACATGGCACTGTTTTACTCAAGATGCCTCGATGAATTACCAAAGATTAACATAACCGATGTCCATCGTATATATGCAAGTTGACATCTAAAACTCCTGCCACCAAAATGGATAAGAGATTTAAGCTATATGCTTCCTCATACATATGCTGTACTGTACAATATGTCACTAGCTAGCTAAAGCGAACATGAACTACCTAGCCTTATCTATGGATCTACATAATCACATTAACATGTTGTTAATTTTTTCACCAGTATCAAAGACAGCATCAGGGCAGCCTGTCACAGGTCTATGAGGAAAAGCGAGAAGCCACACAGCCTGAGAGTAACGTTAGGGATGGTTTGGGTGTTCTGTTCGAGTTCTCAGTCTGTTCCAGTTCAGGGACAGTTTTTATCAAGCCTTTCAGAGTTGGAATAAGAATAGACGAATCTATTATCATGAACAAGTCCCTTTGTTATTGTGAGAAAATGGTAAATGCATGCACAATTGTTACAAGTTCATGGCTGTTGTTTGTCTACTTGTTAAAAGACAAGGGTAGTGAGGTCACTGGGGTATAGTGGGGTATTCTTGAGTACCACCTATTATTCCATGTTATTCATAATGAGGCCTCCCAGAATAAAAATCCCTCCATTACACACAGTATTAACAAATTCTGTTATTGTATTTATTGTATTAATGGCATTGCCAAACTTGCCCCAGCAACCTAACTAGACTGATATTGACATTGCGCTTGGAGGTACACAGCAGAAATCACTGTTAGTATTTTCCTGCTTCTGGTACTTTATCGGTTTTGACAAAGACATTTTCTTCTCACTAATATTGAGTTATGAAAATTAAAATTAAATAAAACGCAAACAGTACTCTGAATAATATTAACAATAGTACGAACAAGCGCTATGCGTCACTTACCTGGGGAAGAGATGGCACCAGGATTCACTATGAAAAGAATGCAAGCCGGCTGAGGCAATGTGATTCTCTGGGCAATGTTCTGCTAGGAAACCTTGGGTTCTGGCATTCATGTGGATGTTACTTTGACACGTACCACCTACCTAAACATTGTTGCAGACCAAGTACACCCCTTCATGGTAACAATATTCCAATGGCAGTGGCCTATTTCAGCAGGATAATGCACCCTGCCACACAGCAAAAATTGTTCAGGAATGGATTGAGGAACATGACAGAGTTCAAGGTGTTGACTTGGTCTCCAAATTCCCCAGATCTCAATCCGATCGAGCATCTGTGCGATGTGGTGGACAAACAAGTCCGATCCATAGAGGCCCCACGTTGCAACTTACAGGACTTAAAGGATCTGCTGATAACGTCTTGGTTCCAGATACCACAGCACACCTTCAGAGATGTGGAGCCCATGCCTTGAGGGGTCAGAGCTGTTTTTGTGGCACAAGGGGAACCTTCACAATATTAGGCAGATGGTTTTAATGTTATGGCTGATCAGTGTAAACCATACAAGTCCCTGTCTAACTTGTTACTATAGAAATGATAACATATTAGAATGATTCGAGAACAATGATCATTCCTGAATACTTTGATGTATGAAATGTGTATTCAGTATTCAGCCATCATTACTTTTTCAGAGCCCAAGCCTGGTATTGACTGAGCCAATGGTAGAATTATTTACCAGGTTCATATACAGTTCTGAACTTTAAAACATGACTTCAAATTGGCTGTTTACCAAAAAAACTTTTCTGTTGGTTAAACTAGTCTGCTGTATGCACATTCTGGATTGTAAAAGCGAAGACTGACCTTTCTCTGCCTGTGTTAGTCCACAATCGTCCATCTTTTTTCTCCTTCTTCCTTTGTTGTCCAAGAAATTGGCCTTTCGAAACCACCACAAAAGCATGCTACCAAGAAATTGGTATATCTTTTGGCCTCCCATTGTTTGCTCTATCCTCTCTCTCATTCTTTTCCTTTTGTTTGTGTCCTCCTTTTGACTTGTATTGGTGCTGCTGTCAGCGTGACCTGTCCCCTTTACCATTGTCTTCATATTGTGATAAATATTTATTTCAGAGATGGAATTCTAATGTAGAACTGGTTTGTAGGTATACAGAAGCATAGATCTTAAAGATTGTCAAGAAGTGTCCCGGTTTTGTCGATAGAAAACTCGGATTTCTACAGTTATGGGGCACAGACAAAAGTCTGTGCTTTTGTGCCAGTTAGTCTGAATTATTTTAAAGGTGACTTCTCTATTTTGAAGTCATTTATTTAATATATGACTCTTCTTCTAGTATATATTGACTGCTGAGAGTCCGTCTGCACGGATTTGAGACCAGTTCCGCCATTTTTCTTACGGTTAAGATGCAGATTCAAGCAAGGACTGGCTGGCTGTAGAAGAAACCAAAAGGCCAGTGTTGTCTTACAGTGTATTGATCCCAGGATAGCAGTGAAATTAATGAAAAGGACAGAGCAATGTGTATTGTTAGGGCATGATGGTGAGTCGCGAAGACTTCCAGTCCCTGATGAGATGGGATACACTCTGTGAAATGCCAGTGCATATGGTGTTTTCATGGCTTCATCCATTACTGTGGCAGTGATGCATGCTCTGTGCATGTTGGTATGAAAAGACTGGAATTTCCTGCTTGCGAATAAGAGAAAGTGGCACTGTTGCATGCTGCCAATACTTCTGCTTGTTGATTTTCACGCTTTTGCGCTTGGCATGGCCCCGAATCTCAGGCTCCAGACCTCAGCTTCATGTTTCATCTGTCCTTGTTTTTTTCTTCTCTTTGTATTTGTAAAAACACTGACCATCTTTCTCACCACCACAGAGAGACCACTCTGAAGGCCCCTCTCCAAAGGAAAAGATCAAAATCGATCTTTCTGTCTCCGCACAAATTATATGCATTCCCAAAGTCGACAATGACATGTTGTCTTTGCGTAGCCAAGCTTTTTTCCTCCCCTTGTGTTATGGTTGAAGTGGCTAGAAGAGTGTTAGCTGCTGCTTTGCATAGCAATAGATGCTAGCTGTAGCCAGTCTTAATGGAATTACGGGGGTTGGCAGCCCCATGCTAATTGTGTTTAGGGTAGAATGCTTGCCTATTCTCTGCTGAGTTTGAATTCGTCGGCTATTCACTGGTGGGTACAAAAAAAAAACCTCCTGAATGGAAGTTCTCAAATGAGAGAATGAGAGAAAAGCAAGAGGGGGAGGGTTTTCTTAGGAGTGCCAAAACACCCAACAGAAATGCTTCTTTTGAGTCTTTTCTTGCCACTTTTGTTTGGTGACCTGTGCAAATTGAGATTCCCACAGGGATTCTTTATGTCGTATAGCCCCAGCTGACAGAAGGTGTTTATAAACACAGTGGTGTCATTACAAGAGACTTGTTTAGTAAATTAATTAACTGGAAATTACTTGGACAGTTACATAGATTCAAGGCAGGTTGGTTGGATTGACACACTTACTTACCTGTAGATATTTCTGCTTGGTACAGATTTGTTCAAAATTCTTGTTTTGGATTTATATGGTCAATAACATAAGCTTCTACAAAATATATGACTTTTCAAGTATATTATGTTAATGTTTATCAGCAAAGATTAAACTTAAACGGGGGGCACAATGGCTTAGTGGTTAGCTTGTTTGCCTCACACCTCCATGGTCCACTGCCACCCTGTGTGAGCTGAGTCTGAGTCTGCATGTTCTCCTCGTGCTTTGGGGGTTTTCCCCCGGGTACTCAGGTTTCCTCCCCCAGTGCAAAGACATGCATTGTAGGCTGACTGGCATTTCCAAATTGTCCGTAGTGTGTAAATGGGTGTGCGATTGTGCCCTGTTATGGGTTGGCACCCCATACAGGTTGTGTTCCCTGGGATAGGCTCCAGGCTCCCCTGTGTAGGATAAGTGGTATGGAAAATGGATGGATGGATGGATTAAACTTAAACGTTTTTTTCTTCATCCTGTGCATGTCAATAATCTGTTCTCTACTATACTTCAAGCCTGACATGTGCACGATTCATGGAACAACCCCATTTTGGATTGCTATAACATGTCATTTATGACACAGGATTATATGCCAATCTCCTTCTGATAAACAAAGTCCATCCTAGCACTCTTACTTCTGTCTGACCGACATGACCTTGCTTGGCGGCTTATAACACCGCACTGCTTCTTTCTGATGTTCTTCCTACCTTTTAAAACCGTCCAACCTTGTTCAGAGTGTACAGTCACCATCCATCTCTGTCAGGGGAGGAATGGACCAGGAAAAAAAAATCACATTTCAGCGGCACTAAACAGCCTATAAGAGGCACAAGTAACCTGGTTAGGGATGTAGTCACACATTTATCAGCTGTCAGCAAGGACACTGGATAAAGCCAAAATGACTCTTGGAGCAGTATCGAGGGACAAATATAGTACACAGATAGTAATAATAATAGAACTAACAGCAACAACAATAATAATGGGGAATTTACCCCATTTTCTCCAAATTGTAGTCATCGCCAATTATTTGTTCTCCTGTAAAGATTAGCTAGTGTCGCTCTAATCGTCATGGGACACGACGATTCAATCCTATCTACCAGGACTAATAATGCTCTCTTGAACTCAGACATTTACACTATCTAGGAAATATGGAGTTAACATACAGATGCATGTAGAGTAACTGAATTACAATGAAATCTATTGGTTGAAAGGTAGAAGAGATTAGACTGGGTCGAGGTTCTGCACTGAGGACCAGAAGGATGTCAATCAAATCCCCAGACTGTCATAAAGCTACTGATGAAGTCCTGAGCAAAGCTGTTTAATACCCAACTGCTCAGCTCTGTCCTTAAATTAGATTCTGCCTCACTCGAAGTCGTTTTGGATAAATGTTTCTGAGAAATGTATGGAAATGAGGTGTGTTTTGATGTTTGCTTTAAAAGCTAAGACTGTCACAGGAACATGGGTGGAGAGAGATTTGCCTTTTTTAAAAGAGTGTAGAGTTTTAACTCTCATAAGGATGTCTGTTTAAAGCATCAACCTATCACAGGGCTTCAGCATCAATCTGATTCTAGATCATCCAGAAAGATGATTGTCTTTACCATTGATATATACTAAATATATACTAAAAAATAGACGCTAAGTTGGGCTAAAAAAGACATCAAGCTAGTCCTCTCTTGATTAGAGACACTATTCCAGATTTCTTTATATTCAGACCTCTGTCATTTTATTTATTTATTTATTTTGCAAAAATTAGGGAATGCTGTGCTGCATTTGGATATAAGAATCATGACACTTCAAAACAAAAAGAATCACTTTAAACAAGTAATCACTTCAAAAAGGAACAAGGAATCACTGTTAACTGGAGAAATGTGTATATGAAAATGTTGTTGTTGTTTTTTTTTTGACAAACTAACTCAGGCTCACTTTTATATGAATTGAAAAAAAAAAAAAACTCTTGAGCCTCAAACCCTTGTCTCAACTGAAACCATGAACTAGAAACCATGTCACAAGACCCCTATCACATTCTCAATATTCAGACATTCTACACATCTTTGCGAAGTCTTGCGTCTGCCTTTGACAGTGAAGTTTCTGAGCCTTTATTTGATTTGTTGCTTTTCTGCTTTCCACTTTGTTTTGTCTAGTGATAGTGTTTGCTTCGGCCTAGTCCAGTCTGTTTGTAAATGGCCTGACTTTTTGCCTTCCTAACGTTTGTGGTCACTGGTTTCTCTTATTGGTTTACCTGTACTTGTTTGTTCAATATACCTTGTATTCAAGGCGGTCAGGTTCAATCACAAATATTTACATTAGTGCAGAAATGTATGATGCCTTTAACAAGGCAACTTTGTTGAACTTTGTGGATTACAACTGATTTTATCAAGGTAGATCTGCATTTCTCTATTGATTTGTACTGGCTTACGAGTGATTCTCACCCTTGCTAATGTGGCAGAGACATTGACGTATGAAATCAGTTAGCAACATCGACGACTGCGGCATATAGGTTTCCTATATCTGTGGTCATAGCTCTTGTGATCCTGTTTTTGTTTATAGCCTGAGAAGCTGTTTCTAGATCAGCTAAGCACTATTACATTGTCCATAAATGCAGGATTGTATACGTTTAATGGACTTACATATCACTTATTGCACTAGAACATATCAGCTTAGGCAGGGATTCTTAAACTTTTTGCAGTCCTCTTAATTGTCAAATTAATTTCACGGACCCACCTTCGGACATAATGCAATTATTTACATATGAGCCTCATTATGTAAATGTGTATAATTATGTTTTTCGACTTAATGGAGCCGTAGATTTTTCTATTCCTGAAATTTCCACAGACAGAACACATTAGGCCCGAGTTGACTTTATTTATAGGCTTATTGTTTTTAGATTAAATCCAATCAACTCCAGTGACCAGTCAAACTGGTTAATAACTATAAGAACCCAGACTCCACTTTGAGAACCATTTTGAGAACCTAACTGTTCTTAAATGTTAAAGATATGTGATTTTAGAAGGTGAAGGTATGTGTGTTTAGTTTCCTCCATTCACTGTACATTTGGCAGCTAATTAGATTCTGAGTGTAAATACTGTAAATTTCCCTCTCAAACAATCCCCATGATGCTCAGCCACTCACTGCTCACTGATTCACTCTGTCTCTCCTCCTCTAGCTCCTTGATGGGTATTTATTTCTCTTTTTGCCTGTGTTTATCCTCAGAAATGTATCTATTCCTGGCAGCAAGTGCATTAGTCACTGTCTTTAACTGGCTGCAGTGGCTTCGAGCTGATCTTTGCTCGATTCCCACTGCCCTGTCAAACAAGCTCGTACGCTAAATGGATTTTCTTTCCTCCTGACACGGATGAAACTCAAATCCTACACTTTCCTCTTGAGATGAATCTTCCTGATGTTATGAATAATGAAATATATACCAAAAGTGTTGCTTTCCATTCTGCCAGCCTTCGGTCAGATCAGGAGATTTGGCAAGATGGAAAAAGAGAGAGAAAGAGATTTTGAAAGGACTGGACTGTTCATAGTTTGAGATTGTGATCGGTAATCATTTCAGGAAAATGACTCACCTCATCAATCAAACGCTGTTCGCTAAAGGTTACGTCCCTCCAAGCATCTTTTTGTGAATAATAATAAAAAAAAAAGTAATTACCCTTTATCATCAGGCAGAGGAGACTTGACATAATTATCTTTTTTTTTTTCGTTTCGCGGTGATTGTTGGCTCCGTGTCCCAACGGATTACACATTAAAGGTGCTGAAAACAAAATAGACAGTTTAATTTTGTAACACTGAGCCAAAAAGAGAGACTACGCTCGGGCATACACATTTTAATTAAGAGGATTAACATATCTTCAACTTAATGTCACACAATTCTTATCCACTATCTAAATGATCGTGATATTTTTAATCAGCATGAAGCTGATTGTCAGAGGTGGAGCATGTTATTAATCTCTCTTCCTCTCTCTGTGTCTTTCAAAAAAAAAAAAATTATATTGTCCTAAATCTACTCAAATGTTTGTTTGTTTTTTGAAGATGGACTGAGCCATAACCCAGTTTGCATCCGGTTGACTGTATCCTGTTATTGATTACTCCTGGTCTGACAATATTTAAAGACAGATTGGCTTAAATCTCCTAGAATGAAAAATATACTTAACAAAATCTAAATTAGAACAGAAGATACAGTGGATTTTCAATAAACAAAAGAATAGATAAGAAAGGCTTAGGAAACGTAATTAAATTTTTTAATAAATACCTACAACGCCCTGGATGCAAAAGTGTGCACCGCTTTGTAAAAGAACCCTTTACATTTATTGCAGTCCCAAAACATGATTCCGCCACCACCATGCTTCACAGTAGGTAAATTTTAGGCAGGTAAATTTTCCCACATGGTCTGGGGTGACAGTATAATTTTTTCTACCTCATAGCAAAGATGTGCAGATTACAAAAGATTGTTGTGCCACTCAAGAAGTGACCATTCTTCTTCCTAGTGTTTATCCTGCGTTGGAGCAGGGTCCGCTTTTCTGCACACCATTCTCCACTTGGCTCAACGAGGGCATCATCAGGACTCACATTCGTCTGCCGCATGTCTTCCATCAGTCTGTCAAGCAAACACTTCTTTGACCAACCGAGAGGCTGCAGGACCGTCTTTGCCACTGTATGCTCACCACTTCGAAGGACACGGCTGTACCATTGCAATCATCCTTCGCATATCTGCAAAACTGCAACGTCAAGGACTGACCATTATCTGCCAGAATTCCCTGTAGCTTCTTTAATGTTGCTGTAGGCCTCTTGGTAGCCTCCCTATCAGTTTTGTCCTGTCATCAACTTTGGAGGGATCTTGGCAGTGATAATTATATCTTGATCTTGATTTCTAGCTTTCCTTCACAAAAACCTCCCATTTCAACATGGGGCTGTAGACTTTTTATATCCACTGTAGGAATGGAGTAGTCTTGCAATCCAGACTTATAGCTATTGTTTTTTTGTGTGTGTGTAATTTTGTAACTATTGATTGAGAGCTTTTTTTTTTTTTTTTCAGAATTATTAATACAGTTGACAAAGTAAATTCCTCAAGCCTATTGTCCAATAAAGCTAGGATCGGTGTGAAGTCCTTGCTGCTCTATCTTGTGTTTGAAGAGGATGAACACGTAATCCTATTCCTGGCACTAGTTTCTGTAGACATATTTAATGTGTGTGTGCACGTGTGTGTGTCTGTGTGTGGTTGAGAGAGAGGTAGAGATGCATATTGATGAATTATACTGCGGCATGTGTGTATGGCAGGTTGGTTTTACCTTTTATTTATGGTGGCTTTGACCTGAGCCAAAGCTATATATGGATTCCAAGCTGGCTGCCAATAAAGAAATGTGTGTGTGTGTGTGTGTGTGTATGTGTGTGTGTGTGTGTGTGTACTGCTTATGAAATCCCTGCATCATTAATATACGGCTGGGTTTGTGGTTTGGGTCTTATTAGATTGAATTATTAGTGTATGAGCTCGGCCTGCGCACGTGTTTGTGTGCAATGAGAAGGTGTGTAGTTGCGACTCCAATTTTTTTATACACTTCATTAAAACAGACAGGAGCTAGGAGGTGTGTATTATTCCTCACCACACTCTGGAGCTGATATGAATTATTCTGTAATATTCTCCATCAGCATTATACACTTTAAAACCTGCTAAATGTGTGGTGTGTTGATAGGCATCCCCTTGTCAAGGCTTTCTTTATTTCACACAGGATATATGTAGTCAGGGTGGAACAGTAAGAAAAATTAACAACCAAGCAGTTTTTGGTGTTTTTGGTGTACCAGGTTATTCTTACTTTGCACTGAGGGGCCAATTGGTCACATTGCTGGCATACAATAACAGACTGCAGCCCATCTGTCGATATTATACCCCCTCTACCCCATCCATCAATGGAAAGAAACCACCACAGGACCACTTTTAACCAAATATTATTTGGGTTTTGGGCTATTCCCACACCTAAGAATAATGACTTTGCAAATGCAAGGACATAAGCTAATCTGGTTATAATCTTAACACTATAACTCTTTCAGATTTCCTTGTCATGGTAAGCCATCACAACTATAATGCCTGGCATGTATTACATATAAAATGATATATAACTGTGTCAGATTTATTAATAGTAGCAAGAATAAAGGAGACATGCCAATGCACCATTGAGCCAATATATCATATAGCCTGCATGGGTGAGCTGTAGTGAAAGGTCAAACAGTGAATGAATCACAGGGAGACACAGAGCAGCAGCAGCCAGACTTGCATGTCAGGCTTCAGGCATCCTGCTTCTGCCAAGTCAAGTCAACTTATTATCAAGCCTTGACTATACAGATATACAGCAGGTCACAATATTGTACCTCCAGGAAGGTGGTACCTTTACTAAAGCTAAAAACACATGCAAATCTGATAAGGTCTTGAGAGGATTGTGTCTCTCACAAAATACAGAGTCTTGTCCTTTTTGCATTTGTCTTAATGAATACGCAGAATAGGGCATTTCTACCTAAACGTGCAAAGTACAGGGTGGCGTCAATACAAATAGATTACTCGAGCATCTGCAATGCGATTTTCTAAACCTGAAAGTAACTTCATTAACAGTGATAGCTGTTTCCTAGGGGAAGGAAACCATTTTCCACCAGCCGAAGACCAAATTATACCTTTTACTAAGTCTGAATAAGTCAAGTCACCGTTATACATTTAAAAGACAAAGAGCTGCACAATAAAATCCAGTGATATGAAGAGTTCATTAAGACAAACCCATAGATGACAAGACAGGAAAAAAGAAGACTCCATACTGTAGATTTGAAAGAGACTCAAATGAAAGAATTTTTTTTTTTTTTATTGGGGGAGAGCCTTTAATTAATAATAATTAATAATAATTTAATAAAAAAAAAAAAAGGGTAAGTGGTTTCATAAACTTGGAGATGCAACAGAAAAGGTCTGTGGAACGGTTGAAAGCAGCAGGCTAGAAGAGTTCTTGAAGTAGAATCGGAGGAGATCGGAGATATATGCTACAGTGTCAAAAGTTTGTGGACATATGACCATCACACCCGTATGTGCTTGCTGAACATCTCATTCCAGATGTAGTCCCCCTTTGCTCTTATAATAACCTACAGTCCTCTGGGAAGGCTTTATAATAGATTTTGGAGTGTGGCTGTGGGGATTTGTGTTCATTCAGCCACAAGAGCATTAGTGAGGTCAGGCACTGATGTTGGGTGAGGAGGCCTGGGGTGCAGTGAGTGTTCCAGTTCATCCCAAAGGTGTTCAGTGGGGTTGAGGTCTGGGCTCTGTGCAGGACACTCGGGATCATCCACTCCAACCTTGGGAAACTATGTCTTCATGGAGCTCGCTTTGTGCACAGGGGCATTGTCATGCTGGAACATTTTTGGGGCCCTTAGTTCCAGTGACGGGAAACTGTAATACTATAGCATACAAAGACATTCTAGATGATTGTGTGCTTCCAATTTTGTGGCAACAATTTGGGGAAGAGCCACATATGGACGTGATGGTCAGTTGTCCACACACTTTTGGCCATATATTGTAGCCTGGTGTATGTTGCCATGATAAAACAATCAGAAAGTTTCTCAAAATGACGACGACTTATTGCTGTGGTTTCATATTAGATATTCACCACATGTTCACACCTCCGTTGCAAACAGCATTCGAACAGCCTCTGAAAAGGTTTTGATTCGCGATTACCTTGTTAGTGTAATACGCACTCTTATTAACTTTCTTACATGTTTAAGTTATTAACATACATGTTTATTTGTTAAATAATAACACATCTGCCATACAATTCCCTGCGATTTAGCTGCTGCAATAAAACCAATAATATTTTAGAAGAGCTGCTGTTACAGAAAACTATTCAACACCTTCTGACCAATCAGAATCGAGAATTGAAGTGACATGATGTCATGTTCACTGTATTTTGTAAATCACTTGCTACATGCCCATTTACTGAGCATACATTTTAAATTAATACTTTATTTCAGATCTTGGCAAATCAGAGCCATTACAACAGCATAAGCAAAATGGTTGGTTCCAGGAAGCTGAGGTTTGGGGGCACAGAGAGCATTCTGGCTGCACTGCTGTATTTCAAGCTCCATATAACCTCCAGCCTGTTACAATAAGACTCTCTCTTTCGCTCTTCTTATTTTTGTTCCACTTGATATAGAATTTTTATTTCCTACTTCTGTTTTTCCTCCTGTAATTCATCGCAAGAAGGGTTTATGTCTAAGGCTAGAAATTGCAAAAAAAAGCTGCATTCAAATGCTAATGTGTTGTTAATTCAAAGGTTTTTCCTCCCACCATACAATGACATGAGCTACCTACTTAATATACATAGAGAAAATACCCCCTGCCCCTTTCATTAAATATTCAATATTACATTAGAAGCGTTTAGTAGTATGATTAATCTTTGACACCGAACACCATGGACAGAAAGGGGCCTCAAGGGAATTTCTGATGCCATTAAAGATAGGAATGGTGATGCCTTTCTGAGTGTAGGGTTATAGAGCATTTATAGAGAGAGCATTCACCAACTGCTCGTTATTAAAGACAAATTATTTGCATTCCATCACCAAATATTGCACTACAATGCCTTTGCAGGACTGCAAATTCGCCCCTAAACTGCTTCTCGCCACTCCTTGACCCTCTCTTTAATCATGCCTTCATGGAGCAATGTTCAGATCCACAAGTCTTTTTCCTTCGGGTATTCATAGCTAATGGGATCATTAAAACCAGCAATTACATAGAGAGGCTTTTGTGCAGTTTCAGATCAGAGCCTAATAGCGGAGATATAGCAGGCCAGTGCCCTTTAGTGTTATAAGAATCCCCAGCTGAACTTGAGTGCCTGCTTCTTCAGCCTTTCTCTTCGTCTCTCGTGAGATTGGCAATTTGGGCGTATTGGTTTAGGAAGACTTCACATATTTTCTATTTTCACCTGCAAATTCCCAATCCACCAGCCAGCTCTCCCCATCATACAACAGCTACCAGCCGGGGAGGGTGAGGGCTAACAAGTACTTCCTCTGAGACACGTGAAGCAAAGCTCCACATCTGCTCATGCTGTGTCACACGTCGTGTGTCGTGATACATTTGGAGGAAAACGATTTCCGCCCTCTTCCGCATACATGAGCTCACAGCCTCCCAAGATTGGCTAGTGTCACTGTGATTGACAGGGGATAGAGAGTATGCCATCCATCCCACCCAGGGAGCACGGCCAGTTTTGTGCTCCCGGGCCACGGTTGGCTGTAGAATCTTTGGGATTCGAGCGTTCGATCGCTTTTCTGTTGCGCCATTTTAATTTTCAATAAATATAAAGAGCAGGTCTACAGCTTTCAAACAAGACCTTTTGACCAAACATACATTTTGTTTAGTCTCATATCTCTGCCAACAAAATATATACAACACACTACATGTCTATTGGAAATGGGGGAATTTTTTTGACTGTTAAACCTAGCTTTTACAATTGGGAAAAACAGGCATAGACCTTTGAGGATTATGCTACATAATCTCATTTTTAAACAATTTATTTGGGAAAATAATGCAGAAATACTCAATTTTTCTAGGTTGCCAGCATGTTTACTGCTGAATTACCAGAAATTTATAGACCCAACACAATACAATACACCTTCTCTTTTTATAGACCAATTGCTCTACTTCGTAATATAGGTTTTGAATGGCTGCTGATGCTAAATAACCATAAAATAATAGGCCTAACCATAAAACAGGCTTTTTATTGTTGTTGCTGCTTTGTTTTATTTATATGGCAAGACGCTACAGGTGAATAGTTGTGTTTTTTTTTTTTTTAAGAATATATATCACAATAACATTTGCCAGTTAATTGCTGATGTTTTTACAAGTATATGAATTTTTACATTTGTTTATGCAAATGAGGCTTTACCTAATTATGTGTAAATTCACATGGTGTTAGAAGTAAAATGTTTAATTCAATGTGAAGACGCTCAAAAGAAGGACTGGTTTGCAGTTTGTTGGAAAATGTCTTTGTCTAACAAATATCTAAGATAAAATCTACAATTATGAACATAATTGCTCTGTAATATCTTTTATAACTACGGAGACTAAGGATAGGGAATTGACTTGACTGAACCCCAAGTTGCTCCTGATGGCAGGCAGGTGCCTTGCATGGTAGCTCTGCTGCCATTGGTGTGTGAGTGTGTGCATGAATGGGACACAGTGTAAAGCGCTTTGTGAACTGCAAAAGGTTAAAAGGTGCTATATAAGTGCAGACCATTTATTGCTAATATCAAGCTTACATTTCTTAGGCAACCTCGGAACAACATAAAAATCCACCCTTCCACACGGGTCTATTCACTGTATACGTATGCTCACTACATGGGGTATGACATAATGGAGCTCTAGGGCCTTCTAGGGCTCTGAATACAGGGGACAATTTATTATTATTTTTTTAAACAATGTGATTCATGCGTTTCCACTTTAGTAAGTGTCATTTATGAGGTTTATAAAGGAACTTATAAGTTATAAAGGAAGATTTTCAGGGTTATGCGACATGATTTGATCGTGCTGAGTGGGCAGAGTTAAGCTTTCAGTTTGTGATAGCGAACATTTTTTCTTTTGAGTTTATTATTTCTACTGTACAAGACAGTCCCTCCAGGATTTTGCGATCCCAGAAATGACCGCAAAATCAAGGAAACTCCGTAGTATTCGGAGAAGCCTGCAATTGTTCAAAATTACCGCAGATTTTCCACAGATTTGGGCCGAGACGCATCATGTGACATCATCACAACGCGCATTCAGCCAAAGCCCTCTTCGATTCATGTGTGTTGAACGAGTACAGCTAAAAGGTCTCATTTACCAACAAACATCACTGTGAAAGACCGAGCAAAACAATTTCACGCAATCGCATTTTCGCATTTCAAGTAGTTTTTCTGAAGAAAAAAAACAACAACTGCAAATTGCATCGTAAATTTTGAAAAAAGCCACGGCAAAATCAAGCATTTTTGGCCACAACAATCACAAAAAAAACCCTCCATGAAATCCTGTATGGACTGACAAGAGAAGAGTAGTTATTCATACACTTAATCTAAAAATCAGAAAGTGTTTGTCCAAAATATTTGGACATTACGAATTTTCTGTGACCCCAAACCATCACATTTTGGTTTCTCCTTGCTATACTGTCATACTAGTAAATCCATATTCAACACTTTTTTTGTCTTATTTTCATGGTGTTTTGTTGTTCCACTGAGTAAGAGTCACTCGATGTTGTTGAGGAACTAGAGATAAAATTTGCCCATTTTTATTGCTGAACTCCTACGCTAGTGCAGCGTGTCAGAATAGCAAAAAAGACTAAAATAACACACTTCATTTAAACTTGGCTTTTCAAACTCGCAGCACACATAATCCGTCTCCGTAGTTAGATTAATTTCTACCTACACAGAAATGAGCTCTCTTTATCTGGGATGATATTGCCATTGGCTCTCAGCACCATCATCAAACTATATTTAGACATCCAATCTAAATCAACCCAATCCAATCCTCAAAGCCAATCTGATCTGTTTTTTTTTTTTTAATGCGGCCTAATAGATCAGGTTATATTTGAATGCTTACTGTAGTCAGCCAAAAAGGATTATGGAAAAGCCTGTTTAGCTTAAAGCCATTAGGTAAATTGTACAGCTTCCTGAAGGGTGTGTGTGTGTGTGTGTGTGTGTGTTTGTGTGTTTGTGCAGCAGTCAGATGTAAAGGACGAAATAATTCATCACTGGTTAAAGGAATTTGCATTGGGCTGCGCAGCGCTCAAACGCTTTGCTTAGTGTGCTCGGGAATTATTAAACCTCTCTCACCTGCGATTGTGGAGGAGACAAGAAAAAGAGGGATGGCTAGAGAAAGAGAAAGAGAACGAGATGGATTTGCTCTGAAACAGAAGACCGAAAGGGAGGCAAACAATGAGAAAGAAAATGTCATTAGGAAAGACAAAGGCGAGATGGCGTGATGTATGAGTGAAGACTTGGAGCGAGAATAGGTAGACAATTAGAACGAGAGAAAGAGAGCTGAGACGCGCAGGAATGAGATGAAGAGATGAGGGAGAGAGATAAAGAGATCAGAGAGAGAGAGAGAGAGAGAGTGAAAGACAGCTACCTTTCCTTCCCTCTGTCTATTTTGGTCTCTACAGGGCTTCATTTAATCTCACACTGTTTGTGCTGTCATTAGGAAAAAAAACAAGGTACTTTGTGTCTGCTGGTTCGTTATTTTACAAGCTATTACTCGTAGAGAAAAGGTTAACTTATTTAGCAGCTCTTCTACTTTTTATACGCGTTTTATATGGCCTCTTTGTGGCAACCTATAATCTAGTGTGGCTGCAGTTGTAAAAGTGTGTGTCAGTCACTGGAAACATGGCACAGCATCGGGTCTGGACTCTGTCTGTATGATTGGCTGAGCGCATAAAATCAATGGCCCTTGGCCTTCGAAGAAGCTGAGACTGTTAAATCTATATAGAAAGATGCACATAGTGCGCCACACACACACACACACACACACACACACACACACACACACACACACCACAAAAGGACAATTTTCCACTTACCCCAAACGTAGTCGAACAGCCAGGATCAGCTACACCACTAATGTAGCTAGAACATCTCACGTAAAATCTCTACCATTAATACAGCACATACCCAGATCTTCATATCCTTACCTCAAACAACAGCTCACATCTTACATACTGCTTAATAGTTTAAGAATTGTTTGATATAGCAAGGCTTACCAGAAGAAGAAGAAAAAAAAACAACTCGTGATCCCAAATCCACTCATAGTTTCACAGCTTAGCAGTAAACATATATAGAGTTGTATGGCAAACTCTGGGCACCCCCCTGATTTTTGAAGTGAAAAGAAGTAAACACAACTACTATTAAAAATCTGCAAATGTAAATGCAGAGTTACTTTATACCTGAATAATGAAAAAAAAAAAAAATAGGGAAAAAATGAACTCATTAGGCCCTAAGTGACCCATTAGGAGTTGTAAGGCAGGTAAAGTATTGTCATTAGGAAAAACAATTCCAGAGGGTAACCAATTCTCTACTCATCAAACCTTGTGCTTGGGCTCTTCTAAGCAGCTGGCTGAGGATCTTAAATAAAGCTAATTCATGCCTGCAAAGCAGAGGAAGTCTATAATGGCAGTTAAGGAGAACTGTAGAAGTCAAAGCAAGATCTGGAAGACCCAGAAACCTTTCAGATAGAACTGCCCATAGACTGGGCAGAAAGGCAAAGTAAAACCCCCATATGACATTAAAGACCTGCAGGAAGGTTTAGCTGACAGTGGCTAAAAGCTAAGAGTGATGGTCCACAAGCATGATCTGCATGGAAGAGTCATCAGAAGGAAACCTTACCTGCAACCTCATTGCAAAAAAAAAAAAAAAAAAAAAATCAATGTCTGGTGTATGCAAAACAGCATCTAGATAAGCCAGAGGCAGGTTGGAAACAAGTGCTATGGACAGATGAAGTAAAAATGGAACCTATCACCAAAGGTATGCTTTTGATTTGATTTGATAAAAGGATTGCCTTTCCAGCTGTTAAGCAAGGGTGTGTATCCATTATGCTCCGGGGTGGGGAGTGGCAGACTGTCGACTTACACTGGGACTTGTACAGCAGACACTCCACACAAATGGGTTAAAATATACAGTATATATTTGTTGATATGGTTAAGTTTTCTTTGAGGAGGATGTTATACAATGTTAAACTTGCTTATATACCGATCAAAACTACCTTACCTTTTGTTTTTTTAAATAAATAACAAATATATCAGTGTAGGAAAATTGCATTGATTATTTTCTTGTAACAGCACACCCTGTTATGTTGTATACCTTACTTAGCTACATTATTCTCATAGTTGACAATGTCAGACACCAAACATGTCTTGGCTGACTGACTGGGGTAAGTTGGGGTATTACACAGAAAAACTACCAGGAAAAAAAAAAAAGAAAAGAAACATATTACTATTGACAATTCCATCCTTTCAATAGGACACCACTGCACAAACTGAAATGACAGTAAATAAAACAAATATACTCAATATCAGATAATAGCTCAAACCAGTAATGGGGAAAGTCATCATTTTCACCACATTTTAGACATTTTAAACTATTGGTGTATCCCTACTGTGTACTTTGCAACTTTGTCTTGAAGAAGAAGTGTCTGTATTTGTGTTTTGGCTGATAAATTACTCAATAAAAGTGCATTAGCTTAGAATAGTGAATATATAAAGAGGCGAGAAATGAGGCACTGTGGCTTTAAATGATGTTGAGGCAGAAATGTATAATCTCATCTAAATACAGTATATTATATTATTATATAATTATATTAGTCTAATAAGAAGCTGGTCCAGCACTAACGCTTTAGCCAGATGGTGGAAATTATACATGTTGATGTCACTGGCATGTGCTCGTGTAGGCCAACATCACTCTTTGTTAATAAACTGAATGAAACAGTATTAGCAAGAGAAATGATTTCTGCTGGGATTTTTAAGGTGTTGTGTTTATTAATGGTTCAGAGTTTCACTAATGAGCTTACCTTGCATGGCAATGTGGAAATGTTTCTCAAAACAGCAAAAATAAACACATTGCAATTAGAATAAGCATAGCAAAGCCTTAATCTCTTGCTCACACACACACACACACACACACACACACACACACACACACACACACACACACACACACACACACACACACACACTCTGTTGACTCAACAGTATTGCAAACACAGGCTTGCATGATTAGCAGTGTTAGATGTGTGGGTTTGAACAATGTTTAGTGTAACAGCAGATAATAGATCAGTGTGATGTTCAATCCACTAACCCAGCAACCCACACAATGTATAAAGAGGACTTTAATCAAAGAAAAAAAACACACACACATACACACACACACACACACACACACACACACACACACACACACACAACTGTCTGCAATGACCTTGGTAAACAGAGCAGTGATGTGTCGTGTTCTACACACCGTTTTGATCAACTTCAATGTGCCGGTAATTAAAATGTAACGGCTGAGTGTGTGTGTGTGTGTGTGTGTGTTTGTGTGTCACATCCCATCTGTGGAACATATCACTTCAGAGGACCTGAGAGCACTGGTTAAATCTCCCATGGGGAATAAAGCATTTATGGAAAACCCCAGCTGGATGGATTTCAGATTAGCAGCAGGATAAGTGAACATTCACACCTTATAAGTGTGTGTGTGTGTGTGTGTGTGTGTGTGTGTGTGTGTGAGAGGACAAAGAGACAGACAGAGACAGCCGCCATCTATGTATAAAACCACCACAGCCGTAAACACGCCTTCCTGAGTCAGGTTGGATTCTCCTATTATCCCTACCAGCTCCCAGCAACACGTCTATTACACTCCTGTCCGTCAAACGCCTCAGAATAACTGCCCCACTGAGTGCTACTGTGTGTGTGTGTGTGCGCGCGCGTGTGTGTGTGTGTGTGTGTGTGTGTGTGTGTGTGTGTGTGTGTGTGTGTGTGTGTGTGTGTGTGTGTGTGTGTGTTGTCTGCTTTGAAGATGCTAAACAATGATGCTGAACAACCAGGTGAACCGAGGAATCACAGAGGTTACTAAATAGGAATCAGTGTGGAACGTGTAAGGAATAAAACATGACAGGGTGTGCTATTATAGGAAAATAATCAACCAATCAGAGACTAGAATTCCACAGCACCGCTCATCCATGTTCGTCTAGAAGAAACTCCGCCTCCCAGAATCTACGCCGTGCTACGAAGTTCATCCACGTTAGTAACTTTAGATCATATCATTCTACCTGGCCAGTTATAACAAAGCTAGCTATAATATAGCTAAATACTGACGTATCATATACAACTAACTTCGTTGATGCAAAAATTGCTTGGAAAGTCTAGGAGAAGGGCGAATTTGAAAGTTTACAGCATAAGTCAGACACAATTTGCTGTCTACGTGAAATACTGACATGCCAAATAAGGTAGTAATTTCTTGCTGCAGTCAGTGACACAGTTTACTAATTTTTTAGTTTACGCATTACTCAAATGGATTCCCTTCACGGTTTCCCCATCACAGGGAATAAAACAAGCTCATGGGCTTTCTCGCTTTTTTCTGGCAGCCGACTGTGATTATTCCCCACAAGGAATTTGAAGATGTATTTGAAGATGCAGACAATTCATGCTCTGGATACATTTCAGAGCAGTAAAAATTGGGGGTGTGTCTACGACATGACTGACAGGGACATAAATACAACCAGGAAGTATTCTCCAGAAATTTCCACGTTATTTGTCAAAGCAAGGAAAATAAAAAAAATTTCAAAAATATCCTTCATCACGGTTTATATCACAGTGTTGTCTGAATTCTCAAATCTGATTGGCTAAAAATATTTTCTATAACAGCAGCTCTGACAGTAGTTTCGGTTGTAATTCAAATCACAAGTTTGTATTAATGCGCTTGTTTCTATAGTAACAGTTGTTATGGTGAAGCTTTCTCTAAGCCAATGTTTATTTAACATTTATGGAAGGAGTCTCCAGTGTCAGTGCTTTGTTGCTGTCAGTAAGTTTTCCACCATGGGAGACCACTTTGTGACTTTGTGGTTATCGACATTTGTCCATTTTGTCTTTTTAGCTTATTGACATATCTATAGTATATAACACTTTATGTCGATATACAAAACCACCTGCCTAATATTGTGTAGGTCCCCCTTGTGCCACCAAAACAGCTGTGACCCATCGAAGCATGGACTCCACAAGACCTCGGAAGGTGTGCTGTGGTATCTGGCACCAAGACAGCAGATCCTTTAAGTCCTCTAAGTTGCAAGGTGGGGCTTCCATGGGTCAGAATTGTTTGTCCAGCACATCCTACAGATGCTCGATTGGATTGAGAACTGGGGAATTTGGAGAAATCAACACCTTGAACTTTTCCAGCAATTTGTGCTACAGAAGCTCTTCTGTGAGATCGGACCAGACGGACTAGCCTTCACTCCCCACGCACATCAATGAGCCTTGGGTGCCCATGAACCTGTCATTGGTTCACCAGTTGTCCTTCCTTGGACCACTTTTGGTAGGTTCTAAGCACTGCATACAAGGAACACCCCACAAGACCTGTCATTTTGGAGATGCTCTGACCCAGTCGTCTAGCCAGCACAATTTGGCCCTTGTCAAAGTTGCTCAGATCCTTACACTTGCCCATTTTTCCTGCTTTGAAACATATGAACTTCGAGAACTGACTGTTCACTTGCTGAATAACATATCCCACCCCTTGACAAGTGCCACTGTAACAAGATAATCAATGTTATTCACGTCACCTGTCAGTGGTTTTAATGTTATGGCTGATCGGTGTATATTTATCTCTTACAGTTTACACATTTTAGATCATGACGATGATGAGCATTCCAGTACACGTTTCACATCAGACATTGTCAGAGCTATAATGCTTTTCTATGGTTTTTTTTATTTTTTATTCCTCTCTTTTCCTTTCACATGATTCCCCTAAATGTCCAAATTATAAAAACAGTAGTTTAGAGTGCTCAATTCCTGTTTGTATCATAAAGTCTGTAAATATGTGGGGACACGGTAAGCGTCCTGTAATTTTCAGCTATGAGTGCTGTAATTTCTGCTGCAGTGACTCTCATAAAAGAGCACTCCAGGGCGCACGCACATACACACAAACACACACACCTGGTTGGAAGATAACAACTCCATTAGGCCTGTGCTGCTGCCCTGTCTTGATAGCTCATAATGGCATCAGTTCTCAGAGATTGGACCATAGCATAGGCCATCAAGCGCACAGCTACCTTTAACCACACACTCACACACACACACACACACACACACACACACACACACACACACACACACACACACTATGAAATCAAGCAACATGCATCCCCAGCTCCTGTAGTTTGACACATGGCCTGGAGTGTAGTCATAGAATGAACACTGTATCTGAGTGATGTGTTCTCTGTGTGTGTGTGTGTGTGTGTGTGTGTGTCTCCCCTCTGCGACCTCTATCTCTACACCAATCATTTCTTTTGTCATTTTTGTGGTGAGAGGAAAACACTCTTCTCCCCACCATCAACACTGGATGCAGGCAACAGCAAATTACACTCCACTTAACACATCACACACACACTTGAAACAACGATGAATCTGTCTCTCCCTCTGCACTAGTATTGTCATTACACATATAACAGCATGGCAGCATGAAAAGCTGAACTTCACATTGGGGTGTGTGTGTGTGTGTGTGTGTGTGTGTGTGTGGAGAGCAATCCCAGTTTTTCTGTTATCAGACAACATCAGATATCAGACAACAGAGTACTGGGTATTTTCCGATACCTGATACTGGTCCGATACTGAATTTCTCTCGGAGCTTCTGCCGTAATGAACATCAGTGGTGTGAAGGTGCGTTCACACATTTTCAGTGGAGCGACTTGGTCCAGCGACTACCAATGGGAGTGAAGACAGTGGAGTGCACGTGATCCGTAGCCACCCCTGCTCACTAGTAGAAGCAGCGCCATTGCAGCAGTAGCCAATTAGCTTAGCTTAGCTTAGGATCTTAGCGGGTTTAAAGCCAAAAATAATAATAAAAGAAATAATAATGAAACACACTCACTCAGGTAACACGGATGCCGTGGCCGAAGAGCTGCTGTCCGGCTCCCGGTCGCCATCGAACATATAGTGAATGACACCCTGAGGGTGACGCTCACTTACTGAGATTACTGAGCTACACACCAGGATTTTGCTCAATTGCAACAAAAAGTGAGTGTATTTCATTATTATTATTTTGCTTTAAACGCGCTAAAGCTTGTGCTTTCGCCGCAGATAGATGGCCGCAATGGCAAAGAGCACACATACACGGCTTCTCCCTCATCTCGTAGGATATGATGCATATACAGGTGCATCTCAATAAATTAGAATGTCGTGGAAAAGTTCATTTATTTCAGTAATTCAACTCAAATTGTGAAACTCATGTATTAAATAAATTCAGTGCACACAGACTGAAGTAGTTTAAGTCGTTGGTTCTTTTAATTGTGATGATTTTGCCTCACATTTAACAAAAACCCACCAATTCACTATCTCAACAAATTAGAATATGGTGACATGCCAATCAGCTAATCAACTCAAAACACCTGCAAAGGTTTCCTGAGCCTTCAAAATGGTCTCTCAGTTTGGTTCACTAGGTAAGCCACAAACATTCATTGCCAAAGAAGCTGGCTGTTCACAGAGTGCTGTATCCAAGAATGTTAACAGAAAGTTGAGTGGAAGGGAAAAGTGTGGAAGAAAAAGATGCACAACCAACGGAGAGAACCGCAGCCTTATGAGGATTGTCAAGCAAAATCGATTCAAGAATTTGAGTGAACTTCACAAGGAATGGACTGAGGCTGGGGTCAAGGCATCAAGAGCCACCACACACAGACGTGTCAAGGAATTTGGCTACAGTTGTCGTATTCCTCTTGTTAAGCCACTCCTGAACCACAGACAACGTCAGAGGCGTCTTACCTGGGCTAAGGAGAAGAAGAACTGACTGTTGCCCAGTGGTCCAAAGTCCTCTTTTCAGATGAGAGCAAGTTTTGTATTTCATTTGGAAACCAAGGTCCTAGAGTCTGGAGGAAGGGTGGAGAAGCTCATAGCCCAAGTTGCTTGAAGTCCAGTGTTAAGTTGCCACAGTCTGTGATGATTTGGGGTGCAATGTCATCTGCTGTGTTGGTCCATTGTGTTTTTTGAAAACCAAAGTCACTGCATCCGTTTAACAAGAAATTTTGGAGCACTTCATGCTTCCTTCTGCTGACCAGCATTTTGAAGATGCTGATTTCATTTTCCAGCAGGATTTGGCACCTGCCCACACTGCCAAAAGCACCAAAAGTTGGTTAAATGACCATGGTGTTGGTGTGCTTGACTGGCCAGCAAACTCACCACACCTGAACCCCATAGAGAATCTATGGGGTATTGTCAAGAGGAAAATGAGAAACAAGAGACCAAAAAATGCAGATGAGCTGAAGGCCACTGTCAAAGAAACCTGGGCTTCCATACCACCTCAGCAGTGCCACAAACTGATCACCTCCATGCCACGCCGAATTGAGGCAGTAATTAAAGCAAAAGGAGCCCCTACCAAGTATTGAGTACATGTACAGTAAATGAACATACTTTCCAGAAGGCCAACAATTCACTAAAGATGTTTTTTTTTATTAGTCTTATGAAGTATTCTAATTTGTTGAGATAGTGAATTGGTGGGTTTTTGTTAAATGTGAGCCAAATCATCACAATTAAAAGAACCAAAGACTTAAACTACTTCAGTCTGTGTGCATTGAATTTATTTAATACACGAGTTTCACAATTTGAGTTGAATTACTGAAATAAATTAACTTTTCCACGACATTCTAATTTATTGAGATGCACCTGTATACACTGGTGAATTTTATATAGGATCGCTCTCCCTCCATAATTTTTAATTTTAGAGGCAGGAAAATTGGTTTGTTGTCAAAAGTGGAAGGCTAGTTGCGCCACCCATGTTACTATGGCAACCAGTAGTAGGAACGCCTACTGGTGACTTCATAGTACAGCGACTGGTGACTTGCAGTGATAAAATCGCTGTATATGTGAACATACCTTGAGGAAGGAGGCCTTTAAGACCAGTCGTGTCAAGCAACAACAGGACCCTGGGTTTCTGTTTTACACACACACACACACACACACACACACACACACACACACACACACACACACACAAACAGAAGCAGCAAGACTCTTTCACAAGTTTCAAGAATCTAGACTGATATAAAGGTCTTTGTTGTTTTTGTCTTTCAAACACACACACACACTTGGATGCAGAGTCTTTAATGTTTAAACAGCATCACAGGGAGCCATGTGTTTGACTGCACATCAGAGAATTCATCGCCAGAGACACACAGAGAGACAGAGGGAGGCAGGTGTGTGTGAGTGTATCAGAGGGTGGCGTATTTCATTTCTGCGTGTGTGTGTGTGTGTGTGTGTGTGTGTGTGTGTGTGTGTGTGTGTGTGAAGAGTCTCTCATGGGATCCCATTAGTGAGGGCAGACTTTAAGAGCTGCCATTAACCACAAATATGACACTATGAGAGAGAGAGAGAGAGACAGAGAGACAGAAAGAGAAAGAAACACTGAGACAAAGAGAGACAGCAAGATAGAAATTGAGACACACAGAGAGAGAAAGACAGAGACAGAGAGAGACAAACACTGACAGACAGAGTGAGAGAGACACACAGAAAGAGGCAGACAGACAGAGAGAAACAAAGAGAAACAGAGAGTGAGACAGAGAGACAGTGAGACACTGACACACCCTGAATATCCACCATGCACAATATTCTTAAATACTTACCAGTCAGTTATTGTTGTTGTTTGCTTATGTTTTTGCTTATTATGCTTGATATGCTTATGCATAAATTCAGATATATGTGTATTATTTGTATAACTTTTAGTTTAATCTACCTGCACTATCTGCTTTGGCAACAAGGTGATTTATAACATTCATGCCAGGGAGAAACACAGATTGAGAAAGACAGACAGACAGAGAGAGTCAGACAGAGCAGGAGAGACACGGGGAGATATACAAATTGAGAGAGAGAGAGACACACAGACAAACAGCAGGAGAGACACAGGGAGAGAGATACAAATTGAGAAAGGGAGAGAGACAGACAGAGAGAGAGTCAGAGAGAGCAGGAGAGACACAGGGAGAGATACAGACTGAGAAAGGGAGAGAGACAGACAGAGAGAGAGTCAGAGAGAGCAGGAGACACACTGGGAGAGAGACAGACTGACAGAGAGAGAGAGACAGAGCAGGAGAGACACAGGGAGAGAGATACAGATTGAGAGAGAGAGAGAGACAACAGGAGAGACACAGGGGGAGATATACAGATTGAGAGAGAGACAGGCAGCAGGAGAGACACAGGGAGAGAGATACAGATAGAGAGAGAGAGAAAGACAGAGAGAGTCAGACAGAGCAGGAGAGACACAGTGAGAGAGATACAGATTGAGAGAGAGAGACAGGCAGCAGGAGAGACACAGGGAGAGATATACAGATTGAGAGAGAGAGACAGGCAGCAGGAGAGACACAGGGAGAGAGATACAGATTGAGAAAGAGAGAGAGAGAAAGACAGAGAGAGTCAGACAGAACAGGAGAGACACAGTGAGAGAGATACAGATTGAGAGAGAGAGAGACAGACAGCAGGAGAGACACAGGGCGAGAGATACAGGGAGAGAGATACAGATTGAGAGAGAGAGACAGACAGCAAGAGAGACACAGGGCGAGAGATACAGATTGAGAAACAGACAGTCAGACAAAGCAGGGGAGACAGTGAGAGTGATATAGATGGAGAGAGACAGAGTGTGACAGAGACACAGGGTGAGAGAGACAGATGACAGTGATCTTACACAGATGCTGTGAATAGAACTCTGCTGTCATGGGGGTTTAAATATTCTTTCTATTACAGATGAACATATTAACACATGATTATATTATTATGAACAGCCTGTTGTGTTACAGCTCGGCCGGCACACACATTCCACTCTATTCACTGGGAAAACTTACTCAGCGCTGCTTGACTGCACTCGCATCTAGCATTTCACCAGAAGAAATGATTTCAGTAATGGGACTTTATATTTAATGGGGCAGATTGTTGACACAGTGACAACTTTACCATCTCTGGAGACTGAGGTAACTTTAGTGTTCCTGTTAAAACGGTATTCTTAATGTATTCTGAACATGATACTGTTTTTATTTATCTTAACAGAATATGCTACTGAAGTTTTAGGAGGGTATTCACAGTGCGACAAATTCTAGCCAACCATGTAAATAAAGAAAAATGGATGGTAGTAGAATAAAATGTAAAGTTCGGTTTGGTTCTGCTTTATGCTTTGTGTTGGTTGTATTTGGTTGACTTGTGATGCTGGTTTTGACCCCGCCCATATTTATCTGTAATTGCTCTGCAGATTGAGAAAGAGAGAGTCAGACAGAAGAGAAGAGACACAGGGAGAGAGATACAGACTGAGAGAGAGAGACTAAGCAGGAGAGACACAGGGAGAGAGATACAGATTGAGAGAGAGAGACAAAGCAGGAGAGACACAGGGAGAGAGATACAGATTGAGAGAGAGAGACAAAGCAGGAGAGACACAGGGTGAGAGATACAGATTGAGAGAGAGAGAGCCAAAGCAGGAGAGACACAGGGAGAGAGATACAGATTGAGAGAGAGAGACAAAGCAGGAGAGACACATGGAGAGAGATACAGATTGAGAGAGAGAGACAAAGCAGGAGAGACACATGGAGAGAGATACAGATTGAGAGAGAGAGACAAAGCAGGAGAGACACAGGGCGAGAGATACAGATTGAGAGAGAGAGAGACAAAGCAGGAGAGACACAGGGCGAGAGATACAGATTGAGAGAGAGAGCCAAAGCAGGAGAGACACAGGGCGAGATATACAGATTGAGAGAGAGAGCCAAAGCAGGAGAGACACAGGGAGAGATATACAGATTGAGAGAGAGAGAGAGAGCCAAAGCAGGAGAGACACAGGGAGAGATATACAGATTGAGAGAGAGAGCCAAAGCAGGAGAGACACAGGGAGAGATATACAGATTGAGAGAGAGCCAAAGCAGGAGAGACACAGGGAGAGAGATACAGATTGAGAAAGAGAGTCAGACAGAGCAGGAGAGACACGGGAAGAGATACAGATTGAGAGAGAGAGAAAGACAGATAGAGTCAGACAGAGCAGGAGAGACACGGTGAGAGAGATACAAATTGAGAGAGACAGGCAGCAGGAGAGACATAGGGAGAGAGATACAGATTGAGAGAGAGAGAAAGACAGATAGAGTCAGACAGAGCAGGAGAGACACAGTGAGAGAGATACAAATTGAGAGAGACAGGCAGCAGGAGAGACATAGGGAGAGAGATACAGATTGAGAAAGAGAGAGATACAGATTGAGAGAGAGAGAAAGACAGATAGAGTCAGACAGAGCAGGAGAGACACAGTGAGAGAGATACAAATTGAGAGAGACAGGCAGCAGGAGAGACATAGGGAGAGAGATACAGATTGAGAAAGAGAGTCAGACAGAGCAGGAGAGACACAGGGAGAGAGACACAGATTGAGAGAGTCAGACAGAGCAGGAGAGACACAGGGAGAGAGACACAGATTGAGAGAGTCAGACAGAGCAGGAGAGACACAGGGAGAGAGACACAGATTGAGAGAGTCAGACAGAGCAGGAGAGACACAGGCAGAGAGTGATGCTAGTTTTGACCCCGTCCATATTTATCTGTTATTGCTCTGGATGTTTTGGCCTGTCTATGTAATATATATACATATACAGTTCAATTTCTCAAGGTGGGTTTTGGCTATGTTTACTATTAGGGAGACGGGTAAGCTAATTGTCCTTTGGGTTGTTTTTTGTTTTAACAGGTAACGTCGCTCGTACTGTTAAGATAATTTTGGCCCTGAAGCTGTTCCGGCGTTTTCTTTCTTTCTTTCCTTTAAATTGAAATCACTAAATCACTAAGGCAAGGTCATTTAAAAAACACAGCGGACATGACAGAAACATACTCTTACACACACTAGTGCCCTCTCAAAAACATGCCAATATGTCCGCCCACACCCACAGACACACACACACGTGCTTGATGCAGTAAAACAAAGGATGAGGCTTTTTTTTTTACTGTTATTATGACAACACTGAGCCAGTGAAGCTGAGCGGTGTAAAGAGGGGGCACACACACACACACACACACACACAAATACAGAACCATGCCCACATGGTTTTGTCTTTTCATGTCTGTGTCTAAGGTGTCTTATGAACTTTCTTATTTCCTCAGGCGTTGTGAGTACAGTTCAGGCAATAAATGACCCGATGGCAATAAGCAGTTGCCACACACACACACACACACACACACACACACACACACACACACACACACACACCATCAAGTCTCATTCATACCATATGAACGCTTCATTTATTCCAAGGCCATTTCTTTCGCTACTGCTGGCCCTTATTACTGCAGCACTGCTGGAAGCCTGAAGGAATTCATTACTCCAGGCACCACACACACACACACACACACACACACACACGCATTCATGCATACATATACACACGTGTCCCACCTTCTTTCATATACATAGCAACACAGCAAGCAGATATGGAATATATCATCACAGACACAAACACTGTTGGGTAAGCAGAGTGAGTTCAGATATGGAGGCATAAACCAACATACACACACACACACTTACTTCCAGACTGATGAATGCTAGCTCAGTCCTGGTTACCATGCTCAGGTGTGACTACTTTGTCATACTGACAGAGACTTTGTCCTCTTGAGATTAGCCAATAGGGAGCTGGCAAGCATGTTGTTCTCCCCCAAAACACACACACACACACACACACACACACCAACAGTGTAAACACGTAACACAAGCGTTAATCTTATGGTTTTATGAGTCTTAGCTTGTGTAAAAGCGTTAGTAAGTCCACAGATACGAGGTACACACAGATGTTTGTATGGATGTCACGTCAGATATAATGCAAATGAGTTCCCTCACAGCGCTGTTGGTTGCACAACACACACACACACACACACACACACGCTTTGTTATGAAGTCGCTGTTCTGTTAACAGGTCCACGCTCCATACGGTAAACTGCAGAGACAGCCGTTATTCCAACTTAACCTCAAGCTCAATGCAACACCGGCAGCATTGTCCCTTGTTTAGATTATCGCGCTACCAAGGACGAGCGCTTCCTTTGACATCTGAATGAATTAGCGCCATTAAAATCTGAATGGTCACATGGAAATGTACGCAATTAAGGTGATAGATTGCCGGTGACACCGAGATTAATGTGAGGAGCTCGAGTGAAGCCTAAAGCCGGTTAACAGTAGTGCGTCTTCTGTCATTTTCGCATAAGCGTGCGATCATTTAACCCGAGCTAATGCATACAAATAGTTTATCGAAGCTCTATAAATCATGCCTTAAGCCACATTTGCGCATTCACTTGCTTGAGAAATTCTTTCAAGCTATTGTGTGCACTTTTTTTTTTTTTTTTTTTTAGCAGACACCCACAAGCACAATGCTATTTTTCTTTCCTCTTTCTTTCTGTGTTTGCCCACACGGGGGATTTGTGTGTTTGCATATTTGTCAGGTGTAAATGGATTAGTAGAAATAAAACCACCTTCGGTTGCTTATCCCGTGTTAATCCCAGTTGTTTATCCCGTGTGGAACGTCCCGCCCACTTGTACGTAGTATCGGCGCAAACACATTAATGCATTTCATAAATAATTCCTGGATAGAGCTATATACTGTATATACATGAAAGGTGGAGCGTGCCTGGAAGAGAAGGTAGGAAACCCCTTGTCTTTTTATACTATACATAATATATTGTGTGCCTAATATTGTCCCCCGTGTGCCGCCAAAACAGCTCTGACCCATCGAGGCATGGACTCCACAAGACCTCTGAAGGTGTGCTGTGGTATCTGGCACCAAGACGTTTGCAGTAGATCCTTTAAGTCCTGTAAGTTGTGAGGTGGGGGCCTCCATGGATTGGACCTGTTTGTCCAGCACATCCCAAAGATACTCGATCGAATTGAGATCTGGGGAATTTGGAGGCCAAGTCAACACCTTGAACTCTTTGTCATGTTCCTCAAACCATTCCTGAACAATTTTTGCAGTTGACAGGGATCAGCATGGGCACTCTGAGTGGTCTGTGGTTATGCAGCCCCATATGCAACAAGCTGTGATACACTGTGTGTTCTGACACCTTTCTATCATAGCTACCATCAACTTTTTCAGCAATTTGTGCTACAGTAGCTCTTCTGTGGGATCGGACCAGATGGGCTAGCCTTCACTCCCCATGTGCATCACTGAGCCTTGGGTGCCCATGACTCTGTCGCCGGTTCACTGGTTGTCCTTCCTTGGACCACTTTTGGTAGGTACTAACCACTGCATACCGGGAACACCCCACAAGACCTGCCGTTTTGGAAATGCTCTGCTGTCCAGTTGTCTAGCCATAACAATTTGGCCCATGTCAGAGTCGCTCAGATACTTACGCTTGCCCATTTTTCCTGCTTCCACCACATCAACTTCGAGAACTGACTGTTCACTTGCTGCCTAATATATCCCACCCTTTGACAGGTGCAATGTTATTCACTTCACCTGTCAGTGGTTTGAATGTTATGGCTGATTGGTGTACACTGCATAACTGAATTAAATTTCACTTTCATATGTGTCCAACACAAATACTATTATTAATATCTATTATTATATTATATGACATTATATTAATACCTATTATTTTTAATTCTGCTTACCTCCAAAAGTTAAAAGGGAGAAAATTTCATTTAAACATTTCATTCCAACTCCACTAAAAGCCGCCCTGCCCACCTCTACATTTCTAACCCAATCTCCTAAACTTATGGAAAAATAACATTACTTAGTAAAATTAGTCTCAGTCTGCTCACCTAAGGTAAACGTCACTAACATTTAAATACAAGCTTTCAAAGTTTTAAAACTTTGCTGCCATGTGTACAGAGTGTACAAGTGCTCTTCTCTGTTTTGATGATGATGTGAAGGCACAGGAGCATGGCCGGACCTTTTGAGAGTCCGTATCTGATTACAAACTGAATTGATGTGCGTTTTGCCATGGCATGTAGCTTTTCAAGAGGCAGACATTTATTGTGTTAGAAAAGCACATTTAACTGTCAAAGTTTTAGATATCATTCGTTTTTACTACCACAGTGAACTACATACATTCACTGCTTTGACGCATTTTCTTATTGGTCAAAAGATTAATATTCATTTAACTATGAAATAAAAATAGACTGGCGTTTTAATCTGAACAAAGTATAAATGCCACGTATTATATGAAATGACTTGAATATCACTGTGAGAACTGGGTGTTCGTGAGTGTGTGTATGTGTGTGTGTGTGTGTGTGTGTGTGTGTGTGTGGTGTGATATGGCTGATCAGCACGATGTGAAACCCATTAGTGGGGTGTGTGCCTAATTATGCTCTGTCTAACAGACATGTACATAGCTCTATAATTTCAGCTCATGGGTCGTTGGTGTCTCAGTCCACTCTGGAATCTGTTTGCATTTTCTCATTTCCTGTCAACATCCTTTGGCTAATGGCTAAAGAGACTAAATTAATTCAGACTCAGAATGTCAGACCATTTCTTTCTCTCACAAACTTGCTCTGGATGTGGATGGCTAATCGCGGCTGTTTGACAGTGTCTGTGTGAAAAAATTTCAAAAACAGATCATGTCAGTAGTTGTGTCATTACAGCTTATTTATGAATTTTAACGTTTGAGACAGAGCCTTCATTTCTGTTTCCCATTGGTGTTTAACATTCGTCACACACAAGCTTGTACTCACTTCTGGCTTGTCCGTGTAGTGGAAGAAACTATTTTATATGTCACAGAGGACTGTCAAAGAGAGTGTGTGAGAGAGCGGGAGAGCGAGAGAGAGGGTCAGCTGGCTATCCTCTAAGGAAATAGAAAAATGGAAATAACTCCTCGGTCCCTGCCAATGAATAGCAATATCTAAGAAACGCCACATCTTCAGCTGCCATTACACAGACTTGGCCTAGACAATATCTCGGAGGAAAGGGCGAAAAGAATAAGGGTACATGTGTTAAGACTTCCTTTTTAACATAGCCAGACCAGTGTCAGGCCACATCACATCAACTCATCACTGACTATTTTCCTTGAACAGCATATCCCTAAGCGTTTTATTCCCTTATTTACATTGCAAGCGAGGGAAAATTCCAAGGCTATGGCTATTAAAAGTGATAAAAGTGCTGACAGACAAGTTTCTGTCAATTGATCAGAAACAAGTGAAGTACAGGTGCATCTCAAAAAATTTGAAGATCGTGGAAAAGTTCATTTTTTTCCGTAATTTAATTCAAAAAGTGGATCTTTCATATATTCTAGATTTATTACACATAAAGTGAAATATTTCAAGCCTTTTTTGTGTTTTAATCTTGATTATTACGGCTTACAGCTCATGGAAATCAAAAATCCAGTATCTCAAAATATTAGAATACAGAATTTATAATACAGAAATGTCGACCTTCTGAAAAGTATGTTAATTTATGCACTCAATACTTGGTCGGGGCTCCTTCTGCATGAATTACTGCATAAATGTGTCATGGCATAGAGGCAATCAGCCTGTGGCACTGCTGAGGTGTTATGTAAGCCCAGGTTGCTTTGATAGCGACCTTCAGCTCGTCTGTATTGTTGGGTCTGGTGTCTCTCATCTTCCTCTTGACAAAATTCAGGTCAGGCGAGTTGGCTGGCCGATCAAGCACAGTAATACCATGGTCAGCAAACCAGTTACTAGTAGTTTTTGCACAGTGGGCAGGTGCCAAGTCCTGCTGGAAAAGGAAATCAGCATCTCCATAAAGCTTGTCAGCAGATGGAAGCATGAAGTGCTCTAAAATCTCCTGGTAGTCGGCTGCATTGACTCTCGACTTGAGAAAACACAGTGGACCAACAGCAGCAGATGACATGGCACCCCAAATCATCACTGACTGTGGAAACTTTACACTGGACTTCAAGCAGCTTGGATTCTGTGCCTCTCCACTCTTCCTCCAGACTCTGGGACCTTGATTTCCAAATGAAATGCAAAATTTACTTTCATCTGAAAGAGGACTTTGGACCACTGAGCAAAAGGTGTTTTGAGTTAATTAGATGATTAGAGTCTTCTCAGGTCGACATTGCTGTATTATAAATTCTTTATTCTAATATTTTCGAGATACTGGATTTTTCCTGTATCTTATTCCCATGAGCTGTAAGCACTAATCATCAAAATTAAAACAAAAAAAAAAGGCTTGAAATAGTTCACTTTATGTGTAATGGATCTAGAATATATGAAAGTTCCACTTTTTGAATTAAATTACGGGGGAAAAAAAGAACTTTTCCACGATCTTCAAATTTTTTGAGATGCACCCGTATAGTTACAGGGTGAAGCCACAACTACACACAAACACACACATTCCATCACAGACAAACAGATAAAGCTACAGTTAAACATGAGGGTTAGTCCCAAAGTCAAATTGTGAATGACACCATTATACAACTAAAAAATGTAGATCTCTGTGAATAATTTCAGATCTTCTTTTGAAGAGAAGTCCGAACACTACAGCGCCTGATTTCTTCTAATTTCATCCAAGACTCCGCTTTTATAAACCTGACCACTTTTAGCTGTGTGTTTTTGTTCAGCCCTCTAACAGCACATTTGCATATTCCCTCCAAGACACTTGTCATTTTGGTGCACCAAGCATCTGTTCGCTAATCAAGTAGATAGGGAATGAGGGGCAAACGAACAGGAATGGAGAAAAGCAGTGTGCTTGGGTGCCGACAAAAAAAAAACAACAACAACCCTGGTTTGATGTACGACTGCATGGGCGAGGCTGTAATTAAACAATATTTCTGGGGGCCCCTCAGCATATGCTGTATGTCAACACGTTTCATCACTGACAAAAAAATGCTCTGCTGCCACAAAACGAATGAGGCCTCTGCCCACAAATAAAGATTTATTAGACTTTTATAGATATTGCATTATTCTATTTTCTCCATGTGGCCTCTGTGCTGTGTTTCCGGCAGCTTTTGTATCTCGTTGCTTTAATGTTTCCAGGAACTGCTCTGTTGGTCAGTTTGATTGATTTGGCTCATTCTAAAGTTTGCTGACTTGTATTAGGTTGCATGCATGTACATGTATTAGACACTTTCAGGGCTGTTAAAGGGACAGACAGTGATAGAAGGCCACAAGACTGAGTGTCCATCAACTGACCAGAAACAAGTGCAAGGAAGAACACAGTGAGCCAAGACTAAACACAAGGAGGACTACAAACACTAGCCACAGAGCAAGTCAATATGAAGTATTTGTTTTCTTTGTTTGAGAAACTTGGATTAACAACCTAATAGCCTGGACACTTGTCCTGTACATAAACAGTTGAGGCTGAACCCCGAGACAACAAAAAAGGAAC
The DNA here is from genome assembly GCA_023630585.1 of Cranoglanis bouderius. Classification (NCBI taxonomy): domain Eukaryota; kingdom Metazoa; phylum Chordata; class Actinopteri; order Siluriformes; family Cranoglanididae; genus Cranoglanis; species Cranoglanis bouderius. Next base: position 20,082,543 of record CM042540.1, read on the forward strand.
TGGTGAAGGTACCATATGTACAGCCACCATTCAGAGAGTCCTACATCACCATGGGCTGAAAGGCTGTCGAACAAGGAAGAAGCCCCTACTCTAATAGTGGCTTAAGAAAGCCAGACTGAAGTTTGCAAGTGATCGGCAGGACAAAGACCTAGCCTTCTGGAGGAGTGTTCTCTGGTCAGATGAAACAAAAATATAATTGTTTGGCCATAATGATCAGCGCTATGTATGGAGGAAAAAGGGGGAGGCTTTTAATCTGAAGAACATCATCTCAACTGTCGAAGCATGGGGGTGGCAGCACTACGTTATGGGAGTGTTTTGCTGGAAAAGGGACTGGTGCACTGGTGAAATGAAGATTATGAAGAAATACTGCAGGGTTCGTCCAGATTCTTCATAATGAATTTCCCGGACTTTCAAGGACTTTTCAAGCACTATTTTTTGTTTTGTTTTCAAGGACTATACAAGAGGTGTCCATCCATCCATCCATCCATTTTCTGTACCGCTAATCCTACACAGGGTCGCAGGGAGCCTATCCCAGGGGACTCAGGGCACGAGGCGGGGGACACCCTGGATATCGCAGGGCACAATCACACACACATTCACACACCCATTCATACACAACGGACAGTGGAAAGTCGCTAAATGTCGCTAGATGATGTCATGCGCTAATTAACATTCGCTACGTATTCATTGACTACTCTGTGCTCACATACTGTATTTTAATACAGCCGAATTCCCAATAAAGCTGTTCTCATTTACATACTTTTCTGTTTTTGTTGTCAGAAAACAACGAGTATGAAATAGTGACTGAAACACGGCCTATTAAGACTACATGTTAACCAGCAGTCACTTCCAAGCCATTTACAAGCTGCTGCTCTGCACTGCTAAAATCCTGATTTTATAACCGTGACATCGTCTGACAAAATCACCATACACATAAGTTAAAGACAACGGCTGTGCTGTGATTTCGGCTATATTTACATGTAAAATTATCACTCAGAGAGAAATTAGAAGTGACTGAATGTGCTGCTCCTCTCCTCTCCGAACGGAGTAGTCGCAGCAAGGGAGAGGAAGAGAGAGAGAGAGAGAGAGATAGAAAGAGACCACTGGCCACTCTCTGCTATGGGAAGTTGCCAAGGTTTGCCCAAAAAGTCGACAGATTTGTCGCTAGGTGCTTTTTTCGGGGGAGAAGGGAAAAAAACACAAAAAGTTGCTAGAGGGGACCAGAGCTGTTTCTGTCACAGTGAGTGAGTGAACAAAATGAACAAAGGAGAAGGGGGAGCAGCTGCAGCGGGGAGTCATATTTTGAGTGAAAGGATGTATTCGTTGTATTCGTGTTCTATCGAAAATAAACACTTTAAAGTTTTTAGCGATTTCGTATTTATTGACTTTTTATAATTCAAGCACTTATTAAGTACCACTAGATTTTTAAAAAAATGGCTATTTTCAAGGTTTTCCAGTACTTCAATTTCAAAAAGCCAAATTGAAGCACTTCAAGCACCTTGTACGAACCCTGGTACTGAAGCAAAGCCTTAAGACATCAGCCAGAAAATTAAAACCCGATCTTCCAGCAGGACAGTGATCCTGAGCATACCTTCAGTTGTAACAAAATGACTTGTTGTCAAAGGGAAAGTATTAGAGTCATCACCCTGACCCAAAATTCATATTCTGTATTCTAGATTAGCTGGCAATTTGAGTGTGTGTGTATTTTTGTGTGTGTGTGTGTGTGTGTGTGTGTGTGTGTGCTGTCTTTATGTGAGCAGATCTGCAGGTTTCAGAGCAGGCTCATGGGTCACATGAGATAAGCGCTACAACATTTGTCCTCCTATTCATATGGCTGCTTCTTCATTCTACAGCACTCCCCAGAGTTGCCTCTCATCTCTCAGTGTGTGTGTGTGTGTGTGTGTTAGCATGCAGGCCAGCATGCGTGCCTCCCTGAGAGTTGTGGGTAACATCTAAAGGACATCAGAGACTGTAATCATCCAGACAGCGATCTCTAGCTGATTTGGGCGTGTTATAACAAGCCAGACAGGTATCATCACTGCCTCGGTCTTCCTTCCCATTCCGTTGTCTCAGTCCAGCGCTAACGTATATTCGGTTTTAATCCGGTTTGAGACGCAGAGACGCAAAGGTATGTAATCTTAACGACTGGAGATGCAGCGCAGACAAACTGGTCTAATGAAGTCATTATCTGGAGTGAGAAATCAGTCGAGGAATCTTGGACTTGATCAGCTGCAGCCTAATCAACTCCAACTTCATTAGGGAATAGTTAGCCTGACTGCCAATGGTTTCTCGACAGACCACTAAATCAGGTTCGTCGTGCGACTGTTTACACGGCTGCCTTGGGAATCGTGGGTAATGTAGTCTTGCAAACAACTCACAAGCTGCTCTGTTAGAGACAAGCTGGTTTGAGCTGGCCAAATACATTTGATTAGGAGAATCCCTGTTACCGTGCCATCTCTGAATGACACACACATACACACACAGACACACAGAGCCAGACACCCACATCTAAAGCAGTAACAAGCCACTAGTTGTTTACCATACAAGCCCTCGTAATCAGGCTGGGAATTCCACCTGAACCCCTGCCAATGGTGTTTGTACGTGATTTTCACATGTGCTTGTTAAGATGCCGCGAAGCACTTTCATGCTTCGATGCCACGTCATCACACACTTCACGCACACTGCAGCAGTACAATATCAGCTTCCTAACTGCTGCTCTTCACACCTGAGAGAACATTATAGAATTACTCTCTCTGTCTGTCTCTGCAGTTCTGTACAAGTTTCAATACAAGCATGGATTCTACACAGTACGCATTTCTATAGCTCCATTATTTAATTCATTCATACTAAATAACAACGTATTTGTTAATGTACTTCATGTAAAAAGTATAATATCATATCATATATTATACCAAGCCATGAGAAAGTACTCCTTCCTGATTGGCTGGCAGGTGAGCGTTAATTCTTTATAATGTTGTTGGGTGTGTCTGAAATGGACACAGGAAGGTATCTAGTCGAATGTTCGCAAAGAACACTGCCTTCTGAGGTACCTTCATCTGGCTGATATTTGAAGGCGGTAAACATGTATCCTCCCATAATCCAGTGCATCAGCCAGCCTGTAAAAAAATGGCGATGGCAAACAGCAGGAAGAGAGGAAGCATCTTGTGAGACATATTTTTTCAGTTTTTTTCTCAATAATGCGTTACTCCATCTCACATAATGTACTTGGGGTTAGTGAACGGTTACGTATGTTACATTTAACCTGGCAACATGGTGACATACAGTATACTGCCTTTGAAGACCATCTAAAACTCTTTATCTACAACTACCTTCATAGATATCAAAGTGCTGTCTTGAACAACAAGACTTATGAGACTTCTGTTTCGGACACACCCATCATCACACTTATAAATGATCCTGCTGCTACATAAGCAAGCACGTCGGAACGTAACCATGGCAACAAAACACATAAAGTCGCATGTTTACCCTTCAACATGAATTTTAACATTATTTTGATAAAGTCAGCTTTAAATTATATTCTAACACGTTTCTTCCAACCCATTTAATACTTGCACTTCCACGGCAGTGTTAAACAATGTTATATTTTTTAATGTGAATTTGTACATAGATACTGAAAACTGTGAAATGTGTTTATCGGGTTATCATAACACATTTTTTCTTTATGACTAATATAGACAGTGTTGAAAACTTGGGGAAGTATGAAAAGTCAACACTTTCGTGTGAGTGTGGAGAGATCAGAGGCTCAAACAGAAGCTGTAGCGGAGGGGGCAGACGGGTTCCTGCCTGCTAATTAAACCTCATTACCCTCTTACTCACCAAGCTTGTGAAGTATTTAATCAGACAACCGTGCTAGAGCTGCAACACCGACACGAGTGTAAGGGCAAGCTGTTAGGTTCAATTTGTCCCCTGAAATATTGACTTGCGTGTGTGAGACTGAGGAGTGATTGTTTAACCTATGAATCATAACGCATGGCTGAGGTGTTTATGTAGCAGTAGCAATACAGTACTTTAACTGGTTGAGGAGGGTGGGTTAAAAACGGTATTGAAATTCCGGTGTTATTGCCTTTACATCAGTCATATGTACTGTGGTGCTTGAAAGTTTGTGAACCCTTTTTTTGATTTCTCTATACATCTGCACAGATATGACCTAAAACAACATCGGATTTTCACACAAGTCCTAAAAGTAGACAAAGAGAAGCCAATTAAACAAATGAGACAAAAGTATTATACATGGTCATTTATTTACTGAGAAAAATGATCCAATATTACATATCTGTGAGTGGCAGAAGTATGTGAACCTCTAGGATTAGCAGTTAATTTGAAGGTGAAATTAGAGACAGGGGATTTCAATCAATGGGATGACACTCAGGTGTGAGTGAGCGCCCTGTTTTATTTAAAGAACAGGGATCTATCAAAGTCTGATCTTCACAACACATGTTTGTGGAAATGTATCATGGCACGAACAAAGGAGATTTCTGAGGACCTCAGAAAAAGAGTTGTCGATGCTCATCAGGCTGGAAAAGGTTACAAAACCATCTCTAAAGAGTTTGGACTCCACCGATCCACAGTCAGATAGATTGTGTACAAATGGAGGAAATTCAAGACCATTGTTACTCTCCCCAGGAGTGGTCGACCAACAAAGAACACTCCCAAGAGCTCCAAGGTCACGCCAAGACGTCACAAAAGAACCCAGGGTAACTTCTAAGCAATGAAAGGCCTCTATCACATTGGCAAATGTTAATGTTCATGAGTCCAACATCAGGAGAACACTGAACAACAATGGTGCGCATGACAGGGTTGCTATGTTGGGACTCTTTTGCTGCATTCGGGCCTGGACGGCTTGCCATCATTAATGGAACAATGAAATCTGAATTATGTCAGCGAATTCTAAAGGAAAATGTCAGGACTTCTGTCTGTGGTCTGAATCTCAATAGAAAGTGGGTCACGCAGCAAGACAACGACCCTAAGCACACAAGTCGTTCTACCAAAGAATGGTTAAAGAAGAATAAAGTTTATGTTTTGGAATGGCCAAGTCAATGTTATTTGTCAGTTATTGCTGCACAAAGGTACTGAAAGCAAAGGTTCACATACTTTTGCCACTCACAGATATGCAATATTGGACCATTTTCCACAATAAATTAATGACAAAGTATAATATTTCTGTCTCATTTGTTTAATTGAGTTCTCTTTATCTGCTTTTAGGACTTGTGTGAAAATCTAATGTTGTTATAGGTCATATTAATGTAGAAACATAGAAAATTCTATAGGGTTCACAAACTTTCACACACCATAGTATATAAAAATATATGTAATATCCAGTTGTTTGGTTATTAACAGCACATGTACACTCCTGCCTCATTCTCTTCATCGCTATTTCATCTAGCCTACTGTTACTGTGTTCCTCCCATTGCTACAGATGGGCAATAACCGTCTGGAACGCCCCCTCTTAGCCACATGTATTGCTCCGAGTCCTGCCATGCATGACGGAACGAAGAGCTAGGAGGCGTAGTGCAACAGCAAGCTATCAGTGTGCTTTACTGCCCTGCGGCTATTGTGGATACAACTCTTTATACCCACTGTAATTGCATTTTAACTGCATTTCCATAAGCAATAAGCCATTCTGTTAGTACTCTACCTCCACCCAAGTGTCTCTCTTAGTGCTGCTGCTGTCTCATAGGAAAAAATTCCCTTTAGGTCCGTAGGACAGGAGGACTATTTCTATCATCTTGTAATGATGGCAGGGTTTTTTTTCCCTCTGTAAGTGGTGGTATTGTATTCTACAGTATAAATCTGTGGGAAGTGGAGCAGAAATAACAAGGAAACCTGTGGATCATTTGGAAAGTCACAGGTAACAGAATGGAGACATCAGACTTAATGGAATTTGGCTCCAAAGTAAACAGTTGAACTGAAACACAAACAGCCACTTGACAACACAGCATGACTGACGAACAAAAATGGAAATGTTTTTCTCCTTAGTGCTTTCTGAATGCACTAAACAAACACCTTCCTATTTTTTGTAGTGACCATGAAAGTTCACAAGGCTTAACGATGGCTTAATGAGATGCAATGTGAAACTGATTGGCTTGAACTCACTGGTGGACTGATCAGGGATTGGTTAAACTGTAATGAGCACCATCACACAGCCAGGTCTGCGAAGTTATTACACCATCCAGTGAATCCCATCATCATATCATTTGTGCCCTGTCACAAACTGCCACCATAGGCTTATGTATGTTCGAATAACCAACCCTCCCATGCAAGAAATGAGCTTTTGCTGCTCAATATTAATGTGTTTAGTGACGAGTCAGATGAAATTTAAAGTATTAAACACAGGCATGTACAATCTGGTTTATCATTCACATTTACAACTAAACCACTTTGAATGCAATTGTTTGTACCTTCCCAGGGTCAATGCTCTAATTCTTCTACCCATATACCAAGTCATGTTTTTATTATGTCTTCAGCAAATCGGACTCCTGACAAGAAAGCATGTATTGAGTAAGCCTATTGAATGGCCACTTGCAGCAAAAGGAAAGGTGGATATAATTGTAGCAGATTTGGAACACAATCAACATTGGCTGGAAGCCTAGTGTAGTTAAGGCAATCTTGATTTTTCTGGTCAATTTCCTTTGAACTACAGGGTTATGTTAGCGATCTAGTGGGCATACTAAATACAGCCGTGGCCAAAAGTTTTGAGAATGACACAAATATTAATTTTCACAAGTCTACTGCTTCAGTGTTTTTAGATCTTTTTGTCAGATGTTACTAACTAAGTGTCAATGGCTTTTACTGACAATTACATGAAGTTTATGCAAAGAGTCAATATTTGCAGTGTTGACCCTTCTTTTTCAAGACCTCTGCAATTCGCCCTGGCATGCTGTCAATCAACTTCTGGGCCACATCCTGACTGATGGCAGCCCATTCTTGTATAATCAATGCTTGGAGTTTGTCAGAGTTTGTGGGTTTTTGTTTGTCCACCCGCCTCTTGAGGATTGACCACAAATTCTCAATGGGATTAAGGTCTGGGGAGTTTCCTGGCCATGGACCCAAAATGTCGATGTTTTGTTCCCCGTGGCAAGGTGGCCCATCATGCTGGAAAAGGCATTGTTCGTCACCAAACTGTTCTTGGATGGTTGGGAAAAGTTGCTCTCTGAGGATGTTTTTGTACCATTCTTTATTCATGGCTGTGTTCTTAGGCAAAATTGTGAGTGAGCCCACTCCCTTGGCTGAGAAGCAACCCCACACATGAGTGTTCTCAGGATGCTTTACTGTTGGCATGACACAGGACTGATGGTAGCGCTCACCTTTTCTTCTCCGGACAAGCTTTTTCCAGATGCCCCAAACAATCGGAAAGGGGATTCATCAGAGAAAATGACATTACCCCAGTCCTCAGCAGTCCAATCCCTGTACTTTTTGCAGAATAGCAGTCTGTCCCTGATGTTTTTCCTGGAGAGAAGTGGCTTCTTTGCTGCCCTTCTTGACACCAGGCCATCCTCCAAAAGTTTTTCGCCTCACTGTGCGTGCAGACGCACTCACACCTGCCTGCTGCCATTCCTGAGCGAGCTCTGCACTGGTGGTGCCCCAATCCCGCAGCTGAATCAACTTTAGGAGACGGTCCTGGCGCTTGCTGGACTTTCTTGGGTGCCCTGAAGCCTTCTTCACAACAGTTGAACCTCTCTCCTTGAAGGTCTAGATGATCCGATAAATGGTTGATTTAGGTGCAATCTTACTAGCAGCAATATCCTTGCCTGTGAATCCCTTTTTGTGCAAAGCAATGATGGCTGCACGTGTTTCCTTGCAGGTAACCATAGTTAACAGAGGAAGAACAATAATTTCAAGCACCACCCTCCTTTTAAAGCTTCCAGTCTGTTATTCTAACTCAATCAGCATGACAGTGATCTCCAGCCTTGTCCTCGTTAACACTCTCACCTGTGTTAACGAGAGAATCACTGACATGATGTCAGCTGGTCCTTTTGTGGAAGGGCTGAAATGCAGTGGACATGTTTTTTTGGGATTAAGTTCATTTTCATGGCAAAGAGGGACTTTGAAATTAATTGCAATTCATCTGATCACTCTTCATAACATTCTGGAGTATATGCAAATTGCCATCATAAAAACTGAGGCAGCAGACTTTGTAAAAATTAATATTTGTGTCATTCTCAAAACTTTTGGCCACGGCTGTAGCTGGCTTCTTAACATGGTAGCAAGGTAACATAATAGAGTAATGAAAATCTGTAAACATCAACTGTAGTGTGTAAATTGATTAGCTGGTTAGATTTAAACCTTGAAAAGCAAACATTTTTATTGCTTTTAAAAAAGGAAATCACAATATTGCAGTGCATCTGGGCCATTTGCGCTCCTGAAGTCTATACTGTTCTAAAATCCTGCGGGCCTCCAAAAGCATATGTAACAAACTTTGTTTGAACTAATAAAGTACTGGTAAGATGCTAGAAATAGCAGTTTAGCCATAGAGAAAAAAGAAATGGATGTAACAGATCTGTTTGTACCAACAGGGCCAGTTGGTATAGACGTGCTAGCTAGGTCAAGCGCTCCCTCTTTTCAAGAAAAAAAAAAAAACACATAAAGGCTTTATCTTTTATCTTATTTGCTGGTAACAAATGACTTAAAGTGAATTATATTTCACTTTTTTGGAACCACAACCAACAGCTGTAATGAAAAATACCAGGAAATTCATGGTTATTTCAGCAGGACAATGCCAGGCCTCATTGTGCACGTGCTATAACAGCGTGGCTTCGTAGACACAGAGTGCGTGTGCTTGACTGGACTGCCAGCAGTCCAGGTCTGTCTCCTATGGTGCATCATGAAGAGGAGAATCAGACAATGGTGACCAAGGACTGCTGAGCAGCTGAAGTCTCGTATCAAGCAAGAATGGGCAAAAATTCCACTTGCAAAACTGCAACAATTAGTATCCTCATTTCCCAAACGATTTAAAAGTGTGATTAAAAGGAAAGGTGATGTAACACAGCAGTAAACATGCCTCTGTCCCAACTTTTTTGAGTGTGCTGAAGGCATCAAATTCTAAATTTGTTTATATTTACAAAATACAATTAAATTGGTCAGTGAAAACATTGAATATCTTTTTATGTACTTTTGTCAGTTAATTAATGGTTCAAGAGACTTGACATTTATGGCATTTGGCAGACACCCTTATCCAGAGCAACTTACACTTATGTCATTTATATAACTGAGCAGTTGATGGTTGAGGACCTTGCTCAAGGGCCCACAGTGGCAGCTTGGCAGTGCTGGGGTTTCAACTCACGACCTTCTGATCAGTAGTCCAACGTCTTAACCACTGAGCTACCACTGCCTACTTGACAAATCACAGATTTTTGTTTTTATTGCATTTTAGAAAAAAATCCCAACTTTTATGCAAATGGGGTTAGTATCATTACCAACCATCACTGTCTACCAAATTGTACCTGTTTGACTCTACATCTAATATTAGCCAAAAAACCTTTCTTTTCATCCAAAGACACTGAGATTTTAGGTTTGAATAGAATCTACTTGGACTGCTTTAAGCTCTTTAAGTCTTTAAGCCACTCAGCACTGTTCCCAGGGCAGTCCTTATAAACTGGTGTATTATTGCTGCACAGTGAGACCATTCTACGAAACAGGTCTCAGGACAGGTTGGATAAAATGAAGTGCTACAGTCACACAGCTGTATGCCATCTTTGAGATCACTCCCACACACACTTGCGCTGTGGACTCATTCTTTATCTGATCCAGACTACTCGAGCAGCCAGACTACTTGAACTTCTGCAGATTCCGAGCTGAATCCCTTACACACTAACAAATCTCTGCCTCATTTGATTCAGCTTATTGGGTTGGTTCTGGTGGAACATCCTTACTGTTATTGCTGATTTTCTATGTTTCATAATGCAGATCACTTTATGCACATATTTAGCTAAACAGTCTAAACAGCATTCTGCATTAATTCCTTCAGCACTTCGCCTTGAAGTTCTGAATAGACTTTGTTGGTATGCTGCCAAAACTGGTTCCTGAATTTACAGATTTGGACAGAAGGCAGTCTTGTTTAGGGAGAAAGGCGCATAAAGAAGTCTCTTGCTGCATCTTTTACTAAACAGCAGCTTGACGGAGAAGGCTATTAGCAGGCAGGCTTTGAACTAGCAGACCCCTACTGATAAACACTGGGCCATCTGCAGAGAGCTGAACTCTGGGTCTTTCTATTATAAGAGAGGGACGAGGCCAGATTATGTAAAACCTTATTATATAAAGTTAATTAACATCAGTCAGGAATGCACTCTTGACCATGCTCTCTTGTGTATTTTTTTGTACATAAGAAATGTGTTCAGTTTTGGGCATTACTCATCTTGGCTATGTGAACATTATGTAGTTGTGTTATACCAAGGTACTGAAAAAATTATATGTTGTTCCGTTTTTACCCTGTGGACAATAATAGTTGACTGGTTGACTGACATTCTGAGAAATGTAACATTCTGGTACAACTGTCTGCATGCAGTAATAGAATTCCAAGCGCAAAACTCGAAGGCAATTCACCAATTTATTCAATATAGTCCCTCAAGATAATTTGCTGCTGAAGTCGTTTGTCTCCATACTTCTGCAGTTCATGGCTGTAACTGGATCTAGTCTGTGGCTTCGGGCACAATAGGCAAGTCTGCTAAAGAGCCTTTTGACGTGTGCCAGGCTGTGAGAGGCTTCTGAAACTACAGCATAACCGATGATAAACCAAAACTGTCTCAGAAAACTGATCATCTATTGGCTCTGACTTTTAATGGATTTCACCTCCTTGTGAAATGTTTACCTCCCTTTGTAAAATATTGTCACTCGTTTAAAGGAGGTCTGCTTTCTAACCATCGGCTGTGGAATCTGATTTTGTCCTTCAGCTTGCAGATGGCTTTTTTTTTGTGGTGGTCTGCTGGATATTTTCCCCTGTGTAACTGGACAGGAGCCATGGATATATTGAGGGAGGTGTATTACTCGGTGACCGCAAACTGTTGACTCAAATTACGTTCAGTGTGCTAATGTGCAAGTGCTCTACTGCCACCAAAAGGATACAGTGTGCTACTACATTGCTGCATTTCTGAATTTTTCCTTTTGACCTTCTGTAGATCAGATGTAGTGGCTATGATAGTTAAGCATTGGCACACCTTTGACAACCGGGTCTCTCACCAAATCAGATCAACATCAAAGTGGTGTATTAGAGCCACACAGCAGTGTGATACCTCCAAAACTCATACACACTTCCTAATTATCATCACTGAATGATACTTTTTGTATTCTTTATAGTATATTACTCAGTAGCCACTCATTCTTAGCTTTTGAAAAGGATACATCTTAAGCTGGTTTTAGACTGTTAGATCTGACGTGTTCTCCATGAAGATCCTCTGACGATAGATCTATGATAAAAGAAAATTACCACATTCTGCGCAATCTGGACTTTGTGCAGAAAATGGGCTCACGTAAACAGAAACAGTATTCAAAATGAGCAGGAGGTAATAAGGATAAATGAAACATGCTAATGGACAGAAAATTTCCCATTTAGTTGTCCCATTAGTTTGCTTCATCCTATGCCGTCCTGTGGCATTTAGACGAGTCATGGCAGCACTCACACTGAGTTTTGAATAAAAAATTTGTGATAATGCCAGAACTTTGTCTTGCATTGGAATGTAAATAAATCTGCCAGTGCTGAGAACATCACATTATGTGTTCTATGACCACCAGACTTAACTCATGACCAAAGAAGTCTTTTACTGAAAACATGCACTGCAACGTATCGCAGAGTCTAAAAATCAGCTTCTGTCAGTTCGTTAGTAATTCCCCTTGAATGTCTATTTCCTTGAATAGATTACGAGTATGCAACCAAAACTGGTTACTTAATTTAGAGATTTGGGTTGCTCTTCCTTGGCAAGAATGATGCATAAATAAATCTTTTGTTGTATCTCTTAATAACTAGTGGCTTGACTGAAAAGGCTGTGACATCAGTGACAGCCAGGCATTGAAGTAAAACATACGGCCATCTGCAGACAGCATTGAAGAGGAGACTCTGTTTATGTAAAATCGAATTTTATTAAGTTGATTACTGTGAACGATGAGAACGAAGTAAATTAATCTCACTGGACAGATTAAGCTAAAATACTGCATCACTTTTTGTATTAAGACCAACTGTGAATTAACTCCTTTCCTCCCTCTTTACCTTCTCTCTCTCTCTCTCCAGTGTTCATCATGGCATCCGGTTTGCTGGTTTATCCCTTTGGCCTAAACTCCAGTTTGGTCAAGTCCTTCTGCGGAAACTCGGCCATCTACTACGCCGGCGAGTGCCAGATAGGCTGGGGCTACATGTTGGCCATTGTGGGTGTCATGCTCACCCTCTTTTTACCCTTCTTTGCCAAGTATGCCCCAAAAGAGCAGCTCCTGCCCACTCCACTGCCCACACTTTTATAACCCCCCTACCATGCCCATCGTATCTTCTCTGAGCTGTTAAGATCTGTATCGCCCCGTTCTTCTTCTTGGTCAACAGCCAGTTTGGAATAAGTGTGCCCGGAGGAGCCATTGTGTTCATTGTGTGATGTGCTGCATTGTCTTCCTTCATCTGATAAGCTACTTCCTTTCATCGGCATCCCTCGTGGTGGAAACAGTTTTCTGAAACTTTTTTTTGGAAATGCACATTCCTGGGAACTCCTTTTTTTTCCTTTTCGCACTACAAACTAATTTATGCTTTTAATCACATGAAACGAAATGCAATTTAATGCATCAACACTGAAATCTTTGGAAAGGCAAGACCAAAACAGCAGACAAAACTATGCTAATGGTAAATCTAACATTCTAGTTCTACCTAATACACATCTGGATGCAAAGAATGCAAGAGGATGAGGAGAACTTTACTCCAAAACATCAGGGATTATCAAGAGGAAAGCAAGGAACTCAGAAATCTTTCATGCAACATCAAATAATATTCAACTAACCAAGACCAATTAGAGAGAGTAGGAAAATACTGTTCTTGGATCCACTGGCTCTGAATGTTTTCTTCTTCACTATGGATCAGGCTTTTGAGGAAATAAAATGGATTTATGATCCTGATGAAAATCTGAAAGGGTTCGGAAAATCTGCCATATATTTATCCAGTAACAACAAACACTGTGGCTAACAGGCTAGGAGAACAGAAAAACCTTTTCTTAAAAAAAATTATTACACAAACTGGTGTTTTTATATATATATTGCTTTAGAACCTGGGCTGTGACTAGTCAGTGGACGTCCAAACAGCAGTAACAAAATAGTAGATGAGGCTCATGACCACTTAATGAAAAGAAAAAAAAAGCCAACAAAAGCACTGACATTTTCACCACTAAACTTGTGTTGTCATTTTAAATGACTTGAAAACCCTGAAAACCTGTGAGTCTCTGTTTGCCCTCACTTCCTATCAGTTTTAATAGGAATACTAGAAGGCCAAGTCATACCGTCTGTTTTGTACTTGGACCTTTCACTAAATTGAATATTCAGGATTTTACACGATTAGGAGAAAGGCAAAGAATAAATGCTATGTAATTACAAAGTTATACCGATGGAAAAAAATAAATGCAACACTTTTTTATTGGTTGTACAGAAAGCTGCCAATTTTTAAAGCCCAGTGAACGCTGCTTGTTTTTTGTTCGTTTGTTTTTTAAGTAGAAAAAAAAAGTCTTAAGGAGGTCTCAATTGCATAAAGCATTGAAAATCATGAAAATGACACGTAAGGACAAGAGGATGATTAGAGTAAGCAAGACTACTGTGTCTTGGCTATTGATACACTTTTAGCACTCTGACAGAACAGACTCCCTTTCCTGGCCCTTTCACTTCAGGGAGCACCTATGGGACGTTGTGAATCACAACATCGGACACTAATCAGATCCTTATGTAGGAATTGGAGAAAATCTCACTACTACTTTGGCTCTCTGAACTGAAGGTCTAAACCAACTGAGGCTCTAAAGTTACTAAAACACTACAGCGTGACGTCTCAGTGTTCAAACTTACCATGTTCCTGTTATTATCATCTCATTATTATTGTTGTTTAGGCAGTGAGGGTTGAGTTCTCAGTCCAATCAGTGTTGCATTTCTTTTTTTTCCATTAGTGCACAAAAAGTCGACATAGAGATACTTCTCTAGATAAAAACTTAAAGACAACAAAACAAAAAAAACTTTTCTGCCCTAACCAACGTGTGCCTTTTTTTTTAAAAACCATGACTAAGAAGACTTCAATATCTTTGATCAGGTTACTTCTGCTGAAACTGTAGTTTTGTAAATACTTCCTAGTTTTTTGGTTCCTCCCCCTGTGCTGTGCATTTCTGTGAATGTCTTGATTTGCTATAAATGCAACGGGGATTGTTTCAGTTGTAAGTCGTCCAGACGGTAACTCTAGCAAATTCACATGAAGCTGTACAAATAGAATGTCTAAGGGGATAACAAAGGACAAAATAAGGAGTGTATAAATAGGAAAACAAATGGGAATTAACGAGGGATTAAAACAAAAGAGCATTACTGTCATTTTATGTCATGACTTATACAAGACAAGAATTAGTCAGTTACTCTCAATGAATTATTTAATTGACAAAAAATAAGACTATAATAGTAAGCAATACAGCACAAAACTGAGATGCTCATCAACCTAAACTTGGCCCTCATTTGCATTTCCTCTTGGTACCTTTTTGTGTGATGTGTTTTCAGAATTGCTAAATGAGTATATTCAGTCTTCGGCTAAGACTTTCCTTTTATTAATGTGATTAAGCATGCAGTGGCATTTGGCTCCAAACAAAGCTAGCTGAACAAATTCTATCCCAAACTGTGAGCAAGTGTAAACTTTAAAAGTTGGGTTTTTTTTTTTTAAATAGCAGAAAACACTGATTAGTCTTACCGGCGTACACTGCGTGATAAGCACCAGTGAGGATAAAGAGATGTATGCGCTCATGCATACGTTCCCAAAACGCACTCAGATGACGCTGTTATTGTAATAAAGTTCAGTACAGTGATTCCTTTTATCTGTAATAATGTGTGTGAGGTCTGAACTCTGATTCTGTAAATCAGTTGTATTTTAGTTTTCCATTGTGTGGTTTTGGCTGTAAATTATTATGTAAGATGGCTGTTCATGTTTAAAAAAAAAGGTTGATCCCCTTTTGGAAGATCTATTTTGAGATATTACCTCATAATTGTGTTTGTTTATCCCCTGACCCCTAACAAGACTTGCTGTTGTGTGTTTTTCTCTTTGTAATAAAATGTTTCATTAACAAAGAAAACTGACTTTTTTTGTGTTCTGAACTTCATTAATAGTCTTAAGCATATATGACTGTTGAACTGATAACAGAAGAAGAGAAAATGCATGCAAACTGAAAAAAAAGACAATTGTTAAATGGTTAAACTGATTTATCAGCAATGCTTGGTACAATTATGGTTCATCTCTGAACTAAACTTAAACGAAAATGAAACACACCTTTGAAACTATAAAACATTCCTGCTCTGTTCGTTCACATCACATTTCAGAAAGTGCCCGGACCTCGTTTCTCATCTCGGCGTCTGATGCTTTCACAGCCTCTTGCGCATTTCTCTGCTCTGACAGGGAGGCGGCCCGCACTGACACACAGGTGAAAACATTTTTCTGTCTGTCGTAATTCCCCACACAGCGATGCACCTGACCCCGGATCAGCCTCGGCAGCACCTGATCCTTTAAATTATAAACAAAATAAACAACAGATATATGCCTAAGGATTACTGATAGGGATACTAGATTAGCTAATTCATCTATGAATCCAGCTAAGAAGTGTTTTCCGCAATATCTGTTTGCTGTGTAGTTAAAATATAATTGTGCCAATTTCACGTTGATTTATTGCAGCCCTTGGCAGAGGAAGAAATCTAAAAAGCATTCTGTAAAAAAAAAAAAAAAAAAAAAAAAAAAAAATTAAAAAAGAGCAGACACAATGAGGTTAAACACAACTGAACTCATTCAACCTTGATTGTGTAGTCTATTAGACATCATTTAGAACAGTGGCTCCTGACCCAGTCCTCTCAGACTCTCTGTCATTATGAATATGATTTCTAATGTCCTACAGCACAGCTGAAGTGATATGGATGGCAGTAGGAAAGTGGTTCTGCTGGCTTTAAAATGTACCTGAAGAAACTGTACTCACGTTTTCATAGTACACACATGGCACTGTATCTTTTCCATCCCTCATTAGGAAGTTCTTGGCACCAAATTTTCCTATTGTTACTGCAGAATCAAGAGTGGCTGGAACAAAATGGGTAAATGGGTAAAATGAAAAAGGAACATTTTTGCCATGACAAAATTTTTAAAAAAATTATTTTATATTGCCAGATTGATAGGTGAGAATATGGAAGACTAATCACCAAAAATCTCAAACATCATAGGAACTTTGTCCTTGAACTGGCTCCAGTGCTTCATGCCCTCTATAACAGCGGTGAGGATTCGCAGAGATTTCTTAGGTGGTGCTTTTTCCTGTAACATGGATTTCTATAAAATGTGAAAATGTGACAGTGTTATTTAGAACATCTAAGGCTTTTTTTTTTTTTGCAAAATAGCAACAAGCAACATTAGGAACATAGTAAGGCGAAAGTCTGGTGTGGCTGTTACTTAATAATTAGTAGTAGGGCTAATCAACTAAATCGATAACATTCAATTCCCTCATTACAGGCACTGAAAAACCCCAAAGCGTTGGAGTCAATTACAAACACTGAAAATTATTCACTTTGTGCATCACATCAAAAATTAATTGAGCATTGGAGTGTTCCAGTTAGTGAGTCAGCCAGTAGATATTAATTAATAAATCAATGGATGAATCAATTAGTTAATTAAGAAATAAATATTATGTCTGTCTACATTGCCTTAAATGGTTTAATTGATGTTGTTTTTAGTTTTTTTTTGCTGTATGATGCAAGTAGCAGGCGAGTAAAGGTTTCTCAGATTTCACTCACTCACTAGTTACATACCTTCAGTTTTTATTTTAAAATAGCTTGGCTAACATGGCGTTGCTCTGATTTGGTTTAGTAATTACCTGCTGCTGTATACTGCTCTCACTTCCTAAAGTACCAAAAGTGTCCTCAACCCACGTTCCCCCTCTAAGTCCACCAGATTTGATCTTCCACTGGGAGCCCTGACTCTGAGCTACAGGTCTCGGAGTGCGTGCTGTGAGATCTGAAGGGGTGAAGGAGCCTCTGGGTGGATTGATGTTTCGGGTACATGACTGCTGCTTCATGGGTTGCTTGGCAGTCAAAGTTTTATTCTGGATTTGAGTGGTTGCACTCCCACTCGGAAATCCACCCTGCTTGAAGCCTGGGGTTGTTGCCATGGAATCCTGTCTGCCTGGAGGTCTCTGTGGCCCTGTCTGGGACCTGGATGTATAAAAAACATGTTCCAACTATTTCTTTTTAAGGCCACATATTTTTACCCACTAAACATATACATCATTAAACAACAGAAAAATTCTGTTAATGTACCAAGCATAGGTGCGCTTCTGTGGGTGAGGTATAGGTGTGTATACTCTTCCTGTTGAAGCAGGTGAAGCAGTGGACCACACGTTGCTTTGTTGAGGTGGTGGGGTGGCTTGCTGGTTCCACTGACTTCTCTGAGCCAGAGGTGCTCGATCTGTTGATGGCTGAGCGTTCCCGATGTCTGTTAAAACAGTACGACGTTGTATGTGGTCCTACTTTTCTTTGAAAATTGCTTATTAAATACAGAGATAATAAAGTTTTTGATCAGTGACAGTGTTCAGTGGTGCACAGACTTACTGGATGGATGGATGGCTGAAGTGAAGCTCAGCGTGTCTCTGTTCTCGTATCCGGAGAACATTTCACTCTCAGAGGGATTGGACGTCAGTGGCAATCTGCTCCGCTTCTTTTGGTTAAACAGTGGAACAGACAGACAGCCTGTACCAAAAAAAAAAAGTGAAATGTGAAAGCTGTCAATGTAATTTGAATGCTGCTGGGAAGATAACAGGAAAAGAATCATACTGCAAAGTGCAACCTCAAGAACTCAAATCTGGTTTTGTAAAGGCTGATTTATACTTGTTTTTAGCAATGAGTATGCAAGTTGGCCACCGAGTGTATTCTGTGGTCTCTTGGCATATGTGCACGTCCTCAGTAATTAGCATCATGCGTTCGCATGGCATAATACCAACCTAAATAGTGGAGGCAGTATAGCATTGGGACAGTGTGTCCCCAATTGAAAAAATGTTAACTAATATTGTGTCTCAAATTGCATACTTATGTACTACTCTAGATCATTATTGAGGTTTCCTATTACAGTTAGTTTGTAACTTTAATAACCTCTCCTACCGAAAGGTTTGTTTTAAGTACCAGTCTTCTGGATTTCCAAGACAAGTAAATATTTTTTAAAGTATGGTGAGGGTTTTCGATTTGAGACAGATCATGACAACAATCACGTTGACGGCAGAAAGTTTTACAGAGAAATGAAGCTCGGCAGTCTGCTTAATGTGGCTGTGCATGAAATCGCTAAACATCACAGTTTGACTTGGAAACCAGATGGACAGAGATATTTTGGCTCTGAAGTGCCATCTAGTGGATGCTGCTTTTAATCCTCCAGATGTATGAACAATGCCACTTGTCTATTACTTGTGTATCAGCTGCATGCGTGATACATGCATGGTGAAAGTGAAGTATATGTGCACCTTAATGGTTCATGAGTAATGGTTACATTTATGACTTAAGCTCCCCTTCCAGTGTTTAAAGGCATATGTGTGTAAATTTCTAAAAATCTACTAATATTTTTACTCTTGTTTTATTCTTAATTCTTTTTCTTATGCTTACTCAGATGTGTTGATTAAGGTTTTGACTGCAATAAAAGATTGAAAATTCATGACTAGTTTTTAAACTGCCTCAAAAAAGTGAATCATTCTTGCTATGTCTATAATGGGAATGACTGAGGCAATGGGTGTGATGATTTTTGGTAGTGGCCCAATCGTTAATAATGTAGTTATCAAATAAATAGCACTTTTTCAGACAATAAATGTATAATCAGTCATTTTGGAGATACCTAGTTACCTTCAGTAACTGCTTCACCCTCCGTGGTCATGTTGTTTAAACTTTTTATTTGTTTAGAGTTTGGGAAAGATTTGGCAAAATCTTTAGAAAATATTGCAGAAACGTGCAAACAAAAATAATAACTATGGGAGGTGACAGGATTGGTCAAACTTTCCGTGAAAGCAGGCAGGATTGGTCAAGAGTATCTGTGTGAGGAGCTCCCAGGATGTCGCAAAAAGAAAAGTGTTCAACCTTTTCGCTGGGAGAGGGCAAGTTCAAATCCTGAATATGCCACAGCCACCCATGACCGGGAGCCAGGAGAGCAAAACTGGCCAAGCTCTCTGGGTTGGAGGGATGGCATACTCCTCTGTCAATCACAGCGACGCTATCCAATCGTATGCATCTGTGAGTTCATGTATGTGAAAAGGGGTATACAGCGCTTTCCTCCAAGTGTGGTACAGTGCTCTGTGACGCAGCAGTTTGAAAAGATCTGCTCTGGAAGATGTTGTACAGGGAAGAGCCTGATCACCTTGAGTGATCTGTTCAAAACCATCATTGAGAAAAACACATGTACAGGTAAGTAAAGATGTCCTGATTCCTTGGACATTGGTAGTCCATTTACACATTTGAAAATGGTTCTTGCATTACCTACAACCGAAACCCTTTGAAAAGCCATTTTCATGTTGTAGGTGGACTGGGGAGCCAAATATATGCTGTTTCTGCATTACAGTGTGAATGGAAAACTTTTCTGTGTTCTAACAATTTGTCCAACCCTATTAAACGGTCCCATTTTGTCTACTTTATTCTTGTGACCTTATCAGAGTGCAGTGCGCATGCGCATCACATATCCGTATGGACGGGGCAGAAAGCCACGGTCCCTATGTTATCCTGTGGCAGTGTTCAAACAGCTCATTATTATTACTATTATTTTTTTATTATTATTTACCAAAAAAAATGACGATAGTAGATGCAAAGCTATTAAATAACCAACTAATGTCGATATTAAATAAATATTTTACCGTACCTGCCGTTGGTCTTGGTTGATTTTCGTTTCTCCTCATGATCGTAATGTGTGCGGTATCTTATTCTGTCAGATGGTAATGTTCCAGTAGTTTTTAGAGGTAAAGAAAAGCAAGAACCTGTAACACAAGCACTAAAATCAATATTTAGATCAGTATGATTGAAATATTTTACATGATAAAACAGCAACGTTGGATATAAACTCGCAACTTTACATATGATACGCGAGCTCACGTCAGCAGTGCTACAAACTGAATAACTATGCTAGCGTTAGCTTAGCTACCAGTATCATACAGAAATGATACATTTGCGCGTTCTGTTTGGCTTAGAAGAATATATATTGAATGTTCTACAATGAGTCACAATAACACACCGTATTTCCTAGGGAAAATTACCGCGGATACACATTAAACCGTTACTAAACCGCGAAGAACCGTTTAAATGTTTTAGTAGCGTCGTCTAGCTAGCTACATCATCAACCATTTTACTCATAAGCGCGCGCGTGAAGAAGGTGCACGAGGAATGCGGAAGCGTCACTGTATGCGCGGGAAACGGAGTACTATATTACCACAATGGGAAAGTACTACTCCTGTCTACTGTGTAATATACTATTACAGCCTATTCAGTGGTGTAGCATTGGTTTTGTAGTATATAGTAATTAGGTGTATGAAACTCTTTCTAGAATATTATGACCCAGTGAGCAGTGTAATCAATCTGCATGGTTGCTCCATGTTGTGAGGTTTTTACACCTTAAATCCAAGAAATGTATTTGAGAAAGAGCTAATACATTCCATTTTGACAAACTACTCACTATATTCATTAACTCATTCATTTATCTTAAGTAGCCATTCTATCCAAGTTAGGGTTGCAGTAGACTATCCTGGGAATACTGGATGCAAAGCAGGAATACATTATTTGCAGAGCATCATGCGCACACATATTCACACCAATTTATCTTAGCCAGTCTACCTGCTGGCATGTTTTCAGGAGATGAGAAGAACCCAGAGGAAACCCAGAGGAAACCCGGAGAAACCCATGTGGACACTGAGAGAACATGCACAGAAACCTCCATACCGGGCTATTGTATTCACTTTGCAATATTAAAGCACAATTTTTAACTTTCTGGTTACTAAAGGTGATAAAAGTATAAGCACAATTCTTTACTCAAATAAAATGAAAATACTCTTCTAAATAATTACTCTGGTAAAAGTTAAAGTGCACCTTCAAATGCTTCACTCATCTAGAAAAGTATCAATTTTAAATATACTTCAAGTATCCCTGCTGGAAAAAAAAGCAATAGAAATCATCACAGAAATTCTAATGGTTTCCACTAAAAAAAAATACTATTACAAACCATCAGCTAACCATTAAAACCATTACCATCACCATTATTGGTCCATGATATCCACTAGACATACAGGTGCATCTCAATAAATTAGAATGTCATGGAAAAGTTCATTTATTTCAGTAATTCAACTCAAATTGTGAAACTCGTGTATTAAATAAATTCAATGCACACAGACTGAAGTATTTTAAGTCTTTGGTTCTTTTAATTGTGATGATTTTGTCTCACATTTAACAAAAACCCACCAATTCACTATCTCAACAAATTAGAATATGGTGACATGCCAATCAACTAATCAACTCAAAACACCTGCAAAGGTTTCCTGAGCCTTCAAAATAGTCTCTCAGTTTGGTTCACTAGGTAAGCCACAAACATTCATTGCCAAAGAAGCTGGCTGTTCACAGAGTGCTGTATCCAAGCATGTTAACAGAAAGTTCAGTGGAAGGAAAAAGTGTGGAAGAAAAAGATGCACAACCAACCGAGAGAACCGCAGCCTTATGAGGATTGTCAAGCAAAATCGATTCAAGAATTTGAGTGAACTTCACAAGGAATGGACTGAGGCTGGGGTCAAGGCATCAAGAGCCACCACACACAGACGTGTCAAGGAATTTGGCTACAGTTGTCATATTCCTCTTGTTAAGCCACTCCTGAACCACTGACAATGTCAGAGGCGTCTTACCTGGGCTAAGGAGAAGAAGAACTGGACTGTTGCCCAGTGGTCCAAAGTCCTCTTTTCAGATCAGAGCAAGTTTTGTATTTCATTTGGAAACCAAGGTCCTAGAGTCTGGAGGAAGGGTGGAGAAGCTCATAGCCCAAGTTGCTTGAAGTCCAGTGTTCAGTTTCCACAGTCTGTGATGATTTGAGGTGCAATGTCATCTGCTGGTGTTGGTCCATTGTGTTTTTTGAAAAGCAAAGTCACTGCATCCATTTACCAAGAAATTTTGGAGCACTTCATGCTTCCTTCTGCTGACCAGCTTTTTGAAGATGCTGATTTCATTTTCCAGCAGGATTTGGCACCTGCCCACACTGCCAAAAGCACCAAAAGTTGGTTAAATGACCATGGTGTTGGTGTGCTTGACTGGCCAGCAAACACACCAGACCTGAACCCCATAGAGAATCTATGGGGTATTGTCAAGAGGAAAATGAGAAACAGGAGACCAAAAAATGCAGATGAGCTGAAGGCCACTGTCAAAGAAACCTTCCATACCACCGTGCCACAAATTGATCACCTCCATGCCATGCTGAATTGAGGCAGTAATTAAAGCAAAAGGAGCCCCTATCAAGTATTGAGTACATGTACAGTAAATGAACATACTTTCCAGAAGGCCAACAATTCACTAAAAATGTTTTTTTTATTGGTCTTATGAAATATTCTAATTTGTTGAGATAGTGAATTGGTGGGTTTTTGTTAAATGTGAGCCAAAATCATCACAATTAAAAGAACCAAAGACTTAAACTACTTCAGTCTGTGTGCATTGAATTTATTTAATACAGGAGTTTCACAATTTGAGTTGAATTACTGAAATAAATGAACTTTTCCACGACATTCTAATTTATTGAGATGCACCTGTAACATGCCACCAATAGAAGGCAACAAATTACCAGTGGAGACTCACAGGGACCATTACAGTTTCCATTAAAACCAATACAATTCCCATTATAACCATTAAAAAGAATTCAAATTCTATTTTCTGCAGCAGGGATGATAGCAAAAGCACAAGAAAGATAAAAAAAAAAAGAAAAAGGTGTTGTATGTCGAATCACACACTGATTTTAGTTACTGTTGGTAAATTAGTGCCCTTTTCACCAGTGAACCAAGGAATGTAGGAAAACAGTCTAATAGCTAAGCATGACTAACAACAGCTTTATTCCACATCTCTCAAATGTTAGCAACATACAGATGTGTGTGTGTGTGTGTGTGTGTGTATAATGTATTTATCATCAACCAACACTCTTTAAACAGTACATGATTGAATTTTATGGTTATTTTCTGAATAACAAAGTTTATTATTTTGTGTGAATTCTTTTGTGCCAATTCTTACACAAGAACAATAATTCACATTAAATTTAGTCTCTGCCAACATTGTGGGTCTCCACTGGCCGGTCAATGCGATAAACAAACTCTGCAGGTAGAAAGTATCCCAGGTATTCCACCGTGCTTGGTGTGGTGTCTATGTAGTAATGACCTCCTTCACCATGATGACTGAAGCCATGGGTATGTTCCACTCTCAGATCCAAACCCTGTTTAGATGCAAATGGACAATAAGTAAGGAAAAGGAGGTGGCCTGATGCAACGCAGAGTTACTGTTACCAACCCAAAGTTAATTATTTGCAGATAATAATGTTTTATTGCTTTTATAACACAGCAATTTGCCATCACTAACATTTTTTTATTAATTAAAAAATGACAAGTCATACTTTTTACCTGTATACAGTTATGTTTAATGTTGTGGAACATCCGTGAAACAAGTTAGTTCATGCATTAATATAAACCTGTGATTTATCTTGCAGCCTGAACTACTATCAGAAATAGAAAACACCTTCAGACCAGTCTGAATAAAGCAATCAACAGTGCTGTGATATAACTGACAATAACATGTTACTGAAAAAAAAGCTTTTATAAATAATATCCAGAAATATTATCAGATACTTACTGGATCTTTGGACACCATGACAGACTGGCAGATGAGAGGAGCGCTGACTTCAAAATGCTTTAGCCAGTTGTTTACATCTTCATTAGTATTCAAGGGGCATGAGGAAAACTCTCGTGGCTACAATTAAAAAGATGGGTCATGTAACTAACAGTTTACCTTCGAGCATTGTTTTGTTTAATTTAAAGCTAAATGTTTATAAAGACAGTTTATAGAGATACCCAAATTTAAGAAACTTCATTTTGGATTTTATTTTTTTTTTACCATGATGTGGATCTTGGCCTTTCCTTTCTGGATGATGAAAGTCCCTCCAAGTGCAATGCTTTTATCACCATAGTGTTCCTCCATCGTCTTCCTCATACAGCTAACAAGACTGTCCTCGCCTGTCCTCCTGCTGGCTCTGACCCCCATGACCTGTGACCAAGCATCTTTTCACCATTAGTTACTTATTCAGGTCTGTCACTTTATATATATATATATATATATAAAAAAGTTATAGCTATAATTATTAATTCATTCAGCAATCAAAGGTCAGTATTATTTTCTGTGTGGTTAGCAGGTCAATTAAACCTATTTAATTAAACCTCTAGGTATCATTTTCAAACTTACACATCAACCACATGCAGCAGTTTGTCATCTTTGCTCACGAACAAATGTTTGCCCATTAGCTATATTACATAACAAGAATGCTGTCTAGAATTGCATTTGTTTTTCTTTAACATCTGGCTATGCCATCTGCTTCTGGTGTTTCCTTGATGATGTGCAATATGTTAATAGTAAGAAGCCAAATGCCGTTCATTTTATTTAATACTCATCCAGTCACATTATGATGCTTTGGAGTTTCTGAGCAATGTTTTGTTGATCAGGATGCCCCCACCCTTCACAAGCCAGTGGTAGCCTATTGACTCCAGTCCTGACTCCATGTGGTGCACATGTACAACATGTACTGGTTCTGAAATGTTTTGTCTGGCCGAGACTTCCTCCAAGGTGTTCTATAAAGTGTTTAGCCATTGGTTATTGGAGCGATTAATATAAGATGTGTCCAAGACATTATTTGCTCATCTGAAATCTTGTCCGGGCCATTTTTGGAGTTCTGTGTGGAATGTCTCAGATTTGTCTTTTTTTGTGTTGTTCCAATGCAAACAAAAGAAATAAACATGAGAATACCAAAGCATTTGTAATTGCAACAATTTTCTGAGAGAAGTAGTGCATTATCTGACAGAAATGCAGGGGTGCTGATATTTTTTGCCATGACTGTATCTCTTCTCTGTGCAACTGCAAGGAGGGAAGTGTGGCGAGATACCTCACTCCTGTTATCAGAGAACCGGGGCTACGTAAGTAACCTAAAGTTCTCTTTCAAACATTAGTTTGGTATCTCACTATGGGATATAGATAACTCCCGTATTGCAAATATGCTGTCCGAAGCAGACCAGCCAACTGACTCAGTGATGTGTATATGTGTATGTACACCGGCAAATCGCAATCTATTCCTCCAAGAATAAATAATGGGACGTTTGTGGGGGAAAAACAGTGTGAGGGGGTTTTTTTGTTTTGTTTTTTTACCTGACGCTAAGGACCGAATGGGCCAACTACGGCTCTAACATCCAGCCTATAAAATCGGACAAAGGTGTGAGGCGATGCCCAATCTGCCGCCGCACAGATGTCCTGGACTGAAATACCCTTGAACAGTGCCCAAGAAGTGGCCATGCCTCACGTAGATCGGGCTCTCAGAACCTCTGGAGGTTCCAGTCCCATGCTATTATAACATAATATGATGGCTTCCACCACCCAATGAGACAGGCGTTGGCGTGAAATAGGTTTACTCCTATGTGAATCCGCCCATGAGACGAAAAGTTGTTTACTTTTCCTCAGTGCTTTCATTTTTTGCATATAATGACGTAAAACATGAACCGGGCACAAGCAATGAAGCCGCTCCTCCTCCGATAAGGAAAAAGGCGGCAAATGAAAAGCTAGTAAATCCACCAGCTGACTGCTGACAAATGACACCAGCTGACTGAGGAGCCCTAGCAGTGGATCTATGTGGGAGGCATGTCTGGAAAGCCTCACCCTCCTGTTTCCTCAGATCACATTGTTGCCGCATGGCTGTGACTGAAGCCCCAAAAAGGGCTTTGGGCTCCACCGGAACATCTAAGAAATCCATCTTCTCTCTGTCCGACAGCCCCAGCCACAAAGCTCGTTCACCCACCACTGCCAGGCCCATACTGCAACCGCAGCTCTGGACCGCAGCTCTGGACCGCACCCCTGGACGTTCTCAGGTTGAGATCTGCAATGATGCAGATCTCTTCCCAGAGAGCTGGGTTTGGCGTCCCAGCATGCATTTGCCTCCCCAACTCTTCCATGAGCTCTGTCTGAGAAGCGGTTAGGAGAGAGGTGGCATTCAGGGGTCTCACCACCAAGGCTAAAGAGCGGTAAATCTTCTGAAAAACTAAGGCCGTTAAGTGCTCAGTACGCCCTGGCAGCGAAGCTGAGGCGGAAGAAAACGCTGCCCAGTTCTGATGGAGATGATGAGCCACTGACAGCTCAACCGGAGGAGGATTTGACATCCCTAAGTCCTCCATATTGTGGACGTCCAGTCTGGAAAACCCTTTAACAGGAACCCTGTGCGAAAAGGGTTTATCCCAGAACTGTCTCATCTCCGAAACGCATACGGGGACTGCAGGAATGAGCTGCATGACGGCCGGGGCCCACGACAGCAGTCTCTTGCCATCATAAAGATCTCTCTCTTCTCCTTGGCCTGCCTGTTGCGATGGCCAATCAATAGAGAGCCTTTCCGTTGCCCTCCGGCACATTTCAATAAAGTCGATCTCCGCCTGAACTGGGGAGGGGGACCCATCGCTCAACGCACTGCCTGGCCGAGAGATATTCGGCGGGAGGATCGCATCGTCTTCATCCTCCTCTCCCTCCTCCTCCTCCTCCTCATCTTCCTTCTCGCCTACACCAGCTACGGTGTTCAGCCCGAAGAGGGGAGGCAGCTCAGGGGAGACTTCGTCCATTAATTTGCCCCAACTGCATGACACAGGGGGCTGTTTTGTCTCCTTCTCCATGGGCGATGGAGAAAAGCAGGGGTCTCTTTTATTAATGTCCGCGACTCGCACTCTTCTCTCCAACACCCTTGACGGGAAGAGAGTACAGTGGGGACAACACTGCATGCGATGCACAGGGGATGGGAATTCTTGCCCAAAATCATAGAGCCACATGCGCACGGACGCGAGGCTTCTTTCGCCTTCGCTACGCTGCCTGCCGAACTAGCAGTCGCCATTAAGTAAGAGATAACCTCTTTTTTTTTTTTTTTTTGCAGTCCTACACTTGAATTAAACTATGCTACAACATCCATAACGCAACCGCTACCATAGTCAGTCAGTTCCCGACTGACTACCTGTCAGACAGCGCATCAGTACCGGGTTGACCAGGTACTCGGTACTTGTGAAAATCTGGTACCGTCAGGTTTTTAAAATTTTTTTAGTACCGACTTGGTACCGAAGTACCGGTACTTTTGACCACCCTAGTTGCTTGTTTGGTCTGTTTGATTGGTTGGTTGTTTTGGCTGTTTGATTGGTTGGTTGTTTCATCTTCAGTCACTACTTTATCTTGATCTGGGTGGTGATCCGGAGCCTATCCCACTGGGAACACTGGGTACGAGGTTGGAATACACCCTGGATGGGACTCCAGTACATTGCAGTGCACCATTCACATACACATACCAGTTTGTTTTGGGGAGTTGGGAGGAAGCCGGAAAACCCAAAAGAAACCCAAACAGATGTGTGGAGAACTTGTGAAACTTCGCAAAGACTGTAACCTGAGCTCAGGCTCAAACCAGGGACCCTAGAGGTGTGAGACGGCCACACTACCTGCTTCACCACTGAGCCATCTTTTTGTATTCATGTTTCATTCATAATTTTGTGTCAGTACTCTGTATATTTACTGAATAAAAAAAGTGTCAGATTCTGACTCTCACCTTCCCAGGTTGACCCTCACATGCGTACAGGTTTGCTAGAAGCCCAAAGTCGCAGTCACAGAACCTGTTGCTGTATTTCTCCTGTAGGCATTTCCCATCCACGGGGTTGACAGAGGAGAAGTAGCTGGCGTTGACAGCAGGTTTGCCTTCATGCTCTGTCAACACCAGAGGCATCAGCTTTGAAACATAACATAGTAATGAGTAAGAGATCTGTTCACTGAGCAATATGTTGGATATTCTACTCCTGCATTACTCTACATAGCATCAAGTGGGTATATAAATTGTCATTACCTCTGCGTTCATTCCAATGGTCTTTGATGACACGGCACCAGCACCAAGAATAAATGCGCCAGGCAGCTCCACCTCCTTGGCTAAAGTGTTCATGTTATACACCTTGGATGATATGAAATAATTTGTGCTTATTTATTGACCTCAAGTTATGCCATTTTTATGCCATGGATTTAGGTCTACTTACCTTGTCCACTTGAACCAGTGGGATCAAGTAGGGGACACCGCCAACATCAGTAATGCGAGGGCTACCACATAGTCCTGTTGAAGGAGAAAAACAGGAAAAGAAAAGCATTTTATGAAAATTTTCCACTAAAATGACCAGGCTCCCAAAGGGATCAGAAAAAAGCAAACCAAACAAAAAAAAACAAACAAAAAAACCCTAAACAGATGCTCCTGAGCTGGGGTTACTGTCTACGCAAAGTTACTCTGCATGATCTCCTTGTGTCCACATGGGTTTCCTCTGGGTTCTCTGGTTTTCTCCTGCCTACCAGTAGGTGGGTTTAGCTTTGTTAGATTGTACCTAGGTGTGGATGTGTATTTTGCATTTTGTCCTGCGATGGACCGGTGTCCCATCCAGGATATATCCCCGCCTTACTTGCCGTATTCCACAAATCACATGTTCAACAGGAAATTGCATCATAAAGATTTCCTAAAGATCCCGTGAAGATGAAAATTAAATTCTTTTTTCTTCTTTTCAATGATACTGTGATATTGACTGGTGAGGCCACTTTAAAAGAAAAACACTCTTAGGCCAATTATAGATTCAAATTAAATGATTAATTTTATGAACGCGAGTTTGAAAACTCGTAAATTTTATCAACCACTTTTTTTTTTTTAGGAAAGGACCTAGAACTTGGCTTGCTCAACTGGTTGTCTAACACACTGACTTCATACCTCTGACAGGAAACTTGAAGGGTTCCTGTGTGAGATCTGGACACTCATTCACACACACTTTTACCTCTTCAAAGTTCTTCTTCAGTCCCTTTTCCAGCACTGTTGCAAATCAGTAAAGACAATTACTCATTGATATCATCATCAGTAAATAAGAGTTTATAATATCTCAACATCAGAATCTCAGCACATTCATAAGACAAACAGAAATGTCATGTTGTACTTTGATCTCTGCAGCAAAGCCAATGTTTACAAGCAGCGAAAAGAACAATGATGAAGTTTTTTATTCTGTATTGGTGTAAATGCATAAAAATCTCTCACCCTGACACAATTCCTCAAGATCAGGGACGTGTAACTGGAACTTTTCAGTTTTACTGCCTGCCATCCTGCAGTGGAGAAAACAGACAGCCACACACACACCGATCACATGATACACAGCACTGCTGAGCGAGAGGCTGCATTAGTGCCGCGTTCACCGAACACATTTATTAAATAAGGTTTTCTAATGATCTGTACTTGGTACATAGGCTTATTCATTAAACGGCAAATTATTTATCTAAAATCCAGTTGCCTTCAATCACTTCAGCGATGCCATTTAACCAAGGCAAAATGAATCATTTTAGCGAGACGTTTTTTTTTTTGTTTTACTTTATTTGTAAAATGCCAGGTTAGTCAATAAGCTGCCCTTATGTAAATAGACATAAATCAATGCAAATAGGGACAGGGGTTCACTTTTAGGCATTTTAGAGACACTTTTCTTTTAAGCATTTTTGTTTTTGACACTGAATTATCAGACACAAATAAATATATTTTAATTTGTAAATTACATTGATTAATTGCTATCAACATGTCATAATGATTGAAAAGTGTGGAATATGTGATTCCTTGTTTAAACGTGAGGGGAAACAACAATGCAGGAATGAAAAAATGCTAAACTTGCACTATTATTGTTGTTGTCGCTGATGATAATTATTATTTAATAGTGAGAAAAACTTTCAAACTTGCAAATAATTATTATTTATTTAATAGTTTCAGTGCAGGTTTGAAGGTTTTCTGACTATTAAATAATAATAATTATCATTAAATAATAGCAGTATTATTGTGTTTATTTTTCCAACAACAATTATTATTATTAATAATAATAATAATAATAATAATAATATTATTATTATTATTATTATTATTATTATTATTATTATTATTACTGACCTTGATAGAGGTTCCTTAGGAACTACGACTGAATAAATCTTCTGAACCATGCATATCCTAGAGCTCTTGAATGCACCCTGATTGACGATCACCGTTGTCATCAACCTTTACAGCTCTGTGATTGGTCCGTTAGAAGCAGCGCTTCCTCATCCTAGTCGTCCCGCCCCCGTGCGCGTTCGGCTTCCTGTTTTCTTTATATACATCCATTTTAAACCCATGTGTGTGTTCGGGAAGCTTTAAGTCCAGAAAAGAGCTCCAAATTACCTGAATTGCTTGTGCCACTTTGCTTGAGCGTGTGTGTCATTAAGTTAGCAGCTAGCATGTCTCTTAGAGTTACTAGGAGCCGCAGTAAACAGGGGGTTGTGGAGAATACTTCCAAGTCTTCGGTACAGAGCGACTCTCAGAGAGAAGCTGTGCGTGAAACGCCTTCGTCTGACAGGTAAATCATTCTGTTTTATAAGAATATGAAAAGCAAAAATTATTCCTACATCAGCCTTGTAATTCCTGCACCGCTCATTGCTTCCATCCAGTGGCCATTTGGGCGAATGGGTGAGTCGATACTGAAGAATCGATTCTTTCGTTCGAAGAATCAAAACCGATATATACGAATGTTGTTGTTATTGTTATTATTATTATTATTATTATTATTATTATTATTATTATTATTATTATTATTTCTGAAGTATAATAAGTAATATTGATGTGCAGGATAGGAAGTGCTTCACATGAGTGTGTAAAAGTGAACATGTATTATATTCTATAAGTCTCAAGTTATTTATTCCACATATAATTCTTAAATAATCACATATTTATCTTCAGTAAACACTTTATCAGTTGGGGTGGATCCAGAGCCTATCCCAGGAACACTGGTCCTGAGGTGGGAATACATCCTGTCATTGCATTCATCCAATTCTTTCTATACATCCTATCTCTCTTTTTTTCCCCCTCACAGTGACTCTGGTGACAGCTTGTTTTTGACCCAGTCTGTGACTTCAGCTTTGAAGACTGTCAAAAGACACCATCCATCTAATACACCAGCGTGTCCCTTCAGTCAAGAGTCGGAGGATGTGCAGGAGAAAGATGGCGACCCAAATGCACCGCATGAAGACACGAGGGCGAGTACCGACTCTGACAGTGAAACCAGTTATACTGACTTGCTTCGTAGATGGAAATCGCTGGTTAATTCACATGGCAGGATTAGCCAGCGGCCTCGCCCGAGTCGTAGGAGAGTGTCTCCAGAGTGGATGCGGTTACCTTTCCTAAAGAACTCTGGGTCTGTCTGCAAAAAACAAACTGTAGTGGTAAGGATGTGCAAATGACAAAATAATCTGTGAATATGAAAGTAGTTTTAGATAATAAGGCTGATTGCTGAAGAACTATGGAGCTTGGAAGATGACAAAAACTGTTTGAATATGATTTTCATGTATTGAATAGTCTCATTTTTGCTTTGGTCTGTTTAATAAGTTTACATTTGTGACATATATAGTACTGTACAAAAGTTTTAGGCAGGTGTGGAAAAAATGCTGTAAAGTAAGAATGCTTTCAAAAATAGACATGTTAATAGTTTATATTTATCAATTAACAAAATGCAAAGAAAAATCTACATCAAGTCAGTATTTGGTGTGACCACCCTTTGCCTTCAAAACAGCATCAATTCTTCTAGGTACACTTGCACAAAGTCAGGGATTTTGTAGGCATAAAGTCAGGTGTATGATTAAACAGTTATACCAAGCAGGTGCTAATGATCATCAATTCAATATGTAGGTTGAAACACAATAATAAACAGAAACAGCTGTGTAGGAGGAATAAAACTGGGTGAGGAACAGCCAAACAAGGTGAGGTTGCTGAAGACAGTTTACTGTCAAAAGTCATACACCATGGCAAGACTGAGCACAGCAACAAGACAGAAGGTAGTTATACTGCATCAGCAAGGTCTCTCCCAGGCTGAAATTTCAAGGCAGACAGGGGTTTCCAGATGTGCTGTCCAAGCACTTTTGAAGAAACGGGCAACGTTGAGGACCGTAGACGCAGTGGTCGGCCAAGGAAACTTACTGCAGCAGATGAAAGACACATCAGGCTTACTTCCCTTCACAATCGGCATATGTCCAGCAATGCCATCAGCTCAGACCTGGCAGAAACCAGTGCGACCCTGGTACATCCATCTACTGTCCGGAGAAGTCTGATCAGAAGTGGCCTTCATGGAAGACTTGCGGCCAAAAAGCCATACCTCCGATATGGAAACAGGGCCAAGCGACTCAACTATGCACGAAAACACAGGAACTGGAGTGCAAAAAAATGGTAGCAGGTGCTCTGGACTGCTGAGTCAAAATTTGACATATTTAGCTGTAGCAGAAGGCAGTTTGTTTGCTGAAAGGCTGGAGAGCAGTACACGAATGCGTGTCTGCAAGCAACAGTGAAGCATGGTGGAGGTTCCTTGCAAGTTTGGGGCTGCATTTCTGCAAATGAAGTTGGGGATTTGGTCAGACCTAATGGTCTCCTCAATGCTGAGAAGTACAGCCAGATACTTATCCATCATGCAATACCATCAGGGAGGCATCTGATTGGCCCCAAATTTATTCTGCAGCATGACAACGACCCCAAGCATACAGCAAAAGTCATTAAGAGCTATCTTCAGCATATAGAAGAACAAGGAGTCCTGGAAGTGATGGTATGGCCCCCACAGAGCCCTGATCTCAACATCATCGAGTCTGTCTGGGATTACATGAAGGGAGAGAGAAGCAACTGAGGCTGCCTAAATCCACAGAAGAATTGTGGTTAGTTATCCAAGATGTTTGAGCCAACCTACCTGCCGAGTTCCTTCAAAAACTGTATGCAAGTGTACCTAGAAGAATTGATGCTGTTTTGAAGGCAAAGGGTGGTCACACCAAATATTGATTTAACCTCTTGAGCTGCACTAGCCCGTGTGCGGGACTGACGTCATGCGGTTTTATGAGGTTTAAGATTACCATATACAGCCGTGGCCAAAAGTTTTCAGGATGACACAAATATTAATTTTCACAAAGTCTACTGCTTCAGTGTTTTTAGATCTTTTTGTCAGATGTTAGTAACTGTTACTGAAATATAATCACAAGCATTTCATAAGTGTCAATGGCTTTTATTGACAATTACATGAAGTTTATACAAAGAGTCAATATTTGCAGTGTTGACCCTTCTTTTTCAAGACCTCTGCAATTCGCCCTGGCATGCTGTCAATCAACTTCTGGGCCACATCCTGACTGATGGCAGCCCATTCTTGCATAATCAATGCTTGGAGTTTGTGGGTTTTTGTTTGTCCACCCGTCTCTTGAGGATTGACCACAAATTCTCAATGGGATTAAGGTCTGGGGAGTTTCCTGGCCATGGACCCAAAATGTCGATGTTTTGTTCCCCGTGGCAAGGTGGCCCATCATGCTGGAAAAGGCATTGTTCGTCACCAAACTGTTCTTGGATGGTTGGGAGAAGTTGCTCTCTGAGGATGTTTTTGTACCATTCTTTATTCATGGCTGTGTTCTTAGGCAAAATTGTGAGTGAGCCCACTCCCTTGGCTGAGAAGCAACCCCACACATGAGTGGTCTTAGGATGCTTTACTGTTGGCATGACACAGGACTGATGGTAGCGCTCACCTTTTCTTCTCCGGACAAGCTTTTTTCCAGATGCCCCAAACAATCAGAAAGGGGATTCGTCAGAGAAAATGACATTACCCCAGTCCTCAGCAGTCCAATCCCTGTACTTTTTGCAGAATAGCAGTCTGTCCCTGATGTTTTTCCTGGAGAGAAGTGTCTTCTTTGCTGCCCTTCTTGACACCAGGCCATCCTCCAAAAGTCTTCGCCTTACTGTGCGTGCAGACGCACTCACACCTGCCTGCTGCCATTCCTGAGCAAGCTCTGCACTGGTGGTGCCCCGATCCCACAGCTGAATCAACTTTAGGAGACGGTCCTGGCGCTTGCTGGACTTTCTTGGGCGCCCTGAAGCCTTCTTCACAACAGTTGAACCTCTCTCCTTGAAGGTCTTGATGATCCGATAAATGGTTGATTTAGGTGCAATCTTACTAGCAGCAATATCCTTGCCTGTGAATCCCTTTTTGTGCAAAGCAATGATGGCTGCACGTGTTTCCTTGCAGGTAACCATAGTTAACAGTGGAAGAACAATAATTTCAAGCACCACCCTCCTTTTAAAGCTTCCAGTCTGTTATTCTAACTCAATCAGCATGACAGAGTGATCTCCAGCCTTGTCCTCGTTAACACTCTCACCTGTGTTAACGAGAGAATCACTGACATGATGTCAGCTGGTCCTTTTGTGGAAGGGCTGAAATGCAGTGGACATGTTTTTTTGGGATTAAGTTCATTTTCATGGCAAAGAGGGACTTTGAAATTAATTGCAATTCATCTGATCACTCTTCATAACATTCTGGAGTATATGAAAATTGCCATCATAAAAACTGAGGCAGCAGACTTCGTAAAAATTCATATTTGAGTCATTCTCAAAACTTTTGGCCACGGCTGTAGACTACTTTCTAAAAATGTTAACAATATTAACAAACTATACATTATTTGAAAGGTCTAAGGGTTTAGTGTCAGTATGTGGTCTCAGTTTTACGATATAGATGCACCGGCAACAGTAATATAGTAGTTTGTGTCGGGAGCGCAAATGACAACATGAAAAATAAAAACGGAACTTCATACCTTTTGTTATGATATAGCGATTGCAAGTCGAATCCAATCTGTCGCAGCTAAGTAAAAAGTCCATGAAAACCATCTAGTGGCAAACATCCAATGCTACTATTTGTCCACAAAAGCATATAAACCGTGAAATATTGCTATATAATCCATTGTTTACATAGGAATTCTTCTGCACAACCTTCCCTCCATCATCGTTCTTCAAAAGAATATACAGACCAAGCACCGTTTACGTTGTAGAACTGTATATGGTAGTGAACAATAGAGTCTTCCAAACACATTGGCCCGCTTCCAAAGTTTGTTTTAAAATGCAGGGCGGTAGTTTCACGCATAATATCCAAATCAGTCCTCTCGAAAATTAAACCAATAGCTTCATGGAAAAATGTTGATAGACATGTATGGCCGCCCATCCCAGTCATATTAGCATATGTAAAGAAACAAATGCATGTTTTTTGACGCTAACTGCACCGTGTATGGGCAGCCATCACAGCCATATTAGCATATGTAAAGAATAAATGAATGTTGTTTTCTGAGGCTGTATGGGCAGCCATCACAGCCATATCAGCATATGTAAAGAATAAATGAATTTTTTTTTTGACTCTGTATGGGCAGCCATCACAGTCACAGCTCCAGGTGGCCCACTTTTAAAAAAGGCACTAGTCGGACAAAAAAGCTTGCAGGGACCTCATTTTTTGGTCTATCATCCTCAAACTTGAAACATAATTTCTTTAGACTTGTGGCTATGAGCACATTGCATTTCTAGATATTGTCAGCATGTTTATCATTATTATTTCTTAATGGAAAAAAAAACGTTATGCAACAAACATTTCCATTCCAGTGTACTTCAGCCTCTCCAAGTTTTTCATTTTTGAACATATTAATTTTGAAATGTGAAAAATAAAGCTCACTGTGTCTTCTTTCAAATGATACCACAACTCTGTTTATAGTTCAAAGGGTTCAGGAAAAACAACCATTTAAGTGAAAGTAGGTCATGTTCATGTGTTGGGTTTAGAGTGGGGGTGCATCTCAAGAGGTTATTGTAGATTTTTCTTCTGTTCACTCACTTTGCATTTTTTTTTTTTTATTGATTAAATATAAACTATTAACATGAATATTTTTGAAAGCATTCTTACTTTACAGCATTTTTTCAGACCTGCCTAAAACTTTTGCACAGTACTGTAAATGTGTATAAAAACTCATTAGAGACATTGCAGGTTATGTTTTGGAGATTTAAAAAATCACTAGGTAGAACGTTACAGAAATAGTTACACTTGGTATATACTAGGCATCATCATTGAGGCTATTAGAGGACTGGCTATTTGAATTGAACATTGTTGATCAAAACGTTTTGATTTGTTCGCCCACTCTGAAATCGTCTGCTTTTCCCTGGAAATCCTGGATGCTTTGGCCTAATGTACATAAAATCTTTAGTTTTGCGATTTGATTTGTATTTAGGAAGGTAATACAAGGCAAATCTTACCTCTAGTAGGTTGAAAACAGTGAAGGAAAAAAGATACGCTACAGAAAAAGATAATTTATATAGCTTCACAGCACCATATGGATCTGCACCTCATAACTAAGCATGTCATTCTTAACAGGTCTTTCCATTGCAAGGTTATTCTACACTACTTGCAGTACTTTAAAAAAATCACATTCAAATAAAACCATACAGTCCCTGAAAGTTTGCACTCAAAATATCACATATTGGATGCTATATACATTTTCAAGGAGGATGCCGATAATTTTACTTGTAACCACCTTATAAGATTGTAACCAATTTAATCTTTTCTATACGTAATGGCAGTCTTTAGAGTTTTACGGTGCCCTCCACTAATATTGGCACCCTTGGTAAATATGAGCAAAGAAGGCTGTGAAAAAATGACTTTATTGTTTAACCCTCTGATCTTTTGTTAAACAAATTCACAAAAATACTCTGCTTTCATGGATATCAAACAATTGCAAACAAAACACAGGTTTATCCAAAAAAATCTTTGTTAAATATAGGTGTGCAACAATTATTGGTACACTTTTAATCAATACTTTGTGCTACCTCCCTTTGCCAAGATAACAGCTCTGAGTCTTCTCCTATAATGCCTGATGAGGTTGGAGAATACATGGCAAGGGATCTGAGACCATGGCAGGACCTTGACTTTGTGGTCATTTTAAGCTTTCTGGCAGAGGCAGTCAGGTTTTCATTTAATATCTGTTGATATTTGATAGTCTATGATGCCAGGAATCCTAACAAAATGTCTAGGTCCTCTAGGAGGAAAAACAGCCCCAAAACATTATAAAGAGCCACCACCATATTTAACCGTGGGCATGAGGTACTTTTCCATATGGCTACCTTTCTGTGTGTGCCAAAACCACCTCTGGTGTTTATTGCCAAAAAGCTCTATTTTGGTTTCATCTGACCATAGAACCTGATCCTATTTGATGTTCCAGTAGTGTCTGGCAAACTGAAGACGCTTGAGGGTTTTTTTGTTTGTTTGTTTTTGTTTTTGATGAGAGTAGAGGCTTTTTTCTTGAAACCCTTCCAAACAACTTGTGGTGATGTAGGTGACTTCGAGACTTTCTGACCCCAAGACGCAACTAACTTCTGCAATTCTCCAGCTGTGATCCTTGGAGATTTTTTGGCCACTCAAACCATCCTCTTCACAGTGCGTTGAGACGATACAGACATGCATCCAATTCCAGGTTGATTCATAACATTTCCAGTTGGAACTTCTTAATTATTACCCTGATGGTGGAAATGTGCATTTTCAATGCTTGTGCTATTTTCTTATAGCCAGTTCCCATTTTGTGAAGCTCAACAATATTTTGCTGCACATCACAGCTATATTCCTTGGTCTTACCCATTGTTATGAATGACTAAGGGAATTTAGCCTATGTGTTACCTCATATTTATACCCCTGTGAAACAGGAAGTCATGGTTGAACAATGTCCTGTTCCTAGTCACCTAGGTGTACTAAAAGATGTAAAATATCAATGTACTTCAAATATATTTTTTCTCATATGAATTCATAGGGGTGCCAATAATTGTTGCACAGCTATATTTAACAATTTTTATATATATATATATATATATATATATATATATATAAACCTGTGTTGTGTTTGCAATTGTTTGATATCCATGAGAGCAGAGTATTTTTGTGAATTTTTTTGAACAAAAGATCAAAAGGTTAAACAATAAAGACGACAAATTTTTCACAGCCTTCTTTGCTCATATTTACCAAGGGCGCCAATATTAGTGGAGGGCACCGTATCTATCAGCTGAATGTTAAAGGAAGTGCAACAGTTTAAATGTATGCCTTTTAATGCATTCTCAGAAAATGTCTGGAAACGTTTTTTACGTTTTAGATAAATCACAGTTCTGTTCAGCTATATTCGATGAAAGTCATCTTTTTTTTTTATTAGTTATTTATTTATTTATTTAATTTCCATTTTATCAGAATTCAGAGGTTGGTGGGTTCTTTAAATGCATATTGAAGCTGAGCAAAGGTCATGGAGAAAAAAGAAGAGAGCTGAGTCCATTTTTATTGCCTTCTGAGTGAGTTTACCGTTTATTATACAAAACATAAATACAGTGTGTAGGTTTTATTTGTTTCTGTTGAAGCATGTAATTTGACAAATTGGCCATGCTGTTAGAGAAAAACAATCTACAATGGAGTGGTGTGGCGTGGCCCGATGCTTACTGTTAGCACCCTGAAGTTGATTATTTTCCTATACAACGATTACAATATACTCAATATACCAATAAATGACATACTTATTAACCATTTATGAAAACTCTTGCTGTTTTCATTTCAGTCAAGATGTGAGTGAGCATATTAATACACAGTATTAATCTCTATTTGCTTTGTCTGTCCTTTATTAACCATGTTTTTTCCCGATTTAATTTACAGATATGACTTAAACCGTATGGAGGAGAATGAAGATGATGATGAGGACATTAGAACAGTGGTATATTTTGCTGTTTTATTTTTACAATTTTTTTCACATTTTAAAGTATTTTGCCATGCAACGAAAAACTGAATAGAAAAAAAACCCTGAACAATAAAAACAATAAAACAGCAAATGAGCAAAAAAAAAAACAATAAAACAGCAAATTAGCCAATCAACATATGAATTTGGAATGACTGACAGTTGCGGTTTTAACTGACACACTTGCAGGCCCCGCCCCCTTTCACACCAATTGCTCATTAGTTTAAGTATAGTTATTAGGGATGCACCAAATTTCTCAGCTGAAAGAGTTAAATTTGTCAAATATATCACTTCACAAATGACTTGAATGGTCAGTGGAACACTCTTTGTTTGAACAGCAGCAGATTAACAGTGAAAATGTCTGCCGTGTAGAACCATTTCACGGTTTCTTTGGGGGACGTTAGACAGAAGTATTTATATTGAAAATATACTGTGTTGTGATTTATTTATTTATTTTTTTATTATAAACTGTTTACTGCATTTTATCTGTGACTTCAGGGTTGGCAGGTTCCCCAAGTAGCAAGAATCCATTTGAACGCTATTTTGAAGTCCGAATTTGTAATTCTGTGTCGTTGTTTTAGCATTCGACTTTTCAGAAACTTCATGCTTATGATTTTCATTCTTTTCTATTTACTTTTTAATTTTCTCTCAAGCTATCAAACAACAGACATGTTATTATTGCTAATCAATATGTCTGATTTTGTTTCAGGATAAAGGTTGCTTTATTATGCGCGTTCATAAAAGAAACCAACGAACATGGCTACCATCCCTGAAATGGAAAACGAGACAGGCTCCATGCAGTGAGAAAAGCAACAAATGTCAAGAAGAGCAGGAGACATGTTCTCAAACCAGGAAAGTTGCTGAAGACCTGATGGAGCCTCAAAACGACACAGATATATATGATGAGAACAGCTCATTTAATATAGAAGTGTCTCAGTCCAGGAAGAAGGGTGACAAAAGCAGGAAATCTCCCGCTAGGTCATCTCTCTCTCTATGTTCTTCCTCTTCTCATCTTTCCCCTGACAAATCTCCTCTTGTTC
Source organism: Cranoglanis bouderius (assembly GCA_023630585.1). Lineage (NCBI taxonomy): Eukaryota > Metazoa > Chordata > Actinopteri > Siluriformes > Cranoglanididae > Cranoglanis > Cranoglanis bouderius. The sequence goes on from CM042540.1 coordinate 20,122,667, forward strand.
AAAGTCTCTTCATGGATCCTCAAGAGGAACACAGTGAGAACCAGCCGCAAGTTCTAGTTACATGCTCACAATCACAATCCCTTGATTGGCATCAAGCCCAGAAAATCTATCAAGCTTCTGAGAACTGGATGGAACCTATTGATAAAATAACAGTCGAGGAGACGCAGTGGCCAAGTTTGGCAGACCAGGATGAAGACGAAACACAGATTTTGGAGGACAACCCTACGGACAGAGAAGGAATGGAAGATGCACTCTGCTTGGAGAACATCTCATCCTGTGAACACCAAGTACAAGACGAGGATATCCGTCAGGGCGTACATCATGAGCCACTGGAAAACGAAGACTTGGGTAGTTTTAGTGGAGGTTTCATCAGCTCACAGGATCTTTTTCAAGAACCAAATAATCAAGCAAGTCCTTTAAAAGAGACTAGTGTTGAAAATGATAATGAAGTCTTAGAAAGCCGTATGGTGTTACATGATGACGTAGATTCGCTAATAAAGAAGAAAAAGAGATGTTCATTAATCTTCGCAGATATAGGGGGTGACTATGGTAAATATTCCAAATCTCAGCGGACTCACCCGAGTGAAATAGTCTCACCATCAGCTGGAGATATATGCCAAGAAAGAAAGGAAAAGGACAAGAAGACATCGGATGATAGTGTGGACCATGCATATCCATCACTGCCATTAGAGGATTACACATCAGGATCCAGAGGAAATGATTACTCAAGTCCTAGTAAGGATATCCTCATGGTCAGACAGGAAGAGTTCAATTTTGGTGGGCTGAAATTTCTGAAAAGGAAGAAAAGTCAAAAGACTGAAGACTCTGAGATCTTAGATAACCTGGCACCAATACAAGCTGATCTGGGTCAGAATGAATATTCTGCACCTCACTTTGATGACACTGTCAAGCGGAAAAAAAGAAATAAGGTCAAAAATGATGGGTTGTTAGAGGAACCAGCTGACACCTTGCCAGAAATCAGTGTTGCTGCAGACTCCGGTCTATCAGTTCAGGACTCTTCAGTTGTTTGTGCTTCAGTGAGTGGAAGTAAACCAAAAAAAGAGAGAAAAAAGGACAAAAATTATGGGCTGTTGGAGGGACCAGTTGACACCTTGGCAGAAATCAGTGTTGCTGCAGACTCAGGTCTATCAGTTCAGGTCTCTTCAGTTTTTTGTGCTTCAGTGAGTGGAAGTAAACCAAAGAAAAAGAGAAAAAAAGACAAACATGGTCAACCAGTGCCACAGGAAGATGAATGGATTGGTGTAGAGGAGTCGATCCAGATCCCCTGTCAAGGTTCTGCTTCTTTGGTGTCCATAGCTGAGGAAACTGAGCAACTGACCAGAACTGATCTTTCTAATCTCGTTCAATCGGATGGTCTTGAAACACAAAGGAAAAAGAAAAGGGCGAAGGCAAAATGGGATTCAAGTCCTATGATATCCGATGAGATGGTTGCTTCCCAGTGTAGTGAAAATTCTCATTCTAGCCATAGTACCAAAACTGTCAAGAAAAAGAAGCAAAAGTTTATAGATGATGTTGGAGAAGGACAAGTAGGAGAGATGATTACGGCCAGTAAGAATATTGGAGAACCATTGAAAACCCCCAAAATACCAGCAGGCATAGAAATCCAACCAGTGAATAACATAGATTTGACAGATGACTCGGTAACTCCAAAGAAGAAGAAAAAAAGGAAGCGGCGAGAGATGGTCAGGGAGGAAAATGTGGATGTTGAGGCATTGTTAGGAGAGACGACAGAACAAGTGGAGACTCCAGATACTATTCAAGATTCAGAGCAGCAAGCAGATGAGGTGGTTCTGGTGAGAAAGCTAAAAAAGCAAAAGAAGAAAAAGGACAGAACTGAAACACACCAAGAAGAGGAGGCTTCTAAAAATGCATCTGTGTCTCTCGGACTTGGACTCGTAGAGATGATAACATCCAATACCCCAAGCACCAGAAGTGAGACTGGAGGGATTGGTGAGGAAGAAGGTCTTGATGGATCAGAACCAGTGAAGAAGAAGAAAAAGAAGAAGAAAAGGAAAGAGTTGGAAAATTATGGATCGTGGTCAGTTTCTCATGGCTTGGTATATTTGGATGACTCCCATTGGCACAATGCTGAACAGACAACGGTGGTGAAAGAAGCTTCAAGTAGTGGACAGAAATTTGGCAAAGAAAATCCTGCATCGTGCTTTGAAATGCAATTAACAAATGACACCAATGAGAAAAAAAAATGTGAGAGAACCAAAGGTGACTGTTCTGAAAATAGCCAACAAGTACTGCAGTCAGAAGATACCATACAGCCTAATGGAAAGAAGAAGAAGAAGAAGAAGAAGAAAAAAAGATGGGTAGAAACAGACATAGAAGTGTATCCTGAGATTGTTGAACATGAAGTGTGTCAGGAGAGTGGTTCTCCATCAGAACCTTCAGAAGCAATAATTGAGAAGAAGAAGAAAAAGAAAAAGAATAGAAAGGACACAGTTGATAGAGGTGAGAATGAGAGTTTAGATGTTGTACCTGAGCTATGTGCTGCAGAAGAACCAAGAGATGTTTTAGTCACATGCCATGCTAAAGAGGACAATATTTCATCCTCAGGGGGTGAATTATTTGTACATATTAGGAAAAAGAAGCAAGTAAGAGACTCAGATAATGATCTAGATGCCACACTTGGAGCTGAATTAGTTGCTGTCTCTGGCGAGTTGAATCAGTGTTCACAGACCCACAGTGCAAAACTGAAAAAGAAGAAAAAGAGAGACCATCTATGATGAATGCCTTTTTTTTTTTTTTTTTGCTTATGTTATGTTAGTTGTTTTTATCCTTCACTGCAGAGCAGGGTTTTCATGACTATTTTAACAGAACCATTTACCCCAAACATACCTCAAAGTCACAAAAACTCATATTTTGTTATCCATATATAACCACATAAATTGTAACGGCTATAAACAGTTCCCTCACCAGGATCTCTTTTTGTCCTCTCTCTTGAAGTTAATAAGACACTGCAGCTTGTCATGTTACTGATCAACCGCAAAGCACAAAGTCCTTCATCTTTCACACTTTCCTATGTCGGAAAACTTAAACCAGTCAGAATCGAGAGTTCAACAGTGCTGTGATATGGATGTAATGTAATCATAAGAAGCTCTAGGTTTTCCAAAACGTTTGACTGGTAGTATACAGCCACATCCCTTTGTTTAAATCTAAATATTTTTTTAAATATCTGTTTAAATGTTTATTATAACAAATATAAATATAAAAAATAGTCTTTATTTTTTTGTAGAACTTTTTCATATATAGAACTGCTTTAACTAAGAAAATTAACCGTAATACATTGCTAATGTTAAATATTTCTGCTTAATTATTATCCTGAAGAGGGGAAGTGTCTCCCTCATCTTGTATGTAAGGCCTACATGCATGTACAATTTATTTATATATTTTTATTAACTGCTAGTTATTTCTGAACACTGCAGAAGTTTGAAGTTCAACACTGATCACTGTTTATGCAGAAACTGTAATGTTATATTGTTATTATTTATTTTTGGTCAAAAATGTTACCTTCAATTTCAAATGAATGATGTGTTAATGAAGTTAGTCACATTCAAAATAAAGTTTACACTTTAAAAAAAGACACTGTGTTGTGCTGTAGAACTGCAGCCATGTTTGCCAGTGATAGATTTTTCAGTTAGGTGAACCCATCAGGCTGGCAAATAAGCATTTCAGAGTTTATACTTCAATTCTGAAGCAGCTACATGGATTTCATGTGGTAATTAGGCTACACTAAATCATATTTTAGACATATTTTAGTTACTGCAAACTTGAACCTAGAATTAGAAAGATGTTAGTATGTAAGTCACAAGATTAATGAAGTAATATTGGTTAAATTAAGTCAACTGGGGGGCAGGAGGGGTGTTAGCAGTAGGTACAGTTAGCTTAACCAAAATTCATATCAATAAACAAAGAGCTAAAAGAACAACACATATTAACAGCTAAAACTAGAACAGACTACAGCTTATAAACATTGAAAAATGGAAAGAGGAGCAGGTACAGGTACCACGGGTACTACAATTTGCTTCCAAAAGCTTGGTGGATGTCTGATGTTTGACTTCTAAAAAGTTTGAGTCAGTTCATTGGAGGAAGAGCATAAGGTTTTGTTTAAGGAATAAATCACTTGGGAGCATGTTGTTATAGGAAAATAATCAATGGTGGGGTGGAGTAACCGTTACTACCACAAATTTGGTTATTTTTGCAATAACAGCATGTACTGAATGTACTTTTATTCCTTTTATACCATGGAAATTGGCCAGTGATTACAAATTTTTATTAATTAAAGAACATTGTGATTTTTACCCATTTATTGTTATGTTGAATGTTGTGGAACATCCAAGAATCAAATCAGTTTTATGTTATAGCAGCTATAAACAGCCATTTCAAGTCAAGTCAAGTCAAGTCAAACGTTTTGTTGTCATATGCACAATGAGGAAAAACAGGTTTCCCTGTACAATGAAATTCTTTCTTTGCTGTCCACAATGAATGCCAGGACAAGTACAAACTATGTAGAATAATAAAAAAAAACAGACATACATACACACACAAACATAATAAATAAAAAATAATAATAAGAAGAAATATAAGAAATATAAGAATAAACTATGTAATATAAGATACAGACTATGGATGCATATATACATATTCATATATACACAAATATACACACACACACACACATATATATATATATATATATATATATATATATATATACATGCATACATACACACATACATATGCAAATGTGCAACATTGAGTATGTGCAAGAAATTTATACAGTACGTGGGGAATTGAATGCAATTACAAATAGCAGCAGTGACATTGATAGATGTGCAAACTGAGATGAGGCTCCTTAATAGTAGCAGCAATAATATTATTAGAAATATGCAATGATAATAGCAGCAGTATCATCTTAAATGTGCAAATTGACGCAACAGTTAATCCAACTGTTCTCTGAGATGGTTCAGACTGGTCTGTGTCCACTGGTTATCCGTTTAAGTGTCTGATAGCTGAGGGGTGAAGGAGTTCCTTAATCTAGAAGTCCTGCATTTCTTCACCATCCTTTCTTTTCTTGTTATGTAACGTGTAGTGTATCTTGTGGTTGCAAAATATCACACAGTGGCAGTTTTGAGTGAGCATCACTGTTTATCTCACACTTGCAAGTTAATATTTAACAATTGTGACTTTGTGCTTCCATTTCCAATAATCAAACCACAACAAAAACCTAGAAATGTGTTGCGAAGCAATATAACCTAAGTGAAGTATTCTTTTCGGTGGGAACGGGCCACTCCTGGAGAATGTCTTAACAGGATGTGAGATAAAGAGCAGCTAATTGTGAGATAATTCTATGTAACATTTTCTCATATGTGGTGGAAACAAGCCTCCATACCTTTGTCTCTCTCTCTTGAAGTTAATAAGACAAAAAACACAGACAAAATGTAACATTACAACCTTGTCAATGTTAAAGCGCCGTCACTGGAGATGCTTCCAAAAATGGTGAACGTCTGATCACAAAAAGCTTCACCCTATCTACAATTGCAAGTTTAAAAAAAAATCTATTTATGTGGAGCGTCTGCCATGCAAGTCCCTGTGAAAGATGTTACTATTGAAATTAAAATCTATTAGAACGAACACTTAAATATAAACCTTGCTGCCGAAACTACCGACCAATCAGAATTTTTTTTTAAATGAACTGACTGTAGACAATCCTGGAGTGTATATAACTAACTAAAGGAGACTGAGAACAGAACCTTGGGGGGTTCATTGTGTTGCTGGGGATGTGCAAGGTTTCTGGTTGCCTAAGGAAACTAGGTGTTGTCTTCCTGAGCACTAGGAACTGAATTAAGCTAGTGCTGTCTGCCAAACACTTCACAAATAGTGGATATCTATATTAAAAAAAAGTATGTGATGAGTGAGACCACCTTGTAGATTCTTCTGTTTTTAATGTTCAGCTGTTCTTTTTTTTTATTGACTGTTTAAACTATGATTGAACTCAAGTAGATGGTGTATGCATTTTTTTTTTTCTTTGAGTATTTTCTTGGTTCTTTTTGCATTTAAAAGATTTACGAGTCTGATTGTGTGTTGTTTTGGAACTAAAATTGCCTCAGATTACAATGTCTCCATGTTGAATTCTGCTGCTGAATTCTGCTCTGTAGTCATTTGACACCTCCAAGTAGTCCTCTAGCAAACTTCACACATGCTAATACTGGAACAGCTCTTGAAATGGTAAGGGAACTTCCCCAGGGGGAAATGGGGCTCAATTTTTGGAGGTATGACTTTAAGACCTGGGTTTCAGTATGTCTCTTTTACTTAGTTCCAAAGCAAGGCTTTTATTACCACTATATTTAACAAGTCTGTGTTTACAACTAAGCTTTGGGCACTTAAAAGACTCTTAAGGGACTTTTAAGGTGTGTGTCATATACATAGCCTCTCACTGGAGAGTCAGAAGATCTCTGAAATAGGAAGTACAAAAGCCAGAGACTGGTATTTCTATGTATAATCTGAACTATTATGAAAGGTATTGGAAGTAGGGAATGCTATGAAAAGTATAACTACAATCAATGTGGGTTGCTCGCAATCTTACATTTTCAAGAGGGATAACAGTAAAAGAAGCAAGTATTGTGTCTGCAAAGTCAGTTTTAACGAATAAAGTTGTATAGTAAACCATTTTTTGACTAATTTGAACATTCAAATCATGGAGGCAATATTTCAAAGAACTATCTTGCATGTTCTGGTTGATTTGGCTTTGAATATGTCGCTCGACTGCTGATGGGATCTCAATGGACTTAATTATACCAAAACCTTTAAGAAGCTCAACTCTTATGGGACCAGGACCTTTTGAAACCTGTTAAAAAGGAATCCCTGATGGTGGGCGCCTAGTGAGTTTCTCATTTCTAGCTCACTCAGCAAGATGCAAAAGATTTAATCTCATTTTGGAAATTCTGAGAATCTCTTCGTTCTCAGGTCTTCCGCTTGAGAAAGACTCAGGTTTTACCAGCTGGACTTTGTGACAATAGCAAACCAAATACACACTCATGCAGCTGTCGTCACATACCATTTGTCTATGTGGATAGGAATAGCTGATTTTTGAGACTTTGGAGGGTCCTCATGAGGAAAACAAAAACTGCAGCATTTATTATAAAGCTATAAGAGCCTAAAGGTTTCCTTATGATTACTGAAATGATTAGTCTTAGATGTAGGTGCAGTCATAGTATTAATTAGGGTGAATTCAGTTATGTCGGGACACTTTTTATATTTCTACCTCGTTTAAGGTTTCTTGTCATTAACAAAAACAATCAACGTGGAACATTTTAATATCTTATTAAGTTGCATTGCTTGTCAAAACTGACTGAAAACCATTTTAATGACATTTGGGACACATTTTCCTTAGGTTACATTTAGGTTTATGTTTAAAATGTTATTTATTTGTAGCAATTGTTTAGGGCTTAATATGACTCCATATTAAGAAGGCCTGAGTAACAACAATAACAGGGTTTTAAAAATACGCAGTAATTACCTAATCTTTTCTAAAATTCAGTTTGAACAGACTGTAATTTTTCTTTGTAAGTAAACACTAAAAGTAACATTTTATAATTTAATTCTTGCAATAGTCACATAGCACTGGATTTTTAAGAAATAAACATGGACATCAATACGGTCCCTATAAGGATAGGCCCTCGTAAGGATAGTAGGCTATGACAAACGTGTGTGTTTTGTGTTTGAGTGACAAAATGATAAATTAGTGTAGCTACAAGGTATGTACACGTAATATAGTGGCGCATGAATGTATTTTAAAGCTTAAATTGGTATTTTAACGTTGTTGTAGGTCTCACAATAAGCTAGCGCGGCTGACAGAGTGGATCCCGGCGCTAACCGGTTTGTTTACCCGGCGGTCTGCAGTGGGAAGTTATTTCTCTTTGGCCCCGCCTACTCGAGCCTAATATAGTCCTGAAAACGGAGTCAAAGCCTCGAGCGCCACTCGAACTTTTAAAGCGTGTTACATAACGTGCTTTCCAACTCCTCTCAGAGTGGCTACAGACACCAGCCGCGTAGTACACTCTGCCTGACATCTCTGGAAACTTTAATCCCACTTCAGTGGCTCGCACTTCCGGCATTTTAACCTCCCACAGGTGCCGCGCGCTATGAGCAGTGACATGTGTTGTTTTGCCGAAGCCCGGCGCGTGGCGATTTTCGGCGGCACACACGGGAACGAGATGTCCGGCATCATGCTCGTGTCCATGTGGACCAAAAACGACTGCGAGATCCGGAGGAGCGGAGTGCACACCGAGCCCTTCATGTGCAACCCGAGAGCTGTGGAGAAGTGCGCCAGGTACATCGACACCGATTTGAATCGAGCCTTCACAGAGGAAAACCTGAGGTAAACACCAGCGCTCGCGCCTATAACAACCAGCCTCAGCCTCTTCAGATTTGTTTTTCATGTATAGGAGCACATCACGCACATCCCTTATGCGATGCATTTTACACCGAGACAAAAGTTCACGCTGCTCGTTATTTGTTCGTCCAACCCGATGGAGTGTGCACGATTATCACACACTTCCATAACACCGGAGTTCCGGCCAGTCAGCTGATTCCACGGCTTGGCAAGAGTTTAGAGAGAAAAAACGTGACTTGAATTATCTCAAAGTACGGAAGCGCAGTGCTGCCATGGAAGAAACAAATATCCATCAGTATCTCAATCAGTTATTATGAGAAAAGCACGTCGTAATTATCAGAAAACATCTCGTTATTGAAAGAAAAGTAGGCCTATCTCATTATTATTACGAGAAAGGTATCTTGTTACTACAAGAAAAGCGTGCCATTATTATTTTGTTACCAGAAAAGTATTTTATTTACAAGAAAAACATCTTATTACTACCAGAAAACATTATTACAGGAAGACCATCTTGTTATAAGAAGACATCTTGTTATTATGAAAGAACATCCTTTTATTACACACAAACGTGTCGTTATTATGAGAAAACAACTCGATTCAACAAGAAAAGTATTGTTATTCACAAGAAAACATCTCGTTCTTATGAGGAAACAACCTGATATTACGTTATTAAGAAAAAAAAAAAACATCTTGAAAGCACATGTTATTACCAGAAAAGTATTTTATTTACAAGAGACAGCATCTTATTACTACCAGAAAACATTATTACAAGATCATCTTGTTACAAGAAAACATTTCGTTATTATGAGAGAACATCCTGTTATTACAAACAAGCATGCTGTTATTACGAGGAAACAACGCGATAATACAAGAAAAGTATCTCGTTATTACGAGAAAGGTTTTGTTACTTGCGAGAAAAACATCTTGTTATTATGAAAAAAAAGCATCTGTTTATTACAAGAAAACATCTCATTGTTATGAGAAAACAACTTGAAATGAGAAACCATCTGGTTATTATGAGATAATATCAAGCATGTTGTTATGAGAAAGCAACTCGATATTTTAAGAAAATGATCATGTTTAACGAAAGATGGGTCTGGCTACTACAAGAAAACATCTCGTTAATATGGGGTAACAGCTTGTTATTACAAGCAAACATGTTATTAAGAGAAAACAGCTTAATATTATGAGACTACAGATGTTTAGCTAGCCTAATTGTAGGTACAGATGCTCCAGAGAAAATTGTTCCATATATGAGCACAATGCGAGCGGTGTTAGTGGTGTTGGCTTTGCATTGTGAATTGTCCCAAATTACTTAACCATGCATAAATTATTTAAAGACATATCCAGATTTGAAATGATTTTTTTAATGCTTAACATTGTATGCCATATGAATTTAGATTTTTTTTTTTAATATTCAGAACGTAAAAATATAAATATAAAAAACATTATACATGAAATTTAAAAAATAATATTCTTCCAAAAATGTTAACAGTCAGGTTTAAAATATTTAATATTTAATATTTATTGTTGTCTTGTCCAAAATTGACCTAGTTTGGGAGTATCACATGATGCATCTGATTTCAAAGTGTTTTTAAAAAGATAAGATGTTCTTTGGAGTCTGGCAGAAAATGTTTTTGTTTTTTGTTTTTTTACTTAATTTGGGGTATTGTGTGGAAAGTTTGTAGAGATAAACCAGAGACATACTTCATTGAAAATTTCAATGGTTACAAGTGATTTGGAGGCAATTGACAATAAAACAGCCTTAAATTGACGCTGTGTGTGAAAGGGTTGTGGACTCTACGCATGAAAAGGGTAAAATAGCCTAAATTTTTGGTTAACCTACACTTGTACACAAAAGGAAGTATAAATAATCTTTATTATTGCTAAGTAAGGCATGATATTAGTTATGACTCAACAAGATGTTAATACTTAACTATTACCATTATCAGTGGCTGTTCATATATGATTAGTTGGCTGTTAATGTATACACTTCGTTGTTTCCTCATTTGCTAAGCATTAGTGCATGTATTAATTACTCAGCAGGAAAGCATTAGTTAAGTATTAATATATTGCTTATTTGTGCACCATATAGTAAATTGTACTTAGCCAATAAACAGTTCCTAAGGGGAAATGCTTGAGAAAAAAATTTTCCCCTCCATCCACACAGTGAATCCTAACCCTAATCCTTTTTTTTTTTTTTTTTTTAAACTGTTTCTCATGTTCTTTAAGGGATCCTTCAAACACCTTTTAGACAACTTTTAAAAGCTGACTTTTTTCAGACTTATAATTAGTCTCACAAGTTTCATGCTGTGTTTCAAGTTTCAGTCTTTTGTTGAACTCTGTTAGTCATCATGAATGTCTTTGAGCACTAAGTGGAAGTTGAGTGCCTCCTGAGCACATAAAGTCCCAAGAAGGCTAACGAGAAGGAAGTGGCTACAATGCCGGCAATTCCCACTGTTGCAAAATCGAGGTCAAAAGAATCTTTTGTTATACAGTCCCCTCCGAAACTAATAGAATGGCAAGGCCAATTTTTTTTTTTTTTTTTTTTCGCTGTAGACTATAGACATTTGGGTTTGCGATCAAAAGATGAATATAAGAAGAGAGTTTAGAATTTCAGCTTTTATTTCCTGATATTTATATGTAGATGTTTTAAACGACATAAAACATACCACATTTTCTATCAGGCCACCCAATTTGTACAGGTATTTGACAGGTGTTTCTTGTTACCCAGGTATGTCCTGTTAGATTGATTGTTTTTAAATGATAAATAGCTCTGAATGTCTACTCTTGGTTTTAGCCTTCAGTTTCACCTGTGAAGACTGCATTTGTTGCAAAAAAAGGATAAACCAACATGAAGATCAGAGAGCTGTCTATGGGAGAAAAGCAAGCCATTTTGAATCTAAGAGGGAAAATTAGTCAGAGGCATTGTACAAACACTGGGCATTGCCAAAGCAACAATTTGGAATGTCCTGAAAAAGAAAGAAAAATCACTGGTGAACTGAGCAACAGACACTGAATGGGTTGGCCAAGGAAACGAAAAACAGCTGATAACAGAAACATTGTGAGAGCTGTGAAGAAAAACCCAAAAACAACAGTCAGTGACATCTCTAACAGCCAGGGTAGGGGTGAAGGTATCACAAGCCACCATTCAAAGAAGACTTTGAAAGCAGAAATATAGAGGCCATACCACAAGATGTAAACCACTCATCAGCAGTAAGAATCAGAAGGCCAGATTGGAATTAGCAAAGAAATACAGCGATGAGCCACAAAAGTTCTGGAACCAAGATTAACCTTTACCAAAGTGATGGAGCAGCCAAAGTGTGGAGAAAGAAAGGATCTGCTCATGATCCAAAACATACAAGCTCATCTGTGAAACATGGTGGAGGTAGTGTCATGGCTTGGGCTTGCATGGCTGCTTCTGGAACAGGCTCGCTAATCTTTATTGATGATGTAACTCATGATGGTAGCAGCAGAATGAATTCAGAAGTTTACAGGAAGATTTTGTCTGCCAATTTGCATTCAATCTAATCGGGAGGAACTTTATCATGCGGCAAGACAATGACCCAAAACACACTGCCAACTCAACAAAGGACTTTATCAGGGGGGAAAGTGGATGGTTTTAGACTGGTCATGTCAATCACCAGAACTTAAGCCATGCATATCACCTTTTGAAGAGGAGTCTGAATGGAGAAACCCCCCTAAACAAACAACAACTGAAAGAAGCTGCAGTAAAAGCCTGAAAAAGCGTCACCAACAAAGAAGAAACCAACAATTTGATTATATCAATGAGTCACAGGCTTGATGAAGTTATTTTAAGCAATGGATATGCAACCAAATATTAAGTGTTATTTACTTTATTTTACTTCAAGATTGATCTGTTCCTATACTTTTGCTCACCTAAAAATTGACACAAAAGGTTCTATGTTTTATGTTGTTTAACTCATCTAGATGTAAATACCAGGAAATAAATGCTGAAATACTAAACTCTCGTCTCATATCCATCTTTTGATCTCAAACCCAAATGTCTTTGGTGTATAGCGCAAACAAATGGCCTTGCCGTTCCTGTAGTTCTGGAGGCGACTGTATACAGCAAGGTTTCACAAATACCACGACTTGCATAAATGAATATGCATCAGCACTGTACATAACATGCATTAATTCTGGGCTAAAAGCAGCAGCATTGTGTGTATTGTTTGGTGCAATCTGGCCTAATTGAGAGTTTATTGGAGCCAAACTCTGCATGAGGTCCAAATAACAGACACATTTAAAACGTTTTATTGTTTGCTTGCAAATGTGCTTCAAGTACAGCTTTGATTCTTTTTTTTTTTGTTTGTTTGTTTTTTTTTTATTTATTTATTTATAAAGCTAAACCAATGTACTATCCATTCATGAGAGCTTTTGAAAGCAGCCTGAGCGTAAGGTCTAAATGAAATGCCATCATCATAATTAAAATACAGTCCAGCACTCTGGTTGCTGAAATACAATCCCCTCTCCTGTGTAACAGTGTATGCAGGAAGGGTGTTTTGTTCGTCTCATTTAAATGTGTGTGGGTGGGGGGTGGGGTGGTGGGGGTTAGTTCATTTCAATCAAAGACCGTATTCGCACGTGAACAGGGGAGTTAACACTTCAACAGCAATTCTACAAGACAGTGCAGTGTTTTGTTAACCTGCCTAACAAAGCATAACTGTGAAAAGTAACCCATTAAACCTGGGTTGTGGTTTGTCCTAGAACATCCCCCTTCAGTGAGGAAAAAAAAAAAAAGGTACTGTTTGCATATTGCATAATATTATGAAGAAATTTGAGTTTTCTGCCATGGGAAAGGTTTCAGCATAGCTATAATGTATCTAGTTCTGTGAATGTTTCACAACATTGAATGTAACTATACATGGATAGAAAGTTCTTTACTCATTGTGGTATAAGAGGAATTATAAACTATGAGTTGAAGTTATATGATTTACATGAACATCTATAATAGTTAACTTTTCAAATTAGCCACGTGGTGCAACTTGGAAAATTGATTTTTGGATCACGTTCTGGGAGCACCCAAACACATTTCACACAAACCATGAAAACCACAAAACTATTATTAAGAGCAACAGTCTAATTCTGTTCCCATGGAATTTAACAGCCAAGAATTATGGTTGTGGGTGTGACTCATATCAGTGTTCTAAATAGCTGAATCAAAATGGTTATATGTTATATAGCCAGTAACATTTCAGGTGCTGGTTAGAAATCTTGGGGGTTAATTTTGAGTTTTCTGTGAGGAGATGTTCTATTAGGAGTCTCCAGTGTCAGCACTTACTCACAGTCAAAGGTAAAGCCATTCCTTTAAGCTTTCGTCACAAGGAAGTCTTCAGGATAGAGGACGTTGCATTGAGGAAAGAACTGCTTGTAGAATTCTGTAATGTCAGTGGTAACCTGTTTCATGCACAATATATTAAATGTAACTATAAACAGTTAAAACTTACCACAACGTGCTGCATCGTGTTTTATTCCATACATAAAAACAAACTATGGCGAACAGTCCACATAGTCTTAAGTTGTACAGTAAAAGTCATAACAGACATTTCACAATAAGTAAAATTATAAATTTATAACTATAAATGGATAAAAAAGTACATCCTTTAATTAATAACCAAATGTAATATTATTGTTATATGTAAACTGCTGTGGTATAAGAGGAACTAAACACTTCTGGACACATCTCACCACTTCATCGTTGATTCTTGTCCTATAACAGCATGCCCCCTTGTGTTTTATTCCAAACCAAGACTGCATTTATGTGTTGGATTTAACATGGCATGCCAACATCTCTCCACAGCACAGCAGGTGGAGACGAGCTGCCATATGAAGTTCGGAGAGCCAAGGAAATCAATCAGATATTTGGACCTAAAGGAAGTCCAGATGCCTACGATGTCATCTTTGACCTCCATAACACCACATCCAACATGGGCTCCACGCTCATCCTGGAGAACTCGACAGACCACTTCAACCTTCAGATGGTGCATTACATCAAAGTAAGCAGCTTATATAAACTTCACACATGAAGTTACCTAGGAATCTTGTTGGGTATCATGGAAATAACTCATTACATTACATTACACTTTAACCATAGCTGTTAAATTTCTATATGAGTTAGCGTATAGAAGTTTGAAATCGTCGGACCTCTGGGTATCTGACTATTTCAGCTCAATTTATAGTGAAACCCTGTATTCTTCAACGATTCTTCAATGGTTAATGGATAATTCACCCCAAAATGAAAATTCTGTCATCAATTACTCACCCTCATTTTGTTCCAAACCCATAAGACTTTCGTTCATCTTCGGAACACAAATGAAGACATTTTAATGAAACCTGGGAGATTTCTGTCCGGGAGAGCGGGACCCAGAAGTGCTGCACTGTTTACAGCAGAGGAAGAGGGACGCTGTACACAAACTGAATCACATAGAACAATCTTTGTAACAAAGATGTCTGCAGATTTCATAGAAGAGGACTTGCATTTTTATGTCCGCTCTCACGTCAACACAACACGCATGCGTCATGCTTCTGTCGTGAACGCGCATCGGAGATCTATGCAGAAGCGAAGATATTTTGTGAAAAATAAATAAAAATTTTTGTTTTTTTGTGCACACAAAGCATTCGTATCACTTTGTAAAATTGTTAACCAATGGAGTCACATGGATTACTTTTACGATGCCTCTATGAACTTTTTGGAGCTTGAAAGCTTTGGTTACTTGGACTGTAAATGGAGGGACAGAAATCTCCCAGGTTTCATTAAAATGTCTTCATTTGTGTTCCGAAAATGAACGAAAGTGTTATGGGTTTGGAACGATACGAGGGTGAGTAATTGATGACAGAATTTTCATTTTTGGGTGAACTATCCCTTTAAGGGTTTTGATTTCTGGTGTAGGGCTCTACATAGAACTTTTAAAGGTTCCCTCAGATCGACCAGCTTGAAAACCTTTTAGCATTATAGAGCTATCCTTTTGTTTGTTTGTTTTACTCCCCCAACAAGTGTAGGGTCCAAAGATTTGAGAAGAGTTTAGGTTTTTTCTTTTTTTATTTGTCAACACTAGAGACAAGTCTGTTTATTTAAAATCAATTTCTTGTCACATCATATTTCATTCAAATGCTAACACATTTGCTCCTAACACATTTGCTATTGTCACTATCACACAGTAATTAGTTAGGAATGCAGGACCTTTGTTTGAGAAATGTGGCGCAACAAATTTATAAGAAGTAGTTCTTAGTAGTGGGCTAAGTTCCTGGTAGACTTTTCAATCGCACCGTATGTGGTGAAACTTGCACTCTACTATCATGGACTTTATACTGTTCAGATTCATATCCTCCAGCATCATGAAACATATTGTACATTGAACTGTTGAAAAAGTGTCAGCTCGTGGTTGTTGTTAAAAACACATTGCTGTGTTACTAATAACTCCCGTAACAAGTTTAGAAGCAAAACACTGCACACACAAGTGTGAATAGAATTAAAGGAACACCCATATAAGGAAGTGAGACACGTTGCAACACATTAATTTTGACCAGTGAACCTGCTCATTTTGTAAGGAATAAAACACAATGGGGTGTGCTGTTATAGAAAAATAATCAATAGTAGAGTGGTGTGATGTGGCCCGACATGAAGCGGAGATAATGTTATCAACACAAAGTGTGGCTTGTGCAGTAGAGGTCAGTGGGGTGAGTACGGTATCAGCTTACAGTGTCACCTGTGTGCCTTCTGCCTAGAAAGCCATGGCTCCTGAGAGCTGCATGTTGCTGCTGAACGAACACCCTCAACTCAAATATGCAACCACCCGCTCAGTGGCCAAGCACTCTGTCGGTGAGTCAAATATGCAATTGTTCAAATTTTTCAGTGCACCACCTTGTTTGACTGCAGACTGACTGTTTAAACAATGTCAAACTTTTTTTTTTTTTAAAAGATGGCCTTTGTTGCCAATGTCTGCTCGCAGTGCTGGGGTGGTTGGGTTGGGGAGGTGGTTGATGTTTATAAATTGTACTGTGGACTTTGATACAGATGAGTGTTGAAACCACTTCATTTTAATTTACATTTTTTCAGCTACCATATGCTTTATGCCAGAAGACTTGATTTCTAGTAATTAACCAGAAAAGTACTTGTAGGCAGTGTAAAAACAGCAATACCAAACACAAGGAATGCAACAACAACCCACTGTAAGTATTCAGACCCAATATTTAGTACTTTGTAGAATGGTAGTTTCTTCCATTCTTCCTGGCAGATGCTCTCAAGTTCAATCAGATTGGATACGGAGCATCCCATTCTCAGGTTCTCTCAACAGATGTCTATGGGCTTCAAGTTTGCTCTTTACCTGGGCCACTCAAGGACAATAAGCGACTTGTCCTTAAGCCACTCCAGTGTTGTGTATGGCTGTATGTTTTGGGTCATTGTCATGCTGAAAGATGAACCCTCACCTCAGTCTGAGGTCTTGTGCACTCTGGAGCAATTTTTCTTCAAGGACCGTTGCTGCCACCATGATGCTGCCACCACCATGCTTGACCCTAGGGATTGTATTAGCCAGCTGATGAGCAATACCTGTTGTTGTTTTTTTGCCAGATGTAGAACTTGGAGTTCAGCTGAAAGAGTCTTTGTACCAGAGAATCATTTTCCTCATGCACTAAAATTCAAATACGTGCTTGCCATGTGCCTTTTTCTCAGGAGTGGCTTCCGTCTAGCCTCTCTACCATAAAGCCCTGATTGATGGCATATTTCTGAGATGGCTGTCCTTCTGCCAGGTTCTCCCATTTTTGAATCTCTGTTAGACTGGTCATTCAGTTCTTGGTCACCTCCCTCACCAAGTCCCTTTTAGCCAAGTCTAGGAAGAGTCCAGGTGGTTTCAAACTTCTTCTTAAGTTGCACTGAGTAAATACAGCTGGATAAAACAAAACTTGTGTCCATCTTCATTTCAGGCTGAAAAGCAACAAAATGTGATTCTTTTAAAAGGGGGTGATTCTTTTCTATACAGATTTTCAATGGGGTTTAAGTCTGGGCTCTGACTAGGCCATGCAAGGACATTCACCTTTTTCTCCTTCAACCAATGTGTGGTCAGTTTTGCTGTGTGCTTTGGGTCATTGTCATGTTGGAAGGTAAACCTTCTTCCCATTGACAACTTTCTGGCAGAGGGCAGCAGATTTTCCTCAAGAATTTGATGGTATTTTGCCCCATCCATTTTCCTTCTATCCTGACAAGTGCTCCAGTCCCTGCTGCAGAGAAACACCCCCATAACAGGATATTACCACCTCCATGCTTTACTGTAGGAATGGTGTTATTTGGATGGTGAGCTGTATTGGATTTCCGCCAGACATATCGTTTGGTGTTGAGGCCAAATAATTAAATTTTAGTCTCATCTGACCATAACACCTTTTTCCATGTAGCCTCAGAATCTTCAAGGTGCATTCATATGGCCTTTCTTGAGGAGTGGCTTTTTTCTTGCAACCCTCCCATACAAGCCACATTTGTGAAGAATTTGTGATATTGTTGTCACATGCACACAATGACCACTCTTTTCATGCTGAGCTAATCAAAATGACCACAGCTGATCACAGTTGAAAGTCAGATGGCTTTGTGTGCCATTGAAAATGATTAGCTACACCTGATTGAGCTTACAAGTCATTTTTAGGAGGGTGGTGATCCTTTTTCCAACTCAGTGATTCTGTTTATATATATATATATATATATATATATATATATATATATATATATATATATATATATATATATATATATATTCATTCATTCATTCATTCATTCATTTATTTATTTATTTATTTATTCTGACATGCTGGTGTTATATCTTTCACTTGGATGTCATAAGTTGCACTTTGTAAATACAGCTGGATAAAACAAAAACTGTGCCCGTCTTCATTTCAGGCTGAAAAGCAACAAAATGTGATTATTTTAAAGGGGGGTGATTCTTTTCTATATCCACTGTATCTAATTTGAAACTTTCTGTTTACAACAAATGATCTGCTCATTCTGAATAATGTATTTGTATTCAGTTACATGCCTGTACTAGATATTTGAAAGGGACTTGGATGGCTGAAAACCTACACACACACATACATACATGTTGCAGTCACTTATATAACTGAAACACACCAACGAGCAATGGTCATGTGTTATGTAATATCTGTATCTAAGAGTCTGATGTGTATTTCAGGTCTTGAAGTGGGTCCCCAGTCTCAGGGAGTTTTGCGAAGCAATATCTTCGAGTCCATGCGGATGATAGTGAAGCACGCTCTGGACTTCATTGAGATGTTTAATAGCGGTAAGGTTGATATAAGAAAACTATAGATGCTTGGCAACCAGTTTTTTATGGGATGTATGTAAGAAACAGTGAGATTTGAATTCAGAAGTCTGGTGATGGTGTCTTGAGATTCCAGTTTAGTGGCATCTCGAGCTGTGGTGTAACTCAAAAGCATCGCACAACATAGAACACATTTAACAAGCAAGAACACATCACAATAATAGTAATTGTCAAAAAAGAGCTTCTAGAGATTTAGGGATTACAAATCATAACATCCATTTCATTATTTGAGAATGCACAGAGGCATTATTCTTTTCCTAGCCCGCAGCCAGCTGTGTAAATAACAAGAGAAATCTTTTTTATTATTTAGTACATTGAGTCACCAACCTCTGTTGTGAAAATGAACTCGAGAACCCTGACATTTATACTTTTTGAGGAACAGGTTACTCTGAACGACTTGTTCTCTTTTTTTGTGTGTACACTCCCATGGTGCACAAAGCAGCCTCACATGTAACATCATCTGTATCTTGCCCAATCAACACACACACACACACACACACACACACACACACACACACACACACACACACTTTTTGTCTTCCTTCTCTTATGCGGAAACATGCAGCAAGAGCCAAGGCCTGACGAGGATGTCTGGTTCTGCTTGTGCATCTTGTGAATAGGATACTTGTTAAAAGTTGGTAAGTTTCCATGTCATTAGGAGTGTAGCACTGCCGCTGCGTTGTCGCCGGTGAATGCTTCCCTGTGAGTGTTGCAACGTGTTTTCCTCTCACCCAAGTTTAACTGTTCGGAAGCTGACTCAAGAAACAAAATGACAATGGAAGAGGACGCAGAATACCAAGAAGGGGAGAGAAAACCTTTACATAAATATTTTTTACCGTTTTTATATAAATTCTGTGATATTTACATATATACACAAATTTTGGTATAACATTTAAGTTTAAGTAATAAAACACTTGGGGGAGTGATGTTGTAGGTAAATAATAAACAACTGGGTTTTCTGATTAGTGACCTGGAAGCGAATTATTTTCCTATAAGACCACGCCCTGAAGTGTTTTATTCCTCTCATACCACTTCTACCAACATTAACAAATTTTATTAATTAAAGAACAACACCTCATACTTTTTATCCATTTATAGTTACATTTAATGTTGTAACTTCTGTGAAGTTATTTTTCTGTTTTCAATTACGTTATAGCAGCTACAAACAGTTGTAGCTTCACCAGCTTCTCGTTTTTCTCTCTCTCTCTTGCTAGAAAATAATTAGACAATAGACTTAACAAAAGAAAAAAATAGAATTTACGGGTTTAACATTTCCAAAAATTTGAAATAAATGTCATCTCACGGAAAATATCACCATATCAACAATTACACACGTTTTTTTTTTTTATTGTTTAAATGCAACTTCCTGTGTACGTTGTTACTATAGAAATGATACATATTAGACATATTAAAATATTAGAAAGAGCGTGTTGATATAAATCTTGCAGCTGGAACTACTGTTGGTACTGTTGCTGCTGTTATAGAAAATTAATCAACATGTTCCGACCAATCAGAATTGAGAATTCAACAGCGTTGTGGTGTAAAACGTGCTTAAATACTTTCATGTCTCTTCACATTAGGTATATTTAGAAATGTTTGATACAAAACATATATATATATATATATATATATATATATATATATATAGAGAGAGAGAGAGAGAGAGAGAGAGAGAGAGAGAGAACAAAACTAATGTGGAAGCTGAAACAAAATGGTGGCTGCTAAATGCGAGGCAAACGCATCCAGCTCTCTTAAAACATAGGGTTTTTTTTTAAATCATATGATATAAGATACATTGCATGGTTCCCAGATTTTAAATTGTATTTGTAATGTATTATATATTGCACACTGAATGTCTGGATTATATCTGTATCTCATTCACCACAGAGCAGAGGATTTACCATGGATTTACCTCATTAAGCTGGAATGACCTTGTGTAGCACTACTTATAGCTGAATGTGATTCTTCGCTATGGTGATGGTGGTTCTGTCACACATGAAAATTGCACGTCAATAACAAGACAGATTTTTTCCCTCTTAAAATCCCAGAGTGTGATCACTGCTACGACATTTGTCTGAGTTGCAAATCTACCATGTACAGTGCTGTGAAAAAGTATTTGCCCTGATTTCTTCTGTTTCTGTGTGTATCTCATACTAAGTAGTTTTAGATCTTCAAACCAAATACAACATAAAACAAAGGCAACCCGAGTAAACACACAATGCAGTTTATTTATTTATTTATTTTATTGAAGAAGAAAAAGGGTTATCCAACACCTATCACCAATGTGAAAAACTAATTGCCCCCTTAAACTTAAAATCTGGTTGCGCCACCTTTAGCAGCAATAATTGCAATCAAACGCTTCCGATAAATGGAGATCAGTCTTTCACTTACTTCTAGGATAAGGATTTACTCCTATACTTTGGTTCATTGTCTTACTGCATTATCCAGTTGTGCTTTAGTTTCAACTTATGGACTGAAGACCGGACATTCCCCTTTAGGATTTTCTGGTAGAGAGCAGAATTCATGTTTCCCTCAATTATTGCAAGTTGCCCAGGCCCTAAAGCAGCAAAGCATCCCCACACCATCACACTTCCACCACCATGCTTGACCGTAGGTATGATGTTCTTTTTGTGGAATTCTGTGTTTGGTTTACGCCAGATGTAACGGGACCCCTGTCTTCCAAACAGTTCCACTTTTGACTCATCAGTCCACAGAACATTCTCCAAAAAGGTTTGAGTTTCATCATCAAGGTGTGTTTTGTCAAAATTCAGATGAGCCTTAATGTTCATCTGGGTTAGCAGTGGTTTTCACCTCGCCACTCTTCCATGGATGCCATTTTTGCCCAGTGTCTTTCTGATAGTGGAGGCTTGAACAGTGACCTTTATTGATACAAGAGAGGACTGTAGTTCCTTTGATGTTATCCTTGGCTCTTTTGTGACTTCCTGAATGATTAGTTGCTGTGCTCTTGGAGGAACTTTGGAAGGTCGGCCACTTCTGGGAAGGTTCACTACTGTGCCAAGTTTTTCCATTTGGAGATGATGGCCTTCACTGTGGTTCTTTGGAGTCCCAAAGCCTTTGAAATAGCTTTGTAACCCTTCCCAAACTGATGTATTTCTTTCAGTTTTGGCATAGTGTGTTTCTGGGTAAGACCTTTTAACCAACTTCATGCTATTAAAAAGTTCTATTTAAGTGTTCATTTGATTGAACAGGGTTTGCAGTAATCAGACCTGGTTGTGTCTAGTCCAGCTGAACCCCATTATGAATGCAGTTTTATAGATTTGGGGAATTAATAACTACGGGGCCAAATGTATTTTCACACAGGCCCAGTTGGTATTGGATAACTTTTTTGCTTCAGTAAATAACATTATTATTTAAAAACTGTATTTTGTGTTTACTCAGGTTGCCTTTGTTTTATCTTAGATTTTGTTTTAATTTCTGAAACAATTTAGCATGAGATATACACAAAAACAGAAGAAATCAGGATGGGGCAAATACTTTTTCACAGCACTGTATGCAGGATGGTGCTGATTGACATATGCAGATTGTAGTAATTTTCTTTAATCACAGGTCTATCATCAGAGGATCTTCATCATATAATCTGACATGGAGAGCCCACGTTATCGCACAGTCTGTTATAGAATTCGGCCAAGATTTTACTGGTATCATCTCGTACAGCGTGACAATTAGTAATTTTAAAAAGATCGCTGAAATTGCAGTGTAATAAATGCCTAGAAAACCACGCACAACCACACAGGACATGTAATTAGTAAATGCTTAGGGATTACAAACCCTAAAATGTGGAATCACAGCTTAACCTTACAGTTGGCTATTATTTACGTGTTATTTTGCAGATGATTTTTGATCAAAAGTGACTTGAAAGTGAGGCAGAACCCAGTCAGAGCACAGAGCTGAATAGTTCAAGGTTAAAGGCTTTGCCCAAAGAGTCAACAGCAGATATCTGGTAGTCTTGGTATTTGAATTTAACCTTCACAAGCCACGGCAATGACAGAGCCTCAAGCTCCTTTATCGAAAACCCATTTCATTTCTCTTTAATCCATTTTTATATCCATGACTGTATATGTTAAACCAGAGCTTAACATCTACTGTCTTTTCAATCCTGCATTATAAACTAGTGTTTTAGTTATGTGGAGATATTTGGTTGAGATGGTTTATGGAAAAATAAATACCAAAGTGAATCCCACAGGACAGCAAGTAGAGTTTTGCTTCACAATTCCTGCTGAACTGATCTGGACACAAGGAACCCAACCCTGCTGAGTAATCTCAAGCTGAACAAACAGCGCCAGACTCACACAGTAACTTGCACACTTCCATGTAAAATCACAAAAACATTATCATTATTCAGAGTTGAATAAAGTACAAGCCAGGCAAAAACTATAAGTGATAAATACAATCTAAAATAATAGGATGTGCTGGATCAAGTGCTATTTTATAAGCTGCTGAATAATGAGAGTGGAAGCCATTTTGGGATTTTGTGATGCAGCAATACAGTATATCGGCAATAGATTTATGCCAAATGCTTCATATATCATCATATTAGTCTTTTTTAAAATATATTTTTCACTTTTAAATTGTCTCATTTTTAAAGTAAATACAATTTCCTTCGTCAGTCCACATTTTCTATCGTTGATTTATTATTATTGATTTTTTTCAGGTTTAAAGCCACCCGCTGGTGTTCAAAGGCTCGGGTCTAGACGCTATCGAAAATCCCCGTCTCTGATTCTTGTACTCTTTGATTTGCATAATCTGACTGGGTACCCCAGGAAAATTATATAAACACGTGCTTAGCCTATCATTCAATACTCTCAATGTGCTTTACACAGAATCCCATAGAATCATGAAACAAAACCAGTAGTCAATTGAACTAATAAAATAATAGGAAACAATAACAATGATAAACAGCTTATGCTTCAGCTGTGGATCTAAAATCAAATTACTATGAATTATTCAGTAACTATAGTGAAACAGTTAGGAAAGAAATTTAGTCAAGAGGGTGAGGAATAAAAGTCTGGTCTCACTAAAGACTTTTGGGAGATTAAGAGGTTAAAATATTCCCAAATGATTAAATTAAAGACTGACTAAACCTAATAATGTTAAAAAGGAAATACAAATAAAAGGATAAGGAGATAAATAACTGTTTCGTTCAAGTTCTCCTGAGGCTGTTTCCTATTTTTGTGTTCTGCAGTTTAGGATTCCTTGGAAACCAGCATTTGACTTGATTTAATGCTGTGCTGTGTGTGTTTTTCAAAGGTGTGGAGTTTCCAGCGTGCCGTGTGGAAGTGTTCAGGGTGCATGAGAGAGTGGATTACCCAAGAGACACAAACGGCAACATCAGCGCTATGGTACATCCTCACTTACAGGTATTACACAAGCACGCTCATCCTCTCGTCCTCTCTTATAGCGTCCTGACTTCATCTCTCACTACCAAGAACCGTTTTAATTTTATTATTTATCTACGGAAGAAGATTAAACAATTTGGGGCATGATGTTTTAAGAGAATAATCAACGACATGTTGGTATGTGGCCAGGTGCAAAGTGGAGTTACTGTTCTCACCCTGAAGTTGATTTGAAGTCATTTTCCTATGACAGAATGTCCTGAAGTGTTTTATTTCTCATATATGACAGCAATTATTAAAGAGTGGAACGTCATATTTTTATCCATGTAATGTTGTGGAACATCTGACTCTCCCATGTCACAAAACTTTACTACTGGCTGTTACAAAGTGCTGACACTGGAGACTCCTTCCTGCAAAATAAGAACGTGTTCATGTGGAGCATCTGTCATACAAGTCCCTGGATAAGCTTTTACTGTAGAAATGATAACATATAGAATGACCGCATTAATATAAACCTTGCAGCCGAAACTACTGCTGTCAGGGGTTATGTTGTAAAAAAAAAAAAAAAAAAAAAAAAAACCTTCAACAGCGCTGTGGTAAAACAAAAATTACTATCCTACTCAACTCAGTTGATGCACATGACTGTCTATATTGGAACGTTCACTTTGCATGCAATCTGCTCCTATTTGTAAAATCCTTGTAGTAATATTCCATATATTTTTTTCAAATATTAACATGTAAGTAAAATACACAATTAACATCCATTTAAAAAAATTGAGCAATAATGTTAGGGCGTTTTCACACCTGGCTCGTTTGGAGCGTTTGTTTCGGAACCTGGTGCGTTGCCTCCCTTGGTTCAGTTCGTTTCGACCTACATGAACACGGCAATCACGCTTGGATCTGCACCAAAGCAATCTAGCCCGATTGCAAATGAACTCAACGGACAAACGAACCAACCTGTATAGCAATGCATGATGGAAACTGCGTTACGTAAAAATCGTGTTTGTTTTGCTAATGGCTCGCAACATGAATCGCTGTGTAACTTGGACCAAAGACGAAATTGAAATTTGGTCTGACGAACATGTTTCTCAACAACTTTCAAAAAATACATAAAAACACTGAGGTTTACAAGGAGATGGGCTTTAATCGCTCAGTGGAACATATAAATTACATAAATTATAATAATTACAGCTGAAAAGATAAGCCACAATAAGCTTGCGGAGCTGCTGTCTATACATCTTGATGGATGGCCGCTATGAGCGGAACCTCGGAATATAATCAGGTGCACTCTGACCAATGAGAGGACAGTTTACTCACATGTGACTTGCATAAACAAATTTTGGTATGCTTTGAAATGTTGCCTTGTGAAAGCGAACCGAGCCAAGGACAAAATACAGCATTGTAACAATTTAAGTCCCCGTTTCAGAACAAAGCACAGATCTACAGGTCTGAAAACACCCTTAAATGCATTACTAAAAGAACCAAGCAGTCATCTTAACACATCATAGTCAAACCCATTACACAGAAGACTGAAATATTACTAGCCTAACAAAAGGTTAGCTATTGGATTAACACCTTAAGGCGCACTTAGTCATCAAGATTGAAAGAGAAAAAGAAAGGAGAGGAAGGGGGAGGCTTTATTTTGTGCTGAAGAAATCCGAGAGTCACTGGGAAGTCACGAGGCTGCCCGAGTCCTACACTGTAAAAGCAAACACTGACCTGACACGTATGTGTGTCTTAAAGCTGTACATCCTTACAACACTGTGTATTTTTAACAAACGAACATGGGTGTGTACTGCAAACCAGTCTTGAGTCTTGAAAGAAAACTGAAAACACACACAAACACACACAAAAAACCCGTGATCTCTGCATTGATATGCTTTTCTGCTCATCACGGTTATAAAGAGTGATTATTTGAGTTACCGTAGACTTCCGGTCTTCTCCTTCTCCTTTGAAATACACGTCTTTTTACAGAACAGTGTGGAGCATTTTTTAAAGATTTGGTCACACCATAGAAATAGTTTAGTATACAATAGTGTGTAAATAACGTTTATAATTGGAGAGATTTCTTCTTTTCTTCTCTCTCTCCGTCTGTAGGATTGTGATTGGGAGCCCCTGAACCCCGGTGACCCAATGTTCCAAACATTTGATGGGAGGACCGTTGTGTACGAGGGAGCCGGTCCAGTCTACCCAACGTTTATTAATGAAGCCGCCTACTACGAGAAGCACCAGGCCTTCGTTACAACCTTCAGGGAAACTCTAGCTGTTAATTCCATTCGAAAAAACACCAAACAACCATCACGATAACCAGCACCATAAGAAAAAAAAGTCAATCTCTAACTGACAGGCATTCTGAAAACGTATTCTTCGCTCGTACTTTTTTTTTTTTTTCTTACAGTTTTTACAGAAATGTTTCATTTATAAAAATAATTCAAACTAAGTCAGGTTAATGATTTATTTACAATTTCAAAGAAAAAAAAAAAACGCCGGATAATTTTTATATTAGTTTTAAGGTTTGTCATACCTAACCTTTTTTTAAACCAATATTTTATGGTGCAGTTTATAAAAATATTTATAAAATTCTAAATCGTCACACGTTCAATCACGTGCATTTATATTTATTCTTATATTCCTAGTCAATTTGTATACTTTACCAAACGGAACATGTGAAATATATAAAGCTATAAAAATCGACTTAGCTTTTAGAAAGTTCGTAGCCTCTAGTACGTTTTTTTCAACATGCCTTCGTTGACTTCCTGCAAAGACTCAGAAGTGTGTATCGCCTACGTAAGGAATAAAACACGATGAGGCATACATACAATTGAGTTTATTATGAACAACTCGTCACGTTTTAACTGTTAATCTTGTGCAAAGTCCACAAGAAAAGTTAATTATGTTACAATAGCTATCAACAATCTTTTTTTTTCTGTCTCTTGAAAAAAAAAACAACCCTTTCTTGTCTTGTTACTGAGATACCAAGGAATGTTCTCATGTCCTGAAGACGTTTGTCAAATCGATTTTTCTTGCAAACTACGCAAATGAAGTAACGAAGTCAAGTATTTTATTGCTCCTGTTTAAGTTTGTTAAGAGCTTTATGTGACGTTTTATCGTTTATGGGAAGGAAACTGTAAGTTCTACCAAAGTCTACAGTCAGGTCGCTTGATCATTTGGCCACAAGTTGATTGTTTTTGTGGTGTTTTTACCTGGAGAAAGAGTTCTATGGTTGGCTGTTTAGGTTGATTCCATGATTACGATGCCATTTAGCTTTGTAGATCTTAAACCTTTTTTTTTTAAAAAAAACCCCAACATTTATCAACATTGAATCTAAGAAAGCATGCGTTCAAACTTTCCAAAATGTGTCCGAATGTTTTTATTTGTGAGGTTTCTTTGTTACATTTTGCTTTTAAATGAGTTGAACTGAGCAGGGTTAGCATAAAACGATAATCAGTATCACACTGTCATTGGAAGAATGACAGAACTTTCTTCAAAAATTTCTTCTTCCCTCGATCTTCAGGAAATTTCCTGTTGAACTTCCTGTTGAACATGTGACTTGTGGAATATTCCAAATATTTCATAGGGGTAACATGGTTGAGTGAATGTGTGGGACTAAAACGCAAAATTTTCATAAACTATCATGGAAAATGATGTTTCAAGTGTGAGATGTTAAAACGATTCATGCTTTAGTGCAGAAATAATATGATTTCTAAAGTATTTTAGTCATCGAGATTATGTTTCATGGTAAAGTGCAGTAATAGTGGGCTTGGACAGGCAAAAATGTGTTTTTATAAATGCTTTAAGATACTTATCAGAAAAATGCCCATAGTTTGTTGTGAATGACACTTTAGCTATGTTTAGAATGTCTTTTACCTTACATATACATTTAATTCTATGTAATATCACAAATGGCACCCCAATCATGGAGTCACCCTTTAGCTTAGCGAATCAGTCCAGGAGAAGAGAAACAGAAACTAGCAAAGCAAGACGCTGTCTAGACGGTCTCAAAAGTTACTTTTACATGTCTGCTTATTCTATTTTCACTTCTGCTCCACTGATATAGAAAGCGTTATTTATATTTTTGGCCTTTAAACAGATTTCCAATTACATGAAAATTTGTCGCTAGGCTAGTTCGTTTGGCTATGTATGCTTCTGCGCTATGTCGGCTATCAACTGTCGGCTTTGCCATGCGTTCGAGTACTGGTGCTAATTTTGTACTCTAACAAACTTCACTTGGCCTAGCAACGTCACCCAAGAGCAAGTCATCGAAGGCATGTAGGAATGCAGACTTAAGGAAAAAATCCATCCTGAACCACTTACATATTCATGGTGGCTTAGTGGTTAGCATGTTTGCCTCACACCTCTGGGTTTGGGGGTTCAATTCGTGCTTCAGGGGTTTCCTCTGGGTATTCCAGTTTCCTCTACCATTATTTTTTTGGTTAACAGTTAGCTACATTACCCAGAATGCCGTTTGTCTAACTTCTGACAAGTGCCGCCAGTGACATCTCGCTTTTTCTCTCTACCTAAAGCGAGCGATGCAGCGGCACTTTAGTAATTTGGTCTTTCCCGCTAATGCACTGCGTAGTTTCTCCTATAAAACAAGCAATGTTCTCACAGGAATAACAAAAAATACACCACCAACCAACTTGCAAATATTTCAACATAAATATATGGAACGTGTTTCAGGGTGGACATTTCCTTTGTTTCGTTGCACTGCCAAATTAGAACCTCACTCTGAAGGAACTTATATTTCACGCGCAATAAATGAACCTGTGATTAAAAATAAACGTACAGCCTTAAAAATTTGACCGTTGCACTCTAACCTGTGACGAATTGAGAATGATTTCTCTGGATTATTGGTAGTGTTCTGCTAATTCAGAAATTTCTGGAAGGATCACGTGTTATCGGCTTCAAGTGGTTCAAGTGGTGGAATTAAAATGGGAACGGATAGAAAAATGCTCACACGTTCGTATCTGTTGTACACGTTTAATACAGAAATGTGGGTTTTGACTTATGTTGGATAATTGCACACTGTGATAAAGTAACGCTATTAGTAATGAATGGCATTTTTATTTAACAGCAAAATTGCACACTGACCTATGCAAAGAATATTATGTTCTCAGTAATGTAGCACATAAATATAGTGCTTATGGACAATCTGTTTAATGTTAAAGATGTTAAACGTGTGAGGTATTAATTTCAAATTAGATAATATGCTGTATATTTTAGTAAGTTAAATCACGTACATATTTTTTTTTAAATGAGATTTTATTAGATTACTTATAAGTAATGAGCCTCATAAGTATGTATGTTTTAAGCTGCTGTCTGTTTTTTCCCCCTTTGATTTTGGATTGCACATATTTAACAGGAAAAAAAATTAGAATAAATATTTCATATTTTGATCTTGTTTCAATCTTGCAGTGACAACCAGCTCAGATTTGTAACTAAGTCTTGCATAATGGCTCTCAGATTTTCATCCAGAAGCAGCGATTTGTACAGATTGAAGACCATTCGACTCAGTTTTAAGGAACCTGGAGGAGAAACTCTGTGCCAATGCAAGCTTAGTCTCATATCAACATGAACTATTTTTGTTTTTACATTAGAGCACCACTAGAGGTTGACAATCACATACATAAAATATCTTCAAAAATTATCTATAAATTAAAAAATATCTTTCTCGATTAAGTCTTTACATTTACATTCACTGGTTGAGAAAATTAACCCTCTACGGTTAAAAGTTGCAATGGTGGAAAGTACCATATGGTCAAAAATAACACAAAATGTATGAGATTACAATTCTAATTACTGCATTTTCCAGACTATATATAAGTTGCAGAGTTTTTTACCTAGTAAGCATGTAAAATCTTCTAGAAGGGAATTGCAGTTGTAAAAAAGTATGTGGATGAATTTACTCAGTCAAAATACATACAAAAATTAGATCCAAACATGTTTTGGGTGAAGTATCTTTTTAATTCTCTCTTGAATTCTTAATTCTTTCTCTTGAAGCATAAAATTTAGAAAATAAGTTTGCAAAATGACTGAAATTACAACAGTTTTTCTTACTTTGAATGTGGAAAAATGTAAATATAAAATTCATGAATGCATATACCACAGTTCCATTATCACATGTTGTTGCCATATGGCAACAATTACATTTTAAGATTTAACAGAATACTCAAAATATATAAACTTGTTTAAATGACAAAAAATAAATGTTAACATATCTCAGATAGTGTTTCATTTTTTCCTTTAAGTAGTTTTTCCTAAATATTGAAAAATCAATCACATTTTGAGAGCCCTCCGATGATGACCTTCACCATGCCATGTGACTGCAGGAAAGGAAGTGCAAACAGCACATCCTGGTCATCTGACATGGCATTTTTTTGTTATGTCAAAGTTAAAGCCTGATTTTTTTTCAGTTACATAGGAAAATAGTAGCTTTGTATTATTATATTTAAAAAATGGAGATAAATTAATTGTTGCCATATGGCAACACCATGCAGTAAGGGGTTAAATAGCTTTTATCTGAAGTACCTTACATTACCAAGTGAGATGCAGAACACAATTCAAACATTAAACTGAGTATTCAATGGTTATGTCCTTTGCTCAAGGGCCCAACACTGGCTCTCTGACACATTTGGGATATGAACTAACAACCATCTGGTCACTCAAATGCAGAAACTTAACCACTGAGATACCACGGTCCAACCCACCCACTATATACCACTCATATACACCCTCAGCTTTGTAGGACGATTGTTCTGCTTGAAATATTTAAGAGGTTTAATGTCATGTAGTTTCACTTCCTACAGCTTTCATTGCTTATACAGCTGTTTCCAACTCCTCACACACACATACACAATTATGCCACCACAGTTTTAGTCGCTAGGGAAAATCTATTTATTCATTCATCTTCAGTAAGCAATTCAGCCTGTCATGGTTTGGATGGGGCGCCAGTTTATTATGCCTTGCTCATTCATGCAGTTATCCAGTCTCTCAGTTATCTCCAGCCAACTGTCTGTACCCTCAGATTCTTGTTTTTTTGCCTGACAGGAGTGGAACCCAATGTGGTCTTCTCCTGTTGTAGCCCATTCGCCTCAAGGTTTGACGTATTTTGCATTCTGAGATGCATTTCTGCTCACCACGGTTGCACGGAGTAGTTATTTGAGTTACCGTAGCCTTCCTGTTAGCTCAAACCAGTCTGTTTTGCGTGAAAATCCCAGGAGATCAGAACTTTCTGAAATATTCAAACAAGTCACTGGATAATTGCATGAACTTGCAGGCGTACGGATGTTTCTGATAAAGTGGACGGCAGCATATATTACATTAGAATAATACTCCAGACAACATATGTAGCCCTTCACCCAAATGCCAACATTCTGAAGCGGGAAGATAGAATGTGGAATGAATGCGCATAACATAGGAATAGAATAGATTGTTATTGCAAGATATGTCCCTCCATGGACTGCACCACAGATAACAGGGGTTAGCTGACAGAAAAATCCTTCCACTTGCTGGAAAAGACATGGCTCAAGTGATAGCACAGAGGCTCTATATAATAGAACAAGTAACTCAATCACAGTAGGTGTTTATCATATCAGACAAGACCCAGGGTGTAGACTGTACATCTAGCCCATAGTAGCAGTGTGCAATATGTAGGCAGGAACAACATACACTGAGAGGAACAAAGGATTATATGCAGTAACATCTGCAAGGAAATGAAAATCTAAGACACTGTGGGATCCTCTAGGTGCAGACTGATAAAAAGTGATAAGAAATTAACTATATATAATAATAACGGACTGCATAATGTAGATGTGGCAATCCCAAAGCTATCCTGATGGTACCATCTAAACGGAGGAGTGTGAGAAGCTGGAGATAAACCAGAGACTGAAAAAAAGGAACTAGATATCATGAAAGGTTAAAAACAAGGATATCCTGGTGCTGATAGGAGCTATTGCGGTTGTGCTCGCTAAGCAGGAAGACTGGCAACTCGCTCCAAAAGTTTCCAGCAATGACAGGTTCATTCCAGAAGAATTCCTAGGAAGAGTAAAAAAAGTTCTGCGCAAATCTCTCAGTTCTCTGGTCGGAAGGGCAGATATCCACCGCAGGGGTGTGAGCTATATTCTGTAAGGTCTACTTCTGCTTTTTTGTCACACTATACTAAAAATAAACAGCCACCTTTGAGCCCTTTCAACCTTTAAATGAGTGGACAGTTACATTAAACTTACATATTTCTAGACTCCTAGTAATCATATAACTTCAAAGCTAGCTTAGAAAAACTGCCATGTGCAATACCGCCATGCAGTTGATCTTGCTAGTTTCTTTATTTTAGCCTTTTTTCCGGCCCAGAATTAAGTTCCAACCCCAGCTTAAACCAAGCTGTTCTGTCATTTTTCATTAAAAGCCAGCTTTTCAGGTAAATGTACTTACAATAGATGGCTAGGGTGTTGGTTGTGGGAAGTTGAAGGCTTGTCAATATTTCCATTTTAATTGGAATTCACCTTACAGGCAGCAGAAGGCTGTAAAACTCAAATTGCCCCTTTAATGACATAAAAGCAAGTGACAGCTATTTCCCACGAGATGTATGTATTTTTGTCACACTAACTGCTGTACAAACAATAGACTGGAACCTTTTTTTCTAATTGTATTAAATTGCTTGTTGCCTTATCAACCTGTAATGGGTGGACATTTATATTAAAGGTGCTCTTTGTAATGTTTAAAGGTATTTCTATTCTCATAATAATCATATAATGTCAAAGATACCTTAGAAAAAAACTATCATTTATAATATTGCCATGCAATTGATGTTGCTAGTTTCTTTATTTTAGTCTTTTCTTTTTGTTTTTCTGGCCCAGAATTTAGCCAGAACCAAGCTGTTCTGTCATTTTTCCATAAAAGCCAACTTATGGGGTAAATAAAGTTTCAGTAGGGGGCTTGGGGTTGGTTGGGGGAAGAGTAAAGGCTCACTGTTTTCACTGAAATTGAGATTTATGTCAAAGGAAGCAGAGGGCCGTAAAAATGACGAATAGCTCCTTTAATGGCCTGATAAGAGGGCAGATACCCACTGCAAGTGTGGAGGAAAAGTATTAACTATTTCCTTTAAGATCTGCTTTTTGTCACACTAATCACTTTACTAACAATAAGCAGACAGACTTTTGTGACTTTATGTAATTGTTTGTTGCCCCTTTAACCATAAATGAGTGGACATTTATATTAAAGGTGCCCTTTGTGATGTTTAAAGGATTGTCTAGACTCGTAATAATCATATAACATCAAAGATACATTAGAACTGTCAGGTGCAGGTGCAATATTGCTATGCAAGTGATCTTTGCTAGTTTCTTTATTTTAACTTTTCTTTTATATTTTTCTGGCCCAAAATTTAGCTCCACCCTTAGATGGAACCAAGCTGCTCTAAGATTTTGCCTTAAAAGATAAAACATAGTTTGCCTTAAAACATAGTTTCAGTGGAGGGTGTTTGGTTGTTTGGGGCAGTCATGTCACAGGCAGTAGAGGGCTGTTCAAAGGTCAAATTGCTACTTTAATTGTATTTTAAAGTCAAACCTTGCTCTAGCAAACAACCCAGTGATTACATCAGGCTTATTGACCTATCAATGAACCTGACACCGTAATCAAAAACACATTTAATGTGAGGTTCTTTCCATTCTGGGACTGGGTCCAGAAATGCTTCTAAAACAGCCATGTGCCATTTATCTTTCCTGCTATGAATGATATTGTATGAACCTTTCCGTCTGAATAAGTGATACTAGAGCTTACTGGAAGACTTGTTCTTGGGCTGGCTTTTAAGTCCTGAGTTGAATGCACTGATGTGTATCAAATACAAGATGATCTAATAGGGGCTTTGGTTTCTCTCCTTCGCTTCTGCAATGCCATGAGATCCTGTCATGCCGGTAAATGAATGTAGTTTGAGGATTCTTACCTATTGTGAAAATGATCGCTTGATTTCTTTTCTAATACGGTTTCGGCTTCACTTATGATAAAAAGTTGCATCTAATTGATGTAAGATGTACATCTCATTATGTGCTAATGGACCAGAATGCTAAAGTAAGACTCACGCTATTACTATCTAATGCATGCTCAGATCTTTCCATTCTCCAGGTCCATTCTCCTGCTTGATTTTCTCTTTCTGAAGTTTTGATAGCATCTTCTTCTTATCACCTTCACGTGCTAAGCTCAAAATGCCAAATGATCTTGAAATCTGATGAAATATAGACTCTCTGAAGCAGGATGCTCCCATGCCCCTAAGCCTCACCCTGTCTCCTTTCTCTGCAATACTGGTCTGGGGCTATCAGTATACATGTCTCTCGTCTTTGGTTACCTCATAGCCATGGAGCCTGTCCATTATTCTACTCCACCGACACCACAATACCCATATCACATTTGTCCTCTTAGGCTAATACTATTGAGTGAAATCTGAATGAGAGCTGAATTGCTTTTGGCCAGTGAGTAAGAGTGAATAAAGGCACTTACAAAACACTTCATAATGTTATTATAATATGCTGGTTATTTCAACTAGTTTTCCTAATGTTTGTCTCAGCTATTAGCATGCTTAGGATTATGAGGGTTTTGCACTGTCTGTATTATTAACTCTACAAATAATCATCATAATTATTACAGTAACACTAGTGCTGAAGGAAGACAGTCTGGATGATTCCTACTAGGATGACGACTCCTAGACTCCTAGTCGTCATCCCTAGAACCAAAAATTCCTCAAGGATTTTGGGATAGTTACTGGTTTGCTTAACCTTTGGACTGGGAATCATGTCTGTAAAAGCCTACTGTAATAGGTTCTACATAAACACAGTAAAGATTCCTCAAGAGGGACGATGAATATCCGACACACTTTTGTTTTTGCAAAAACATCTCCCAGAATCATGCTAGTACATGGATTGGCTATTCTAAATCACCACTAAATGTCCAGGGTTTATTCCCACCTTACACCTCATGTTCCTAGTATAGACTCTGGATCAGTAGTCACCAACCCTGTTCCTGGAAAGCTACCTTCCTGAAGATTTTGGCTGCGTTCTACCAGTACTACCAGTACTGTACAGTATGAGAAGCAGTACGCCAAGGAGTAGTATGTCCGAATTCTCAGTATTCATAAAACATTAGGCGAGAAATACTCCTGACCATGACCTACTGCTTCTGCCAAGATTCTGCAGTATGGAACCACTGGACACTGTGGCTACTGCGCTATCCCATAAGGCAACGGGACTGGCGCGGAAGAGCTGTCAGAATCAAAAATGGCGTGTCGGCTCTTTTGAAGTTGAAATTGCCAACATGGCGGATGTAGTACGTCCGGATTGTATTCATGCTTACCACTTATACAGATCAGTACATACTGTATCAACGGCTGAGCAGTAGGTACTGAATCGAATGCAGTAGGTACAGTCACAGTATGCGATTTCGGACGCAGCCTTTAGTGCCAACCATAATCGAGCCCATCTAATCATTGCTTTAGGACGTTCTTGTTCAACTAAAACAGGTGTGTTAGATTTTGGTTGGAGATGAAACCTGCAGGGAGGTAGATCTCCTGGAACAAAGTTGGTGACCACTGCTCTGGATCCACTGCTACCCTGACCAGGATAAAGCAGTTACTGAAGATGGACACTTATTGCACCATACTACTTCACATACTATTTTGTATGTGTCTACAGTATGTGTATCACATACTATTTAATACCCTGCTAAAAAAAACAAAGCAATAGAAACCCTCATAGAATTATTATTGGTTTTGATGGTTATAATGAGAATTGTATTGGTTTTAATGGAAACTGTAATGGTCCCTGTGCATCTCTACTCGTAATTTGTTGCCTTCTATTGGTGTCATGTTATGTCTAGTGGATACCATTAAGGACCGGTAATAGTAATGATTTTAATGGTTAACAGCTGATAGTTTGTAATGGTATTTGTAGTGGAAACCATTCAAATTTCTGTGATGGATTCTATTGTTTTTTTTCTTCTTTATTTTTTCAGCAGGGTAGGCAAGTGTGTGCCAGATATTCATACCGGTTGGTGTGCTAGCCAAAACTAACTAATTTGCCCAAAATGTTACAAACAGGGCAAACCATAAAACAAAGGGTTCCTCAGTTTGGCTCTGTTGGAGAACCCTTAATGTGTTCTCCATCATGCCACAACCACAACTTAAAAAAAAAGGTTCCTCAGGTATTCTTTGAATGGTTAAGGTTTTATTTATCGTTTGTGTTGTGAAGGAACTAGGGTTGCATGGTACACCGGTACTAGGTGTGACAAAAAATGTTAGTGACACTTTGTTTAACCTAAATTCTTTACCTTAATCTTTAAAGATTTCCTGTTTGCTAGTAAGTGAGGAACTTTACACTAATCACTGTGTGTAAATACTAAAATTAGCTGTGTTTGCTAGTAAGCAAGCTAACGTTATGCTGTGTAAATAATAAAATTAGGAAAATTTGGTTTGTCTGTTTTCATTTATACTTATGTATTTCTGTAAATTTGGTTCATTTTCTAGATTTGAACTATGAATTAACACAATACTGTGTGGCATCGTGATACTACTTGGTATTGTGATACTTCAGCAGGTATAGTATGGTAAGATATGTTTATGGCATCATGACAACCCTAGAAGGAACTACTGTTAGGTTCTACCTAGACCCTGAGTCTTTTTATTTTGTAGTGTTTTCAGCAGATGAGCTGTTACATTTGGCTAGCACGCCGCCAGCAGGTATGAATATCCGGCACACACTTGGTTTTACACCAAACCGCATCCTTCCGCACTAAACAGTATGCAAAGTAGTGCGACTCAATGCGCGGTTTCACATACTATTTAGTACGGGTAGTATACGCTCGTGCACGTACCCAGTAACTGTTCTGTCCCGAGGGGCTCATGTGATTGGATCCCAGCAGGGTGACGTCAGCGCTTCCCAAAGTTGCGGAAGCTGAAAGTTTTTTTTTTTTTTTTTTTTTTTTTTTTTTTTTTAATGCCTCACTGATTAAACAGTATCTGTGGCGCATGGAAGGAGAGAAGCGCTCACAAGGTAAAAATGAGCACTTATATAAACAAAATATATTAATTTTGAGTGTATAGACGTTATTTTTGGGGCATTTGTTTTCTCCGAGAACCACTTTTCTTTCAAATAAAAAGAAGAAGAAGGAAAAAAAAAAAAAAAAAAAAACCCAGAATGTGGGAACAAGAGGAGTTTGAAAAGCACTGGAGGAATGAGTTTCCCGACGGCGAGGTGCCCAGGATGAACCTTTGCTCCGTGGAGGATATCGAGAACGAGCTGGAGCAATGCAAAGCGCGCCTGAAAAGCCTGCAGCAGGAGCTGGCAATGGAGAAATTCAAGGTGATCTACCTGCAGACCACCATCGCGCAGAAGAGGAAAAGTTATGACGCGGACAGGTGGGGGAACAAGGAGCCGCACGACGCGGATGTCGCCTCCACAAAACCCGAAAAGACGGACCGGGAAAACGTGCGAGCTCCACCGGGGATCAAGCCGCACGCGCTGGGGAGCAGCGGCGTGGAGGAGCCGAGCGGCGCGCTGGTCAGAGGGAGCAAGACCGGTAAACCTATACTGGTTCCTCCGCGGAAAAAGTATGCTTTGGTGAAGGACAACGCTGCTGGTTCGGGTTCGGGTTCGTCACATCTCCATGATGAATGTGACAAAAGGAGACGGGACTCGGAGCGCGACAGCGACAGAGATTACGACGACGTGGAGCTCAATGAGAACTTCGTGCGGAAGAACCTGATCGACCCCAAGGCGAGGGAGAGCCGCAACTCTTCCCTCAGACCCTTTCGGTTTAGTAAGGATTTTGATTCTGGGGATGACGGGAGATTATCGCCTTCTGTGCCGCTCCGAGGGAGTTTCGGTTCGGGCCGCAGCACACCAGACCGCCGCAGTGACGGATACCTCAGCTCTGAGCATGAGGACTCCTCTTCAGTAGGTAAGAACTCAAACTACAAGCTCTTGGGAGTCAAATCGTATACTTAAAGGTACAATAGTGGATTTTTTAAACTCCTTATTTGTACAAATAACCTGGAAGATATGTAGAACATGATTAAAAGACAATGCCTTAAGCAATCGCCTTATCAAAAGTCTATTAATTCGCAGAGAAAACTCCTTTGGAAAACTAACCTCCGGTCCGGAAAGCTTGTTTGTGTTTGGATGTCAGTCATTTTATCGACAGTATACGGGCCACCTGAGATACAGGGGTCGGAGCTTCGTGTTCATGGGTGTAAATCATGTAAATATCAAACTTTACCTAACCATTTGAGACCTAATCATTTGAGACCTAATCATTTGAGACCTAATCATTTGAGACCTAATCATTTGAGACCTAATCTTGGACTATGTCCACATTTGTCCGGATAGATCTGAAAACTGCATCTTCGTTTTAAAAACGCTCTCCGTCTACACTGGCGTTTTCAAACATTTTCCAAAAATTGCTCGTCCATGCTGAAATGTCTGAAAACACTTGCATCCCTATCCTGCGCATGAAAACGTAAAAACGTAAGAAGCTTTGGCCTGGGTCATTTCCGTAAGGCGTTTATTTAAAAGGCAATCTGAAGGTTGTACAAAGTGACATTAATCTTTAACAAAGCCATCACACTGGATAACAGGCACAACAACTGCAGTACAGCATTGTCCACCTGACATGACTGCGTCACTTGACTAAAAATACGTCATCGTTTTTGAATATCTCCGTTTTCTCAGTCTGTGCGAAAACGGTGTTTTCAGATTTATTCACTTGGGAGAGCGTTTTCAAAAAACTTCCATTTCCGTTGGACAAAAACACAAGCCAAAACGTAGAGGAAAAAGATGCTTTTTCAAAATTATCTGGATTAATGTGGACGTAGCCTTGGAGGGGGGGAAAGAAGTCAGATCTTACCTAATGCACCATTAAAGGCACCCACCATGTTGTGCAAAAATGGGTCTCTAATAGTTAAATGAATGAGATTAGAATTTTTTTTTTGAACTCCTTGAACCCACCCCCATTTCCACCCATGTACACAAAGCTCCGCCCCCAAAACGTACAATGGTTCAACTAGAGTTACCATTAACAAGGACTGAGGTGAGATCATTTTCAAGCGCACTCGGACATCCAACCAAGTTACAACTTTATGAACATGCAACATCATAATGGTTTATGAGGATGTGAAGGGGCGTTGGGGGCGTGTCTATAAAATGACCGACAACAGGCCAATCCAAATACATATAAACATTCTGGACCACATGGCAGTTTTTCAAACTGGGTTTCTTTTCAGCTACCTTATAGCACTTGTTCTGACACAATGGTTTTAACTTTTTTCCCCCACATATTTGTACTAGTAAGAAATGAAATATTTTGACTGTTGCACTTTTGTGCCACCAGTAGGACCCTAGCTATAGAAAAAAAAGAAAAAGCACTCTCAGGGAGTGATTTTGTGTTAGTACACTAAAATGTATATCTTTAGTATCCATCTTTTACCTGGAAAAGGTGTGCAAAGTGTACCTTTTAAAGTCCCAGTGAAGTGCCTTGAAAGTCAGGGGGGCATATGGAGTGGCATATCGAGTTTTAAATAGCCAATAACCTTTAGCTTACCTCACAGCCCGGTCTAAGCTGTACTTGACAGTTAGTACCATGGATTTTTATAATGTTAGGGGTGGGACACTTCAGATTGTAGAGGACATTTGATTGGACAGGAAATCTGATGAGAAGCTGAAGTGCAGCATGATGTCATCAAAATTGTTGATCCGTACTGGTGGTAGAGAGAAACTCTAAATTTTGAATGCATATATCTTCTGAATGCAAATTTTGTCATTGTTTTGGAGCACACTGGCTTATAGATAAACTTAAGGCTAACATATTCATACTAAAAGACACAAAACTTCAGTTTTGATTTCATGGGGATCTCCGTGGATCCGAAGCCTATCCCGGGAACACTCGGTATAAGGTAGACACACTCCCTGAATGGGACGCGGGACACCATGCGCTCATTTACACCTAGAGGCAATTTAGTGTAACGAGTCCGTGTACTGGCATGGTTTTGGGAGGAAACCTGAGAGCCCAGAGGGACACTGGGAGGTCATGCCTAACATATTCCACACAGACAGTAACCTGAGCTCACGGTCGGACCACAAGCAATGTGGCGATGATGCATGCTGTGCATATGCTCTAATGTCAGTATGCCCATAATGTCGCATATTGTGCATTCTCAAATATTTTAAGTAAGAGAACATTTTTGTTCTGTCTTTGTGACTTGCATTTGACGTTAATCAGTTTAATTCTAAGTTGTTGGCTTTGTAGATTGTTATTTCCAGTGGCATGTGTTCTAGCAGGAATTTTAGGCATTCTGACAAAATAATGCAACAAGCTTCCCATCCAAAAAATTTTCATTCTCCTGGAAAAGTTTCACTTAAACTTGTGTATTCAGGGCCCTTGGAATATCGCCATCTTCCTCCCTACTCTTTGGCACCCCTGTCCAGGAATCTCACTTATTTCCGGTTTTGATACAGTGCACATATCGGAGCACTTGAGTATCGGTTAATATCCGACATTACCATTCTCTTAGTAGCTGAGCCTGCTCTGTGCAGATTTCTGTTGCCAAGTTTGAAAAATGTCAGAAGTGTGACAGCAAGACAGTTTGTGTTTATGATCACATGCAAGAATTGTTATCTTCATCAACATCATACTCATTTATGGCATAAAATGAATGAATCGATGAATCGAACCAATGAACCGAAATTGAAGAATCGAAGTTGATGCGATAACGATCCCATGTTCCGGGACCGCATCGGCCCTGATGTTGATACTCAGGATCAGATTGGTGAATCTTTGGTTATTTGCAGAATGCTTGATTTCTTGAAGGATTAGAGCAGTGGTCATTAACCCTGTTCCTGGAGATCTACGTTCCTGAAGACTTTAGCTCCAATCATAATCGAGCCCACCTGACCATCTAATCATTGCCGTAAGAAGTTCTTGATCAGCTAAAACAGGTGTGTTAGATTTTGGTTGGAGGTGAAACCTGCAGGAGGGTGGATCTCAAGGAAGAGATCTCTACTTCTCAAGGAAGAGATCTCTACTTCTCAAGGAACAGATCTTTACCTTTCAAGGACGAGATCGTTACTTCTCAAGGAAGAGATCTAGATGGCGATATTCAAATGGTGTTATTGTTTATATGTAAGGGTCTCCATGGGCTTGCACCACTTTACATCTCTGATTTTCTACACCAGTATCAGACTCGAAGGTCTTTAAGATCATCAGAAAGTCTACTATTGAGTGTTTCAAGGACTCATCTTAAAACTATGGGTGATCGCTCATTTTTGGTTATGGGCCCTAGCCTTTGGAATGCTTTGCCTTTATCGATTAGGTCTTGTCCGACATTAGCTCTCTCTTGCTTATGAGTCATTGTAATTCATTGTGCAGTGTCATTCTTTGGTGTTATTTTATTAATCTTAATGCTTCTTACTATTTATTACATATCAGTTAGTTTTGTTCAGCACTTTGGTCAACATCTGTTGGTTTTAAATGTGTTATATAAATAAAATTTTTTTGATCGATTGATTGATTGAAGAGGATTGGTGACCAATGGATTTGTGTAATTTAACACCAAAGTCCTACTAAAGGTGCTAGGAACAGATACTGACAAAGGTACACATGTTAATACAGCATCATCATTATTTGCTTATGGTTAGAATGTAGTGTGCAGGGTTTTTTTTTAATTGGATTTGGGTAGTTTTTACAGTACATGATTGGCCTAGACTTAGAGTATTACACAAGCAGCAGTCACTTTATGGTGGAGTTATAATTACATTGTCTGGTGTGAGTACCAAACCAGATCCATCTCACTGTGAAACCTGAACACCCCAAATTCACTTGGCTACCATTTAGGATCGTAGTTTGCGGTAAGTGCCATACCATAAAAGTAGGGCGACGGTTTTCAGTTCTCTCCCTGGCGTATCTCTGCCCTGCATATTTTGTTTATTTCCCTTCTCTAACTAGCTCCAATCAGCTTCTTAGAAAAAAAACAGCCCTCAATATGGGTGTGTTAGCTGGGGAAATCCAAAAACGTGAACCACTAAA
Source organism: Cranoglanis bouderius (assembly GCA_023630585.1). NCBI lineage: Eukaryota > Metazoa > Chordata > Actinopteri > Siluriformes > Cranoglanididae > Cranoglanis > Cranoglanis bouderius. The sequence goes on from CM042540.1 coordinate 20,164,843, forward strand.
ATGAGGTAGTACTGTTGGTTGTATTGTTTTAGGCACAGCCACGATCACTGCCACGATCACAGGACTGCTGCCAGTGTTTTGTAGCCAAATACAGTTTCGGATGCTGAACATGGCAGTACACGTGAATGGAGAAGCAGTCAACTCTAACTGATTTATTCAAATGAGGGACATGATAAAATGTCAGCAGCTCTTTTTTGATTCTGATCATGTAAACAATTTTGGAATCTTCTATGTGTAGACACTGGGCTTCATGCCAAGGAGGTACATAGAAGTAACTAATAGACTTCTTCCTCAGTCTAACTGAGACTTCCTAATGGCATTACATCAATTATTATTTTTTTTGTGCTATGTAATTGCCTAGTCATTCACATCTAGTGTTCGGTAAAGCTGAATATCCCTAATAGCAATTGGCCTATTTCACGTGAAACTGATGCGTCTTCTTGACAGAAGAAATGACTTTTATTTTGGATTATGTTTGTTATAAATATTTCTAGACTTCAAGAGGCTGCATCTGGCCAAAAAGGATAACATGTAGCCATTGTAAAGTTCTCTTACTGAGATTCTTCAGGTCAGCAGTAGTTACCAAGATTTAGCTAATTGCTAAAAACAAACATTCACACATCCCTTCAGGAGTCACCTCAAAGCCCATCCCCCAAACACACAGCTCTTCACTGCCTGTGAAAACATGGAAGATACACAGAAAGTGCTAATGTGGAGACATGGATTAGTATCAAGGTAGCAGTTACACACCTGATTGAATTGAAAAGAAACATGATTCATGGGCGGTGTGGCTGGCCAAAAGAAACAATGATTTGATTTAAAAATAAATATGAAACATGATAATTTTGTGGCTGAGGTAAAGGAACTTAGCAGAGCCTTTGCTAGGTAGCTAGCTATCTGACTCTAACTAGCTTGCATGTTGACTTGGAAATATGATTTAATAACAAATGACACCAGAAATAATAGTAATATATTAATGACCGGACATTTTCAGAAATTTGTATGTAACCATTTTATAGGGGAAAAGTTTGAGTTTGTATTTAACAGATAACCTGTTTTAATGCTAATAATGCTAATTACAAACGTGTCAGTCCAATTATGTGGAGTCATTTTAAGCTTTTTGTGTACCCATGGTCCATTCTCACAGAAATTGCTTCTTTAATAGCCAAAACAGTGGCTTTCAGTATTTGTACTGGAATTAATTTGGAAATTATAATGTATGTTAGGATGTTGTGTCTAGCTGTTAATTTGGAAAATCTTGTACAACCACACCCATAAACACCACAGAAAGAGGAGGGAAAGAGACTTTCTGGCTCTGGAACCATTTAACACACATTTATCAGCTGTTCATACAGTGTATATCCAGCCTAGGACTGAAACAGTGGGGAAAAAAACATTGTGGTATAATAAATGTCCCACCGAGTACCACAATAAAGGATGACATTGATAAATGGAAAACACTGCTGCAGTTTGGAAAGTATTAAATCATGTCATTAGGGAAAATGTAGTATTATTTAAAACAGACTTTAATAAATGGCTTTCTCATGTTTATGTTTTCTACACAGTTTTATGTAGGATACACAGTTTTGGTACGTTTTTGTTTAAGGAATGATCCTGACTGACTCTCTGCAATGTTCGGTTGCTAAGTGAAGTGAAACATCAGACAAGAATGTGACATGCTGTGAGACACACACACACACACACACACACACACGCACACATGCAGGCATTCGGTAGGTAAAGAAGACAAAGCAGATACTATACCATATACTATACTAGATACTATGCCATATACTATACTATATATCATAGATAATATACCATATACTATACTAACCCTAACCCCAGACTTTCTTTGACAGTAGCACCAGACCACATTTTCTGTGAGGAGATGTTTTAGTATAGAAGGAGCCTTAAGTGTCGGTTGTTTTTAAGAGTCAGCGGTAAAGTTCCTCGAAGTTTCCTGATATGGAAAGTCTCCAAGCCGGAGGGTTTTGTGGTTTCTTGGTAACACGACAAGCTACATTTTTTTTGTAACTTCAAAAGGGTGGGGCTTGGGAGGGTGTTGGTTTGGGAACTACTGTTTATATCTACTTACATTGATCAGTCATAAGCCGATCAGCCAAAACCACCTGCCTAATATTGTGTAGGTCGCCCTTGTGCCACCAAAACAGCTCTGCCTTGTTGAGGCATGGACTCCACAAGACCTCAGAAGGTGTGCTGTGGTATCTGGCACCAAGACATTAGCAGCAGATCCTTTAAGTCTTGTAAGTTGTGAGGTGGGGTCTCCATGGATCGGACTTGCTTGTCCAGCACATCCCCCACGCTCGATCGGATTGATATCTGGGCAATCGGATTGAGATCTGGGCCAAGTCAACACCTTGAACTCTTTGTCATGTTCCTCAAACCATTCTTGAACAATTTTTGCAGTGTGGCAGGCAGCATTATCCTGCTGAAAGAGGCCACTGCTATTAGGGAATACCGTTCCCATGAAGGGGTGTACTTGGTCTGCAGGAATGTTTAGATAGGTGGTACATGTCAAAGTAACGTCCACATGAATGCCAAGACCCAAGGTTTCCCAGCAGAACATTGGCCAGGGCATCACACTGCCTCTGCCGGCTTGCCTTCTTCCCTGTCGCCGGTTCAGCGGTTGTCCTTCCTTGGACCACTTTTGGCAGGTTCTAACCACTGCATACTGGGAACACCCCACAAGACCTGCTGTTTTGGAGATGCTCTGACCCACTCGTCTAGCCATCACGATTTGGTTCTCGTCAAAGTCGCTCAGATTTTTCCTGCTTCCAAAACGTCAAATTTGAGAACTGACTCTTCACTTGCTGCCTAATATATCCCATCCCTTGGCAGGTGCCATTGTAACAAGATAAGCAACAGTATTCATGTCACCTCTCAGTGGTTTTAATGTTATGGCTGATGGGTGAATATGTTCTTCATATTGTCAAACTTCAAGTATTCTTGAATATATTGCCATTGTGTGGTGTGTTTTGTGTGTGTGTTTCTATGTGCTTCTATGTTTGTATTAATGTGTGTTTTTGACCTACAGTGAGCAGTTAAAACACATTTTCTGAGGCCGCAGAATGCTCATAACACACAAGGTCCAGCACTGAGGTCTGTTTAGTTACTTAGAGATTTTGTTCTCGGATAAACTATGAAATGAGTCAACAAGCAATCACGGTTATCTTGGTTTTTTTTCCTGCTTCTTCTTTTCCTTCTGCTCTGTGTTTTTAAATGTGAAATATTTCTTGTGCTTGAATCAAATTCTGATGTACAGGTTAAATCGTTAAAACGCTTCAGTCGTTAAAATAATGTTAATTATTTTACACACTGTCTGTATGCTATCATCAGTTATATATCACATATTACCATAATCACTAACACACGGTATTGCAGAAAACGACCTGCATTTCTGTACCATTTGTCTGAGTTTCTACTAAGACTCTGATGCCCTTCTCTTCTTGTGGGTTAATCACACATCGGACTTAATTAAGTGCAAAGAAGATAACATCTGCTGTGAGTGCTTTGAATTTGTAGGATTTAGTCACGGTTTTTCAGTATTTTGTGTGTTTTTGATGTACAGTGAACATCGCTGAGCCATTACTAAGCATCAAAAAGCATTTAACTCTTAAATTGGACTTTCAGTGTGAAATACTGGATCAGACCTGAGAAAAGAAGCTGAGGGCCCAGCTGCCTGACTGTATTGTGTTACTTAATTTTTTTTCCTTGTGGCCTTGTCAGTTTTGTTCATGAGGAATGCAGTCCGACCACTTGCATTTCCCTGAGTTGAATTTCCCGCAGAGGGAAGTCAGGCTGTAGGATAACGAATAACCTCGACTCTCGATTCAAAACAGTTCTTTGCTTCTGAGTGTTTGTGTTTGAGAATAAACCTCTGTTTGACTGCTCGGTATTGAGTCTGTGCTTTATCGTAAAGAATTAGCTGTATGCAGGCTTTTGACTCGAGCTAAGGGTTTAAAAATACACCGGTATCACAGCAGGGGCAGGTGATAAAGCTGTAGAAGATAGTGATGCGTATACCACAGTGCCGTTGACATAATATTACATACAATGGCAAATTGCTATGTCGGGTCGAATCACACCTCTGCGTCATTATGTTCTCATAACAGCATTACACATTTTGTTTCATTCCTTACGTATTAAAAGCTGAATATTTTTATAGAAATGTGATCTAAAATGACTTCCAAAAGATACTTTCAATCAAAATACACAAACTTAAGGTGTCAAATCTGAAATATTTAAAATGATAGTGACTAGAATTGTTTTAGAAATGTTCATCATTAACCTTAATATCATTAACATCATGTTTAGTCTAATGTACAGATAACTGCGATGTACTGAATCATGTGATCTTCTAATACCTTTCCAGCCCAAGATTGAGTAAACACATTGATAACGTTGTAAGACTTGTAAAATGATCCTTTTTTTTTTTTTTTTTTTTCCCCCCCATTTAAAGCTTACTGCAACATTCAAATTGTTTTGCTTAAAATTGTCCTGCTAAATTCAGTTGAGCTGCTTTCTTCTCATCCAGTACAGAAACTGAGGTATATTACCAGCACTGAGCCACAAACTGACTGTTGAGTCAGATCTGAAGTGACGTTAATGTTCATTGTGTGTAACTTTCCATGTAGAAAGTAGCTGGGGTTTCCAGGCTAATAATTCATGGAGAATTAGTTAACTACATAAGGATGACTGAAACGACCATTTCCATCCCACCTCTGGCCAGCCCGCTTTCCTTAAATGAGACCTCAAAGACCTTAAAGTTGATAAAGACCACTACTGAAGCCTGAATTATGTGCTATAATTATGGGATGACTGTATCACAGAAAGATAACATTGTACGCCCAAGTACGTCACTTAAATTCTCCATGAAGTTTAGTTGTTCATTTATAGGTTGTTTAACCTACAAATCCAATTTCAGTTGATTCATACAGCAGTGTGATGTCTGTTATCTTTCAGATGTCACGTCAATGTAAAAAGACAGCGAGACAGTTTACAAGTAACCATGGGTTTATGTGTTACATTTATAATAGAATTGCGCAGAATGCGAATTGTAAGGAATAAAACACTTCGAACATGTGCTTATAAGGAAATAATCAAGGACAAGGTGGTATAGTGTGGCTCAGTGCGAAGCGGAGTTACTGTTACCACACTGAAGTTGTTTATTTTCCCATAACAACATGTTCCGAAACATTTTGTTGTTCTTATACCGTGATGTGAACAATTGTTTATTATAAACAGATGATTAAAAAAAAAATTGTTTATAGTTACATTTAAGCAGGCCGTACAGGGTTTCGCAGAGTTTTTTGTGATTGTTGTGACCAAAAACGCTTTATTTGCTGCAGCTTTTTTTCAAAATTTGTGATACAACTTGCGAAGATTTTTGTGCTTCTTCCTGCGCAAAACTACTTGAATTGGTGAAATTGCAGTTGCACAAAATTGTCTTTCACAGTGATGTTTGTTGGTAAATGAGACCTTTTTGCTGTGCTCCTGTTTGACGCACGTGAATCGAAGACGGCTTTGACTGAACGCGCATTGTGATGACGTGTCTCGGCCCAAATTTGTGGTAAATTTGAAAAATTGCAAGCTCCTCCGAATATTGCAGAGTTTGCTTGATTTTGCGTTAATTTCTGCCATCTCAAAATCGTCAAATCCTGGATGGTCTGGTTAACCCGTGAAACAAGGTAGTTCCTGCTATTACCTACTTTATGAAAACTATAAACAGCTGTTCCCTAACCAGACCATAAGAAATCATAAAATCTTCCATGTCGGAAAACTTTACCTCAGAGTGTTACAAAGCGCCAACACTGGAGACTCCTTCCCAAAATGCTAAATAAACTTCACCATATCAACAATTAGACACATTTTTAAAACTTTGTTTATGTGGAGCATCTGCCATATAAGTCCCTGTGTAAGTTATTAGTATAGAAATTAAGTATTAAACTACGATATAATACTCAAATGATATTTTTAATGATGTTGACATTCGGCATTGTCACTTCCCCCTGTGTGTCATGTGGAAGAAACCTGGCTAGGTAGGCAGAATTCCATGGTCATGTGCTCCTGAGCTAAAGAAGACTGCTGACTTTTAAGGTTTCTTATTTTGGGATGGGTCCCCCCCCCCCCCCCCCAGCTGTATATTTTTGTTCAGCATAAAAAAAGTTTGAAAAACAGAACTGTTAACAGTTTTTCAGTAAAAAAGCTTCGAAATAAGACACTTGCAGGCCAAATCACCTCCTCATTCATGCGTGTTATTATATCCTATACGTTTGATAAAGAGCTTTTGGTTCATTCTTCTGAAATGGTATCGACATCCAATTTTAGAGAAGTAAAATTTTTTTTTTTGTTGTGTTGTCGCATGTTTGTTTGTTTTTTTTTTTTTTAATAGTATTGACCCAGTTCTTCCTTGTTTGCTAACAGCCCTAATGCAGACTGTTTCGTGGTTTATTGGTGTCAGCCTTCGATTCCACGTTCCATGATAGAAATACAGCACCCCTAATAATGGTGGACGCAGAGCTATTCTCGTGCATGTCAGGGTTACTGGCCATCAACCTTTTAGTTTCTCGCATTTACGTGCGAGACACGGAGCTGCGATTTCACGACAGCAACAAGCAGACAACTGCTTTCCATTTACTGTTTGACACACAGAAATGGATGAATAACTGTGGTTTTATCTTATCCTGTCATATATATATATATATTATATACAGGTACATAAATATTTAATTATTGATAAGTTATTGTTATTTTAGCTGTCCACCACCGTATGTCTGAGTTTTTGAGTGAATTGATGATTTTGGCTTTAATTTGAGGGCATTTATATCCAAATTGGGTCAACTCAATCCTTGTAGGAATTGCAGCACTTTTTTTTATATGTGGTTCCACCCTGTTTTTAAGGGACTAATAATAATTGGACAAACTAACAATCATGAATTAAATTGCCATTTTGGTTGCAAATCTTTTGCAGTCAATGGCTTCCTGAAGTCTTCGACCCTGGGACATGCTGGGTTCAATGTCTGATGATGTTCTGCCAGGGCTTTACTGCAGCTGTCTTTAGTTCCTGCTTGTTCTTGGGGTGTTTTAGCTTCAGTGTTTTTTTTTTGTTTGTTTGACAAACTCTTCCCGTTTTTTAGGCTTACCGATGGTTTACATCTAGTGGTAAATCCTCTGTATTTACCCTGGTGAAGCCTTCTCTTGATTGTTGACTTTGACACAGGTTGACTATGCCTACCTCCTGAGGGTGGTCTTGGTCTGACCAACTGTTACGAAGGCTCTCTTTTTTAATTAATTAATTAATTAATTTTTTTAAACACCATAGAAAGAATTCTTCTGGCATCCACCACAGGTGTTTTCAGTGGTTTTCCAGGTCTTTTGGTGTTCCCGAGCTCACCAGGATGGTGTTTATTTTTAAGAATGTACCAGATAGTTTTGGTTTTTCATTATAATGATGGCTTGCTTCACTCAGCTCTTTGGACTTCATACTGAGCAACAGATTCCAAAAGGAAATGCCACACTTGAAATCTTTGCCAAAATATTTTATGGATCTGACTGTATATAGTTACTTCCATTACTCATTGGAGCTAAAAAAAAAAAAAAAAAAGCCCTAGACAGTAAGAGTAGCTCCACACCCACAAAAGACGTGAGTAACTTGTCACATGCTAGTGTGAACATATGGTTATTTTAAAGGTCAAAATACATATATAGCACATACTGTGAGAGAAGAAACTGGTAGAGTTACGGTTCAGTGCTTGTGACCGGAAAGTGGTGGGATCAAATCCCATGACTGCTGTGATTCACTGTTGAGCAAGACCCTTAACTCGAAATTATATGCTCAGCTACATGTGTATACTTGGATTGTAAAAGGAAGAGGAGGCCCAGGTAACTAAAGACAAACAGAACGTTCCTGTAAGACACCATTATATCAAACTACATTTGGTATCAAAGTGCGAGTTTTGTTTGTTTTTAACTTCCTCTGTAGAGGGCAGAGTATCACACTAACCACAACAAAGTGTCTTACAGTTGATTAGCAGTGGCAAGCCTGCACACTTAAAAGCCGAATTGGGTGCACTGCACTACTTGCTAGTTATTATTAGCTTGGTCATAAGAGTAGTACAACATCAGTAATACAACAAAGAGTGTTTAGTGCACTGTGAATGCTGATTATGCTAGGAGAATGCCGTCAGCGTCTAGACTGAAGAAGGAAGTACTTTTGGAATATTCTTTCCTATACACACACACACACACACACACCATGCTTTTCATGCTTTGCTTTTTCTTCCGTCTCTCGTGAGAAATAGTGGACGTGCCCAGGCCCATTCCTGTAGCTCAGGTCTGGATTTTATTCCGTTTCATTCTAAGTAAAATGGGGTCCTTGTGGGTTCTGCTTGGTACATTTTCTGAAAGGAAGTCCCTCTGATGGGTTCTGCATAGAACCTTTAAGAGAAACAAAGGGGAAAATCTATTATTGTGGTATTAAAATAATAATAATAAGTTTTATTTATATAGCACCTTTCCATAGCTCAAGGACACTTTACAATCAGAAACACACAGCAATTGAACATACAGACAAAGAAATTCCAGAAAGTCAGGCGACAGAAGTAGAGAGATGGTGTTGGGAGAAGAGAAAGATTTTTAACTGTGATAAACAAGGAAATGGAGGTATAACATAAGTGAATGAATCGTTCAATTGAACCGATTCTTTTCAAGGAATTGATCGAACTGGTTCACAAGTCCGTCTGAAGTAAACTTTCTGACAACACAATGTGTTGTGTTATTGCTTTAAAAAAAGTCTAGAACATTTTCTAGAAATTTGGCCCACTGACTTTTTTTTTTTTTTTTCCTACTATATGCATGCCAGATTAATGAAATGGAAAGGAGCTGAACTGAGCCAATGATGCTGACCGGTCAAAACCCATAAATGACTCCCAGTGAATCCAACGTTGTCACTGTTGACCGGAAACCTCCCAATCAACGTGCCAAATAGACTAAACCAACTGAGGCCATTTTGAATGGAAATTTTATCGAATTAAACAGGCAAATACCATAGAAGGCCATATATATACATTTGAATCTGGTTGGAATTGATTCTAGAAGAAAAGTTGACTGCGGTGGCTTAGTGGTTAGAACGTTTGCCCCGCACCCCTCCAGGGTTGGGGGTTTGAAACGTGGGTAGTCCGGTTTCCTCCCCCGGTCCAAAGACATGGGTTATAGGCTGATTGGTATTTCCAAATTGTCCGTAGTGTGTGAATATCTGTGTGATTGTGTCCTGCGATGCGCTGGCCCCCCCATCCAGGGTGTCCCCTGTCTCATGCACGAGTACCCTGGGATAGGCTCCAGGCTCCCCCGTGACCCTGTGTAGGATGAGCGGTATGGAAAATGGATGGATGGTGGACTGCGGTTCAGATGCAGACGCAACAAAGTATTTCAGTTGACTAAACCGAGTTTTGAACACTGTTAAATGTGGACAACGAAAACGGACCGGGAAGACAAGTATGCGTTTATTCTCCGCACTTCGAGTTCAAAACACGGATGTTTGCTCGTCCGAATCGGTAACGTAACGCGCCGCTACCGGACAAAGCGTACGCACTTCAAGCTGATGTGTTTTATTTATTGCCATAAAGAAGTCATTGATGGTTAAGCATTAAAAGGAGGCTGCTGTCACCGTTCATTCAGTCATGTTATTTGTTATGGCCTGTCCACAGATCCATGGTGTGGATGGATTTAAAGCTGTGAGTGAGTAGGTGTAGTGTGGGTGGTTCTACTCGTATTTCTGCAGAGTTTTGCATTTTACGTAATGGCTATGAGTAGCGAAAAGGTGTGAGTGTGTGTGAGAGACAGCATGTTATATCATGCTGAGTTGATCATTGAACTGGGTTCAGTGTTTTGAGCTACTATGTGACTCCCTTTTTCTACTTTTCTGTAGTTTTGGTACAACACTAGAATGTATTGCTTTAAAAAAAATTTTTTTTTCATACCATTATGTTTGATTTCTCGATTCTGATTGGTTTCAACAGTGTTAATTAATTTTCTATACCAGCAGCTCTGACGTTATTTCCGGCTGTGCTCGTTCTAACATGTATCCGGGATGCCTTACATATGTAACAGATGGACACCATGTTAAGCGTCAAGTGTTCATTTGAACTTGCGTCATGAACGCAACCAGAACGTCGCGAGTTCGAATTGCAGGACTGCCACAGAGCGCCTTTGGCGCGCTCAACTTTATGCCTAGATTGTGTTCGGACTCGCTTAAAAGCATCAGTCAAATGAATAATGTAAACGTAATCTCTTTCTTGTGTGGTTGCTTCCTGACAGCATGACTGGCTCTCCGATTTGAAACGAGAGATGAACAATCTGCAAGGCCCCAATGAATCATACGACCAGATAACGACATATTAAACTCCTCCCGACATATTAAAGACACTCCGGCAGTGAGTGTCTTTCTCACACATGCGAAGAAAAGACTTGCTCAAGCAGAATTCCGAGTCAACTCGCCGGAACTGCTTATTTCATCAAATCTCAGAAATGGCGAGATGCCACAGTGCAGGTGGATGTTTACCGGGAGGTTTACAAGCTTCTACCTTTAGCTCTGATGCTAGCAGGCTTCCAGCTGGTGGCGAAATTCACAGTTTAACACGTCACCATGATGATCGGGTTGTAATAAGCGTGTTGTCATGGTGATGTGGGCGTCCAAAACGCAGTCAAGGCGCATACGCTCTTTGATGAGTGTGAACAGCCTGCGCTTGGGTACACGCCGACCACAGCATACATGACTGTGTGTGTGTGTGTGTGTGTGTGTGTGTGTGTGTGTGTGTGTTGGTTGGTTGTGTAGAAGCGAATAACATTACGTTTCAGTAAGACCCTTTTACCCTTTCATGCATCAGCTTTGTGCACCTGCAGTCGTGGTCTGCAGTGTGCATTCAGTGTAACAAGACTGAGTGGAACTTATGTTTCCTGTGTTCTTATTGTGTGTCGTCTCTGCACTATAGCTGCTTTTTTATTCAAGCAGTGATTTCAAAGTGTACTCTTACTCTATCGTGCTGCGATATACCACAATGTTTAACATGTACAATATTTGAAATTATTTACAATGAAACAACATGTACCAGTCCCTCCAGGATTTTATGATTTTACGATCGCAGAAATAAACATAAAAAATCAAGCGGACTCCGCAATATTCGGAGGAGCTTGCGAATTAAAAAAAAAGAATAAATTACCGCAGATTTGGACCAAGAAGTGTCATGTGACGTCATCACAACACGCATTCAGCCAAAGCCCTCTTCAATCTCTTGACCTCTATGAGTACAGCTAAAAGGTCTCATTCAACAGCAAACATCACTGCAAAACTATTTCGTGCAATTGCAATTTCGGCAATTCAAGTAGTTTACCACCAAAAAAAAAAAGCACAAAAAACTCAAGAAAAATCAAGCATTTTTGGCTGCAGCAATCACAAAAAACATTCCACAAAATCCTGTACGGCCTGATGTATGGAATAACACGTTGGGGGCATGCTGCTATAGGAAAATAATCAACGACAGGATGGTGTGATGCAGCCCGACATGAAGCAAAGTTACTGTCATTACGTTCTACGCATTTCCTCAGCCGCTGTATCATGTTTTTGTTGATTTTTACAACGTATTCCCATTGGTTACCCCCAACACCCCCCAACAGATTTGTCTTGCTCCTTTAGTCTTGGCCAATTCCTACCCACCAGTCAGGTCTCCCCTATCATACAACAGCTAAAATTCGGAAGTCTCAAGTCTATCACATGCTCTCTCTGGAAATGGCTGTCCGCCCCCTTCCGCATGCATGACTTCACATTGGCTAATGTCGCTGTGGTTGATATTGGAGAGAGAGTACGCTCGTTGAGAGCATGGAGGGGATTCGAACTCGCCATCTCTGGACCGTATGGCGCCCTACATACAACTACTAACCTCTTAAGCATTTGCTGACCTGCTGGTTTTATAGTCCATCCATCCATTTTTCCATACTGATTGTCCTACACAGGGTCACGGGGAGCCTGGAGCCTATCCCAGGGAACTCTGGGTACAAGGTGGGGGACACCCTGGACTGGGGTGCCAACCCATCGCAGGGCACAATCACACACACATTCACACACTACGGACAATTTGGAAATGATAATCCTATAACATGTCTATAACGCACATCTTTGGACTGGGGGTGGAAACTGGAGTACCTGGAGGAAACCCCCCGAAGAACGGGGAGAACATGCAAACTCCACACACACACAGGGCGAACTCCCAACCCTTGAGGTACGAGGCAAACGTGCTAAGCACTAAGCCACAATGTTGAATACAATTTTTAATATGCAGTATAATAGTTATTGTGGACATGTGGGTGTGCAGGTTGTAATCTTTGAAACCAGAATTTGACCTTGAAGTATCCTAGTCTTGCTTTTCTGCTTGGATTTCATGGTATTCTGCACTCTTAATGCTTTAAAAAAAAAAAAAAAAAATTAACTGCATTACTAACCCAGTGTGGTCAAGCTGAGGGGGGGGGGGAAATACACCATTATGATATGTTTTTCTCTCTCTCTTTTTTTTTTTGTTTTTTTGTTTTTTTGTTTTTTTGTTTGTTTGTTTGTTTCAGAACTGCAGAGCTCAGTCTGCAGTGCCACGTTTGCAGCCCTGACCTTTTAGCAGTCGAGTTGCAGATGATTGATGCGTTTAACGCTTTCACGCAATCGTTATCATTAGTTGTGCCCCGTGTGTGCATGTAGTTATCTGATAAATGCATCTTTTCACCATGACATCCTGTTCTTCCTTACCTGCTCTTTTTAGACGAGTGTCGCATCTGCTGGTTTCAGTACTATTTCTGAAATGCGGCGATCAGGAAACTGTGTAGAAATAAAAAATAAAACGAGTGACTGCACACCTGCAGATTCGTCCAGTTGAAAGCCGCAGAATGCACTGAAATACGATCTCCTCAAGAGAAGTTTGCATTGAGATTTTTGGGGGATGATGTAACAGCAACACAGCATTCACTTTATTGCACAATAACCTTCTGAGCTGCACTTATTTGCCAGGACTGATCCTTGAGGTACAAGGTTTCATTACTCTGTGCATGACGGGACAATAAAACGTGACCTGGTGGTATTTTGTATGTAATGCATTATGTCTAAAACCTTTTTTTCTTCAGATTAATAGCCTACAGTCCTTTTCACTGGCTAATTTCTATTCTATTAATGGCAATTACTTTTTAATTGCCTGACCCATTTTATGTCATATTTGGTAACACTTTTTGTGATTATGTTTAACGACCTATGAAACCACTCATCTCATGTTATAGTGAATTCATTAGGAATTATGCACATTGTTATAATTAGTTCTGAAAAGGTATTCCAGTTTTTATCAGATGTTAACAGGATGCATAATAAGGTAACAATATATTGCGTTTTGTAGTATGATTCCTTGATAATATGGTGCAATTCATTAATTAAATAAAAATATATCAAAACAGGTCTCATGATGCACTATGCACTGTGCACCTCGATTTCTTTAGTAATGGTGATATACGTTATGAACACTACTCATCACTACTAATTCATAATGATAGCTATAAAGTGTCTCGCCTTTTCATAAATAATTCTAACAATGTGCATATTGCCTTATGTTTTCAGCTCAACAGCAACTAAAACCGTTCCAAAAGCTAATGAGACAACCAAGTTAATCGAAAATCGATGTGCTCCTTTACAGTAGCTAAGCAAATTAATAACCATGAAATTCAGTCGTAGCGGCAACAATATCCAAGCAAGCCATCACGTGGCAGCTCAAATAACGCAGACCTGTAAAGTCATGTACTTTTATAGAAATGAGCAAAGAAAATATAATTTACACATTACAATAGACAGTTTTATTTTAATAATAGTGTTATTGACACCCCTAAGGAATGTTCGAAATAAATGCAAACAAATCACCAGTTTTTCAAAACTTGATTTATTTTTTATCCTCAGGAACATTGCTGTTTCCTTTAACCATGTCCTGTTTCTTTGGGGTATAAATATGTGGATGCATACAAGTAAAATCCCTTTATCATCCATTACCATGGGAAAAACTTTCAACATAAAAGAGGCAGATGGTTGTTAACCCACTCAAAAATATGGGTATACATTCATATGAAATGAATATTTCTTTGATATGATGCAGAATTCATAGTTGAATCAATGAATACAAGCTGTCCAGTCCCTGAGGCAGTGAAGTAACCCCAAACCATAACATTTCCACCACTGTGCTTCACAGTTGGTATGAGGTGCTTCTCCTGAAAAGCTGTCTTTGTTCAGCACCAAACATGTCTGCTGTTACTGTGGCCAAACATCACTATCTTTGATTCGTGTGGCCAGAGCACATTATTCCAAAAGGCCTGGTCTTTGCCTGTATGCTCACTGGCAAACTGTAGTCTTGCAAAGGCTTTTTCCTAGACTTTCCAAGACTTAATAGCAGATCCTCTGATGAAATTTGGGGGTTCTTGGAGACTTCTTTTTGCATCAGACAGTCTGCTCTTGGGCTGAATTTGCTGCAGTCCTGTACAAATTGGCAGTCGTTTGAAATCTGCGCCACTTGTAGATGATTTTCCTTATAGTGGAATTATGTATTTCAAATAATTTGGGGATCTTTTTAGATCCCTTGCCAGACTCATAGGCATCCACAACCTTTTTTCTGAAGGCCTTACAGAACTCTTTAGATCTTGGCATGATGACACCACAAACCTCAATAACAAAGGGAACACCAGACACTAGATGTGAGAGCGGTATAAATAAGACAGGTTCCACCTGCACTCCCTAAGCAGGTTCTAATCACTGGCATCCAATCTTAAACACCTGATTCTAATTTTATGAATTTTAAGGAGTGATAAATGTAGGGGTGTACTTCCTTTTTCCATGTGACTGATCTGTTTTTATGTTAATTTAAATTGTGACAATTACTACAAAATGTCAATTTTAAGTGTCATTTGATAGGTTCTATCACATTTATTAATAGGCACTGTTTCAAAGAGAATCAAGTGTTTGCTTGTCCAAATATGTTTAAAAAAAAAATAAAAAATTCCACAGGGTGTACTTATTTTTTCACAAAAAAAACTAAACCAAGATAAATCATGTCATAACTTTTTCCACTCTCAATATGAAATGACAACATATAAAAATTAAGTTAAAATAAACCAGAAACATTTAAGGGAAAAATAGGGAAAATAAAAATCTTACAATAACCTAGCTGCATAAGTTTGCACACCCCTAAACTAATACTTTGTTGAAGCATCTTTTGATTTTTTTTATTTTTATTTTAACACCACTCAGTCTTTTTGGGTAAGAGTCTATCAGCATGGCACATCTTGAACTTGGCAATATTTTCCCACTCTTTCTTTCAGAAACATTCTAGATCCATCAAATTGTGAGGGCATCTCCTGTGCACAGCCCACTTCAGGTCACCCCACAGATTTTTAGTTGGATTGAGGTCTGGACTCTGGCTAGGCCATTCAAAAACATCTATCTTCTTTTGCTTAAGCCATTCCTTTGTTGATTTGGATGTATGCTTTGGGTCATTGTCGTGCTGAAAGGTGAAATTCCTTTCCATCTTCAGCTTACTAGCAGACACCTGAATGTATTGCACTAAAATCGACTGGTATTTGTAGCTTTTCATGATTCCCTCAACCCGGTTCTGGCTGAAGAAAAGCAGCCCTAAGCATAATGCTGCCACCACCATGCTTCATCGTTGGTATGATGTTTTTTTGGCACCAAATATACCTTTTGGAATTGGTCTCATCAGACCATAACACATTTTGCCACATGGTTTGGGGTGATTTATTTGAGCTTGGATGTTTTTTTTTTTTTTTTTTTTTTTTTTTTTTTTTGTGAGAAAAGGCTTCTGTCTAGCCACCCTGCCCCATAGCCCAGACATTTGAAGAATATGAGAGTTTGTTGTCACATGCAGAGAGTAATCAGTACTTGTCAGATATTTCTGCAGCTCCTTTAATGTTGCCGTAGGTCTCTTGGCAGCCTCCCTGGTAAGTTTTGTCTTGTCCATTTATAAATTTTGGAGGGACATCGTGTTCTTGGTGATGTCACTGTGGTACTCCATTTTCTCCACTTGTTGATGATGGCCTTCACGGTGTTCCATGGTACATCTAATGTTTTGGGAAATTTTTTGTACCTCTCTCCTGATCGAAACCTTTCGACAGTGAGACCCTGTACATGCTTTGTAAGCTCTTTGCAGACCATGGCTTCAGCAGTCAGATGAAACCAAGAAGATGTGAAGAAAATCCTATAGAAACAGCTGGTCTTTATTTGGTCTTTTATTTTAATCAGAATAATTTCACTGATGACAGCTGTATGATAATTACTTTTGAACATGAGATTGAATGCAATTGGTTTATTCTGAACACATATTCCCACATTCCCAATTCTAAAAAGGTGTGCACAGTTATGCATTACAAAAACCTGCCATTGTAACAGGGGCGTGTAGACTTTTTATATCCACTGCACCTAGAAAAACAGCTTTCACACATCCGAAACAGTTGGAGGGTTGGACCCATGGGCACACTGAACTGGTGAAAGAGGGAAAAACGAGGTTAAAGATTACGGTTTGGTTGCTCCTTGTGGTTGTCAAGTTTCACAATCAACTGTTCAATGCTACTTTCATAATGACAAGCTGTTTGGAAGCGTTGCAAGAAAGAAAAGCCCATCCTGCAAGCGTCGCATGAAATGTAGCTCCTGAAATTCAACGAGCAGCTACAACTGCCATTGTGTTGTAGTCAGATGAAACCAAAATCATATTGTTTGGTCATTTAGAAGGAGTTGATTTACAGTGAATTAGTCAGCTTTTAAGTCTTGACTGGATTGGAATCAATTAGTCCAATCTGGCAACCCGGGTATATATAAAAATATAATTGATTTTTCACTAAAGTGCAAAGCACAGTGGATACACTTTATTCCACTTGTTTTTTAAATTTGTGACAGATTAATTAATGCAGTTGTGGTTTAATTGATTATTAACACGTGCGCATCATTTTATTGATTCAAAGCAACGCCGAGTTTACAGATCTGGGCTGAATGTTTGACCTGAATCTTTCTAGATGACTGATGCCTTGTTCAGGCGTGGAAGTTGTTCTAAAAAGCAACACTGTAGTAAAAGTGAAACGATCCGAATAAAGGAAGTCGTTGCGCAAATATATCTGGCCCTTAGATGACAAAATATTACTTATTTTTGTATTTTTGTTCAAAAGGGATGTAGTCCACTGTATATTAGTAATGAATGCGTGTTGTAAACGTACAATATTGCAAAGAATCTTCAGCCTGTTAAAAAGTTTTTTAAAAATTTATTTATTTGTAGTTGCCGTAGTTGTCGTTCCAGAAAAAGAAAGTAAGCTCTATTCCTTATCGCCTTTCGCACAAACACGTTTTTATTTTGTACGTAGCCACGTTTAAACGTAACGCGTTTCATTGCGACGCTGTAACTATGGCACAACCTTTGAAATCCCACCACTGGCTGCGCTACACACATCAGCCAAAATGGAATTTGGTTGTTCGGATCAGAATGTGTTAATTATCGTGTACGGATGACGGACGACCTTTCCAGAATGAGGAACGTGCAGGTATGCAGAAACCCCGACAAACCCGAGCAAAATAAATTCCAGCACAAAGCCACTATATACCGCTCCTGCAAGCACAACATTCTGAAAAGACACCCCAATAGAATCCACCATAGAAATTCTAATGGGTTCCACTACAAATACCATTACAAACCATCAGCTAACCATTAAAACCATTACCATTATTGGTCCCTAATGGTATCCACTAGACGTAACATGCCACCAATAGAAGGCAACAAATTCCCAGCAGAGACCAGGGCTTAATTTGACCTCTAAAATGAAGCACAACTGCATCCCGGAACCTTTTTATGTGGATCCGGCACCTTTGCAGCTGGATGTTTTAAAATCTCACGCAGCAATATTATAAAAACAAATAGTTTTCACCAAAAGTAAAACAGAACAGCAACAAAAAATGCAATACAAATGCTAATCTTATATTACCGGTGCTCAAATATTGCTAACAGCCAATCAAAAGCCTCTTTCACATAATGTAATCATTTCAAGTTCAAAAGTTCACCAGAATTCGTTGTCGCGAAGCGAAGCCTACAGCCACGTAGCATGCACTGTAGAGTGTGTCATGGCGAAAAGATAGCAGTTATCATTAACAGCAATTTTTTAAGAACACAAACAAAATTCTAAAATAGCCAAGAGTCCAAGAGAGCGAGCAGCAGCAGGTCACTGATGAAGCAGTTCAGCTACAGATCCCAGGACTAGCAGTGATAACGCTATAGCCTGATTGTGGAAGGTTTTTAGATTCGCTTACGAGGATAAACGTTGTCAACCTGCACATGGGTTTGAAAATGAGACTGACTGCCGAGAATTAAATAGAGTGAACAGCCCACGTACAGTCATTCGGACTTTTAGGACGTACAGGGACTCAAATACCCAAAAAGTTCCACAAGGACTGAGGCAGTTGTTGGCTCCTGTGAACACCACACCGATCTCCAGTGGAGCGCGAGCAGGGTTTATACAAAATGAGTCTCATTTGTAGCTTGCAGCATGCATTCGTTCTCATCCCCACCATCTTGTCTCGGATGTTTTTGAACATCGTAGGTCCACCGCTTACAAAGTTCAATCCGAGCCATTTGCGCTCATGGATACGTAAGGGGCATTGGGAAGAGGAGGAGGACACTGACATGACAGCTTTGTGGAGTAGTTTGTCTTGGGTAAGACGATTTTTTTTTTTTTTCTTGATTATGTTGTGCGGTTAATGTTTACTGTAAGAAGGCCTGCTGTATGAAACGTAGCTTTGTTTTCGAAGTGCTTTGGGCAAATGTGTTTTGTGGCTAACTGAGGTGACGGCACAAGCTCAGCTAAATCACCCCAAACCATGTGGCAAAATGTGTTATGGTCTGATGAGACCAATTCCAAAAGGTAGCCTATATTTGGTGCAAAAAAACACCATACCAACGATGAAGCATGGTGGTGGCAGCATGATAGAATGTGCAATCCATAAATGTTTCCATTTGTACTGAGAATACTCAGTGCTATTAAGTTCGTTATGCTGTTACGTCGCTGTACCAGTGTGCTCAATTACCTAGGCCTACCTATCAGCATTGAATATCGTTGGCTACGTGAGATTCTGTAAGTTCCTTTCGCGTGCCTCCCGACCTGCCGGATCACTACCCTCTTATTGTTCCGGGACCTGCAGGTTTACAAATTAAGCACTGGTAGAGACTCACCGGGACCATTATAGTTTCCATTGAAACCAATACAATTCCCCATTATAACCATTAAAACCATTACGAGTTCTATGAGGGGTTCTGTTGTGGTTTTCAGCAGGGATGTTACACACATCAAGAGAAAATAAAAATGCTATCCGGAGTAATAACATCTTTCACATTTGATTTGCCCAGTATAGACCTCAACTGGTGTTTCCAGTGCTCTACTTTGGTACATCAGCGCTTTTAAATCTTGTAGTTGGCAGAAATAATACTTTTAGGGTTGTTTTGATACTGGTAAACAATGAAGCACAGCACAGATACATTTTATACATAAGCATTTCCCTCAATAAACTTGAATTGGACTGTTTTTATATAACTAGCTTGAGTGGACATCGCAGTAGTTTGGTGCTACCAGTAAAACCCTGGTAAATTGCTACCGAACTAAAGATTAGCTAGCGACTAGCATAGAGTGATTCTGAGTGAAGAAAAATCATGTGATCACAGGTGGCCAATGGAAGTTTTTGCAGGAAAAGGGCCAGTTAAGTGAACAGCTAACCGTAGCTAGCTAGTTTGTTGTTTGTGAGCAGTAAGAGACTTAATACTGACTATCGTTTGCTGACTGGTGAAGTGCCACTAGCTATGTTGTTTGATCATTAAATAGAATCTTAATAGTAGGTTAATTGAACTAGCTCGTGAGAGCTTTTTAGGTCCTGCTAAACATTTGCTAAAAATGTTTACGTATAAACGTGGAAGCCCGTTTCCGCAACGGAGAAAAATGTTTGAAACGGTAGTTGCGACTTTGTCTCATAATTGCGACTTTATATTTCGCAATTCTGACTTTATTTTCTCACAATTACGAGATTACTTCTCGCAATTTTCATTTAATTTCTCGCAATTTTGAGTTTACACCTTGCAGTTCTGACATTTTTTTCCCTCAAAATTTCCGTTTAACATCTCACAATTCTGATTTTTTTTCTTGCAATTTGAGGAGACGTCCCACTATTCTGAAACGATTTCTTGCAATTGTGTTTATATTTCACAATTCTGACTTTTTTCCCCCCTCACAATTACGAGTTTACTTCTTGCAATTCCTATTTTATTTCTCGCAATTGTGACATTTATTTTTTCCTCGTAATTTTGAGTTAACGTCTCACAATTCTTCCCACAGAGACTTTTTGTTACTCGCAATTTAGACGTCCACTTGACCCACCACCTGAAATGTGACCAACGTCAGGTAACGAGCGCGCGCTAGCGTCTGGTTTTCCTTGTCTTGACTTACTGGAGTCTTGTTCTTACTGTATATAGCTTATTTATAGAGAGTGGTTGATGCTTTGCATTCGGTGCATTCTTTGTATCTCGCTAAATGTGAAGTGGACATCTAAATTGCCATAGGAAAAAAAAAAAAAATCAGAATGTAGGCGAGATGTAAACTTGTAATTGAGAGAAATAAAGTCAAAATGATGCGATTATGAACTCGCAATTGTGAGGAAAAAATGTCAGAATTGCGAGATGTTAACTCAAAATTGAGAGAAATAAAGTCGGAATTGCGAGATACAAAGTCACAATGACCTTTTTTTTATTATTATTTTTCCTTCCGTGGCGGAAACGGCCTTCCATATGTAAAGCAGGGTGTTTTTTGAAAGCGTAAAAAAAGAAACCTTTCTTCCATTCAGTCTTCCTCAGGCCTGCGCTCTTGTTTTCTGTTGGCCCACACTTCTAAAATTGGCTGATTTGCGGGGTTGAAGTTTGACTTGAACGCCGCGTCAAGCCAAATCAGAGTAGGTGGATGTGAAATTAACCTGTACCAGAAGGAAATTCCTTGTTCAAGTACCATGTCCTCCTCCATTCAAGTCAATGGGATTTTCACCACGTCTACTGTGACTACGGCTTTGTTGTGTGGTAACAAGCTTAACTAGCTAACTAGCTTGCTATACGTTATTACAGTAAGTTAGTTACTACTTCTTAGCTTAGTTAGTTTCCAGGCTACCAAAATAAGGTCCTGGGCAACACACTGGGAGGTTTCAGTTGAGTGGCGTAGCTAAATAATTCATGATTTCTCCATTTCTGGATTATTATTACAACATTTCTATTAGTTGGTTAGTTACTTGACAATATAATCATGTGTAATGGCCTAAAAGTAGTATTGTACTTGTAACCCTGAGAACTGTAATTATTCTCTCTGTGTGTGTGTGTGTGTGTGTGTGTGTGTGTGTGTGTGTGTGTGTGTGTGTGTGTGTGTGTGTGTGTGTGTGTGTGTGTGTGAGAGCTTCCCTGCAACTAGCTTTCACTTCCTCACTAAACAACAGCACAGACTCTAATTCATCTCTCATATGACCGACAACCGGTTCGATTTCTGAGCTTTCTGGCCGTTTCCTTTTACTCAGGGCAGAATTGTTTACTTTCATTCATACGTGCAAATTTCCTGTACCTGACTCATAGTATCATGAAGAAACAAAAGAGTACAATGTCACATGTCCAATTTCTGGGAACAATAAAGTTTGTGTTTGTTTAGCAGGAGTGGCCTCTCCCCTTTATTCTGACCTCCGGCTAGCACGTTTTTTTTTTTTTTTTTTTTGTAAACGACGCTTAGCTGAAGACGCGCTAACAAAAGATCAAAGCAGACGTTTAGACGACAAAAAAAAACAAACAAAAAAAATCCTGTCAGTGCTAATAATGAGTGAAAGTGAAAGGAGATCTGTTAGCATTTCATCTGCGTTGGTTCCCATTCATTCAAACTGCTAATGCTCTGTTTTGGAGAAGTATTTCTGTTAGTCTGGATTTATTCATCTGTATGTCTCTCTTTAAAAATAAGTTATTTATACACACACACACACACACACACACACACACACACACTTGGAAACACCCCACACCTACCGGAAATTCACAAGAGGACGTTTTAGTGGTTTGTGGGATAAAAGTACGCTCTTTTTTCTCTCTCTCACACACACACACACACACACACACACACACACACACACATAGGAAGAGGGGCTCAGATGAAGAAAATCACTTACAGCCTATTTTAGGCCGCACAAAGACAGACTTTGTGTTAAATCCTGTAGCTAAGCAGAACTCTCACCATGTGCTTTAAGATTTAAGCTTGCACTTGCACAAGATTTTGCTGAGTTTGTGTGTGTGTGTGTGTGTTTGTGCAGATGTGTGTTTGTGCGGGGGTGTGGTGTAAAAGTTTGCCCTGTTGCCTCCGAGTGAGACGTTAGGTGCCACTTTCCTTTAAACTTGAACACCCTTTTTGCTTTGTGTGTGTGTGTGTGTGTGTGTGTGTGTGTGTGTGTGTGTGTGTGTGTGTGTGTGTGTGTGTGTGTGTGCAGAGAGGTTGTGCATAGCTTGCAGCAGGTCATGCTCATGTTACTGTACATCCTGCTCACATAATGTCTGCGCCGTAATTGATATTATCTGTGTGAATGTCTACACCGTTAAGAAATGAGCATTCTCACAATTCTTATTTAGTTCATTTAGTTGATTCAATAGTTTTCATGCTCTTTTGTCTCTTACTGTACCTTTTTTTCCTCATATTCCTTCCCCTGAGGTCCAGCACTTATATTCAGTATACATAATTTAATTATAGGTGTATTACGTCTTGAATCTATCATTACATGTTTGCGGTAGTATACCAAAAATGTTGTGTTTCAGAATTACATGACGTTTCACTCTTTGCTTTATCTGTTCGAATGAAACGGGCTGGTTTTGTTACTGTGCCTTTAAGACTGCTCTATGCAAATGAGCTCTGTTCTGATTGGCTGATATCAGTGGTGATATCTGGTGTGAGCTAAACTAAGCCAAACGAAAGCTATACGAAAAAAAAAAAAGGTGACCATTTCATCCATTTGTAGCATACTTGTCTTATTTGAAGCTGTTAAAATGTGACATAAAATAAATAAAGTAAATAGCTGAATGTGCCTGTGAAATTCGCAAACATGTTAGCGTAGCACTAGCTATCTGGCTAGAACATTAGCAATGTTATGTCTGTAGTATAGAAACCTGGCTCTTGATTAATGTTGGTATTGAATAGAGGTCGACCGATTGATCGGTTTTGCTGATTAATCGACACCGATAACGGATTGCTGCATCCATCAGTTATCAAATCCACACTGATTAGTTTTTCCCGGTTGCGTCCATTGCTGGAGCGGCTGAGAAGGGTTCACTGTCATCATACAGCACGAGAGCGGCCTCTAGAGGCGAAATAAAAACTATCACTGACAAATTTTGTTGTTATTTGAAGTGTTTTTTAAATTTTTTTTTGTTCATTTTAGATGTCTCCATTTTTTTTATTTGTCATTTGGAGTGCTACTTTTTGGTTCTGTTTGGGTGTATATCTTTTTTTATTTACTTTAATATTTAGTAATAGTTAATATATATTAATATTTATATATTTATTTCATTTAAAAAAGTACAGTACATTTTCATGGTACAGTCAGTACTGTTTATTTTTGTAATAAAGTTCAGCGATATTTCATTCTGTGTCAATTTTAAAAACTATCGGTTATAGACGGGTACCGCCCAACTAAGTTAACGGTATCAGTTAAATCCACTATTGGTCAGTATTGAATAGTCATTAACAGACAAAACAGTAAACTTGTTGCAGGTTGCACAGGTTGTTTTTTGTCAAATATAGATGGAACCTATCCTTCAGACACCTTCTTGGCAAAGCTTGCACTCAACAAAACATACACACGGACCGAAAATCTTGGGTAAAAATAAACTTTACCCCCTCCTTAATGTCTGGAACTTTTGGAAGATTATATACAAATAAATTTGCTTCCCATCAGCACAATTCTTTAGGGATCTCACCCTCATGAAATCACTTGCACATGACCATGGGGCCAAGCATTCTGTAGAATGAATATGCAAATGTGCTTATAGTAGTGACATCAGAACTACAAGGGCATCAGAATGGGCTGCTTTCGCCGCTTTGATTCCATAAATGAACTTTATAAACCGAGAATGGGTTGTTAGAGTTTAAAACAATATTATCATCTTATAAAAGCTAAGTTTGTGACAAAATGAATATAAGGAATAAAACATGGCGTGCCGTTATAGGAAAATAATCAACGATAGGCCCGAGTTACTGCTGCCAGAGCAAAGCTGATTATTTACAAGTAAATGAATAATGACTAATAATTTATAATAAATAATACATTTAAAAAAAATTCTCTTATACCACAGTAATTTGCTAACAATCTTTTGATTAATAAAAAAATACTTTTTTTTTTTTTTATCCATTTATAGTTGTATTTAATGTTGTGGAACATCCACAAAAATTAGTTTCTGTTATCACTTGGATTATAGCAGCTATAAACTGTAAAAATGGAACACAGCCTTAAATTTTGAAGACTTTTCCATGTTACAGCATTACCGCTGACCGTTACAAAGCTCTGACACTGGAGACTCCTTCCAAAAATGCCAAGCTTAAATAAATGTCTCCTCGCAGAAACTACATGGCAACTGTGTTGCACGTCTTTATGCTCTATGCAGGCTATTACATTAGTCACATAATGATTAAAAAAAAAGAAATGGATGGTGGATACTGGTGCTACTCCTAATGTTTGCGAACATGATTATATTGTAAATCACGATGAAACTTTAGCCATTATCAGTGTATGAAAATTTAATATGCGCGCAGACTTTTCTCTAAGTACACCTAATCGGATGTTAAATGAAAGAGAGTATCTAGGTTGGATATTAGACAAAGGAGCATTGGGTATATCGATCACGGGCTCCAACTAAACGAGTTCAGGGCTTTGCTTAGTGATTTGACCTACATTAACTCTCCTGTACTGTTCATTCACGTCTCATTTCCATGTTGCCATGTGTTGATTAATTTCATATAATTATGGGCTTTCTTTTTTTTATTTTATTTTTTTATAATAGCTTGCATTATCACCATTTTAGGAAATCATGACTGTTTATGTAATAGTACCAGATTAAATCTGAGTGATTTACCTCCAGTGCTTTCATTTAGTGTCATATTAACCATTAGTGTGATTCACTCTCATAAACCAAATATGTGAGGGATAAAGTTGATGAAAGTGACTAAGCGGATCATTAATTGCTGTAGATTCCATGCTTACCTCAGAGCTCACTTGAGAGTGATGTCAGTGTGTAGGAGGTGGGTGTGTGCCAGGCATGTACGTGCACTAATATCGTCACGGACGCTTCGAAACATCACCAACAGACGAGGACGATTAAATTAGCAAGTTCTTTCGACCTGTGATACTTTGTGGTCAGCTGCTTTTCAGTACAGTATCAACTTTCAGTAATTCTGTTCACTATAGTTAACATAATCTTCGAGCTTGTTACTTCTAGACAAAGGAAACATAGGGTAAATAATGTTTAATTCATTATTCTTAATCCATAATTCATTATTTGCTGGCTACTTCTTTCTGCGTCCTCCCCCCCATGTAACATGCACTGGGACACAGTCCACACTATATGCAGAAAAAACACATACTATACATATAACATATAAAATACTACGCTAAAAACATACTCTAAATAATCCACTTTTTATAATTGTACCTCATATATTTACCCTATTGTTATCCCAAATGAACAAACCAACCAATTTTCTAATAGGCCGTACTTTACATGAATTTGATTTTGATTTGACCACCATACCAAACTGAATTTGTCACTTTGTATTATCATTTTTAACCACAACATTGTGACGGCTGCCGGTGCCAGATGGGCTGGTTTGAGTGTTTCAGAATACGTCTTTTTGATGATATAGGTCATAACAGAATGACCAGACTGG
The DNA here is from genome assembly GCA_023630585.1 of Cranoglanis bouderius. Classification (NCBI taxonomy): domain Eukaryota; kingdom Metazoa; phylum Chordata; class Actinopteri; order Siluriformes; family Cranoglanididae; genus Cranoglanis; species Cranoglanis bouderius. Next base: position 20,190,907 of record CM042540.1, read on the forward strand.
TTAAAGCTGACAGGAAGGCTACAGTAACTTACATAAGCACTCTTTACAGCCATGGTAAGCAGAAAAGCAGCTTAGAATGTACAGGACATTGCGGTGGATGAGCTACAACAGCAGAAGACCAAAGTGGGCTCCAATCCTGTCAGCCAAGAACAGGTATCTCAGGCTACAGTGGGAACAGGTTCACCAAAATTTTGGTAGTCGAAGATTGGAAAAACGTCGCCTTTTTTTTTTTTCTTTTTTTCTTTTTTTTTTTCTTTCTAATCTTCGACTGTCCAGTTTTGGTGATTTAAATATATGAATTATTAATAGAGGGAGACATTGATATATATAGGTAGATGGATGGATAGATGAGGTAGATTCATAGATTCGATGGACAAGAATTTCAGCACCTGTACTTGTCTAGTGTGTGATTGCTAGGTTTGTTTCTGTTTGTGCCACGCCCCCTTGTGGCCATATGTGTATTTTCTTATTCATTAGTTTATATGATTTTTGAACCTATAAAGTTCCTTAACTAATTATCCACACTGACAGAGATATAATAAAAGATTCTAGTGACTGGCTAAGCCTGCAAAATCCTTTGCAAAAAACCACACACACACACACACACACACACACACACTATACAATACAATGCTGGCATTAAGCGTTGAGTCATCAGGCTGCAGAGTTAATGGACTTGAACACTTTGTCGGAGCAGAACTCTCGGCTTTTGACTCAGAGGCAGAGTAACGACATCACTCAGCCTCTTTGTCACACATTGACGCAGAGACGTTTTAGAGAAAGGCTTCCAGTGAGGAGAAGCGCTTAAAAGGCTACTGTGGTTGCTCTGGGGTTTCTTAAGCACTCTTACACACATTCAGCGAGCACTGGATTAGCAAGACGTACTTTCATCAGACAAAAATATGGTTATTGTGGACACAGTTTTGTCATTACCACACAATTTGATTCGGAGGATTTTCGGAATCCTCAAAGGACTTCATAAACAAGGCACCGTTGCATTTGTTCTTCTTGGCAATTCATGTTTTTAATGAATTTAACATGGTGGATAGGACTGTCCGAGTTACAGTTGATTAAAACCTCCTGCCAAATGTCTCGTTTTGGAGATGACCCAGTCGTCTAGCCATCACAATCTGGCCCTTGTCAAAGTGGCTCAGATCCTTACGGTTGCCCATTTTTTTCCTGCTTCCAACACATCAACTTCGAGAACTAACTGTTCACTTGCTGCCTAATATATCCCACCTCTTGACATGTGCCATTGTAACTAGATAATCAATGTCATTTACTTCCACTTTCAGTGGTTTTAATGTTAGGTTGATTGGTGTACACGTTGTTGGGATACCGGGTACCATTCTCTCATTCTTACTACATGCCGAAGGTGAACTACTTGTTTCATATCTGGTGACTGGATCATCAACAATACTCTGATGCAGTTGAAACAATGCTCGATTGGTATTAAAGTGCCCAATGTGTGACAAGAAGACATTCCCCACACCATTACACTACCCCCACCAGCCTGAAGAGTTGCCACGAGGCAGGTCGGGTTTACAGATTCCTACATACGATGCCAAATTCTGGCACTGCCATCTGCAGAAATCAAGTTTCATCAGACCAGGTGATATTTTTCCAATCTTACCACTTGCGCTAATGTCAGCTTCAGTGGCTTCAAGCCCTACAACAAGCACAAAGGCCAAAACAACAGGTTTGTATTCATGAGGTATGTGTAGTACGCATAGGACCTTTGTTTTGGTGACCATACGTACATCGTAAAGACCTGTTTCCATGATTTATACCGAATTTTCCTGTGCAAATCGATCATAATCACTGCAGAGGTTCTCCATGTTAACCCATCTGAATATCACTGTAGACAGGTAATCAAGAGCTGCCTGTTCATTTGCCACCTGCTAGTCTGAACTCAGTCATCAGTGTATTGTTTGTGTTTCTTTCATTTAAAAAAAAAAAAAAAAAAAAAAAAAGCTAACGAGTTGGACCAGAGGTCCTAAAATAAGATTTTGAAAGCGAACCAACAAGCGATAAACGATTTCCTAGACCCTTTGTGTTTTTTTCTCAGTGTTAAAAGGCTGCACTACAGACACATAGGTTCTACTTCTGCTGCAGCTTGGTGTAGTTGTGTTCACTAGGTGGCAGCAGAGCGTGCGTGATCGAGCTTAGTCTTTACACAGAATGCTGGTTTAGGACCAGGCCTCTCTTCATCATAGTATTCATTAGACTGTGAATGAAAATGATCATAAATCAAATGCTGGTACCCTGGAAGCCTTCAAAAATATATAGGCCAGTGTCGTTGGAGTGTGTGTGTGTGTGTGGGGGGGGGGGGGGGATGACTGCGGGGACTTCACTGATATACTAATGGACTCCAGTAGAGGAGAAACAGCTCCAGGTTAGTGTATGTGTGCAGTCTGGACTTCTGATGATCAGAGTGTTTGAGTGCCATAGCTAAGGTCCCTTGGTGTGTGTGTGTACGTCGGTGTGTGTGTGTTGTGACTAATGGATTTTGGCTAGCTGGAGAGGACTGATTGCCTCAGGTTAGTGTATGAGAAATGTTCTGTAAAGGAAACGTGTAGCGTGAGGTGATGGCCATCTGTTTTATTATTTTGTTTCCTGTTCTATTATTTCTCTGAAGAGCTTCTCCAGCTTCTAGAGCTTTTTAAATTCTTCTCAGTTTAGTAAATCACACTGATGGGCTTCAAGCAGGCCAGTGTTTTCTTGAAGGTTCTGTTCTCTCTCTCCATTAAAACAGCCTGTATGTGGTTTGGATGATTGAGAGAGAAGGCGACGGGAAGAGATGCTGAGAGAATGGATATGCAAAGATCAATGGAAAACAGAATAGATAGGATGGAGAAAAGGAAGAAAGTAGGGAACGGTTCTTTCGCTGGGCGTGGGGGGGGGTGGGACTTAGTGGTTAGCACGTTTGCCTCACACCTTCAGGGTTGGGGGTTTGATTCCTGCTTCTGCCCTGTGTGCGCGGAGTTTGCATGTTCTCCCCATGCTTCGGGGGTTTCCTCTGGGTACTCCGGTTTCCTCCCCCAGTCCAAAGACAGGTTGTAGGCTGATTGGCATCTCTACATTGTTGGTAGTGTGTGAATGGGTACGTGAGTGTGTATGCAATTGTGCCCTGTGATGGGTTGGCACCCCGTCCAGGATATTCCCCGTCTCGTGACCTAAATCCCATGGGATAGGCGCCAGGCTCCCCTCAACCCTGTGTGGGATAAGCGGTACAGAAAATGGATGGATGGTTCTTTTGCTGCTGAGTGTATTTTTCCCTTCTTTTTTTTTTGGGTTGGTATATTGACATTTGCACCGAATTGCCCTTTAGCATTTGGTAAAGATAGATCAGCCTCTCAGATTAGTGTTAAGCTTATTATATTACAGTTATTGTATTATGTATTATGTCTGTAGAGCTGCTTTCGACTCTGCTGTTGGGACCACTGGGCATTTGGGACCTCGCCCTGATGCCCAGATGCCTGTGGGCAGGTCAGTGGCATTTAGGGAATAGATCTGGATGAGAAACGAGAGGAGCGATGGGGCGAGAGTGAGATGAATGAGCATCAAACAGATAAGGCAGTCCCCTTCCTTCCTTTTTCTTTTCCTCCCCCTCTTTTTAGGTTGAGAGATGGAGGGGTCTAAAGTAGGGCAGGGGGGGGGGGGTGTTTGGGGGTGGGGTGTGTGGATTACAGGAACGTCTCTGGGCAGAACTGAGCAGCATGTGGCAGAGCTTTGGGATTGGCCCACTGGCTAGTTCGCCAATTACACACACACACACACACACACACACACATAGAGGGACGAACACACATAGAGACATTGGTCACCCCTATAGAGCCTGGTTGGGTTTGCCAGAGCACATGCTTAGGTTTAATTATGCATGAGCGTGTGTGTGTGTGTGTGTGTGTGTGTGTGTGTGTGTGTGTGTGTATTCTGCATAGGCACTCACATTATTCTAAACAGGGGTTAAGTGCTCCCAAGCCCTGGCAAATCCTGTGTATAATTTGCTTTACTGTTCTCCTAACTGCTTCCTACTTTCTTCTTTTGCACACACACAGTGTGCGTGTGTGTTGGTGGGGGTGTGTATGTAGGAATTCCCCTGGCCCATGTTTTTTGGAGAGGGACGTGTTTGCGCCGGAGATCAGTTTTAAAGCCGATTAAACACTTGGCACCTAGAATGGATTAGATTTTATATACATGAAATCAGTTTAAATCAGGGGGGAAAATAAAGAACAGGATGATTGACAGGTCAGTGCTTATAGATCGGACCTGTGAGGGATGGGCCAATCAGACCTCTTGAAGCTTTCAAGTGTCCTAGGTCTAATATTTAACCCTGACTCAAGTGCTGCTTATGATGGGATCATGGGAGAGAGAGAGAGGGTGGGAGAGAAAGAGGGATAAAACACTAAGTGCCTGTATTTTGGTAGCATGTTGAAAGGGCACCAGATGGCATTTCTGTTACCCTCCCTTCCTCAAATTCCCCATTCCCCCTGGACCAAGTGTCGGTCAAACGAGGTGAACTTACTCTCTTTGCTTCACACTTTTTTTTTTTCTTTTTCCCCCAAAAACAGTTGCTTCATTTCATTAATTGGTACCAGTGCATTAGGGGTGTGTGATTTAGCCAAATTCTTATATCATGAGATTTTCAATATTTTGTACGATATTGCGCATTTTTACGCAAATGGGATACCGAAGTGGGAGGTTCTCGATCGATAGTATTAGTATTCCTGAAGCGCTTCCTTAATCCTCCGTTTTCTGACCTAGCCCGTAGCTTTAAAGAAATTTTTGCTTTGCCAAAACATACAACGTTTGGGTATACACAGCAGGATAAGTAATTTAGCTAGCTAAGACAAACACGGAATAGTATCAGCACCGAATCTTTTCTACTAGTGCCTCGTTTCTACCACTGCCTTATTTTACCATTGCCCTGTTTCTGTCAATGGCTTGTTTCTGCCTTTGCCTCATTTCTACTATTGCCTCTTTCCTATTGCCCTGTTTCTACCATTACTTCATCTACACCATTGCCTCTTTTCTACCATTGGCCCGTTTCTGTCGCTGCCTTTCCTCTCTCCTACTGTCTCTTTAATACCTAGTGCCTTGTTTCTGCTACTGCCTCATTTCTACCTTATTTCTTCCACTGCTTCATTTCTACCTTCACATTTCTACCAGTGCCTCATTTCTACCTTATTTCTTCTACCATTTTATATCTACTTTCACATTTTTACCACTACTGCATTTCAACCTTCTTGTTTCTACCACTGCCTCGTTTTTATTTTGTCACTTTTACCACTGCCTCATTTTTATTTTGTCACTTTTACCACTGCCTCGTTTTTATTTTGTCACTTTTACCACTGCCTCGTTTTTATTTCGTCACTTTTACCACTGCCTCATTTCTACCTTCTGGTTTCTACCTCTGCCTCATTTTTACCTTCTCTTTTCTACCACTGCCTCATTTCTACTTTGTTGCTTTTACTACATTTACTACTGCCTCATTTCTACTTTCACATTTCTACCACTGCCTCACTTCTCCTGGTCGATGCCTCGTTTCCACTGTTGCCTTCCACTGATGCCTCATTTCCAAGTTGTTTTTAGTTTTAGTTTTTACTTGCCTCATTTCTACCAATATACCAGCCTACCACCACCTCAGTTTTCCACAAACCAGCAAAAAACACATTTTAATATGAACCATTTAATATAAACAAAACGTCCTTAGAGTTGTATTCATAATATTTAATATTGCTCATTAACTGACACTCAACATTTTACATGATTAAGAATATTGGCCTGAAGGCATATCCCTTGTGTGTGTGTGTGTGTGTGTGTGTGTGTGTGTGTGTGTGTGTGTCACTGGCACACTTGACATAAAAGGACATCAGTTTAGAGATTTCTTTTGTCTGGGTTTGTTATTTCTTTAAGGCTCTTTTAATATTCTGTGTGTGTATCAGTAAGTGGCTCTCCCCTCACCCACTATGAGTTGGCACCGTGTTTATTATGCCACCCTGCTGTCCCCAGTCTAAAGACAATGAGCTGTGTGTGTGTGTGTGTGTGTGTGTATATACATATGTGTGTCTGACCTAAATATTCTGGCTCCTTGTTTTAAGGATCTTTCGCTCTCATTTGAGGCTACACACATGCACACACACGACACACACCACACATAAACACACTTCTAGCCAGAATGTATTGACTATTTGGGTGCGTGTGTGTGTGTGTGTGTGTGTGTGTGTGTGTGTGTGTGTGTGTGTTTGAGTTTGTGGGGGGGGTCCTCCCACTGCTTTTGTGTCCTGATTGAAGTTCTCCAGTTTGGCTTATCACAGCCCGTGTGTGTGTGTGTGTGTGTGTGTGTGTGTGTGTGTGTGTGTGTGTGTGTGTGTGTGTCAGGCTTCTGACGTCAGAGGGCTAATGGGGAATGCCTTTTTGGAGTGTGTGTGTGTTAAGGGGGTTCCTTGTTGCCTGAAGCATGTGGCATGAATGAAGTCCCTCCTGCTGTGTTTGTCTCCTTCTCTGTCTATTACAGGACTTTTTTTAAAACCGTCTTTTTAAAAAAAAAAACTTTATTAGATTTGATCAGCCGAGTCCAGATCTTTCCTTCTCCTCACTCCGTCTCCCAGCGGCAGGTGCATCATGGGTAGTTCATGCCCACGAGCCGACTGGGCTCTCCTTAACTCAGTAGAACAGCAGCAGCACTCGTTCACGCTTTCTGTTCATCCTCTACCCCCCATCGCTACGGGGTCAGTGAGCACGGCGAGGGTGGTTGCCACGGGAACAGTGGAACAAGCAAAAGAAAAGCAGTATAGCGTGTTTGTTCCCTCATCCACACTTTCTCCTCGTTTCCCCATTTTGCACAGCTGCGATCTCTCTCACTTCTTCTCTCGCTTCCTTTGTTCCATTCATCCTCTCTTCCTTGCCCTCATCCTCTTCTCATTTCTCTTCCCCTCCTTCTCTCCTTTCCTCTCCTCTCCTCTTCCATATTCCCATTTCCTCTTATCTTCTTCTTTTTCCTCTTCCACTTGCTTCTCTTCTCTCTCTTCTCCTTTCTTCTTCACCTTCCCTATCCTTTCTTCTGTTTTCAGCCTTCCTCTCCTCTCCTGTCCTCCCCCTCATACTCCTCTCCTGATTTATTCCCCTCCACTCCTCTCTTCCATTTTCCTCCTTTTTCCTCCTTCAGTCTTCTCGCCTCCTTTTTCCTCTCCTCTCTTCTTTTTTCCTCTCCACGCCTCCATTCTCCTCTCCCCCTTTTTCCTCTCCCGATTTTTTTCCCTCTCCTCTTCTCCTCTTCCCCCTCCACTCCTCCATTTCCCCCTCGACTCCTCTCTTCTGTTTCCTCCTTTTTCCTCTCCTCTCCTTCTTTCTCCTATCATCCCCTTCAGTCTTCTCGCCTCCTTTTTCCTCTCCTCTCCTCTCTTCTGTTTTTTCCTCTCCACACCTCCATTCTCTTTTCCACCTTTTCCTCCTCCATTCTCCTCTCCTCCTCTCTTCTCCACTCCTCTCCTTCTTTTCTCTTTACATTTAATAAATTCACACATGTAGGGTTAAATCATTGCGACCTGGACCCTAGAGAATATAACTCACCTTCTTAAATACTTGTATGTAATATCACTTTTAGGATTTTGTATGTAATTTGTAAATATAATAAATAATTTTAAATAGCATTAGAACAGAGACATTTGTACTGCCAGCCTACATATGTGTATATGCGTGTGTGTGTGTGTGTGTGTGTGTGTGTGATCAATCCTGTGACGGTAAAGGCATGACCTCGGATCGATGGACAGCTGTTTGGAGGCCGGAACTGATCCGATTCCACTTCCTTGGACTGAAGTTTGTGGTTGTGTGTGTGTGTGTGTCTGAAGTCGCTATGAATGAAGCCTACTCCCTAAAGTAAACCACACGCTCTTTACTGTGTACATCAGAAGAGAAAAAGATCAAGACTGAGAACTGGATGTAGAGGTGTGTGTGTGTGTGTGTGTGTGTGTGTGTGTGTGTGTGTGTGTGTGCGCGAGAGAGACAGATAGACAGACAGAGAGAAAGAGAGAGAGATGGGGGAGAAGTATTAGAATGGCATTTACGTCCCAGAGGGGCTCAGGGCTAATGTAGTCTGCTTTGTGTGTGTGTGTGTGTGTGTGTGTGTGTGAGAGAGAGAGAGGGGCTGTCTGTAGTGAAACACTCTCATGTTATGTTTCCACTCCCACATCCTCCTTTTTGTTTTTTTGTTTTTGGTCAAAGTCGACTTCATATGAAAATGAGACACTCAGTGTATGAGAGCAGAAAGCAAGTGAATGACCGAGAGAGGGGCTCTGAGCTGAAGAGAGAATGAATAAGTGTTTGGAGTGAGTGAGTGAGCAAGAGAAAGAGGGAGGGAGAGAGAGAGGGGAGGAGCGCTTTCTCTCCCTTAGCAACGGTCGCCAGCTAGCGCACTCGACTGTGTGTGAATGAGCGCAAGCATATACACACGCTCAGCCCTTCCCTTCCCCTCTCCTCCGTGCTCGCTCGCAGCTTCCCTCCATCCCTGAGCGCACGACACGAGGAGCGAGGGCTAGTGAAACAGAGCGAGGGAAAGAGGGATTGTGAAGCCCTGGAGGAGTCAGCGGGAGGAGAAATGGAGCACCTGAGCTCTCACGGGCTGCCCAGGCTCTCCTGGATCGACACGCTCTACAGCAGTACGTACCGACACTTCCTTCCTCTCTCCCTGTTCATCCTTCATATTCCATCAATCTTTATCTCACTCTGTTTGTCAATTTCTGTTTATCTCGCTCCCGATATTCTGCGTTAGTGGTGCTGAGTGATATCTGATTGTCCAAACTGTAAGCTGTAGGAGTGTGTGTGTGTGTGTGTGTGTGTGTGTGTGTGCGCGCGTGTGTGTTGAGTTTGGACGGTTCGATAGATTTTATGTCAGACTCAGTATTGTCATAATGACATAAACACACCTTTTTTTCTTTTACCTATGATGATATAATCAGGATATGGGCCAATGACGGATTAGGATTCTGAAAGGTCTTTTTTCGAAATCATAAAAATCTTCCATATAAATTTTTTTTTACAATTATTCAAATATTTAGACAGCCCTGTACCCATAATTTATTTTTAAACATGAAATTAAATTATTTTCATGTTTTTTTTTTTTTTTTTTTTACCAAGTCAACCAAGACTTCCCCATTAAAAAAAAAAAAAAAAGTCATGTGGTGCGACCGTGACATTTAAAATAACACATTACATATAATACTTCGACATGTTATTTGTAATACAGTGAAATGCTTTAAAAATGAGTTTGCACTTTGTTCTTTTTAATACCTGTAAGCAACATCATTTTTTATGTTTTAGGATCAGTCTGTCAGGCGTACATGAATTTTACAGATTAAATTTCTCTTTAAAACCCATACAAAGTATGTAAAATGTATACCAAAAGGGTTTACTTCAGCATATTATGTCAGTGATTAATATTTCAGAAATGGAACGTCAATATCTGATTTGGAATTGAATATTTTTACTGCCATAATTGGTTACACCACATGACTGATGGTCGCACCAAATGATGACAAGACTCCTCTTGGTTAAATTTGAGTTTACCTAAAGATTAAAAAAAACACCAGGACACACGAGATTCCATTAAACAAACAGAATTGAATACTTTTTAATGCTTGTAATAATTTTAGTAATTGTAACGTGATCCACTTTCCTCAGGTAAAGTTACGTGGTATTATATCGATATTAACAATATATTAACATCACAATACACTGAAACACGAAACAGATCGTTAAAATGGACTTTCGTACAAATCGATTATCCGCGTTATATATTTAATTTTTTTGTAAATGTTGCGTAACACACCTTCTTTGACAATATAGCGCCACAGTTTGTTACCGTTTGTGCGCAAACCTAACACTTCAGGATGTTCTGATGTGTTTTATTGCTCTTACGCCACAGCAATTTGTCAACACCTAACCCTTGTTTATTTATTAAAGAACGAAGTGCCGTAATTTGTTTATAGCTGCGTTTAATGTTGTGGAACCTCCACGAAACAAGTTAGTTTCTGTTATTGTTTACGTTACAGCTTTCACGTAAAGTTACAGTTTTATCTCTGACTGTTGCAAAGCGCTGACACTGGAGACTCCTTTCAACAATGCCAATGCTGCGTTCGACTCTACTCGAAAGTTGAATTATAACATATAACATATTCCCTAGTGGGAAAAACTCGGACAATCTAGCCAGATAATGCTGGTGAACTATAGCTAGCTACACTAGCTAGACTGAACAAGTTAATATGTTTGTGTACTAGTATATACAATATAACGCATTTAAAAATAAAGAAACGCTAATTTGTTTTCGGTTGATGCTGCGAGCAGCCACGTCGGTGTGACGTCGTGTGCCGAACTCGGGGATTGCGTAAACCTTCACGAATTCTCTTTGGCTTTTCTTAGTCTGAGGTTGAAAATTCCGAAAGAGTTATGAGCTTCACCGAACATAGCGTAAATCAATGCCTCCTCACAGAAAACGTCACCATATGATAGAAACGATAACGTATTAGAACGAGCACAAAATTGAACCACGTTTTGACCAATCAGATTGGATTGAGCAGCGCTGTTGTATAAATAAAGTTTACAAAAACCTCGACTACGATCATAATCGTGATGACAAGGAATCGCAACGTAGTCCTAAACACTGTGATGCATAACACATATTAAGAAAATGGCAGGCATCTCAATATCGTCCTCCTCTATTGTGTGTTTGTGCTGTAGCGCCAGTGTATATCCGCTGATATAACATTGTGTTGTTGCTGTTTCGAATCTCTCAGTGATGCTTTATTCATCAGCCGGCTCTCGGAGTAAAGTCATCATTGCACGTTTTTTCTTTTTCTTTCTGGAATGTAGCGTGTCTTAGCATTCCCATCAATAAGCCCCTCTCTGTTTACTGCTGCCGATGGTCACATGACTTCTTTCTGGATATGATCCATGTTCACATTGGTGTAAAGGACTTATTTAAAGCTCTGTGGAAGTGCAGAAAGGTACAAAGTGTTCCGGAAAGGGATGGAGATAGGAAAACTGAAAGGGAGGGAGAGGGTGGTAGAAAAGCAGTTAACCAGGGACGGGCTAATCCTTTATAAACACTCCTCCCTCTGCCCAATTTCACACCACCACTTCTATGTGAGGGAGCTGAGGCTGGTTTAATGCATATAAAGAAGGAGGTTTCCCAACAGACGTTAATAAATGCACCTCCCCCAACAACCTCAGGTTTAAATCCGCACGTATTGTGTGGAACAAAATTTTCATGAAGGCTTAAACCTTCAATCGCCGTTCGGGATATAATCAAGATTACTGTATATTATTCCAGATAACATGGACAGTTCTGCGAGCACAAAGAAATATCATTATTGACACAACGGGACTAAAGCATTTATGCTTGTTGAATTGCAAGACTCCTCAGATGTGTTTACATCTTGGTCAGTCTTGTTATAGGCGTGGCCTTTGTGCCTCTTACTGTTCGTGAAAGAGGCATGGTCTGTGTACCCCTCAGCCTCAGTGTAGGAGGCATGGTCTCTGTACCATTCAGTCTCAGTGAAGGGGGTGTGGTCTGTGTGCCCATCAGCCCCAGTGGAGGAGGCGTGGCCTTTATGGCTGTCAGTCCCAGCGAAAGAGGGTGGAAAAAAAAAAAAAAAAAAAATATATATATATATATATATATATATATATATATATATATATATATATATATATATATATATATATATATATATTTATTTATTTTTTTTTTTTTTTCTCCTCCATGTTAAGACTTCATCAGTCACATTACCTCATCTCTGTAAAATCTCCCACACGACGTTCCCCTCTCTCCCCATCAGCGGTTTCTCACACGAGCGTTAATTGGCTGAAAGCACATTAACACAGCCATTATTGTGATAACAGCAACGTCTGTTACTGTTAACCTATTTTCGTTCAGCACCGACCCTGAGGTGAGACCTTTCCATAAAACACTAATCCTCTGCAATATTTATGTGTGATTTATTAAATATTAAGCGGCTTTCATGCTTAATAAAGGAGAAAACTTTATTGTGCTGTACCAGGGCAGAGTGCTATTGATATCTATAATAACCTGCAGAAATATAAGTGTTACGTCCGTCTGCGAGTGCAGAATTTATTACTGTTCGTGCCGAAATAATATATTTTTATTTGCCCGTGTGGAATTTGTGTGTCTAAGGATTGAGTATCTATCTTATATAATCTCATCTTCTCACCTCTGTATGTGTGTGGATGCTGAACCAGATATGTGTGTAATAATATGAACTTCCTCATCAAGCCATTCAGAGAGCCCTTGTGGATGGGGGGTGGGGTCATTCTGGAAGAGACCACGCTCATTAGAATACAAATGTTTGATCATAGGATAAAGGTGATTAGTCAGAAGAACACTATATTGATTTGCAGTGACACTTTAGGAGGGACAAGTGGAGTAGCAGCAACAACAATAATAACAGCAGCAACAACAAGAGTAATAACAACAGCAACAAATAACAGCTACAGCAGCAACAATAATATTAATAACAGCTACAGCAGCAAAAACAACAATAATAATAACCACTACAGCAGCAACAACAACAGTAATAATAACAGCTACAGCAACAACAATAATAACAGCTACAGCAGCAAAAACAACATTAATAATAACCGCTACAGCAGCAACAACAATAATAACAGCAGCATCAACAATAATAATAACAGCAATAAATAACAGCTACAGCAGCACAACAATAATAATAATAATAACCGCTACAGCAGCAACAACAATAATAACAGCAGCAACAATAACAGCTACAGAAGCAAAAACAATAATAATAACAGATACAGCAGCAAAAACAACAATAACAGCAGCATCAGCAACAACAATAATAACAGTTACAGCAGCAACAACAATAATAATAATATCAACAGCAGCAACAACAATAATAAAAGCAGCAATATATTATGAACAATATATTCATATGTTGGGGGGGGGGATGACTGCAGACATAATCTACACTCTTATCAGTCCCACTGGTATTTCATCCTTCACTCGCTTTGTGCCATGTTCAAGTTCTCCTCACTCTTTTTCTCTGTAACTATAGAAACGGGTACAGAAAGTACTCTCGGTGTACACTGCGTACCATCTCCTTTAAGCAGAAACATAATTTAGGGAAGGAAAAAAAAAACCCAAACAAACATGGACGCATCAGTTATAGCTGGGATCAGTCGAGATCAGTTTCAAGCACTGCGAAAGAGAGAGAACGGGAACGAAAGGCCAAGTGCAGAGGTGGCTGATGGCGTTTATGTAACAGCCGAGGCTTTGGAAAGATTTATTGAGGGGGTTCAGCGAGTGTGCGAGTGAACAGTGAGGGAGAGTTTGAGCGCTTTCGCTGTTAGCGTGGGTGTGTGTAAGATGCAGTAGCACCTGCCTGCGTCACATTTTATCATTATTGTTCTGCAGTACAGCAGCCTGGCTCTCCAGAACCCATCAGGAGAAATGACTCATGAAGAACACGTACAATCGAAACGTCTCAGTCACTTGTATTTATACTGTTTAGAAACTCCCAAATCAACAAAACATGGAGAGTGCAAATGTAGGGGTGTGTGTGTGTGTGTGTGTGTGTGTGTCGAGTTGTGAGTGTGTAGCTGCTTGTTAAATCCTGAAGGTTGACTTGATGACCACAGTTTCCTGTCACATGACCTTATATTGACAGTTATCGTCTGGGTGACAGCCAGTCATCGTCAAGTTCATGATGTCAAGTGTAGTTAATCATTAGAGGAAACTTGACACTAGAGTCTGAGAGGTGTTTGTGTGTGTGTGTGTGTGTGTGTGTGTGTGTGTGTGTGTGTGTGTGTGTGTGTGTGTGTGTGAGAGCTTATCTAAGCCTGTTTGCTTCAGGTTGCTGTTTGAGGGTCCTTTGTCCACAGGGGCTCATTTGGGTTTATTGTGTGTGTGTGTCCTGCCCTACCCTGCCCTGCCCTACTCTCATCTGGCTTGTAACCGAGGTCTTCTTAGCCTCCGCTCATGGACTTAACCAATCACAGACCCCACACACCACACACCAGCCAATAGCAGCATTCATGTGTTTGCATTTTATCAGGAAGTTGGGCGGTGATTAAGCATTCAGACCAGTAGAGTGGAAGTGATGGAGGGATGGTGGGATGGAGGGATGGAGGGAGAGGAGAGGTGTGGCGAGATTGGGATCCATTTTAGTAAGAGCCTGAGTGGAGCTGTTGTCACAGTGGAAATGGTTAATCACATCTCTGTCTCTCTTGTTTTCTCTTTATCTCTCCCTTATTTCCATTCTGTTTCAGCTCAGTGTTTTATCAGTGTTTTGACTCTTTTGACTTTTTTTTTTTAATGAATCAATTTTTTAAACATATCTTCCTTTCTGTAGGAGAGAAGAGAATTGTGGCTATAAATCCAAAACGAGCCAAAGGACCAGCCATCCGGAAATAAATTTGGGGCAGAAATCACTGAGGGGGGAATTGTTTAGCTCCAGATTGAGGAACAGTACTTTTTGACTCAATATCAGTACTTTGTGGCCAAGGAAGTGTATGTACCAGTCTTTCTTTTCCTTTCTGGCTTTATGGCCTAGTAGATTTGCATTTTTAGCTCAATGCCTGTAATTTTTGGAAGAGTACCTTTTTGGTAACTATACCTTTTTGGTGTCTGAATAAAGAATGGTACATTTTGGCCCAGGAATACTACAGTTGTGGAATGGCATTAGTGTGTTTTTAATCTCTGATTGAGGAGGAGTAACTTTTTGGCTCAGTAACCATCCCTGTTTGGTCTCTGATTGATGTACAGTACCTTTTTGGCCCAAGTTCAAGTTCAGTTTATTTGTATAGCGCTTTTAACAATGGACATTGTCCCAAAGCAGCTTTACAGAAGTATATAAATTCAGGACATAGATTTTAAATTTATGAATTTATCCCCAATGAGCAAGCCAGCGGCGATGGTGGCAAGGAAAAACTCCCTGTGTCTGTACCCTTTTGGTCTCTGAGGATTAGTACCTTTTTGGCCAGACAACTGTACCTTTTGGGTCTCTGATTGAGGAACAGTAACTTTTTGGCCAGGTAACTGTACCCTTCTTGGCCTCTGATTGAGGAACAGTACCTTCTTGGCCTCTGATTGAGGAACAGTACCTTTTTGGCCCAGTACCTATACCTTTTTGGTCTCTGGTTGATGAATGGTACCTTTTGGGCCCAGTAACTCTATTCTTTTTTTTTTTTTTTTTTTTTTGTCTCTGATTGAGAAACAGTACATTTTTGGTCTCTGATTAAGAAACAGTACCTTCTTGGCCTAGTAACTGTACCTTTTGGGTCTCTGATTGAGGAACAGTACATTTTTGGTACCATTCAAAAAGGTCACGATGTATGTTTTTACGCATGACAGTGTGATCCGAGGAGATTTTACTTTTCAAGTCAGCCTGAAGTGTCTGAACCTCCTTAAAGGTCTCATGCTTCCCTAAATGTGGAATGTGGTTTTATTTTTAACACTCAGCAGAATTTTTATTTTTAGCTTTCAGCAGAATGGACTAAACATTGATTGATGCATCCATGACCAGCACTTGGGCTGATTCTTTCTCATTCTGTCTCTGAACAGTGTTAAAAATGTTCAATAGTAATAGTAGTAGTAATAATAATAATAATAACAATAATAATAATCTATTTAGTGTGACTCGCTGGGATGTTTTCTCTTGCAGAGAATAGAAAAAAGAACTCTGTGTGTCAGCATTTTAGACCAAACCATTCTCAATGATTCTTGAACCTCCTGAGCTTGTATCCCATTGACACCAGGAATAGTGTAATGTATTTAGTGATATTTCAGTCTAATGCATTATTGACATGTTTGTGTATATATAAATGCTTACACTGCTATATTGGTCCATGGCTGTTTTGGCCCAATTTATCTGTTTTGGCTTGGTATCTAATCTAGCAGTGTTCTAATTCTGTCACATTCCTATGACTGGACAGAAATTATTTTTATTTTGAGACACTAGTGAGGCTTTTCCTGACAACAAAAGCCTCTCTCGCGACATAAAATTCCTTGCATTCAAAGATTCGGATGACAGAATGGCTACAACAATGTCCTTTTAATGCTTAAAGTGCACCTGAAATCGAACTGAGCTTTTTGTAGTGGTCCATTTGTGCTAAAAATAATATTTATTTATTTATTAATAGTTAATAATAGGTAAAAAAAAAAAAAAAATAGTTTTGGAAATTTACAATTTATAGTTAATCACTTCTTGGAAAACGATCAATGATGATTTTGATGATTCTTAACTAGTCGCAACTTCGAGATCGTTCGAGTAAATGCTCTCTAGAACCATATTTATCCCGTCCCCCGGAGGCGTGTCTTAATGACCAGCTGTAGCTTGTTAGCTCATTAGCAGTAAATGTGATTTGTTGGTGTGTTTTTTGGCTGTGTGTGCTCCCATCTCAAGCTACAGTCCGGTTTGTTTATATTCAGCATTTGTGTGGAGTATCTCGAACCCTACTGGCTGTTGTGGAAGTCAGTCAAGCACTTTAACGCGACGCCAGCATGACTTTTTTTGTCATGTCAAGCTCTGAACAGATGAGACGACTCTATTTTGAATATTATGCGGGGAGAATATACGCATCTTTTTCTCCCATTCGTCTTTAGACAACTTGTTTTTGTTCTCGTAAGTGTACACTGAGGGTGCTTTCACATATAGTGTTTAGTCTGTTTGAATCGAACCCTTGTGTGTTTTCCCCCTCAGTATGGTTTGTTTTGGCTGGTGAGAACACAGCAATTATCTCGTAATTTACTGAGCGCCAGCCTCATGTTCTCCACACTCAGGTGATTTTTAAGAAAAAACTTCTATGCGCACTTGGAAGGCATTCCTTCACTTTTTTTCTCCATTGATGTACTGACCAAGGGGGCATGGTGGTTTAGTGGTTAGCATGTTTGCCTCACACCTTAGGGGTTGGGGGTTCGAATCCCACCTCCACCCTGTTTCTGCAGAGCTTACATGTTCTCCCCATGCTTCTGGGGTTTCCTCTGGGTACTCCGGTTTCCTCCTCCATTCCAAAGGCATGCGTTTTAGGCTGATTGGCTTGTCTAAATTGTCTTTTGTGTGTGTGTGTGTGTGTGCCCCAAGTTCCCTGGGATCAACTCCAGGCTCCCCCGCAACCCTATGGTAATCGGTATGGAAAAGTGATGGATGGATGTACTGACCACTATGTCTGACCAGTGAAAGAGTGAGTTTTCCGTGTAGGTTTTCAGATGTAAACTTCCCTCAGCCAACATTGTTTTTTGTGCTTTTTGGTTTTTCATTATGTGCATTGTGATTTTGACATGTCCACTTGTGGTTTTGGACTGGAGACGGGATTCCTATTTGTGGCTCCAGGCTCAGGTACTTTCAGAGGTACTTTCATGCTGTTTTCAATCCATGTTGTTCTTGCTATGAATTTCGGACATTCACATTTAAAGCCGTATACATATATGGCTTGGAAAAAGGAGTTCATGATGCAGATTTGAGCTGCGTGTTCGAACAAAGTCTAAATGATTGTGTAACTGTTCTCTTTTGGCCATTTGAACATGCCATTCTTCACCTCTTTAGTGTTAATGTTCACCTCAGTCCATCATGCGGATCTGTTCAGTTCTCTGCCCCCAGGCTGGCCCGCTTCACTTAACTCATCAAACTGGCGTTCCTCTTGACTGCCTGCCATGTTTTCCCATTTGTGTAATTAGCCTAATTAAATCCGGCTAATGAAAAGCTTTCAATACGCCAGCTTTCCACTCAGCTCCCTGTTCAGCAGGAGGAGAATAAACGCAATACGCGCGTCAGATCTTATGAAACCGTCCGTTCACTGTCGTGACCCATTGTGAACCATCTGTGCTGGTTTATAATTAAAAACCTAATCCCAGTTTGGATAGTGTTGGTAATGAGTTTGTGTAAATTTGTATGTCAGTGTAAATTGGTAAATTGATACAGGCTGGGAAGAATAACAGATTGCTAATTGAGGTTCGTCTTACTTGTCTTTCGCGGTCGAATAAAGAATCTTTCCGGCCCTGATACGTTTAATACACATCGTTCCGCTGTGGGCTAATTGGGCCACATAGTGTAGGTTGTGCTGCGTTGTTGCCATGGTAACAGTATGGGCTACGTGGGTGCACAGATTGATAGAGGCATCACTTATTGCTTCTCAGAGTATTTTTCAGGCTATTCATGCTATTCTCCTGATAACTGCAGTCAGGAAAGCAGCTGATGGATTCATGACAATGTGTAGAACAAGGCCTCATACTTTTTATCCATTTATAGTTACATTTAATACAGTGAGAAAACACGTTATCACTTACATTATAGTACCTGTAAAGGTCATTCACTATTTTGAAGTTAATTGCTGGCACTAGAAATTCCTGTTGAATAGACGTCTCCTTACAAAAATCTTCCCCCATAAACAATAAATAGATAACAATGTTTATTGTTAGTATTGAATTACGTGAAACATCCCCCATACAAGTTGTTACTATAGAAACAATAACGTATTTGGGTAAGCACATTCATATAAATCTGTGATTTGCCTTATATCTTGCACTACAGCATAGTCATGCAGTACTAGAAAATTAATCAAAACCTTTTGACCAATCAGCATAGAGAATTTCAACAGCGCTCTCACATCATAAATAATGTTATGGTCGCATAATATCCTCAGCTTACTCTTTTTCTTCTTTTCAGCATTCTGTTGATCTTTGGAGGGAAAAAAAAACCCCACTTCACTCCATCCTTAAACTGATTTATTGCGATCACCGAAATTGCCGAAGCAGAATCTCTGCCTGTCCTGCTCTCATTTTCTCACTCCCCAGAGGAGGGTTTAATCCCTTGCAACTTTAACTGTATTGTGGTAGAGCATCTTCCTCTGTCATCATGTATATAAGGGCTACATTCTCAACCTGATTTTCCAAATATTTTAATCAGGTTGTTGACATTATTATTTAAAAAAAATTTTTTTTTTAATGTAGTCACAGGACACACTCCTGAACTGACTCAACACTCAACATCCAGGAATAATGGGAAAAAAAAAATAGCTAGCATTTTCTAACTTAAAGTTGTTTTTGCCTTTAATGATGCAGATCATCATAAAAATGCCATTTAATCGTGATTAGAGAAATATTTGGATGCAAGACCAGAGCCAGGAGTTACCCTAGTATCTGTAGACATCTTCAAAGACATGGAATTCTTCCAAATTTTGTGTTTATATCAGGACAAATCTGTCTCATATGAGTAAACAAACGAATTTACCTGCAGTCTATCACGAGGACTTGGTGATAACCGTGGAAATGCACTTTACCATTGGTTTAAATGAGAACATTGGTTTGACTGACAATGAGCATCAATGCTTGCTGTGAAATTTTGAATAACAAACAATGCTGGAGTTCTGATGGAACATGTTTCGGCCATGGATATTCCTCGACCAATCGAAGAAAGTCTGGCCAAAGTTTTAGCCGTTCACTAAACTAATCTGGGGTGTTAGCTTACAGTACAATTCAGCGCTAAACCTCTATAAGAGCAGCTCATTGTGAGTGTCAGCTTGGCACAAGTGCACACCAATTATAGAACAAAATACATAAGTTTTGTATAGACGCCAAAAATACCTCGTGAACCCCGTAATGTCTATATCAGTTTCGAATGCTGATCAGTGAAGCCACAAAACTTTGCCTATATTGCATTGCCATCGCCGGTTGAATTGCAGACTTGTCAAATGTACCATGTTATCAAAGATTGGACCACTAGTGTAATACGATTACAGAACAGCTTTATTACTGCTTATTTCCTGAGCTTGTGATCAGTATTAGCTGATTATTAGAAGTATTAGTGCTGATACTAATAACAAAGGGTATTTTGTTCTAGTTGTAACTGTGTTCACCCTCTGCGTTGACGACCTAATCGATGATGGAGTGGACGTACCACTCCGACGTTGATCATTTTCCGATAACATCGAGCCAATGTTGTGCCAAAGCTACAATTTTTTTACCAAGTTTTTACCCATTTCGAACTAGTTTCTAAGTTAGTTCCTAATCCATTTCCGAATTAGTTCCTTTTATTGCTTATGTTATAGCAGTTATAAATAGTCGTTTCCCTCAATTAATTAGACAAAAATAAATACAGCTTGCTATGTTCCCAAGAAACGGCAAACTCCTCCGTATTGAGGACTCTCCTATGGTGGAAAACGTAGCCACCTCGGACTGTTACAAAACACTGACACTGGAGACTCCTTCCAAAGAAAACACCACCATATGAACAATGACACGGTTTTTTTTGTTGTTTTTTTTAATCTTTGATTTTTTTCAGGTGTATTTTGCTAAATAAAAGGAATAACAATTGAACGCAAAGACAGCTAGACATCGAAAAAAGACATCTAGTTGTGTGTTGCTTTAGTTGTAATAAACACTATGAGGTCGGTCTTGTATCTGTTTTAGACAAGAAATGCTCTTGCGGCTGACGCTGCCACCGGAATGCATTTCTAGCACATGCAGTCTGGTTTCCTCCAGCTTGGAACATGATGTAGTAGAGAAATTGAGAGAGATGGACCTCTCTACACTCCAGATCTCTGTATTAATCTAATTCAGCACTTTTCCCTTCATATTTCCTCTATCACAGTCGCTTTTGAAGTTTGAAGTTGTAGTTATAACACAGTTGACTTAAAAACATGACGTGACAGCGGGACTTTTTTTTTTCCCCCTTTTCTTTCATCATTATTGAAACACTCCAAGAGCTACATTCTTTTTTGCTCACCACGGATATACAGAGTGATTCATTTGAGTTACTGTAGCTTTCCTGTCAGCTCGAAGCAGTCTGGCCATTCTCTTGTCCTCTGACCTCTCTGGCAACAACACGGCTCGCCCCACACGGCTGCCGCTCGCTGGGTGTTTTTTGTTTTATGCACCATTCTGTGTAAACTCTGGAGACTACTGTGTTTGAAAATCCCTGTCTGGCACCAGCTAGAATTGCTGTGGTCAAAGATCACTGATGTTTTGTGTGAACTTGAACTGAAGCTCTTGACCTGCATGATTTTATGCATTGCGACATGATTGGCTGATTTAGATATTTACATTTACATTTACGGCATTTGACAGACGCTCTTATCCAGATCGACTTACATTTATCTCATTTATACAGCTGAGCAGTGAAACTCATGATCTTCTGAGCAGTAGACCAACGCCTTAACCACTGAGCTACCACTGTATTATGTATTCATAGAGAGAGCGAGAGAGAGAGAGAGATGCATACATAAATCATAGTCGAAACTTCAGTTCCCCGACTGAAATATTTTCTCTTACAGCATTTTGTGTATCAGTCATACAGATTGTCTTATACAGAACGACTAAGCGCCAACACTCTGTGGCAAGAAACATGGCAAAAGTCTATCAGTCCACTCCTTAATGCACCTCTTTGTCATTTCCATAAGCAATCCAATTCATTTTGTTGTCGGTGTTAATCTTTCTGTGATGTGTGCTTGTCATGAGTGGGTGTTGTGAGGCGTTCTGTGTTGTTTTGGTTCTTTCTCTCATCTTTAAGAAGAGCACAGATGGTGGGACTGGCGAGTTTGTCAACAGCCTGACGCCTACTTGCACCTCTCTCTTGCTCTCTCTCTCTCTCTCTCGCTCTCTCTCTCTCTCATATCCATGCCTTTTTTCTTTCTTTTTGACATGTTGTTTTCTTCTTATTAGTGCCTATTATTTGATCTCTCTTCCTTTCTGCTCACTTCTCTCCCTGATGACATCTCTGATGAGACCTCATTGACCCGGTGTGGCTTACGAACAGATGAGACCCACCTCGCACACTCGTACATTCAGAACACACACTCATACATACAGACACACACGTGCACACACGTGCACACACGCGCGCACACGCACACCCCTCATAACTAGGGGTGGGTATTAGAGGAGCCTCCACTTCAAAAGGGCAAAAAGGAATAACATTGATCAAAGCTTCATGCCCAGTTCATTTCAAGCAGCGGTGAGGGGCTGAGATAGAAAAAGAGAGGGAGAGAGAGAGGGATTAAGTAATGCATTTCTGGAATATAACTCTTCATAGAAATTTGCTGAGGAAGGATATCACACATTTGCAGGCATCCCTCTCTTTCTTTCTCTCTCTCTCTCTCTCTCCTTCCCTCCTTCTCACTCTCTCACACACACACACACAACTCAACTCCTCTCTTGTAGGTTGTTAAGTTTTTTAGACCACAGCGGAAGACTAATACACACTAGAAGCTGTCTATGTGTGGCCATTACATGTATCTTTATAGAGTCTATCTGTCCATATACACACCACGTTTACCACATCTGAAGCTTATGGTGCTAGCAGTGTGTGGTTGTGTGTATGTGTTTTTTGTATGTGATATGACTTCACTCAAAACAAACGTCAGGACTTCACTCAAAACAAACGTCAGGACTTCACTCAAAACAAACGTCAGGACTTCACTCAAAACAAACGTCAGGACTTCACTCAAAACAAATGTCAGGACTTCACTCAAAACAAACGTCAGGACTTGACTCAAAACAAACGTCAGGACTTGACTCAAAACATCATGACCATTCAAAACAAACGTCAGGACTTGACTCAAAACAAACGTCAGGACTTGACTCAAAACAAACGTCAGGACTTGACTCAAAACAAACGTCAGGACTTGACTCAAAACAAAGGTCAGGACTTGACTCAAAACAAACGTCAGGACTTGACTCAAAACAAACGTCAGGACTTGACTCAAAACAAACGTCAGGACTTGACTCAAAACAAAGGTCAGGACTTGACTCAAAACAAAGGTCAGGACTTGACTCAAAACAAAGGTCAGGACTTGACTCAAAACAAAGGTCAGGACTTGACTCAAAACAAAGGTCAGGACTTGACTCAAAACAAAGGTCAGGACTTGACTCAAAACAAAGGTCAGGACTTGACTCAAAACAAAGGTCAGGACTTGACTCAAAACAAAGGTCAGGACTTGACTCAAAACAAAGGTCAGGACTTGACTCAAAACAAAGGTCAGGACTTGACTCAAAACAAAGGTCAGGACTTGACTCAAAACAAACGTCAGGACTTGACTCAAAACAAACGTCAGGACTTGACTCAAAACAAACGTCAGGACTTGACTCAAAACAAACGTCAGGACTTGACTCAAAACAAACGTCAGGACTTGACTCAAAACAAACGTCAGGACTTGACTCAAAACAAACGTCAGGACTTGACTCAAAACAAACGTCAGGACTTGACTCAAAACAAACGTCAGGACTTGACTCAAAACAAACGTCAGGACTTGACTCAAAACATCATGACCATTCAAAACAAACGTCAGGACTTGACTCAAAACATCATGACCATTCAAAACAAACGTCAGGACTTGACTCAAAACATCATGACCATTCAAAACAAAGGTCAAGACTTGACTCAAAACATCATGACCATTCAAAACAAAGGTCAAGACTTGACTCCAAACAAAGGTCAAGACTTGACTCAAAACAAAGGTCAAGGCTTGACTCAAAACAAAGGTCAAGGCTTGACTCAAAACAAAGGTCAAGGCTTGACTCAAAACAAAGGTCAAGGCTTGACTCAAAACAAAGGTCAGGACTTGACTCAAAACAAAGGTCAGGACTTGACTCAAAACAAAGGTCAGGACTTGACTCAAAACAAAGGTCAGGACTTGACTCAAAACAAAGGTCAAGGCTTGACTCCAAACAAAGGTCAAGGCTTGACTCCAAACAAAGGTCAAGGCTTGACTCCAAACAAAGGTCAAGGCTTGACTCAAAACAAAGGTCAGGACTTGACTCAAAACAAAGGTCAGGACTTGACTCAAAACAAAGGTCAGGACTTGACTCAAAACAAAGGTCAGGACTTGACTCAAAACAAACGTCAGGACTTGACTCAAAACAAACGTCAGGACTTGACTCAAAACAAACGTCAGGACTTGACTCAAAACAAACGTCAGGACTTGACTCAAAACGTCAGGACTTGACTCAAAACAAACGTCAGGACTTGACTCAAAACATCATGACCATTCAAAACAAACGTCAGGACTTGACTCAAAACAAAGGTCAAGGCTTGACTCAAAACAAAGGTCAAGGCTTGACTCAAAACAAAGGTCAGGACTTGACTCAAAACAAAGGTCAGGACTTGACTCAAAACAAACGTCAGGACTTGACTCAAAACAAACGTCAGGACTTGACTCAAAACATCATGACCATTCAAAACAAACGTCAGGACTTGACTCAAAACAAACGTCAGGACTTGACTCAAAACAAACGTCAGGACTTGACTCAAAACAAACGTCAGGACTTGACTCAAAACAAACGTCAGGACTTGACTCAAAACAAACGTCAGGACTTGACTCAAAACAAACGTCAGGACTTGACTCAAAACAAACGTCAGGACTTGACTCAAGCATAATTACTTCACTTTTCAAAAGAATGAGAAACTCTAGCAGACACTACATTAGTCTACAGCAGGAGTTTTTTGTTCCAGGAGGGAAGCAACTCCAGCCACATACATTAATCAGAACATATGTGAAACTGTTTGATTAGTCAGTGCTCTGGACTATTCTTAGCTCCAAAAACCTATAAATATAATGTTAAATGGTTTATATATATATATATATATATATATATATATATATATATATATATACACAGGTGCATCTCAATAAATTAGAATGTCGTGGAAAAGTTCATTTATTTCAGTAATTCAACTCAAATTGTGAAACTCATGTATTAAATAAATTAAATGCACACAGACTGAAGTAGTTTAAGTCTTTGGTTCTTATAATCGTGATGATTTTGGCTCACATTTAACAAAAACCCACCAATTCACTATCTCAACAAATTAGAATACTTCATAAGACCAATAAAAAAAAACATTTTAGTGAATTGTTGGCCTTCTGGAAAGTATGTTCATTTACTGTACATGTACTCAATACTTGGTAGGGGCTCCTTTTGCTTTAATTACTGCCTCAATTTGGCGTGGCATGGGGGTGATCAGTTTGTAGCACTGCTGAGGTGGTATGGAAGCCCAGGTTTCTTTGACAGTGGCCTTCAGCTCATCTGCATTTTTTTGGTCTCTTGTTTCTCATTTTCCTCTTGACAATACCCCATAGATTCTCTATGGGGTTCAGGTGTGGTGAGTTTGCTGGCCAGTCAAGCACACCAACACCATGGTCATTTAACCAACTTTTGGTGCTTTTGGCAGTGTGGGCAGGTGCCAAATCCTGCTGGAAAATGAAATCAGCATCTTCAAAAAGCTGGTCAGCAGAAGGAAGCATGAAGTGCTCCAAAATTTCTTGGTAAACGGGTGCAGTGACTTTGGTTTTCAAAAAACACAATGGACCAACACCAGCAGATGACATTGTACCCCAAATCATCACAGACTGTGGAAACTTAACACTGGACTTCAAGCAACTAGGGCTATGAGCTTCTCCACCCTTCCTCCAGACTCTAGGACCTTGGTTTCCAAATGAAATACAAAACTTGCTCTCATCTGAAAAGAGGACTTTGGACCACTGGGCAACAGTCCAGTTCTTCTTCTCCTTAGCCCAGGTAAGATGCCTCTGACATTGTCTGTGGTTCAGGAGTGGCTTAACAAGAGGAATACGACAACTGTAGAAAAATTCCTTGACACGTGTGTGTGTGGTGGCTCTTGATGCCTTGACCCCAGCCTCAGTCCATTCCTTGTGAAGTTCACTCAAATTCTTGAATCGATTTTGCTTGACAATCCTCATAAGGCTGCGGTTCTCTCGGTTGGTTGTGCATCTTTTTCTTCCACACTTTTTCCTTCCACTCAACTTTCTGTTAACATGCTTGTATACAGCACTCTGTGAACAGCCAGCTTCTTTGGCAATGAATGTTTGTGGCTTACCTAGTGAACCAAACTGAGAGACCATTTTGAAGGCTCAGGAAACGTTTGCAGGTGTTTTGAGTTGATTAGCTGATTGGCATGTCACCATATTCTAATTTGTTGAGATAGTGAATTGGTGGGTTTTTGTTAAATGTGAGCCAAAATCATCACAATTAAAAGAAAAAAAGACTTAAACTACTTCAGTCTGTGTGCACTGAATTTATTTAATACACGAGTTTCACAATTTGAGTTGAATTACTGAAATAAATGAACTTTTCCACGACATTCTAATTTATTGAGATGCACCTGTGTGTGTATATATATATATATATATATATATATATATATATATATATATAAGAAAAAAAATAAAATAGATGTGCAGCATTTGGATGCAAAAAGTAAAGTATTAATGAGCCCCGGGAATTTTAACATCCTTCATAAACAGAAGAATACCTGCTTATAATAACAGACCAGTCTGACGTGTGTAGATGTGTGTATGGTTGTATTGTATTATTTGCATGAATTAAAGAAATAATAATAAGAAAATCCCAACTATTCAACAGCTGGAACTTGTGATTTACTGCATCAGTGACTATAGGGATGTCTCTTGCTTTAGACGTCTCTATCACCTCCTAAAAGAGAGAGAAAAAGGTGCTAACTTAAGATACTGTAAAATTCAATGTCATCCAAATGATGCTGGTCCAATAAACACACTGTAATGTTCACTTTAGGCTGCACTCAAAATCTTTATGTACACATAAATGTTTCATCAGTCTAATCAAAGTTGGGCTGCAAATCCAACTGCCAGTTTATTAGGTACACCGAGCTAAAACTAATACAGTCTAACCTTAACAACAAATCTAATAACCGAATATAAACTCTGTATTTTAACAAACGCCAATAACTGCAATTAATCTGAGGTAAATGTAGGCCAACTGACATCTGGTTATGGTAGCTAGTGAAGTGTTGCTCACGCTAACTAACTGCAGTTAGAATCTAACTAGCTATTATATAACGATAAACATTAACTAAGCCATTAACTAAGCTGAATACATAAAATACCACTACTGATTAGACTCCTGAGAGGTCAGCTAATGCGTTAAAATGTCAAAAATTTCGTCAACTTACCAGCGACTGTGCTTGGGGAAACATTGAAATGAATGGGGCTCAGTGCTGGAACTATTCAGTGTTTGGAACTATCGGTTGCCCCACGACACGCGTCACTTCCGCATTCTCCGATTCCTATAGGAGTCTATGTGAGTGTCGCAGCTCTCTCTTTCAACGGCTCTGCTTTACCCTAACTGCCCTTTCTCTAAAAAATGTTCAAGACTCCACCCTCTTCCAGTCTCCAATTCAGCAATTAACGCCTCAGATTACATTTCCTCAGTTTAATGGCTCTCTGAACATCTTCAGCTTATGAAATCAGCCTTGGTGTGTGTTTGTGCGTATGTTAGTAGAATGGCTGCCAGAAAGGGCTGAATTATACAAGGCTCCCCAGACACATAAAGCCTCTGGCAGATGATGACATCAATTGTGCCGAGTTGCTGACTATAATGAGAGAGCGAGAGAGAGAGCGAGAGAGAGTGAGTGAGAGAGAGAGAGAGAGATGGATGGAGAGAAAACAAGTCTCCATGGTCCAAAATCTTTTAATCTTTTAACATATTTTATAATGCTTGGCAGATTGCAGGCAAATATAAAGAGCCTAATCGATGAAATTGATTACAGAATGATTATTCTTCTTGCTTTATAATAATTATTGCTTCTTGCTCTGATTGGTCAGAAGGTGTTGATTCATTTTCTATACCAGCGGCTCTGAAAGTAGTTCCGGCTGCCATTTGCGCTCGTTCAAATATGTTTTCTCCCCAAATTGTTTCGACACATAATTCTGTAACCAAACTCTAGTCTTTGGAATTTGCTCCCTTAAAGCACAAACTTGAAGTGCATGTGATGTTTGGGCCACTGTTCAGCTTATAAATAGCAACTCCGACCGCTTAAATTGTCACATGGCATCCGATTGCATAAAAGCCTTTCCGAGTTGTCATGGCAGCTCTGCATCTCGCCATGGCAACAAGCGGCTGATCGACACTCGGCAGGCTCGGCAAGCTCGGCAAGCACGGCCTGACGAGTCGCGCGTGTGCGTGAGTGTGTTTTGAGGGATGGGAGCTGACAGGAGTACCGCGTGGTCGCTTAAAGACACAGCGGTGGCATCGTCAGCACACGACCCATAATCCATTTGGTTATGCAATGAAGCTTAGTACGATTTGTCACGCCATGGCTGTGCGAAAAGTAGCGCTTTCTCTGCACTCGCGAATTAGCATGCATACTGAGGATACTTCAGAAATGAGAAAAGGTTTCATTTCAATACTAAACAAAAGAAATTAATTAATTGAAAAAAAATGTATTGGAGAGAAAATGGAAGAGTCACTGTTAGTTTCTTAGGTTCTGCTTAAAGCTTTGCTTTGAAAATTAAACACTAGTAGCCATAGACCATGGTGTCATTTTTTTGGTTTTGGTCTGAAAAGTTACGCTTTCAGTGTTTTCGTTTACGCACTGCAAGTTTACGTTCGCCATTCTGGCACAAATCTCACATGTGGGTGGGGCTTAACAGCGATTTACTCTCATTGGCTAGTGAGATTTGGATCGACAGCTTGAGTGTCCAGCTTGAGCTGAGGAGGTGGATGATGACGATGATGATGATGACGACAACGACGCTCTCTGCCGCTCCTATATAGTCATATGAGACGACCTAAACCTCAAGTATTAATTAGGAACTAATATACTGACTAAGGAAGTAAGTAAGTAAGTCATTTCCTCTACAAAGTACAAACACTATAACTATACAGAGAACCGCATCCAGGACGCTCTCCAAAATTCACGCCACTGAAGTCTCTACTTCCTGGTTCAGGGAGCTGTCCATCCAAATCTCACTAGCCAATGAGAGTAAATCGCCGTTAAGCCCCGCCCATACAAGAGGTTTGTGCCAGAATGGCGAAGGTAAACTTGCGGAGCGTAAACGAAAACTCTGGCACTATGATTAGTGAAAACGAAGCTTAGAAAACTGTTAACAAAGAATGCTGTTTATTTGAAGACCATGTTACATTTTTTTGCCACCGAGTTCACCATTTTCAGTTTCAGAGTGTTTTTCTTCTGTTTCATCGTATGTTTTCGTTCGTTTCTTGAAAAGTTACGTTCAATACTTTTGGCACAAATTTACCTTCATGCTTCCAAACACAATTATTATTTTATATATATATATATATATATGTATGTACATTTTGAATCAAAGATCTCAGAACATTCTCAGTTTCTCAGAATGCAGTTGTGCTTTGTTAGCAAATCCTGAGTGAAAGTGAGTACATTGGACTGATGAGGTTCTAGCTGAAATTCGGTGGTTTTAAGATATTAACGGATAAAGTTGTAACTTCACTATCAATAGATTTTTTTTTTCTTTTAATCAATAATTTGGTGTAAAAATTTGAGTGAAAACGGAGTTACATAGTGTCTTATACAAGTATTGTGATATTCTTGCCATACCGCTCTCTTTCTCTCTCTTACACGCACACGCGCACACACACACACACACACACACACACACACACACACACACCATGTGATTGTGCCCTTGCTGCTTTATTGACTTCGCTAATGTACAGAGGAATGATGACTAAACAGAATGACTTGATGTATTAGTTTACTTGTTTGTTTGTAGGTTTGTAGAAAAAAAAAAAGCTACAACAGATGTAGTCAGTGAGTTATCCTAAAATATAGTGTTACACTGTATATTACATTATGTTTACAGAACCAGTGTGAGATTTGCTTTTGTTGTAAAGTTGACTAAACTGATGAAACCAACGCTTGTTTATGAGGCACAGGGTTCATAAGTAACAGGATTGTTTGCATCCAAGCAAACACACCCACACACACGCACAGGTGAGCTACAGAAACAGTTAGAGAGGAGTGCGTGTGTGTATGCGTGTGTGCGTGCATGCGCGCATGTGTGTACGGTGAGGCCAAGATGCAGTAGAAAGCAATTTGTCAAAATCATCCCAGCTCAGGGAGAGAAACTGCAGATGACAGGAGGAGACACACACACACACACACACACACACACACACACACACACACGGCCATTGTTTCTACATCTAGTAGTCCATAACTGGTCTGTTTGCATTAATACACTGCAAAAAAGGTGCGTGTGTGTGTGTGTGTGTGTGTAATGTAACTTTACACTAATATCTATCTGACTGGTTATAAATGTGTCACCTGACCTTTAGAACGTTTCCTCACACAGTACCTGCTGAGCTTCCCCATGTAACTGCCCCATGAACAATTTGAATGGGATTTAAATTTGTGTGTGTGAGAGAGATATTTGTCATCCCTGAGGTGTTGTTCATTCGCTGAGTACTGAGCGAATGGCTTTCTTTTTCGAGGCTGCATGCGTCTTGCGCTCTTTAATCTCTCCGCAGGGTAAGATTTGTGTGTGTGTGTGTGTGTGTGTGTGTGAGAGAGAGAGAGAGAGAGAGAGAGAGAGAGAGAGAGAGAGAGACTGATAGACAAACAGAGAGAGACATATAGAGAGAAAAACATAGACGGACATAGAGACAGAGAGACAATGTCAGAAAAATAGAGAGGCACAGGGAGAGAGAGACAGAATGAAAGACAGAGAAAGATGTAGAGACAAACAGAGAGTAAGGCACCAAGAAAGAGACAGACATAGAAAGACTATACATATTTGACTGTACATTTACCTGTGTGTACTAGAGGTCAACCGATAGTGGATTTTACAGATACAGATAACTTATTTGGGCAGCACCTGCTAATAACCGATTAATCAACCGATAGTTTTTTCAGTTGATACTGAATGAAAACATAATGCTCAAAGGAAAGTATCACTGAACTGACTGTACCATGAAAATGTACTGTACTTTTTTAAATGAAATAAATATATAAATATTAATATGTATATATATTAACTATTCATAAATATTAAAGTAAATAATAGATATACATCCAAACTGAACCAAAAAGTAAATAACAAATAAAAATAGAGACATCCAAAATTAATCAAAAAACACTTCAAATAACACAACAAAATTTGTCAGCAATAGTATTTATTTCGCCTCTAGAGGTCGCTCTCGACCTGTATAATGACAGCGGACCCTTCTTAGCCGCTCCCACAATGGACGCAACCGGAAAAACTATCAGTGTGGATTTTTGCTGATAACCGACAGTTCCAGCAATCTGTTACCGGTGCCGAATAATCGTCAAAACCTATCAATCGGTCGACCTCTACTAGTGTATTTTGTACTGTACTATACTATATTTGACATGCTTTCTGTATTTTCAATGCAAACTCTGACTTTTAAAGACTATTGGAACATTATTTATAAAACATGTTTACAATCCTTTATTCTACCGAAGTGTACAACCCCAATTCCGAAAAAGTTGGGACAGTATGGAAAATGCTAATAAAAACAAAGAAGAGTGATTTGTAAATGTACTTTGACTTGTATTTAAACAAAAAACATATCAGGACAAGGTACTTGATGTTTTACCTAATCACCTGCATAGTTTTTTGAAGATAAACATTTATTTTGAAATTGATTCATGCAACACGTTCCAAAAAAGTTGGGATGGGGAAATATAGGACTAATAGCGATGCGACGAGTTGAAATAAGAAGGTGATGTGAAACAGGTGAGGCAATCGTCTAATCATAGTATATAAGGAGC
This sequence comes from Cranoglanis bouderius, assembly GCA_023630585.1. NCBI lineage: Eukaryota > Metazoa > Chordata > Actinopteri > Siluriformes > Cranoglanididae > Cranoglanis > Cranoglanis bouderius. Next base: position 20,222,484 of record CM042540.1, read on the forward strand.
CTCCAAAAATGGCGAAGTCCTTCAAGAGCAAGGATGGGTCGAGGCTCGCCAATCTGCCAACAGAATAATCCAACACTCTGAGAACAACATTCCCCAAATACAAATTCAGTAGTATTTTGGGCATTTCACCTTCTACAGTGCACAATATAATTAAAAGATTCAAGGAATCCGGTCAAATTTTGGTGTGTAAAGGGAATGGCCGAAAACCACTTCTGAATGCGCATGATCTCCGATCCCTCAGACGTCACTGTCTTAAAAACCCTCATGAGTCTGTAATGGATATCCTGACATGGGCTTAGGAATCCTTTTGGTAAACCTTTGTCAGTCAACACAGTTCGCCGCTGCATCCACAGAAGCAAGTAAAGGCTTTACTATGCAAAGCAGAAGTCATACATCAACACTGTCCAGAAGCGCCGCCGACTTCTCTGGGCTCGGTCTCATCTGAGATGAACAGTAGCACAGTGGAATTGTGTTTTGTGGTCCGACGAGCCGACATTTCAAATAGTTTTTGGATGAAACAGCCACCATGTTCTCCGAGCCAAAGAGGAAAAGGAAGTATCCAAGCTGTTATCAGCGTCAGGTCCAAAAGCCAGCGTCTGTCATGGTTTGGGGGTGTGTCAGTGCCCATGGCATGGGTAACTTGCACATCTGTGAGGGCACCATTAATGCAGAAAGATATGTACACATTTTGGAGCAACATATGCTGCCATCCAGAGCAGGACGACGCCAAACCACATTCTGCCCGGATTACAAGCACATGGTTGCATAAGCAGAGAGTGTGGGTGCTAGCATGGCCTGCCTGCAGTCCTGACCTGTCTCCGATTGAGAATGTGTGGCGCATTATGAAGAAAAATAAGGCAACGGAGGCTCCATACAGTTGCGCAGCTGAAGAAATGCATAATGGATGAATGGGGGAAAATTCCGCTTGCTAAACTTAACCAACTGGTGTCTTCAGTGCCCAAACACTTAATACGTGTTATTAAAAGAAAAGGTGATGTTACACAGCGGTAAACAGTCGACTGTCCCAATGTTTTTGGAGTGTGTTGCAGTCATCAGATTTGAAATGAGTGTATATTTTCACAAATAAATTAAATTCACAAAGTAAAACGTCAAATAATGTGTTTTCAATATAGTACAGGGTGAACTGAATTTTCAAATGACTCTTTTTCTTTGTTTGTTTGTTTGTTTTTTGCATTTTCCATACTGTCCCAACTTTTTCGGAATCGAGGTTGTAACAAAATACTCAATCCTTATGTTTTAAAGCTACTGGACAGCTCCAGTGCACGCATCCTATATGAGACCAAAGTAACCTGTGTTTAATTAGAAGGACCGTTCAGTTCTTGTTTTGTTGACACATGAGATTAGGATCATTCTGTACATACCCTGCTGTGTGTTTGCACATACACAAGTCATCACATACCACAGCTTTAATCACTCATCTGTATTGTTTGTATGTAAATACTTCTGTTTTGTTTGCATGACTGCACCGCTTCATTTGCTTCTTCCTCTTTTTTCCGCCACTTGCACTGTAATAAATAAAAAATAAGTAATAAAATAATAAAATTTATAAGAAATATATTTTTTTTAAAAACCTCACCGGGGGAAGTTTACTCGTTTGAGCTTCATGCAGTTTATTGACGTAGATCGCATGTTCCCTTCTAAACTGTGACCTCCAGGGCTGAGGTTGGCACCAAGCACCAATAGGCTTGAGGCTTGTTTCCTCGTGTGGGTCTTTTGAAGAATAGGAAAACTACACTTCCCATGATTCATAGTGCAAACATTAGCTGTAATGGGAGCAGAGAGCGGGTCGATACTCTCCCGAGTCTGCGCGTCGTTGTAACTCTGTAGATTTGCAGAACAGACTGAAGAAGATCGAGAGGTGAGCGAGGGAGTTCGCCTTATTTCCTGTTAAAAGGAAAACTGTTTTTCCATTGCTTTAAGAGCTCTCACGCATCAGTCTCTAGAGTTTATGCACAACGGTGTGGGGGAAAAACAAGAAAACACCCAGTGAGCGGCAGTTCGGCACGTGGAAACGCCTTGTTGGTTTGAGAGGTTAGAGGAGAATGGCCAGACTGCTTTAAGTCTGTCTACAGCAACACAAATAACCATTGTTTATAGCCATGGTGAGCAGAAAAGTATCTGGGGATGCACAAAATGTCAATCCTCGAGGCAGAAAGGCTACAAAAGCAGAAGACCACATTGGATTCGGCTAATAAAAGAGTAACGATAATATTTCTCTCATCAGGGAGCTTCTTTGACAAATAGTCGAGCAATTCCTGTTTTATTCACACTCTTCAAGAAGAAGGATGTGTATCTGTATCTCTGAGCACATGACATCTTGATATCCGAGTCATTTATGGGTCCTGAATTCCATCTGCTCGTCGCCAGTCGTCGTAGTAACCAGCTCGACGACACCACTGGGACAAACAGGCTCGGGTCCCGCCCTTCAGGGAGCGCTCGTTTCCTAGGCGAGGTGATTGCGTGTGCCAGCACGTGGGAGTGTTTTCCATTTTAATTAAGACAGCTAGCAGTGAATCGCTTTTTCAGAGCAGGACTTTATTGCATTACTTTATTTGTTTATACTGTCTGCTGTACGTTTCTCTTCACATCTTCCTTTCCTAAAAGTGGCACCGACGTCTTGACGCCAGTCCTTCAAGTTGAAGAAATGCAATCATGAAAAGAGTCTCTTTTGAGTGTACGGTATGGCGGACATCTGGTAGTAAGAGCGTGCCGAAAGTCTTTCAGATGTGCCACAGGGATTCATTCTGTCTGATAGTAGTCATGCAGTGGTGATTGATACTAGATTTAATATTTGTCTCATTGACGTCTCTAGTGGTCCCGCGGATGAGCGGTCATTAACACAATACTGGAACACATCACGGCGTCACTTTCTGTCCGCGCTTAACAATCTCGTCTTGTTTCCCCACCTGCAGATTTCAACTATAACACAGACGGCTATGAGGGCGACGGAGCGGAGGACAGGAAGTCCCAGGATGGCTCCGAGGCCATGCCCTTCATCGACGAGTCTCCCACAATGTCCCCGCAGCTGTGCGTCCGGCCTGATGGAGACGCCGTGTCCCCTATGCCACACGAGGGCCTGCTTCCTGGGGTAAGTGTTGAGGGTCGGTGTGTGTTGAGAATCCAACAGCGCTCTGGTATACATATTTTCATCCACAGTATTTCTGATGCTTTGTGTAGGGAATGTGCAGAACTTAAAGATTATGCCAAGTACTGACACAGAAATGTCAGAAATTTAAGAACATATGAGACCAACGTTAAAACAAGATGACAATCTTTGTACTGTTGTAGAGTGCAATGGAGGGTGTGACCTGCCTGGAAAGCTGTAATATTCATGAGTATCTTCATAAATGGCCGGGCGATATGACCAAAGTATCATATCACGGTACTTGAGGACATTTCTACGATACACAATATATAATTTAGCTAACAAACTGTCCGCAGAACAGTAGTAAAATAAACAAGTTTGACGATACTTTCCTTTAATGCCTACAAAGTCCAAGAAGATTAAGTTTGTTTTTTTTTCCGAAAAATTACATCAAATCAACAGCATCCATACAGTACCATTTAATTTGTGATTATTAAAAACATTTTAAAAAATGCCAACGATCAACATACCAACGATATCTCAGAAAAGTGTATCGTGAAATCAGTTATCACAATATCGATATTATATCAATATATCGCCTTCATAGCGTTAAAGATGGATGATTGGATTTATTTGTACGAGGCGTGTGAATCTTTAGGCAGAACGTGAATCGACTCAGTCGGCTTGAATCGACTAAACGGATTCAATTCAGCGACTGAAGCTTCTGTGAGAAATATAAATCGCATTTTCTGGACGTCTTTCCTTAAAATGACTTCTTCACCAGCTGATTCAGTGTTATTCCTATACGTTTAAGATTGATTGAGTCACATCAGGAGGAATTCTAACCTCTTCAAGAGAAAAACGCTGAACTTGTGCGATGGTTACAGAAACCCAGAAACAATTAGAGGTCAAAAGATTGATCGGTTTTGCAGATTAATCGGCACCGATAACTGATTGCTGGAACTGTTATCGGCAAAAAAAATCCGCGCCAATAGTTTTTCCCGGTTGCGTCCGTTGATGGAGCGGCTGAGAAGGGTCCGCTGTCATTATACAGCACGAGAGCTGCCTCTAGAGGCGAAATAAAAAACTATCACTGACAAATTTCGTTGTGTTATTTGAAGTGTTTTTTGATTTATTTTGGATGTCTTTATTTTTATTTGTTATTTGGAGTGTTACTTTTTGGTTCAGTTTGGATGTGTATCTTTTATTTACTTTAATATTTATTAATAGTTAATATATATTAATTTATATATTTATTTCATGAAAAAGTACAGTACATTTTCATGGTACAGTCAGTGCTGTTTATTTTTGTAATAAAGTTCATGTTTTTATACAGTATTAATTTTAATAACAATGGACGTCCAGACATGCAGCATGTATCCACACACTAACCCTGTGCCACGCAAAAGACAGTCACAACCACAAGAAACTCCGACACCATGACACCGTGTCTCTGATTATTAATGCTCAGACACAGCAGAGGTCTGAGTCATTGAGCACTTAAGGCAGTGACGCTGTGCTTTTCTGTGTGGGAGGTTATCATGACGTTGTCGATTCAGCTAGACGTTTTTGTTTTGCTGTAGCACAAACACGCCATCCCAGAATGCTCAGAGACATTTTACATGAAAAACAACGAACAGTTGCACTTCGTTGTCTAGGTTGTATATGGCAGTCTTGTGTGTGTGTGTGTGTGTGTGTGTGTGTGTGTGTGTGTATAAGCAGTCCTCTCTTACTTTCCACCGCTAGTGTTTGATGAAAATGTCAAAGCAGTAAGCCAACACGCATCACACTGGCCCTCTATTCTCCTCACAGTGGACTCATTGTGACCGTGTGCAGGTGTGAGTTTCAGTTTCAGAGAGTGAGAGAGTGGACAGTATGCGATCATAATGTATAACTCCTATTGTATACTTGGGATTTGTTTGCCTGACTGGTTTTTAATGGGTTTAGATTCTGCAGGAGCGTCAAACCACAAATACATTTATCGCCATCTAGTGGTCAAGCTGCAGACGTGCACGAGTGATATTGAGTGAAAAATGCTTGGCATTGTTTTTCTCATTTCTGAAATTGGTGTACACAAAACGCATTGTTCTCCACCTTTTACACTTTCTTTCATTTAGCTTTAAATAGATCCATATCTTTTAAACCGGAAGCGCATGTTTTCTTTGGAATTAAATTTGTGCCGAAAGTATTGAAGGAAAACACTCTGAAACTGAAAACGGTGTGAACTCGGTGGCAAAAAAATGTAACATGGTCTTCAGTTAAACAGCATTCTTTGTTAATAGTTTTCTAAGCTTTGTTTTTGCTAATCATGGTTTATGAATTTGCTGCCAGAGTTTTCATTTACACTTTCAAAGTTTTCGTTCGCCATTCTGGCACAAACCTGTCATGTGGGCAGGGCTTAACAGCGATTAGCTCTCATTGGCTAGTGAGATTTGGATTGACAGCTCGAGTGAGCTGAGGAGGAGTATGACGTTGATGATGACGACGCTCCGTGCCACTCCTGAGAGCTCGTCTCGAAATAATAGTGGTGTGAGACGACCCAAACCTCAAATATTAATTACACACTAATATACTGACTAAGTAAATAAGTAAGTCATTTCCACTACAAAGTACAAACACTGTAATTATACAGAAAACCGCATCCAGGACGCTCTCCAAAATTCACGCCACTGAAGTCTCTACTTCCAGGTTCAGGGAGCTGTCCATCCAGATCTCACTAGCCAATGAGAGTAAGACGCTGTTAAGCCCCGCCCACACGTGAGTTTTGTACGTAAACTTGTGGAGCGTAAACGAAAACTCTAGCAGCGTATTCATAAACCATGATTAGTGAAAAGGAAGCCTCGACAACTAAAACTAATATCATCGTTTATTTATGAACAAATATTTTTGATTCTGTTACAATCCCAGCACGGATTCTCGCAGGATGTAGACTAGATAGTCTCAGTTCTGGGTTCTGGGTTATTGATTTAAAAAAAATAATAATAATAAAATGTCGAACTCCAAGACTGCCAGTTATAGTCAGTTATTTAGCCCTGAAGCAGGAACATGCTGCGTTGAGCAGAATCACGGTCTGAAAACCAGTATGAAAGGCATGCACCATCCAGATGGTCTTTTAAGAACTTTAGATGTTCAGCATGTTTTTCGGTTCTTTTGTAGGCTCCAGTTCCTTTCTAAGTTCCTCTGAAGTTAGTTTGCATCATAAACAAATCTTTCTTAAGAGAAGTGGACTTTGTCAGTAACCTGACGTCACGTGTGACCGTGTTCCTGAGTGAAGACACTCCCAGGGGTGTGCTACAGTGTACACTGGGGGGGTGTTGGGGGGTGGGGTGGGAAAAGAGGAATCGGCATTGAGCAACACACTGCGTCTGTAGTCTTATTTCTCCTTTTTTTTCAGTCCGATCTCATAGAAAGTGCTGGAAGAAAAGACACTTCACTAATAAGCAGGTGTAGTTTTTGTAATCTTCGCTGGGCAGAATATTCATTAGGCCGAACATTACACTGTGACAAGCGTGTGCGTGTGAACAGGCGAGTGTGATAGCGCAGCAGTGGTGTGTGTGTGGTCAGCACAAATGCCGCACTTCACCAAGAGAGTGCACTGAGGCAATACACTAGAAGCTTTATTGCGTGTTTGTGTGTGTGTGTGTGTGTGTGTGTGTGTGTGTGTGTGTGTGTGTGTGTGTGGATTATTGATTGAGATGAAGCTGTTTAGGATTTCATGCTTTTGCTCATCAAGTATATTAAGTCGACGAAGTCTGGGTATTTTAGTTGACACGCCCCCAAAGCGGAACCACACCTTCTGACCAATCAGAACCGAGAACTTTATCTAAAGTTTTATGTGATGTATAAAGCAGTGATGTTAGAGTGCAACGGTGAGGTTTTTAATGTTCAACCAGCGGGAGATTAGATTGGACTTTTCAAGCGTCCTGCTAGTGATAAATTAAAAAATAAACAAAAAATAAAAAATGCCGCAATGCTATGGTGACGTCTGGGGGCTTTTCTAGTCTGCATAGGCTTTGCCTTTTGCTCTAGTGAGAAAGCATGTGAGAGAGAGAGAGTGTGCTCATTCAGATCAGTAAGGAAGTGGAGGTGACACACACACACACACACACCAGGAAGACTAAGCAGTGGGAGGAGACATGGGCAGGCGTGTCTGTATTAGAGGTCCAGTCAGTGTGTGTGTGTGTGTTTCTGTGGGTGTGTGTGTGTGGGTACATGTGTGGTTGTGTGCAGTTGAGAAAGGAAGAGAACTGTGCATGCACTGGCACTTTTTTTGGAAAACGAAGAGACTTCAGACAACGAAACAATAAAAGCGACGGAGGAAAGGCAGAAAGAACGAGTGCAGGAAGGAAGAAAAGCAGCAAGAAAGCAGAGGAAGTGACAAGCTTGTGGATCAAGCGCAGAAAGGAGAGACGGATGGAGCTCGGCGAGCAAGTAGTGGGCTGAAAAGAAAGACACAAGCAAAGTAGAGAGAGTGAGAACGAGAGAGAGAGAGAGTCTGATAAGGCCACAGAATGGAGGAGGGAGAAGAAGAGGTGCTTGGTCTGTTGGACAAAGTTCTAGAGGATGAAGATGTGTTCGAGTATGAGGTGGACGTGGACCTGGACTTGCTGTGCACTCCTAGCGCGTTTAAGGTGAGAAAATAAACGAGAGGAATGAATGAAAGCTTTCTCCCTGCCGTCGCCGCCGCTTGATTACCAGCAGAGTTCTCGCTGTGGGTTTGAATGACTAAAAATAGAGAAGAAGAAGTGGAAAGTCTGTCGTTCCTCACGGTGTGACATCACTATTTGCTGTGTGTGTGTGTGTGTGTGTGTGTTTGCAGTGTTGGTAATATTTTACAGCTTAACTGCCGTGGCTGTCAAGGACCATCACCGTCTTCGGTGTCATGCTTCATTCGAGTCAATAGAATGAGAGATAAACAGCACACACACTTGAGATAACGCCAGTCCTAGTGCACCTCACATCCTCATGGCCCAAAACACACTCTACTGAAGTTTTCATTAAGAAAGTACCGGAAGTTCTGGATTGAGGTCATGGGCTGTAGATATCTAGTAATGTACTTTTATACTTCCTGGTAATATTTGCTGTCTTTCTCTTAAATGAACCAGTGGAATAAAAGGAATAGAAATTCATTAGTTCATCTTCAATCCTGGTCAAGGTAGAGGTGGATCCAGAGTCTATCCCGCGTGTGAGATGGGAGGAAACCGAAACCTGACCGAAATTTAAGGCATGATACACTAAGTTAAAAAAAAAAAAAAGTATGTATATGTGTGCATATATATATATATATATATATATATATATATATATATATATATATATATATATATATATATATATATATATATATATATATATATATACACACACACACACAGGTGCATCTCAATAAATTAGAATGTCGTGGAAAAGTTCATTTATTTCAGTAATTCAACTCAAATTGTGAAACTCGTGTATTAAATAAATTCAATGCACACAGACTGAAGTAGTTTAAGTCTTTGGTTCTTTTAATTGTGATGATTTTGGCTCACATTTAACAAAAACCCACCAATTCTCTATCTCAACAAATTAGAATATGGTGACATGCCAATCAGCTAATCAACTCAAAACACCTGCAAAGGTTTCCTGAGCCTTCAAAATGGTCTCTCAGTTTGGTTCACTAGGCTACACAATCATGGGGAAGACTGCTGATCTGACAGTTGTCCAGAACAAGGAGGGTAAGCCACAAACATTCATTGCCAAAGAAGCTGGCTGTTCACAGAGTGCTGTATCCAAGCATGTTAACAGAAAGTTGAGTGGAAGGAAAAAGTGTAGAAGAGAAAGATGCACAACCAACCGAGAGAACCGCAGCCTTATGAGGATTGTTAAGCAAAATCGATTCAAGAATTTGAGTGAACTTCACAAGGAATGGACTGAGGCTGGGGTCAAGGCATCAAGAGCCACCACACACACACGTGTCAAGGAATTTGGCTACAGTTGTCGTATTCCTCTTTTTAAGCCACTCCTGAACCACAGACAGAGGCGTCTTACCTGGGCTAAGGGGAAGAAGAACTGGACTGTTGACCAGTGGTCCAATATCCTCTTTTCAGATGAGAGCAAGTTTTGTATTTCATTTGGAAACCAAGGTCCTAGAGTCTGGAGGAAGGGTGGAGAAGCTCATAGCCCAAGTTGCTTGAAGTCCAGTGTTCAGTTTCCACAGTCTGTGATGATTTGGGGTGCAATGTCATCTGCTGGTGTTGGTCCATTGTGTTTTTTTTGAAAACCAAAGTCACTGCACCCGTTTACCAATTTTGGAGCACTTCATGCTTCCTTCTGCTGACCAGCTTTTTGAAGATGCTGATTTCATTTTCCAGCAGGATTTGGCACCTGCCCACACTGCCAAAAGCACCAAAAGTTGGTTAAATGACCATGGTGTTGGTGTGCTTGACTGGCCAGCAAACTCACCACACCTGAACCCCATAGAGAATCTATGGGGTATTGTCAAGAGGAAAATGAGAAACAAGAGACCAAAAAATGCAGATGAGCTGAAGGCCACTGTCAAAGAAACCTGGGCTTCCATACCACCTTAGCAGTGCCACAAACTGATCACCTCCATGCCACGCCGAATTGAGGCAGTAATTAAAGCAAAAGGAGCCCCTACCAAGTATTGAGTACATGTACAGTAAATGAACATACTTTCCAGAAGGCCAACAATTCACTAAAAATGTTTTTTTTATTGGTCTTATGAAGTATTCTAATTTATTGAGATAGTGAATTGGTGGGTTTTTGTTAAATGTGAGCCAAAATCATCACAATTAAAAGAACCAAAGACTTAAACTACTTCAGTCTGTGTGCATTGAATTTATTTAATACACGAGTTTCACAATTTGAGCTGAAGTACTGAAATAAATGAACTTTTCCACGACATTCTAATTTATTGAGATGCACCTGTAAGTGTGTGTGTGTGTGTGTGTGTGTGTGTGTGTGTGTGTGTGTGTATATATATATATATATATATATATATATATAAATAATGTGTGTGTGTATATGACTAGGATTGTGACATACTGTCTTCTAACTTGCGCAGAAATGAACGCAAAATCAAGCAGGGGTGTGCAATTGTTCAAAATTACCGCAGATTTTCCACAGAATTCGGGCCGAGACACGTCATGTGATGTCATCACAACGCGCGTTCAGTCAAAGCTCTTTTCGATTCACGTGCGTCGAACATGAGTACAGCTGAAAGGTCTCATTTACCAACAAACATCACTTCGAAACAACGTGCAAAACAATTTCGTGCAATTGCGATTTCGCCAGTTAAGTAGTTTGCCGCAAAAAAAAAAAAAAAAAAAAAAAGCCCTGAAAACTTGCTTAATCGCAAATTTTGAAAAAAGCCACAACAAACTCGAGCATTTTTGACAGCGACAATCACATTGAAACTCCGCAAAGTCCTATATGGACTGAAAGGTTTCAAGGTTTTTCAATTTTAATGATGGCTTTTGGTGTGCTCGTGGTGGCAGATTCAGTGAAGGGAAATGGGTAGCCAAGAGTGATGAAAGAGTGATACCTCTGTCAGTGAATTTCCACAAGATGCAACAGCACTATTGGCTGAAATGCCGAATCAAGAGCTAGAAAATAATGTGAGAAAGAGATCAAGTGAAAGATAAAGTACAAGTTTATATTCTATAGAGTGTGTATACAGAGTGGGGCACGGTGGCTTAGTCGTTAGCACGTTTGCTTCGCACTTCCAGGGTCAGGGGTTCAAGTCCCTCCGCCCTGTGTGCGTGGAGTTTGCATGTTCTCCCAGTGCTTCGGGGGCTTCCTCCAGGTACTGTGGTTTACTCCCCCAGTCCAAAGACATGCGTCCGTAATGTCCGTAAATTGTCCGTAGTGTGTGAATGGGTGTGAGAGTGTGTGTGCGTGATTGTGCCCTGCGATGGGTTGGCACTCCGTCCAGGGTGTCCCCCGCCTTGTTCCCCGAGTTCCCTGGGAGGAATACAGTAGATTATTAATGCAACAACCACAAACTGTTGGCATGTTGCTTAAAAGCAATTGATAGGCCAGTTGATGACTTGGTCTTGACTGGTAATTGATGCTAGATCATTGTTTTTGACTTCTGGTGTGAAACACAGCTACACTGTATGAGGACTATATGTTTGAGGACACCTGATCATCATGTTCATATGTGCTTGTTGAACATCCCAGTCCAGATTTAGTCCCCTTTTGCTACAATAACAACTTTCACACTTCTGGGAAGGCTTTCCATTAGATTTTGATTTTGGAGCGTGGCTGTGGGGATTTGCGCTCATGAGAGCATTAGTGAGGTCATGCACTGATGTTGGGTGAGGAGGCCTGGGGTGCAGTCGGTGTTCCAGTTCATCCCAAAGGTGTTCAGTGGGGTTGAGGTAGGGCTCTGTGCAGGACACTCGAGTTCTTCCACTCCAACCTTGGCAAACCATCTTCTACTCCATGGTCTTCATGTAGATCGATTCGTGTACAGGCGCATTGTCATGCTGGAACAGGTTTGGACTTCTTGGTTCCACTAAAGGGAAATTGTAATGCTACAGCCTACAGAGACTTCCTATATAATTATGTGATTCTTATATAATTATATAAATATGAGTCAGTGGAAGGCCAACGTGCGCGTGTGCGTGTGTGTGTGTGTGTGTGTGTGTGTGTGTGTGTGTGTGTGTGTGTGATAGTCAGGTGTCCTAAACTTTTAGCCATTATTACCTGCAGTCTGAACATACACCATACATCACAGTGCTCCTGTTCAGAATATTCACACACAAGAGGTTGATGGGAAGGTTTTGAAACCGAATTTTCAGGTTTCAAATTTCCAGAACATTTCGCACGGAGCACAAAGCCACAGATTTCCGATACACCTCCTCCCAACAGTAGCTCTTTGAATAAACTTTGGATTGCTTTAATCCTGGTTTGGAGAGATATAAAGAATGGGGCTTTTGTCCTGTCTTGTTTGCCCGACGTAACAGAGACAGCGGCTTCTTAACCTCAAAATGCAAACTGTTTTGGCATGTTCTGCTTCCTTTATTAAAATCAACAACCAATATAAGCAAGTCTCTATTCAGAGTTAACCATGGAGGGGGTTAGTGAAGAGACGTGTTCAGGATGTATGTCCAGTTCTAAACAACTTTTACTGTCATCCATTTATAATGCATCAGGATTAAATAAAAAAAGTGACATTTGAAGGCCAGTGTATGGTAACCCATACTTGGAATTTGTCCCCATCCAAGTTAGTGCACACACATTAGGAGTAATGAGTAGTGAACACACACACACACACACACACACACACAAACTGCAAACCGTGAACACACACCATTTTGCTGTGGCGCCCGGGGAGTGATTGGAGGGGGAGAGGTGGGGTTAGTCAGTCATTTCCTGCCGATATTGAGAATCGAACCTGCAACCTACGGGTTACCAGTCTGGCTCTCCAACCATTAGGCCACGACTGCCCCTAAATAATGAAATATCATGTCTGATGCCCCACAACATAACAAGACAGTGGTTCTGTACTCACGAATACATAAAATAAAAATCCCAACAGTATAAAACAAATACACAAAGCTATACAGGAAACTGATCCTGGATGTGTAACTGTATACGTATAACTTTCTTGCTATAATGTACCATCGTACGCAAAGCGCCATTTCGAAGTACTGTAGTGCAGGCATGCTTGTATAGGAAAATAATCAACTACAGGGTGGTGTATTGCTGCTCAGTGCAAAGTGGAGTTACTGCTACTACCCTGAAGTTGATTATTTTCCAATCGCAGGATGCCGCAAAGTGTTTCATTCCTTTTATAAGATAAGATGTACCTTTATTTGTTGAGTGGGGAAATTTTATTGTTTTCTTCAGGTAGTCATCTTTATATGTTTCATTAGAACAGCACCAGACAAAAGTTCCAGCATCATCTCTTTGGCCAATGCAGATTCATGATTCATCACTGAACATCACTTTCATCCAATCATCCACACTCCATGATTGCTTCTCTTTAGCCCACTGTAACCTTGTTTTCTTCTGTTTAGGTATTAGTGCTGGTTTTCGTTTGGCTTTTCTATACGTAAATCCCATTTCATACAGCCGATTTCTTTCAGTTCTGTCACAAACATTGACTCCTGTGTCCACCCATTTGTTTTTCATTTGTTTTGTTGTGCATTTTCTATTTTCAAGGCATCTTGCTTTTGTTTTCTATACTGACGCTTTGAAGTCTTCCTTGGTCTACCCGTATATTTTCCTTTTATAACCTTCCCATTTTGTTTATACTTGCACCAAATTTTAGACACAGCTGACTGGGAACAACCAACATCTTCTGCCAAACTCCGTGTCAGATTTCATTCTTGAAGGCATTTTATAATCCTTTCCATTGTTTCAGTTGACAGCTCTATTGTTGGGGCCATGTTTCCTTTCAATTAGCCAAATCAAACCGCTCAATAAGGTCTGTAAGCACTCTCTTTTAACTGCAGACTAATTTGCATTTTTAGTCTTCTGCTGGTATTTGTTCTAGAAATGCAAATTACAAGGTGATTCCATAATTTTTTTCCTCAACATTGAGTGATTCCATAATATTTTCCTCTACTTGATTTTGAAAAAAAATATGCCGTTAATTAAAATAATATCATTTAACTTGTTTGAGGTATGTTTTATGAAGCCAGAATGTTCAGCTATTAAACAAAAAATGTTTTATGTCATATCTGTGATTTGTTTATTTGCTACAAAGTAAAAAATTGGGGTGAACATCCTCTAAGTGTGGTGATACCATAATTTTTGCCAGGGGTTGTAGCTTTCAGCTTCCTTCTCGTCCTCTTCTCAGTGACTTCCTCCACCCTGTCCAGTTCCATCTCTACTACAGAGCTGGCCTTCCTCACCAACTTGCTCAGTTTGTTGGCCCCACAAGTCCCAATGCCACCTCCCCAGCACACCACAGCAAAGAAGATTACCAGATAACACTGGTAGAACATCTGTAGCAGCCTAGTGCACCACAGTAATGTTTGCCAGTGATTATAATTTTCTTAAAATTGGCACTTTTTATAGCTATTTTTACTGTTGCTGAATGTAAGTGAAACAGGTCACAGTGAAAAGGTTACAGGTTTGTTTCGAAGCACTAGAACTGGAGACTCCTTCCAAAAATGTTAAATAAACAAGAAATATTAACAATTAAATTTTTATTGTTTTGTTTCAGAGAACTGATAACTTATTAGACTGAGTACATTGTTATAAACATGTGATTTGTCTTGCAGCTGTTGTAGAAAATTAATCAACCAAACAGAATCGAAGATTCAGCAGCGCCGTGGTATAAGCGGCAGTAAACTCAGTTGTAATGCTCAGTCGTAATTACTAAAGCTTAGCATTTACATAAAGGTCGCAGATCCCTGCTAGGTTGTGTAAGTGTGTGAAATTTTTTCAAACTGGTTCTGTATTATTAGTCTACAGTCTGAAAGCAGTCAAATCATGGCATCGGCTCATGTTATAATCTCAAAGACATTTCCCTACTCGTCTGGGAGACTATCTGTTCTTCCAATGAACTGATAAAGAACTGATGACGCACTTCAGATGTGTGAAGGTTATAAACCAAGTCTAGTTTGAGGTACTTCGAGACTATGACACTATAAATGTTAGGAATTCTTTAGTGGGTCACAACAAAACTTAGGTCTCCAAAATAACTCCAAGTGAGGAAGCCAGGAACAATTTCTCACACTTCACTCTCCAGTAACTTCAAGGCCAAGGCCAGCATTGATCAAGACGTTCGCTAGTGACAAAACTGAAAGTTTCGATCCTTTCATCTACAACTTTTTAACTTCCACAATATGTTCAGCAGTTGCTGGAAATTTTATTCCTAAAAAGTGCATCTATAGACATTTCCTAAAAAGCCAGAATTTGATTGTTTAATTTATATATATATATATATATATATATATATATATATATATATATATATATATATATATATACACACACACACACACACACATACATATCTCACAAAAGTGAGTACACCCCTCACATTTTTGTAAATATTTTATTATATCTATTTATCTGTCTAAACCGCTGGCAACAAAAGTGAGTACACCCCTAAGTGAAAATGTCCAAATTGGGCCCAAGGTGTCAATATTTTGTGTGGCCACCATTATTTTCCAGCAGTGCCTTAACCCTGTTGGGCATGGAGTTCACCAGAGCTTCACAGGTTGCCACTGGAGTCCTCTTCCACTCCTCCATGACAACATCACAGAGCTGGTGGATGTAAGAGACCTTGCGCTCCTCCACCTTCCGTTTGAGGATGCCCCACAGATGCTCAATAGAGTTTAAGTCTGGAGACATGCTTGGCCAGTCCATCACCTTTACCCTCAGCTTCTTTAGCAAGGCAATGGCCGTCTTGGAGGTGTGTTTGGGGTCGTTATCATGTTGGAATACTGCCCTGCGACCCAGTTTCCGAATGGAGGGGATCATGCTCTGCTTCAGTATGTCACAGTACATGTTGGCATTCATGGTTCCCTCAGTGAACTGTAGCCGGCAGCACTCATGCAGCCCCAGACCATGACACTCCCACCACCATGCTTGACTGTAGACAAGACAAACTTGTCTTTGTACTCCTCACCTGGTTGCCGCCACATATGCTTGACACCATCTGAACCAAATAAGTTTATCTTGGTCTGATCAGACCACAGGACATGGTTCCAAAACATGCACTCAACTTCTGTGGTCGACCATGGTGAGGCCTGTTCTGAGTGGAACCTGTCTTGTTAAACAGCTGTATGGTCTTGGCCACCGTGCTGCAGCTCAGTTTCAGGGTGTTGGCAATTTTCTTATAGCCTAGGCCATCTTTATGTAGAGCAACAATTCTTTTTTTCAGATCATCAGAGAGTTCTTCGCCATGAGGTGCCATGTTGAACTTCCAGTGACCAGTATGAGAGAGTGTGAGAGCGATAACACCAAACTTAACACACCTGCTCCCCATTCATACCTGAGACCTTATAACACTAACGAGTCACATGACACCGGGGAGGGAAAATGGCTAATTGGGCCCAATTTGGACATTTTCACTTAGGGGTGTGCTCACTTTTGTTGCCAGCGGTTTAGACATTAATGGCTGTGTGTTGAGTTATTTTGAGGGGACAGCAAATTTACACTGTTATACAAGCTGTACTCTCACTACTTTACATTGTAGAAAAGTGTCATTTCTTCAGTGTTGTCCCATGAAAAGATATAATAAAAATATTTACAAAAATGTGAGGGTGTACTCACTTTTGTGAGATACTGTGTGTGTGTGTGTGTGTGTGTGTGTGTGTGTGTGTGTGTGTGTGTGTGTGTGTGTGTGTGTGTGTGTGTGTGTATATATATATATATATATATATGTATATATATATGTATATATAATTGAAAGTAACATTTTATCCATTAAATTACAATATATCCATTTCTTTTACACATAAATCACTTTTTTTTAATTGTTGTGTGACCATTAATTGTGCTACAACAAAACTCTCAAACATAGAAATTGTATGTTTTGTTTCTTGTGGTAGCACAGCCACTGGTCCCACAACAGCTTGTCAAAATGTATATTTTTTTCATGGATTTTTTAAAATAAAATATTGTAATTCTGTTTGTTTGTAATGAAATGCATACATTTTTAAAAACCATTCCTTCAGCTAGTAAGATTTTGATACACTGTTGTGCGATCATTGTTGTTTTTATTCTTTTAGGGGGTAGCACAACTGAAGGTCACACCAAAAGCTTATCAAAATCGAAAAATGTCATGGAATTACTTATATAATAAATATTTTCATTTTTATACATATATATTTTTTTTATTACAGTAAATATATTTAAAAGTGGAAAAAAAAATACAAGTTAAATCTATTTTAAGACAATCATAGTTTTGTTCTTAAGTGACATTTTTGCCATAAAACTATTTCATTTTTTTTCTATTATTATATATATTAATATAATATATTAATACTATTCTATTATTTAATATTTTCTATTTTGCCATAAAACTATTTTAAATTCCAGGAAATAAGACCAATTGGATAAACTGTTGTGATACAAAAAAAAAAAAAAAAAAAAAAAAAAAAATCGGCCTTAATTCAACTTGGTAAAAATATGAAAGTGCATATTGAATGATTTATTGTTTTTTTTTTTTTTTTTTTGTTTTTTTTTTTGTTTTTTTGTTTTTTTTTTTGGTGTCCAGGTTTCTGGCCTTAGGTTAGAACCAAATTAAAACCTTTTTATCCATGAAATGTACATGTTGGGTGAACATTTCAGGTATTTGCAACGACATTCAGCACACATTATATGCAACACACACAACATCGTAACATGTTTAGAGGATTAGATCATTAAAACAATCCAGAAATCGGGGGCAATAACCTTTTATTTCTCGGGAAAAAACCTTTATGCCGATTATGCTATACTGAACGCAGTGCACTGGTATATTAGATAAAACACACTAGTGTGTGTGAGTGTGTGTGTCTGCTGTAGTGTGATGGAGGCAAGTATAACCTTTCATAGTCACACAGCACACTGTTCACAACCTGAGCGAAGTGTGGGATGAGTGTTTGGTCAGGAAATTGGTCACTATATTTAGCAGCTTTCTCATTTAGTAGCAGTTAGTCACCGGGGTGGTACGTTTCCTCTCTGTAAACACAGCCACTGTTTGTTCTTTTATATGCTATAAATCTGCTTTACAGGCCACTCATAACTTTGTACTTTGATCTGATATTTGGCCCGTTTGGGTGCTCTGAGCTCGTTAAATACAGCCATGTTATTGGGTTAGTCTGTTAAATGATGTAACTTTATTTGGAATAGTATGGGCGTGACATTTCTTTTTCTCTCTCTTTCTCTCTCACTCGCTCTTTCTTTCTCTCTCTCTCTCTCTCTCTCTCTCTCTCTCTCTCTCTCTCTCGGTAACGAAACAACAAAGAAACAACAAGATGTGCCTCATGACTTTTACTCGGGCCTAAGCAAACAAAACAGTGATAGATGTTTTAGCATCAGAAATCTAGATGCCACCAGTTTAGTACCAAAGGTCCAAGCTGTATAGCTACTTGTGGGTGGAGCTAGTAGTACTGTTTGTTGCTGATTGGTTACACATACTGTGCTACCACTGAAAACAAACAAACTAAAAAAATGAATAGCAGGATGTGTTGGGTCTAGTGTCTGGTGTATATATCATGCCATAAACCTTTTATTTTATTATATTTTTCAATTTCTGAAAAACAAACCCTGCAAAAGCAGTATTTCTATGACGCACACCAGATAGTTGTTTTCTGGTTGTAAGAGGCGTCGACTTTTAAGATTGTTATTTTTAAGTTTTTATCAACAAATCATTATTTAGGCCCGCAGTGGATTTTTGATCTTGTCGTTGTTATGGTTGAACTGTTGTGCACTTTTGCGTCAGTAATGATGTCGCCACGTACAAAAGAACAGTGCTAAAGTGATCATGTGGAACTTAATCGTGGTGCTCTCATGCACCGTTATTACACTTTAACTGTCATCACTGTGACCCTACAACTAATCACCGTGACCGTAAAAGTCATCACCGTGACCACACAACTAATCACTGTGACCCTACAACTAATCACCGTGACCGTAAGTGATCACTGTGACTGAACAACTCATCACCTGACTATCTTTCATTTACTTGCCTTCCATTTACATCATTATTAATGCAGTTTATTATGCTATGACCACACCTAAATCTTACCCTAACCTTAGTGACCGAAATGAAACATTTTGCCTGTTTTAATTGTTATTTTTAATTAAAAGCTGCAGTTTATGTTAAACAAAACAAAACAGTTTTCTTCATGGGGACCAGCCAAATGTCCCCACAAGGTTAAAACGGTCAGATATTCCTCTCCTGGTGGAGACATGGTGCCCATGAAGTTCTAAAAACTGCGTTTTTGGATCTTTACTTCAGACCGGTTCATACTCTTAATTGTTCCTAAATAAACACGCTCCTTCCTCTGCGCCGAGGTTTGTCCTTCCACCTGAATTAGTGTAACAAACCCTGAGTGATTTATGTAGGAATGAGGTAGAAAGCTTGGAGTGATGTGACATGCTGATGATAGAAATCATAAAGATGATGTCATAAGGAGTGTGTAACAGCCTCTCCATGACTGTGTAAGTAAATTAAATGAACACATCGCTGAGTTATTATTAATTGATTAAAAATTTGAGTGAATGGATACTGTGAAAAATCCAGCATGTTGTAAATAAGCTGACTCTGGTTTGATTCTTTTTTTTTCTCTCTCTCTCTCTATTTCTCAGGGCGACACAGAGAAGGGTCTGGAGATGAAGAAGCTGGTTCTTTCTGGCTTTCTGGCCAGTGAGGAGATCTACATCAACCAGCTTGACGCCTTGCTGCTGGTATGTATTGGCACCCTGTGCTGAGGAACTTTCCATTTTGCAAACACACATGCTTTCTTTAACATCGACCATTTATCTGTGTGTTTGGGGGGGGGTTCAATTTTAAGGCTAGACCAAAAGCACCACTTCCTCTTTTTAACGTTGTCAAGCCAGTTTCGCAGTGTTTCACTGATGTCATTTCCTGCACCGCTGTCGGTGTAGGTCAAAGTTTCACATATATATATATATATGTAGATGGAGCTTTACCAAGCTTCTGACCACAAACACACACCGACTTAAATAACTTCGTTCTGCAGCTTCGCTCTGGCTCTTAAAGCTTTTCAAATAAACGTGAAGTGGACCGGGACCATGGCGTCTAGCTCGAATATCTTACTTCCTCTCTGAGGAGAGCAAACCACACAAGTGCACTGTAAAATCCAGCTTGATTGGGAAATGGGTCATTACTGTTACAGGCAGGAGCTTCACAGGTGATAATTTCTTCACTGACTTATGTATGTGTGTATATGTGTGTATATATATATATATATATATATATATATATATATATATATATATATATATATATATATATATATATATATATATATATATATACACACAGTATACCACAAAAGTGAGTACACCCCTCACATTTTTGTAAATATTTCATTATATCTTTTCATGGGACAACACTGACGAAATGACACTTTGCTACAATGCAAAGTAGTGAGTGTACAGCTTGTATAACAGTGTAAATTTGCTGTCCCCTCAAAATGACTCAACACACAGCCATTAATATCTAAACCGCTGGCAACAAAAGTGAGTACACCCCTAAGTGAAAATGTCCAAATTGGGCCCAATTAGCCATTTTCCCTCCCCGGTGTCATGTGACTCATTAGTGTTACAAGGTCTCAGGTATGAATGGGGAGCAGGTGTGTTAAGTTTGGTGTTATCGCTCTCGCACTCTCTCATACTGGTCACTGGAAGTTCAACATGGCACCTCATGGCAAAGAACTCTCTGAGGATCTGTAAAAAAGAATTGTTGCTCTACATAAAGATGGCCTAGGCTATAAGAAGATTGCCAACACCCTGAAACTGAGCTGCAGCACGGTGGCCAAGACCATACAGCGGTTTAACAGGACAGGTTCCACTCAGAACAGGCCTCTCCATGGTCGACCACAGAAGTTGAGTGCACGTGCTCAGCATCATATCCAGAGTTTGGCTTTGCAGAATAGACATATGAGTGCTGCCAGCATTGCTGCAGAGGTTGAAGGGGTGGGGGGTCAGCCTGTCAGTGCTCAGACCATACGCCGCACACTGCATCAAATTGGTCTGCATGGCTGTCGTCCTAGAAGGAAGCCTCTTCTAAAGCTGATGCACAAGAAAGCCCACAAACAGTTTGCTGAAGACAAGTGGATTACTGGTACAATGTCCTGTGGTCTGATGAGACCAAGATAAACTTATTTGGTTCAGATGGTGTCAAGCATGTGTGGCAGCAACCAGGTGAGGAGTACAAAGACAAGTGTGTCTTGCCTACAGTCAAGCATGGTGGTGGGAGTGTCATGGTCTGGGGCTGCATGAGTGCTGCCGGCACTGGGGAGCTACAGCTCATTGAGGGAATCATGAATGCCAACATGTACTGTGACATACTGAAGCAGAGCATGATCCCCTCCCTTCGGAAACTGGGCCGCAGGGCAATATTCCAACATGATAACGACCCCAAACACACCTTCAAGACGACCACTGCCTTGCTAAAGAAGCTGAGGGTAAAGGTGATGGACTGGCCAAGCATGTCTCCAGACCTAAACCCTATTGAGCATCTGTGGGGAATCCACAAACGGAAGGTGGAGGAGCACAAGGTCTCTAACATCCACCAGCTCTGTGAAGTCATCATGGGGCGTGGAAGAGGACTCCAGTGGCAACCTGTGAAGCTCTGGTGAACTCCATGCCCAACAGGGCTGGAAAATAATGGTGGCCACAGAAAATATTGACACTTTGGGCCCAATTTGGACATTTTCACTTAGGGGTGTACTCACTTTTGTTGCCAGCGGTTTAGACATTAATGGCTGTGTGTTGAGTTATTTTGAGGGGACAGCAAATTTACACTGTTATACAAGCTGTACACTCACTACTTTATATTGTAGCAAAGTGTCATTTCTTCAGTGTTGTCCCATGAAAAGATATAATAACATATTTACAAAAATGTGAGGAATGTATTCACTTTTGTGAGATACTGTATGCTTCAGTCCCTCCATGGCTGTGTTTGTGAATCATGAAAATGGGCATATGTATGGTTAATATCCAGTTTGACTAATAGGAAGAGTGATTATGTTATTTTTGGACACGTCTGGATTGGAACAGGAAAAACTGTGTTACAGACAGGAGAGGTGGGGTGGGAAAACACCATAACACACACACACACACACATTCTGATTGTAGCATCCTGGTTCATGCTTTCCTTCAATCAGATATGACTTACTCATGATAAGCTTCAGGATGTCCAGTAATCAGCTCAAGGAGAAATTCCGAGCTAATGTGCTTCTTTGGAACCCAGAGATATTCCAGTAAGCGGGAAAAAAAAGAAAGCAGAATGATTTATTACGTACGCATTTATTCATTTGGTAGCCATTTTATGCAAGCATGGTAGATAACAATCTGTTGAAGGATGCAGCAGTGTCACAAATACAAATTTCCACCAATTTGTGAGAAACAAATTATGTGATACAACAGAAAACATCTGAATTAGTTTTGTGTGGAGGTTAAGTGATGAGATTCGTTACTTTAATCCAGGACAAAAAGGCATTGTTTGTAGTATTTTAAGAGTATTAGCATGCTCTTCCCGTGCTTCGGGGGTTTGCTCCAGGGGGTTCCTCCAGGTACTCCGGTTTCTTCCCCCAGTCCATGTGTGATTGTGCCCTGCGATGGGTTGGCACCCTGTCCAGGGTGTTTCCCGCCTTGTGCCCCGAGTTCCCAGGGATAGGCTACTGGCTCCCAAAATTGATGGATGGAGTTTTGTGTTTATTCAAATTATCGATGTTGATGATGTGCTATCCAGAATTCTCAAATCTGATTGGTCACAAGGTTAATTTTCTAGGAGGACGTTGCATTTTGTGGTTTCTCTGTAACAAGCTGGAGTCATCTTTCCTTACTAACTTCAAGAGGAAGTGAGGGAAACGATTGTTTATAGCTGCTAAAACACAAGTGATAACAGGAACTAACTTGTTTTGCATATGTTCCGCAACCTCCATACAACAAGAATAACTATAAATGGACTTTAGGTACAAACCTGTAATCATGGCGTGTTTCTTCTGAACAGCAAGAACAGTAAACAGTTGCTGTTAGTCAGCTCTTTTCATTCAAACCACACAAAACTTCGGTTTAATTAGTAATCCATCTCGTTCATGTTTATTACATCTGCTATTGTATTTCCCACGCGCCTTTTCGATCACTGCTGATGTCGTGTTTCGGATGTTTCAACAAAGCGGGTTTAAATAAACGAGCCCCGATGGCCGCCAGATCCAGGGGCCGTTTCACCAAGCCTGTCAACGATCTACAGTCGGAAATCAGCCCCAAGAAACCAGCCTCAGCCTCTATTTCATTCCAATTTGTGTATTTTGATTTCTTGTGATTGTATGCTTAGTTCCACAAAATTCAAACTATTCCACTTTTTCCTTGAGGTGCAGAGGGTTTATACCTGAGAGCCTGTTATACCAGCCGGCCTCGCATATCATCCAGTCAGATCCCTGACAAATGACATTATCAAACCTCCTCTGATAATAATGAATCCACTTAGAATAGTTCTATATTGGTGCTTAGGGTGTTAGGTAGTGTGAGTGTAGATAAGAAGGTGGTTGGATATAAAATCACCATTAATAGATGGAAAGGATACTGCCTACTGTAAACACTGAGTCACCTGCTTTGTTGGACTTTTCCATTAACTTTAATGTGTCATGAATATCTGCAAACACGCAGCCAGAAAATGGTTAGTGAAATGTATTCACACTTCCTTTTTTTTTGCATATTACTTTCATGGCATGGCAAATAACCTGAAACCCCCCTGCATATAAATGTTCTGAAAGCTAGTCGCTTTCTTAACTCTCTCTTTCTGTCTCCTCAGCCTATGCGTCCTTTGAAGGCCACGGCCACCACATCCAAGCCTGTGCTAACAATGGAGCAGATCGAAACCATCTTTTACAAGATCCAAGACATCTACGAAATCCATAAGGAGTTTTACGATGCCCTTTTCGCCAACATTCAGCAGTGGGATGATATGGTCACTGTCGGACACCTCTTCCAGAAGCTGGTGAGCTAATCTGAGCTATCTGTTCATTTGCGCTATTAATAGGTGCTTTTTTTTTTTTTTTTTTTTTTTTTTTTTTTTTTTTTTTTGAATAATCAGTTATAGATCAGTATTATGTAGCGATATAGCTTAATATGGACAGATGTGCTGGCAACGCTACATCTCACTGATCACTATCATTGTTCTTATTGTTCTCGGGGAACTTCCCTAAAAATCACATTGTCAGAGGTGTTAATAATGACTCGGACTAATGTAACTGTAAGGTTCTGTAATATTGAGGTAAATTCAAAGTTCTGTAAATTCAGGGTAATTTAATTGTTCTGTAACTGCAGGATAACTTTAGACTCCTGTAACTTCAGGATAATTTTAGACTCCTGTGACTTCAGGGCAACTTTATACTTCTGTTACTTCATGGTAACTTTATACTTCTGTAACGTCAGAGTCAATTCAAAGTTCTGTAACTTTAGGGTTCTGTAAGTTCAGGATAATTTCTTGTGATTTGTGTAATGTCGGGGTAATTTAATTGTTCTGTAACTTCAGGGTTCTGCATCTTTAGGGTTTTGTAACTTCCGACTTCTGCAGTGATGACGATAAAAACATTCAGGAATTTCAGGAATTCTGAGAGTGTAAACTGTGAGCACAAGTAAAAGTTTTCATATTTGATGTCTACTGATTTAATTAAGAGTAGCAGGTCTCTCTATGAACGTAGAGGATTTGGGAAATGTCCTGTTCTTAGCTGGAAAAGCAGTTTTAACAGAGAGGTAGCATCAGCTGCACTGTGTGTGTCTGTGTTAGGTGTCTGCGTGTTGTTCATGTATCTCAGTGTGACTTAATTTTAATTTTGGGGTGTGTGTGTCTGTGTGTTGTTCATGTATCCCAGTGTGACTTAATTTTAATTTTGGGGTGTGTGTGTGTGTCTGTGTGTTGTTCATGTATCTCAGTGTGACTTAATTTTAATTTTGGTGTGTGTGCGTGCATGTGTGTGTGTGTGTGTGTGTGTGTGTGTGTGTGTGTGTGTGTGTTTTGGTTGAGTGATGAGCCTGGTTTGTGTCTCATTTATTGGTTACAGTGAGCTTGCAGTGCTACAATTAGTCTCTCGTTCCCTTGCCTCATTCTTTTAATGAATGTTCTGGAAGCCAAAATGAAGCCTGCAGTATTTTGGTTTAATGCAGTTATATATGTGTGTGTGTGTGTGTGTGTGTGTGTGTGTGTGTGTGTGTGTGTGTGTGTGTGCGCACACAGTAGCAAATGCGATTACAGCACTCATTAAACTAGAAACTACTTGTGCTGTTTCCTATTAAGAATACTTCTCTGGGCATGGGAACTTTTCCTGCATTAAAAGTACAGTAATTGTTTTTTAAGAGAAAGGTGACGTGAGGGAAACAAAGTTAACACAAAAAGTGCAAATAGTACACTATAAATAGAAGTTGGTCTGATTTATGATCGTGATTTATGACAAATAAACACACCAGGAAAACAAGAGAAAACTAAACACTATTGCCGTCTTCTGAGACAATACAAGATGCAGCCTGATACACGATCAAGGACTTAATGTGATAAAATAATAATAATAATAATAATAAGAAGAAGAAGACTTAAAGCTGTTTATACGTCATACAGTGTATTGTGGATCCAGTCATTGTGTCGGCATTTTTAAACACAATACACAGAGAGTGGACTGTGCAGAAAACGTTGCACAGTTCTGAAGAAGTGCTGTGGTTGAATGAGCTTAATACTGCGTCACATACTCGCCAAATCATAAACATCACACGTGAGAACCATGTGAAGGCACTGAGGGAGAGAGAGAGACAGCGTGAGAGAGACAAAGAGAGATAGAGAGAGACAGAGAGAAATAGACAGAGAAAAATAGAGAGAAATAGAAGGTGAGAGAGAGCAATAAAGAAAGATATCAAGAGATAGAGAGAGAGAAATAAAGAGATAGTTGGACAGTTAAAGTGAGAAAGAAAGAAATAGTGAGAAATAGAGAGAGAATATAGAATGAGAGATAAAGAGATGGAGAGAGAATGAGAGAGAGATAGAAGAGAGATAGAGAGAGAGTAAAAAAAATTGACAGGGAGAGAGAGAGATAGTGGGAGGAAATAGAGAGATAGCAAAAGAAATATAGAGATAGTGGGAGGAAATAGAGAGATAGTGGGAGGAAATAGAGAGATAGTGGGAGGAAATAGAGAGATAGTGGGAGGAAATAGAGAGATAGCAAAAGGAATCGAGAGATAGTGGGACAAATAAAGGGAAAGCGAGATAATTCGAGCAAGAAATAAAGAAACGGTGAGAGAAAAGGAAAGAGAATAGAGTGAGAAATAAAGAAATAGTGAGAGAGGGAGAGAGAAATAGAGAGATATTGGGAGAAATGAAGAGAAAGTGAGAGAATTAGATGGAGAAATAAAGAGAGAGAGAAATAAAGAAATAGCGAGAGAGAGAGAGAGAGAAATGTAACAAGAGAACAATAGCAAGGGGTGAAAAATAGACAGAAATATAGAGATAAATAGAAGGTGAGAGAGCAATAGAGAAAGATAGCAAAATAAATGGAGAGAGAGATAGAGAGAGAGAGAGAGAGAGAGAGAGAAATAAAGAGATGGAATGAAAGAGAGTGAAAAAAATGAAAAAAGAGAGCAATAAAGAGAGATGGATAGTGAAAGAGAGAGAGAGAGAGAGAGAGAGAGAGAGAGAGAGAGAGAGAGAGAGAGAACCATAATGGGAGAAATAAAGAGAAAACAAGAGAGTTAGAGTGAGAAATAAAGAAATAGCAAGAGAGAGAGAGCAAAAGAAATAAAGAGAGAGAAATAGAGAGATAGTGAGAGAAAAAAAGAGAAAGCGAGAGAATTAGAGGGAGAAATAAAGAGAGATAGAGAAATAGAAATAGAAGGAGAACATAGCGAGAAATACAGCAAGAGATAGAGATAGCGAGAGAAACTGAAAGAAACAACTAGAAAGAGCGACAGAAATTGAGAAGATAGCGAGAGAAAAAAATAGAAGGATTAGATTGGATAGTGAGGGAAAGAGAGGTGAATAGAAAAAACGAAATAGAGATGTTGTGGGAGAAACAGAAAGAAAGAATTAGATCATGAGAGAAATAGAGATATAGTGAAAGGAAAAGAGACAGAAGAAAGATAATGAGAGAAATGGAGATAGCGAGTAAAAGAAAGAGAAAGAAATAAAGAGGGATAGTAAGGGGGGGAGAGAGAGATGAGATAGAGAGGAATAGAAGGAGAGAAATAGACTGAGAAATTGAGAAATGGAAAGAGAGATAGAAATGGTGATAACGAGAAAACAATAGTGAGAGGGGTTTCGAGAGAGAAATAGAGAGAGATAGTAATAGAGAGAGAGGGAGAGTTAAAAAGAGAGATGGCGAAAGAGAAATGATATTCAGAGAGATGGAAAGAAAGAAATAGAAAGAGGGGAATAGAGAGAGAGAGAGAGTGTGTGTGTGTGAGTGTGTGTGTGTGTGGGATGATAGTCGGATAGGCAGATGGTGGTGTAATTACAGTTACACAGAAGGAATAAACGAGCAGAAGGGAGGGATGAAGCCTCTGAGCAGAAGAACATGTTGAGCACGAGTGATCCTCCCTCTCTCTCTCTCTCTCTCTCTCTCACACACACACACACACACACACACACTTAATCACTCATTTTGAGAAACACTTAAAGTGATATCGATGTGTGTGTGGTGGGTCAATGTGTATGAAGTCAGTAGGTGAGAGGCAGAGAGGATGGGATGCTAAAAACTGACAGCGTTGCTAAATGACGACAGCAGCATGACTGTAACACACATACATACTGTACACACACTCTCTCTCTCTCTCTCACACACACACACACACACACACACACACACACACACACACACACACACACACACACACACAGCATCCCAGAACAAATCCGATACTTTTCGGTTTCTTAAGAAGACAAGATTTTCATTCATATGAGTAAAACTGCACCGATCAACAAAGAAGTAGCTCTGATCTTCTTTTCCAGCCTGCGTTCAGAAGCTTAAGCGAGCTCTTCGCTTGGATAAACATGACGGCGTTGTCATCCGAGAGCCTCCGGTCCACGGCTGACGAAGAAACTCTTGAAAGCCGAATTTGCATTTCAAATGACTGACGCAAGGCTACACGAACACACCATGCTTGTAGGGAATAAAACACTCCGGGGCATGCAGTTATAGAAAAATAATCACTGACGAGGTGGTGTGACCTGGTACCATCTCTTACCATTATAACAGCATGAGACCTGGAGACGTAGAGAGAGAGAGAGAGAAATAGAGAGATAACAAAATAAATAGAGAGACAAACGGAGCAAGAAACAAAGTGAGAGAGAATGAGAGCGAGAGAGAATGAGAGCGAGACACAGAGAAAGTCAGAGAAATAAACTGAGAGCGAGAGAAATCGAGAGAGAATAGAGAGAGTGAGAAATACAGCAAGAGATAGAGAGAGAGAAATAGAGCAAAATAAATAGAATTGTGAAAGAGATAGAGAGTGACAGAAATGGAGCGAGAAATACAGTGGATATAAAAAGAAGTCTACACACCCCTGTTAAAATGGCAGGTTTTTGTGACCAGATAAATCATGTCAGAACCATTTCTACCTTTATTGTGAAATTTTAACCTACCAATTAAAAACAAAAACAATAAGAATCATTTTAGGGGGAAAAAAATACAAATAAAAACGGTATAATAACCTGGTTGTGTAAGTGTGCACACCCCTAAACTAATACTTAGATGAAGCACCTTTAGATACGATCACAGCATTCAGTCTGTTTGGGTAAGTGTCAATCATCTTCAGGTCACCCCACAGATTTTTGATTGGACTTAGATCTGGACTTGAAATTGTTTTGGTGAAGCCATTCCTTTGTTGATCTGGAGGTTTGCTTCAGGTCGTTGTCATGCCGAAAGGTGAAATTCCTCTTCATCCTAAGTGTTTTAGCAGAAGCCTTAAGGTTTTGTGCCAAAATTGACTGGTATTTGGAGCTATTCATTATTCCCTCCACCCTGATTAAAGCCCCAGTTACAGCTGAAGAAAAACAGCCCCAAAGTACGATGCTGCCACCACCATGCTTCACCATAGAAATGTTCTTTTGGTGTTTTTACATTTTTTTTTATTAATCTTTTGCTATACTGGACAAAAAGTTCAACATATCACTAGGGCTGCAACT
Organism: Cranoglanis bouderius; assembly: GCA_023630585.1. Taxonomy (NCBI): domain Eukaryota; kingdom Metazoa; phylum Chordata; class Actinopteri; order Siluriformes; family Cranoglanididae; genus Cranoglanis; species Cranoglanis bouderius. Next base: position 20,251,403 of record CM042540.1, read on the forward strand.
AACGATTATTTTGATTACTCGATTAATCTGTTGATTATTCCTTCGATTAATCGATTAGTTGGCCTGTTTTTATTATCTGTATTTTTTTCCAAAAAAAAAAAAATCTAAAAAAATGTATTTATTTATTTTTATTATTTATTTTATTAACCTGGCTTATTTTGAAACATCCTATAGGAACAGCTGTACTTTATTAGAGGTTAATCAGTCACTTTAATTGATGGCAGGTGTACACTAATTACTATTTAACATGAGTTTGAATGTGATTGGTTGGTTCGGAACGCTGCCACATTCCCAATTATAAAAGGGTTTGCACACTTATGCAAGCTGGGTAATGGAAGGGTTTATGTTTCAATTTCACAATAAAGGTGAAAAAGTTTCTGATATGGTTTAACTTTTTTTTTCTTTTTTTTTTTTTTAATATCACAAAAAACATTTGAACAGGGGCGTGTAGACTTTTTATATCCACTTTAGAAAGAGAGAAATAAAGAAAGAAATGGATAGTGAGAGAAATAGAGAGATAAATAGAAAGAACGAACTAGAGATATCAGAAGAAATAAAGAGATGAAATAATGAAAGATAGCGAGAGATAGAGATAGCGAGTAAAAGAAAGAGAGAGAACTAAAGAGGGATCGTGAGGAAGAGAGATATGAGAAGGAGAGATATAGAAAAATAAATAGAGAAATAGACAAATGAAGAGAGCGGGACCAACATGACCTGGAGTGTTTTATTCGTCTTACACCACAGAAATTTGGTAACGCTTACTTGGTATTTATTAAAGAATGACACATTGTACCTTTATCTGTCATTCCATCATTTTCTCTTGAAGTTAATAAGACAGAGAAATGTAGCTCGCTACCGATTCAGTTGTTCAGATTTCCGCTGTCTCCTGTATAACCATAGCATCTAATGACGCCAGACAGATGGAACATTATATAAACTTTAGAAACGTCCTGAAGACGTAAAGCTAGATCACGTTGATTTGTACATTCCTGTTAACGGTGCTTCTGGGGAAAATTGCTTTCCCTGTTTTCCTTTTCACCTTCATCTGACGAGCTTTCATATTTTAAGTCAAAAGTTATGTTCCTGAAACGTCTCGTCTGATGACCGCAAACAATACTGTAGTAACCGTTCTGAACTAGGAAGTGGAATGTTTTCGTGGCGAATGGCGTGATACACACAGTGAAACGTCCCAGTGCGAAAGTGGAAATATGGGCGCTCTTGAAATGCTGCTCGACCAGTTTAATTAGTGGAGCCAACTGTTGTATAATAACTGTTCTGTCAGGGCTGCTGTTATGGCAAATGAATCAACACCTTCTGGCCAGTCAGATTGGAGAATTCAACAGCGCTGTGGAATAATTCATAATACTTACTGTAAGGGACACCAATCCTGCTTCACTACTTCTGTAATGCATCTGGTTTTATAACTACAGACGCTTAGAAACATAAGGCAAAGAGACAGTCTTTAGATGTTTCATTTTGCAACGGTTTCTACAGAAGCTTTAGTTCAAACAAAGGAACCCTGTTTTAGGCTCGTCAATCAAAGGCTCTCTTCCCTGCTGCTTGGTCTGTCGTTCCCCGCCATGTCGTGTATCCTTGGTCTTCAAGGAGTATTTGAATTTCATGATCTCTCTCTCTCTCTCTCTCAGGCCAGCCAGCTCGGCGTGTACAAAGCTTTCTTGGACAACTACAAAATGGCCGTGGAGACTGTGGAGAAATGCAGCCAGTCCAACTCCCAGTTCCAGAAGATCTCCGAGGTGTGTGTACTCCTTGGGAATTCTCTTTGTATCATCTCTCTCTCTCTCTCGCCATGCTTTATGCAGGAGGCTTTCATTTTCATAAGGTGCAAACAATGTAAATGCAGCCTTTAAAGATACAACAGTGGCCCCTGAGGTCCAATTATGTGCTTTCAATGAATTTTAAAGGTGCAACAACTAAAGGATGCATTCTAAATGTACAAAGACACCCCCTTGAAAAGCCACCCGGTACAGTAGCTCGAGGGTTCGTAGCATTAGATGTGCAGTTTGGTGTCTCATTTTGAAAGTGTAGCACTTGCATTACTTCCGCAGTGTGATGTACGTTCTTTAAATATGCAGTGATGTCCTACGCAGACGGCATGATGATGATTGAACTTTAATAATAAACATATATTTGAGAAGCACACGAAGCTGCTGCAACTGCAATCTCATTTCTCTTCATTCCTGCACAGCAACAATGTAGTGGGATGTGTGCGTGCGTGCGTGCGTGCGTGTGTGTGTGTGTGAAGTCTTTTGCTGATGCGGAAATCTCCTTGATCTGTCCTTCATGTTAAATGCTGATCTTCTCTGTTTAACAGAACGTCAAAGTCAAGGGACCGAAAGACTCTAAAGATTGCACCAACATTGTCAGCATGGAGGGTAAGCCAAACAAGCATTGTGTATGTATGTATGTGTGTGTGTGTGTTTGTTAATGATGGGTGTGGTATAATGGTGGGACACTTGGATGGAAATGGACCCACCAGTTGAAATGTGTCAAAAATGGTGGTCCATTTTGTGCAGGCTTCTCGATGGCTTTAAGTGATGACATTGAGTGTTGCGTGAAAGAGATGCAGAGTTACCTCAGGGGAAAAAAAAAAGTAATTACAAATGATTTCACGAATATGAGGTGGTGAGCGACAACCGTGATTGTGACAAAGTGGACCTGTGAAGCATCAGTCAGCCGTGTTGAAAATGTCATGGTATAAAATAAGCAGAACCCATTTCTGTGTAAGAGAATACAGAAATATATGCTTTGACGTTTCCAACTGGCTAATGGTTTTAATTAAATAAAACAGTCAACAGCCTAATATTAGCCAGCTTACCTGTGACTTTGACTTCACCTGTAAATAATGTTAACTTGGAACATGAATGTGTTCAGGCTGTGGAAAGTCCAGGAATAAAAAGCTCTAGGGCTCTGGTAAATAGCCAGAATATAAATGTACAGTAATTAGCCAAATATTTCAATAGTTGGATCATGTTCATTTAAAAAAAAAAAAAGTGTCCAGAGGCGGTCTGTGACATTTATTTTACATTTAAAGCTGCAAAACATTTATGAAACCCTGACTGACACGATATAAACGCTTGCTTAATGTTAGCTAGCTTGCTAGTGACCTTAGATACTAGCTTACATACATAATATGGAAGCCTAATGCTAGCTAGCTTGTTAGTGCTTGGTTTCAGTGACATGATGTAACATGTAGCCTAATATTAGCTACTGAACCTGGCTAGCTAATAAATCACTAATAAAGTAGCTAATATCATGCTACATATAATATAATATCACTCCAAACCGAGCACTAACATGCTAGCTAGCCTTAGGCTGTTATTTTGTGTAACTTATGTATCTAAGGTCACTAGCAAGCTAGCTAACATTAAGCAACCATTATACTGTGTAAATCAGGGGTTTATGCAGCTAGTAATTATTAGACTTTTTAACTTAACTATTCAACTCTCTGTCTTAGCAGCTAGCTTGTGACATGATGTTAAATGTAGCCTAATATTAGCTACTTTATTCAGAGAGTTAAATAGTTAAAAAGGTCAAAAAGTCAAATAGTTACTTCCGAAGAGGTGACACGGCTATCTAGCTAGCAGCATTAGTGCAGTGCTGTTTGGTCACTCCTTAGCTTAACTACCAGTGCTAAATGTTTTAAGGTGCCATTTTATTGAAGGCTGTGTGAGCTGCTCTTTGTGTGGTTGTGTGTGAGTGTGTGTAAGAGAAAGAAAATGTATATAAATGCGTGGTGTTCTGCAACAAAAAGAACGAAATGAGAAGGATATTTGGTCGTAGGCATGTTTGTTTATGCGACAGGTTTAGGTTTGCTAATCTGCTTAGCTGGGAGCGCTGTTGTTCTGTTTAGCCGGATAGCACATAAAGGAGAAAATGAGAAAAAGACGAGTTGGAGATAATGTAGTTTATTCAGACTTGAGAATAATAAAGTTGGAACATGGCTGTGTGTGTGTGTGTGTGTGTGTGTGTGTGTGTGTGTGTGTGTGTGTGTCAAATTCTGTCCTGCCTCGATCTTTTCTTACCTCATATTGTCCTGTATTAGCATACTATTAATCAGCTACAGTAACACACAAGACCCCACAATGATAGAATTATAAATGTGTATGTATGCGTGTGGTCTTTCACTCCGAGTGTCTGAACACGCTGAATCTGACCATTGTCACTCTTTTTCTCTCTTTCTGGCTCTTTTGCTCTCTTTGCACGTAGGGCAGAAAGTATAAGAGACAGAACATTAGAGAGAGAGAGAGAGAGAGACTCAGGGAGCGTATAAATGAGAGAGGGAGTGGGAGGAAGAGAGATTCCCGGGGAGAAAGAATGAGTTAGAGAGAGAGGGGGGCAGGCGAGACGGACGGAGCAGAGCACAAGACGGGATGAACAACTGATAACTGGATAGAGAGATTCGAGAAAAAAAGAAGAAGAGGGAACCGTGTCATGGAGGTTCTCCTGGTGCTCCGGCTGTGCTGTAACTGCACTTACGGTAATGCTTTGATCGGAAAGCCTGCTTGGGATTTGTTCGAAGCGTACAGAATTTGAATGTGGTTCGCTGTGAGCTGCTCTGTGGCTCGCCGTTTTTGTAGGCATGTGGTCTTTGTGATGCTGCATTTTCTGGTATCTTACTTCCTTTCGAAAACTTCCTCTAACTCGGAGCTTTCCTGGCGGGTAAGTCCCACAAGCTCTGCTTATCACTGCTAATTAATGCGCCGTGTAGACACCCTGTGGCATCTGCCTGAGAGAGAGAGAGAGAGAGAGAGAGAGAGATCGAGACCGAGACCGAGTAGACATTCACCTCTTTGCAAGCGGGTCACGTTCTGTAGAAGTTCTTTCATTCTGGCGCAACGGAATATAAATCAATCTACCGGACGTTTGGTCACATGACAAACTATACGTGTGTGTATGTGGCAGGGGGATTTAGGATACATTGCCATATCTTGTATGCTTCATAACAGAGATTAATGAGGAGTTTTTTTTTGGACCATGTGACGTGTCAGCATGTGTAATTTTATATACCTAAATGTCAAGCTCCAGTGACTGAGTGAAGTCTGTTTAGCAAAAAAGTGTCCACGGCTTATTAAATTGTCTTGTACCACAGCCCTGTCGCATTCCAATTGGTCGATTTAATCTTCTGTAACCGCAGCTCTGACATCAGTTACCCACTGCAACCTTGTTCAAAACGTGTGCAAGTGTTGATTCTTAGGATTTCCGGAAGGAGTCTCCAGTGTCAGCGCTTTGCAACAGACGTAAAGCTGCGGAGGATAAGCCTTTAGGACAGAGCGCCTGGCGAGGGAATGACCGTTTATAACCGCGATAACGTAAGCCATAACATAAGACCTAGCGTGTTTCGCGGACGTTCCACGACCGATCAGATGTGCACGTCGTGTCTTAATAACTAATGGCGCGTCTCAGTCAGCTCCCTAGTTCAGCAGTCAGGACACTGATCAGGGAGTCGGCCATTTTAAGGGCTGACTCAGTCGCAGAATCATTACAGCACGCCGGAACGTTCGGTCTCTAATAAAATCCCACAATGCACCGCAGAAACCAGGGAGCATCCACGCTCAGTATGGTCCCTTACTGGAATTGACATAATATTTTCTGAAGCGTCTCAGCTCGAAAAAAACGGTGGACGAACTCTCGGGCTCCTTCGTCTACAAATGTAGGGAGCTTATTGTTGTTGTGGCTCTCAAATGATTACTTACGTTAGCGATATTTAACTTTATTTGATGTTCGTTCGAGTCTAACGACCTTTAAATAATCCACTAGCTAGCCTATGATCCTGCTTGAAGTACCATGACAGAAAAAACGAACACATTTATATGACATATAATGTCGGAAAGATATCAGTCCTGCCTGTTGTTGATAAATCCCTGTGGTGACATTTTACAACGCGAGTACGTGGTCATGTCGCCGGAAATCGGGTCATCGGTGTCCCAATGTGTAGTGAGCCAGGGTCTTTACCAGTGCCCCAACTCGTGTACACCATATACTGATTCATGACGTAGGGAGCTGATTGAGACGCACCCTAAAACAGATGTTCGTGTTGGAAAATGGCTGTGGTATAAGAGGAATAAAGCACTTCAGGACGTAGTGTTATTGGAAATTCATCGACTTCTGGGTGGTAACTGTATCTCCCAAATCACACCACCCCCCAGTCGATTACATGTGGAAAGGTTTTTTTCCTCTACTTGTCATTTGGCTGCCCTCCAACTTTACACATCTTTACTTGGTGTCTTCCGACGAACCAGTGGAAGCAGTTTAAATAAAGATCCACGTTCCACACCACCTCTTGGTGAGCTCTACATATCTAATGAATGACAGTGAGTGAGACTGGCTCATACAGGAATGACAATACACAGCAATTGGCGATTAAAAAAAACTGCACCAGTGGCTTTTTTCCTTCCCCCTGGTGCTGCTGAGGATGACGCAGCAGCCATATGGACGCATGGTTTGAAACGGCAGCAGAAACTGCAAAGCGGGAAAAGCTTCCTCGAGGATTAACACATGCCTCCACTTAGAATGAAGCATCCAACTGAGCAGTCCGCTGAAAGAAAGTTAGACGTGCAGAGCTCCTCCGCAGTGAGCCGGTGATTAGTTCTTTACCTGCAGAGCTCATTTCTGGTGATCGGCGAGCTTTTCGTGGGGAACGGGAGAGAGAGCCGGGAAGTGGTTCTGTTAGCTAAAATGTTACTTCTACTGTAGTTCTCTGCTTATGAATTATGAGTATTTAGTGCATTCGTGCTATATCAGGACAACTCATGGAACCTTTTTTGCTGCATACGTATATGTCTAACAAGCGTATATGTCTAAGTGAAGACGGCATGGTGAAATATTCCAGCTAAGGTGATCCTCTTCACGCAACTTTAATTCATGTACATGTTTCAAAGTCCGATTTTTAAGCTTATTTGCTGCGTACAAATGAAACGTTCTTTAAAAAATTACAGTTCTTCAAGTTTCATTTCAATAGAATATCTTTGATATGACATACACAACCCAAAAAAATCACATAGATGCGCTTATTAGATATTATATCCTACTAGATATCTGTATGCTGTTCCTGAATTAATAGGGCAGGTCCGATCAATACAATTCACTCTAATGTATAATTCATTAATATTAGGTTCACTGTAATCGATTTTCCTTAGATAGACATAGATGTCTGCCGAATAGGAGTCTAGGACTGCACACTAAGGACGATAAAAGTAATTTGTGGGTATCGCAATGACAATATAAGATGGATATAAGTGTTTAAATACATATATAAATGTTTTTCAAGGATTAATGTTGAGCAGTAAAAAAAATATGGCACACCGTTGTTGGTGTGTCTTCACACAGGATTTTGCTTTGTTTTTAAATTCAGACTTTTTAAATTTTCAAACTTTTCGTAACTTTCATCAAACAGTTACGCCCGATTCACTCCCTGTTCACTACTCATGCACTCTACCTAGGGTTCGACCGAAAACTTGACTGAAATTGTCATCTCATTATTTACAACCGCCTGCGATTAATCACGCAGCCTTGCTGGCGACGTTGTTATCCGGAGATGTCCTTCAGCTACTTGTTTAATCCTTAACCCAATTCAGAAGGCGATCATGTCCGGCATGTCTGGAAGCACGCACTCATTATTTATGAAGCGTCTGAAAGTAGAGCAGCATGAAACAGAATGGGAGAGCGTGTTCTCGGGCTTCGGCACGGATGAGCTGCGTGTTATGGGACATGGTGCGAAACGGCATATTTGCATCATGCATTTATACCCAGAGTTTTAGCTGTTATCTGTACTAGACGTGATCTGAGATACGTGTTCATGTCTTTTCACGAAGCTCATTTACGCTGTGATTACATTCTGTCTGCTGTTTGAGCCAGACGGGGCTTCTGAGGAATTAGAGTGACACTTCTCAAGACCAATAGGTGGGGGAAAAAAAAAGGGAGTTTTATTTCTCTGGATTTTGTGTGTGTATGTGTGTTTGCTTACATGGTCTTCAGTAGAGATGTACACATGGCTGCAACTAATAATTCTAATGATATTTTGTACGTTTTACACTAGTAAACAACTAGTTTTGCACACACCGATACACCATAACATTAAAACCACCTGCCGAATATCGTGTAGGTCCCCCTTGTGCCACCACAACAGCTCTGACCTGTCGAGGCATGGACTCCTCAAGACCTCTGAAGGTGTGCTGTGGTATCTGGCACCAAGACGTTAGCAGCAGATCCTTTAAGTCCTGTAAGTTGTGAGGTGGGGCCTCCATAGATCAGGCTTTTTTCATAGGTTCTAACCACGACATATTGAGGACACCCCACAAGACCTGCCGTTTTGGAGATTCTCTGACCCAGTCGTCTAGCCATCACAAATTGGCCCTTGTCAAAGTCGCTCAGATCTTTATGCTTGCCCATTTTTTCCTGCTTCCAACACATCAACTTCGAGAGCTGACTGTTCACTTGCTGCCTAATATATCCCACCTCTTGCCAGGTGCCACTGTAACGAGATAATCAACATTATTCACTTCATCTGTCAGTGGTTTTAATGTTATAGCTGATCAGTGTATATCAGTGTGTCCAATGTTCTCAATCACAGGGAGAGTGTCTTATCTAGATTTCAGTCAAATTCAAAGTAAATTCCAATATCCACTGGCTCCCTCGCAATCAAAAACATTTTTCTTGCTGTGTTTGCGGAAGGCTAATCATGTTCTGGGTTGTGGAATCGACTCCAAAGCTTTGGAATCGGTAAATCAGCTCTTGAAAAAAGAAATTCCGAAACAAAAGTTTCAGTTCTAAGGAATCAGAGCTGGATTACTCAGATAGCTGTAACTCACGATCGCTGATATGGATCTGAACCAAACTTGAAAGACATGTCCAGTGCATGGATCTGAGGACGTCTGCGACGGTTGGTGGCGTGGTCATAGAAAGGGGTCGGAGTTAGGTTCAGTTAGCTGTTTCTCAGGAGCCAAAAGTCCTTTTGAGCTGAAATTTGGTGTGCTGCGCCATTCTGCTAATCTGTAACTGAATTTGTAATCATCCCTTAATTACTTCAAAAACACGGCTGCCTTCAGCCAATCAGCTTTCAGAAGACGTTTTCACGCATAGCATTGAGCTATCATCACAAGTCTTGATAAGTATGTTCATCTATGGTCTCTTTATTGTTTTGTGTATCTTGGGAGGAACTGGTCACTGGGGCTGCTGTTTGCAAGAAGTGCTTGGACCCCGGAGATCGCTGCTTGCAGCTATATTTGTTATTATTATTATTATTATTATAATTATTATCGTTACAGTGAATCTGAGAGAGGCGTATCAACAAAAAGAAAGAACATTGGTTTCAACACACACTTTCCACACAGGATTCCACTGAATAAGGAAGGGGCAAAAAGAAAGGAAAGACAATATATGACGAAGCATGTTCTGCATCAACTGAACCTGAGGCGCTTTATCAAAACACCGTGGATGGAGCTGTAGGCATAGTCCGGTCCTCGTGCTTAATTGTCACACGCACGGAGATAAAAATGCTGTTTTCATCTTCACGGCCTCTCTGATCAGTGAGGCGTGTAATAGGCTTTTGAAGTTGAAGATTTCCTGTGTTGATGTGCGCCGATATGAATGTGTGTTATCTTGATTACGATTGGCGCTTTTGTTTATCTGTCTACATTATTACCTCATGTATCTAACGCGTGTATGCTCTGTTTTTTTTGCACAGCACTCCTGTATAAACCCATCGACCGTGTGACACGCAGCACCCTTGTTCTTCACGTAAGTATAAAATGATTCGAATTCCTCCCTTTCCTTCCTCAAAGCGTGTTTGCGGGTCACGTGCTGCAGCGTAGGTGTATAACCGTGTGTATAGCTGCTACATTGTGAAAGTAACCTTTACTTAAGCCTTACACCACTGTGCACAATCTCACACAACCACACCTTTGTCCGCGCTTATCAGAGATAGAGTGAGCCAAGATACATTAGTGAAAAATTGCTGGCGTTAACTTGACTGAACTGGGTGTGTTAGGATTATTAATGTTGTAGATGAATTATTTCTAGTTGTTGTTTTTTTTTTTTTTCCTAGCAGGCCAACTGTGATGAAGCCTTTAGGGTTGAAGCAGCTGGATGTCAGATTTCTAAATTTTTTCGCTCTGTAGCACTGTGGAATAATCTCCCAGCTGCCAGTAAGAAGTAAATGCACATTCAGAAAGAATTCAGGGCTGTGTCCCAAACCACATAATGCTCACCAAGTTAAATCATTAAGTTAAACCAAATACAGTAGTAATGGCACCAAAGGTGTGCTGACATATTATTGTATATTATTGTATTGTAGTGAGTCCTGTAGTGTGGTTTGGGACGCAGCCCAAGTATTCTCAAAACGTTCTCAGAATGAAAACTTTATTGTACACATCAGTGTGAGTGTCGGTGAAGTCAGTGAGGGTCATATAAAGGAGCGGAAACCTCTTAGTCTTCTAGCTACCCGCTGATTAGATCGCTCCGACTCTGAGGCGAACAAGTGAATAACCTGGAAAGAACTAGTGAATGGACCTAACTTTAGCTCACTAGATGAAATGTACACTTTATGGCCAAAAGTGTATGGACACCTAACCATCACACCCATATGTGAGTCTTCCCCAAACTAAACTGTTACCACAAAGTTGGAAGCACACAATTGTATAGGATGTCATTGTATGCTGTAGCATTACAATTTCCCTTCGCTGGAACCAAGAGGCCCAAACCTGTTCCAGCTTGACAATACCCCCGTGCACAAAGCAAGCTCCATGAAGACATGGCCAATGGCTTGCTCATTGGGGATAAATTCATAAATTTCAAATCTATGTCCTGAATTTATATATTTCTGTAAAGCTGCTTTGGGACAATGTCCATTGTTAAAAGCGCTATACAAATAAATTGAAATTGAACTTGAACATGAACATGATTTGCCGAGTTTTGTGTGGAAGAACTCGAATCGCCTGCACCTCAACCCAACTGAACACCTGTTGGAACACTGACCGAACCCCTAGAAGACATCATTGCCTGAGCTCACTAATGCTCTTGTGGCTGGATGAGCACAAATCCCCACAGCCACGCTCCAAAATCTAGAGGAAAGCCTTCCCAGAAGAGTGGAGGTTTTTGTAACGGCAAAGGTGTCATGATGGTCACCTTTTGGCCATTGTAGTGTGCATACTGGTTAAAAGAGAAAAGGGTTGCTTCACTGTAATCTCACACCATGCTGCTCAGCATTGGACCACAGAGTGACTATAGGGGATTTCCCCAAAGCTACACTCATCTCATAAATTTGCTAAAAGACGCAGATCAATGGATGAAATGGACATACTCATGGCTATTTAAACTAAGTTATCTCTTTAGCTTAAGCTACTTTGCAACTGGTTAAAGATGCAAATTCCACAGTGAGACTAAATCCCCTTTTTTCATAAATGATTTGGCGTGTATTTTACATTATATTATATTATATTATATATTACATTATATTACATTTTTCCAGAGCTATAGCACTTGTGGCAAGTGACAAAATAGGGCAGGATAATAAGCATGTCGTTGTATATCAGGCACTCTGTTAATTCCCATTTCCCATATGGCTGTAAAAAGGCTGAATCAGCAGTGAAAGGAGTCGGTTCAGTTTATGTGGTAAAGCGGGTTGCTGATGTAAAGATAGTCACGAATCTTACATAATCACAATTTTTTCGTTTTGCATTTTATAATAAGTTCAGCGCAGAAGCTATCTAGTTAATAAACAGAAGCTTGTCATAAAAATATGTTGACAGGAGCTACAGTTGCATTTTTAAGCTCAAGAGCTGACCTGTTCTTTTTTTTTTTTAATTTTTTTTTTATTTCAATTATTAGTTGAATGGTTAATATATTCCATATATATGATGTTTAATTAAACTTTCCATGTGGTCTGCTTCTCTCTGATAAACTGAAATCACCTCGTGTGCCTCAAAATACAGCTTAAATTGTGCAAATCCTGACATTTAAACGGCATAAATAACTCTCTCCGCTCACGCAGTATAGCTTTGAGACGTAAATGACTCAGGAACGGCATGCATGTCATCGCACACAGCTGAATAAATCATCCGTACACCCTCACACACCAGTTTTATTTTACTTAATTACCCAGCTAGGTGTGTTAATGTGGAGGTTACAGCTTTTTTAAAATTTTTTTATTTTTAATTAAATATTTGTGTTGTGTGAATTCAGGATCTGCTGAAACACACTCCTAAGGAGCACCCAGATTTCGCTCTGCTGCAGGACGCGCTCCGAATCTCCCAGAACTTCCTGTCCAGTATCAACGAGGAGATCGACCCACGCCGGACCGCCGTCACTACCCCCAAGGGAGAGGTGCGTGTGAACAGAATTGATTTGTATGGTTCATATTGTTAGTCGCACTCATTAGTCACGCGCCATATTCCGCTGTCTCTCTCCGGCGTCATCTCACCGTACGAGTCCCCGCTAAAAATCGACACGTCTGTGACGTCTTCCCAGATCCCTCATTCCCCCCCCCCCTCTCTTCCACACTTATTCACTCAGTTTGCTTGCCCTCTGCAGCTCACAGGAAGTCTGTGACAGGTTGGTGACGTTCGGCTCTCGGCAAGGAGTCTATTTTTATTTCTTTGGCTTGAAGAAAGCACAAAAGACCTGAAGCGTTAACACCATGACTTCATCTGTTCTTCTTTGAACTTGGGTTTGTGGGAAAGGCAGAATTTGGAGATGTGTGTGTATCTGTTCTTATAGTGTGTGTGTGCGTGTGTGTGTGTGTGCGGCAGGTTCGTCAGCTGGTGAAGGACGGCTTCCTGGTGGAGGTGTCTGAAGGCACACGGAAACTCCGCCATGTCTTTCTCTTCACTGACTTGCTGCTGTGTGCCAAGATGAAGAAGACTGCAGTGGGGTAGGACACACACACACACACACACACACACAAAATAATACGATACACACAATAATAAATATTCATTTTGCAGTGAACTTGATTAAGACAGTACATCTGAAGCTCACACACACACACAGCATAGTGCATTCATCCTGTTTTACAGTTTAACAACACGTGAGAGATAGAAAAAAAACGTGAATATTCATTGATGAAATGGATGTAATTACGTCCTCCTACGGTGTTAATTTCCTCGGAGAATCGTTGCTGTCGTCTGTCCCATCTTTGTAGATGGCCGGTTTTATTTCTGGAACGGCTCCTCTGTTTAGTCACCCAGCTGTCGTCTATTTACCGTCGTCAGGGAGACACTTCTGGTGATTGATCGCTTCCGTTACCGTGGCAATCCAGTTCCCACTTGGATAACCCATACACACACACACATCCAAAAGCTGTATCCACTCATTTCTACAAGCATCTACAGACTCATTTGATATTTGCTTTTTCCTTGTTTCTCCCCCGGCTGCCAAAACAATCACAGCATCTCTAATGAATCCAGGACATCAGCCGATCTCCGATCAGTGGATTTCCCAATATTCGATTCATTCACCGCTCTGATTTGTCGTAATTTCTCATTTTCCATCAAGCAGCTGTTCATCGGTGACGAACATTTAGAGCAGAGTTTTATTCATTCCCACCGACAGGATCATTGATTTTCATGATGTATTTGTGTTAATTAGGACGAATGAAAGCAGGCATAGTGTAAAAAAAGAGAGAGGGAGGAAGGGAGAGAGGGGAAGTGTTTAATATGCTGAGTATACACCACTGCAGGATTGGGCTTATCTGGCATAATCACATAATAAGCTGTATTGGAGGTTATTAGGGATGCGGCTATTGCTGTTTGCTGTGTGTGTGTTTTTGTGGACACACACTACTAATCAGTACAGATGTGTCTCGTGAACAGAGGTGTACGTGTATAAGCGTGTGTGTTGAGATAAAGAGAGTGTCCTGTCGGCCAGCAGAACAAAATGTTCTTACATGCACCGTTTTACTTTTCACATTCTCACAAAATGCTCTCACATGAACCATCTACCTCTCGCATTCAAACAAAATGCTCTCATGTGAACCATCTAACTCTCACATTCTCACAAAATGCTCTCACGTGAACCATCTAACTCTCACATTCAAACAAAATGCTCTCACGTGAACCATCTACCTCTCACATTCAAACAAAATGCTCTCACGTGAACCATCTACCTCTCACATTCAAACAAAATGCTCTCACGTGAACCATCTAACTCTCGCATTCTCACAAAATGCTCTCACGTGAACCATCTAACTCTCGCATTCTCACAAAATGCTCTCACGTGAACCATCTACCTCTCGCATTCTCACAAAATGCTCTCACGTGAACCATTTACCTCTCGCATTCTCACAAAATGCTCTCACGTGAACCATTTACCTCTCGCATTCTCACAAAATGCTCTCACGTGAACCATCTACCTCTCGCATTCTCACAAAATGCTCTCACGTGAACCATCTACCTCTCACATTCTCACAAAATGCTCTCACGTGAACCACTTACCTCTCACATTCACACTAAATGCTTACATCAACTATTGTAACTACCTCTTGCATTCACATAAACCACTTACATGAACGATTTACCTTTTGCATTTACACAACACTCTCACAATAACCATTTACCTCTCACATTTACACAAAATGCTCTCACATTAACATCTCCTATTTACCTCGCATTCACACAATGTTCCCACATTAACATTTACCTCTCGCACTTACTGAAAATGCTCACATTAGCCATTTACCCTTCACATTCACAAAACACTCTCACATTAACCATTTACCTCTCACATTCATAAAACACTCTCACATTAACCATTTACCTCTCACATTCACACAACATGCTCTCACATTAACTACTTTAACTACTCCTTGCATTCGCAAACCACTCACATGAGCAATTTACCTTTTGCATTTACACAAAATGCTCTGACACTAACCATTTACCTCTCACATTCACACAAAACACTCACATTAATAATGTTACTTTTCACATTCACAAAAACACTCTCAAAATAACCATTTTACGTCTCACATTCACACAAAGCACTCACATTAACCATTAGTGAAATATAACACTATTTTCTTATAGCCACTTCCCATTTTGTGAAGCTCAACAACCTTTTGCCGCACATCACAGCTATATTCCTTCCCATTGTTATGAATGACTAAGGGAATTTGGCCTATGTGTTACCTCATATTTATACCTCTATATGAATATGAATTCATATGGGTGCCAATAATTGGCAGTTGGGTGCCATAAACCTGTGTTGTGTTTGTAATTGTTTGAGATCCATGAGAGCAGAGTTTTTTTTTTTTTTTTTTTTTTGGTGGGTTTTTTGAACAAAAGATCAAAAAGTTAAACAATGAAACAATGTTTTTCACAACAATTTTTTTCTTTGCGCATATTTACCAAGGGTGCCAATATTAGTGGAGGGCACTGTATAATGTTTAAAATTACTTTAATGTTCTACAAATCATCATTTTC
Source organism: Cranoglanis bouderius (assembly GCA_023630585.1). Lineage (NCBI taxonomy): Eukaryota > Metazoa > Chordata > Actinopteri > Siluriformes > Cranoglanididae > Cranoglanis > Cranoglanis bouderius. Next base: position 20,266,837 of record CM042540.1, read on the forward strand.
CCACTGGGCCCTTTACCATTAAAGAAATAAACAAGGAATGATAACAGATAGCGTGACTCCTCTCCACTTTTCTTTTTCTTCAGGAGGCATCAGCAGTATGAGTGTAAATGGTACATCCCGCTGGCTGATCTCACCTTCCAGACGCTGGATGACTCAGACTCCTGTACGCACGTTCAGACGCTTTCCGAGCACGAGATTGAGGAGATGAAGATCAAGATCTCAGTGCTCAAGAGTGAGATCCAGAAAGAGAAGGTCAGACCATGTCCAAGCTTTATTTTATTTTATTTTTTTTTATTTTTTTGGTTGTTACTTCTGAACGTTAAATTCATGGAAGCCTGTGAAGCTGCATCTTGTCACTAAAGACCATAGGCAGTTTATGTAGGCTATTTGAAAACTGCAGAAAGCTTCCTTTTCTCTAAAAGTGTGGTCAACCTGAATTCAAATAGAAATACGGAAATAAGGTGTATATACACACAGTGGTAGGCACAGATCATTTGAGCTAAAAGAGGCTCTGACCATTGAAAGTCCAAGGTTTACTACAGGCTGGCCTTGCTCCGGTACCACACACACACACACACACACACACACACACACACACACACACACACAGAGGAAAGTTTGACCCGCACTTTTGGAAACTCCACTATGCCATGTTTATTTTTGCCGACAATGACTCGAGGTGTATTATTGAAAGCAGTTTTTCCTGTAGTCAGATCAAGGCTGCCTTCATTATTGTTTAAAAGAGAATGAGTTCCTTCTCATGAAGTGATGCTACTGGAAATAAGCCCCCTCATCCAGTTCCCAAGTAACACACACACACACACACACACACAGCTCTTACAAGAATTACGGGTTTCCTTGAAGCCTATGTTGTTGTTGTTGTTGTTGTTTCCAGTAAGACGTATGTAAACAGACACAGTGTGAAGGTAATTATGTCTCTCTAGAACACACACCCACTCTACACAATTACACAATGCCTCAGTCCTTTGTTGTGTTTCTGGCACTCTACAACACACACACACACACACTCACACACACACACACACACACAGACGGTCTTTAGAGAGGAGGAGCGGGCGAACAGCAGGATAGGAATTCTGTGAGGGAATTGATTGTAGATGTGATTGTGCTCCTGTTTTAGGACTGGATTCTGGCAGGTGTGTGTGTGTGTGTGTGTGTGTGTGTGTGTGTGTGTGTGTGTGTGTGTGTGTGTGTGTGTGTGTGTGTGTGTGTGTGTGTGTGTGTGTCTTTTTTTATGTCTATGTGCGTTTGTTTGTGTCTGTCAGTGTCAAATGCACAATGAATAACAGTGCACCAGTAGTAGCACCGTTCCTGACGTGTGTGTGTGTGTGTGTTTGTGTGCGTGTTTAACAGAAAGCTCAGAAAGGCCAGAGCCGCAACATGGACCGCTTGTGGAAGAAGATGAACGAGCAGGAGTCGTGTCTGCTGCTACACTCTCCCACAATCCCGTTCCGTATTCACAACAAAAACGGCAAGGTAACGCACTACATAACAAATAACACACTGCCAAATAACACACCGCTAAGTAATACACTGCAGTACACCGTAACACACACCACTGCAAATTAACAAACACTAATACACCCTCTAACACACACACACACACACCAATGCCAAATATCATACTAATACACACTTCAGCACACCATAACACACCACTGTAAAGCAACACACACTAATTTAAGTGCCAAATTAAATGACCTCCAATTTTGCGATTGTGTGGAACTGCAATCTCATTCCACTAGAGGGTAGCATTGTTTTTTTTTGTTTTTTTCCCGCTAACATGCCCCTCTCTCTCTCTCTCTCTCTCTCTCTCTCTCTCTCTCTCTCTCTCTCTCTCTCTCAGAGCTACTTGTTCCTGCTTTCCTCAGACTATGAGAGGTCAGAATGGAGAGAGAGCATTCAGAAGCTCCAGAAGAAAGGTCCAAAAGACAGACACACACACACACACACACATTTAAACTCAACTCAGTAGCTGCTGAAACAGCAGCATAGTGATTCTAGACAGTGTGCATATGCACATACACACAGACATGCACATTACTTTGGAGTATGTGAAGAATTATTGTCGTCTTTGTCATTGCAGACGTCCAGTCATGTGTGTTGAGCTCATTGGAGCTCCAGGTCCTCACCAGCTCCTGCTTCAAGCTGCGCACCGTCCATAACATCCCTGTCACAACTAATAAAGATGGTAACACACACACACACACACACACACACACACACACACACACATGCATACACAACTGAGGCTTGTAATTCTGCACATGCTGACTAATGTATCCTAAATGCACCTAAAACCCCAGGAGTTTCTGTAAAAATGCTATCAGGCCTTGACACACTTCAGAGTCCAAGCCTGTGCTCTGCTACAAATAAAAGAACCTAAAACACACACACACACACACACACACCTTCCTTCCCTGGAGTAGAGAAATAACAGAATTCAGGTTAGCGCCTGGTTCCAATCCACTGATAACCTCTGCCCCGTCTCTCTATTTAATTCCCTCGCTCGGTGCCGAGTTAGTGAGGAAGGGGCTCACTTTTCTTGTTTATTTTCCTGCCTTTTTGGATCCGTCTGGCATTAAAGCCATCTGTCAGACCCGCAGCGAAATCTCAGATCTGCAGTGCAGAGAGTAGCAGGGCATTGTGGGAGAAAAGATTGTTTCTGCGAATGAAACGGATTCTCAGAAGAATCCTTGCGGTGTTTTTTCAGAGATGGAGTAATGGTCAACTTTATTTCACCGGAGTCAGAGATGATCGCAGTGGAATGAGCTGAAGCTGCCTTTGGGGATACTCGACCGAACGTCTGATCATTTTTTAATTATTTTTTTATTGCACATTAACCCTGAAACTAGGGGTAGAACAGAATAAACTGTATACTCATTGCCATTGTTTCTAGACTGAAACTAATAGGAAAGGTCTGTAATACTGAGAATGAGAATTATGAACTTGTCTTCAGAGAGTGTAAAATAAGGAATAAAACACTTGGGGGTGTGCTGTTATAGGAAAATAATCAGCGACATGGTAGCGTGGTGTGGTGTAGGGTTACTGTTACCACCTCCGAAATCAATTATTTTTCTATAAAAGGAAAATGCCTCGAAGTGTTTCATTCCTTTTATTCCTCTATACCACAGCAGCTTTCCACAGATGCTTATTTAACATAAAAAGAGCGATACATAGTTCTTTTATATCCGTTTATAGTCAGCTTTAACAAAACAAGTCAGTTCTGGTTATCACTTGGTTACAGCGGCTATAAACAGCTGTTCCCTTTCCAGACTCTCTTTTCTCTCTGTTGAAGAAGCACCGACACTGGAGACTCCTTCCAAAAGTGATGAACACCTCCTCACTGAAAACCTCACCTTATCAGCAAATACACGTTTTTGAAACCCTTCACGTTGAGTGTCATCTAGACAAGCCCTTGTGGCCATTGTTGCTATAGCAACATCATTGCATGAAAGCGAGCGCGTTACTATAAAGGTACCTTCACATATCGCTGCCAGTCGCCGTACTATGAAGTCGCCAGTAGGCATACCTCCAGTACTACTGGTTGCCATAGTAACATTTATCAGTGGGTGGTGCAACTAGCATTCCACCTCTGACAGCAAACCCGTTTTCTTGCCACTAAAATGAACCATTCTGGAGGGAGAGCGTGTGCATATAAAATTCACCAATGTATATATGCATCATATCGTACAAGATGAAGGAGACCAGGAGCAGCGTGTGCTCTTCGCCACTGCGGCCATCTGTCTTCAGTGAAATCAAGCAACGCAAGTGCCGGCCTGTCTGGGTCCACAAAACGATTCGGACTCGCCGGCAGCATGGCGGATCACGGATCACGTGCACTCTACTGTCTTCACTCCCATTGGTAGTCGCTGCACCAGGTCGCTCCAAATTTGCATAAAGTGAAACTTTTCTCAACTTTGTCTCATCACTGCACACGCCCACATCTGCTGGTACGCTGTATTTGTGAACGTACATTAAGCCTCGCAGGTGTAGATAATGAATCAACACCTTCTGACCAGTCAGAATCATGAATTCAACAGCGCCGTGGTATGAACAGAGTGGGAATACGTAATATTAATATGCTTGTGGAAACTACCAGAATATTTAATAAGATGGACTTGTTTAAATAATCACTCTTAGTCCTTTCGCATGTTTTAAACTCCTCAATATTTCAGCGTTGTACAATGTTTTGTAGATCAATGTAACGAAATGCTGAGGAGCAGCGCTGAGGAGTTCTGCTTATCGTATTCATTCAAACAGGCCGTCTTGCTTTGCAGACTGTAAAAAAAAAAAAAAAAAAAAAAACCCACAAAGACTTTCCACTTTAGTCGGAGCCAGACCGAGCGCCTAAACGAGCCGTGTTCCTGGAGAGTTGGCACTGAACGCGCTGATGAGTTTACTATTTCTGGGTTTTTATTTGACGTGCCCGTCTGAACGAACGTCTGCTGTTAATTGGGTCGTATAACGTGTATTAGACTGTTAAAAGGAGCCACAGGCTTTTTACAGAGTGACATTAAAGTGTCTGGGTGCGTTAGATGCTAGAACAGTGTTCATGCGATGCCCCCCGGTGGTGAATTGAGGTATTTCGTCTATACATGACATTTTCAATTTGCTGATTAAGGAAAAAAACACACACAAAAGTTCAGGGCTTGCTGTAGAATTCGAATGAGTAGAAATTCCGATAGCTATGATGTAACTAGCTATTTGCTTCTATTTGATATATGATATGATATGATGAGTTATTCTCATGTGTCCGCTGCTTTTCCACAGGTTTTTAAAATGTATTTATTTATTATTTGCTGAAGAGAGAGCGGGACAAGGTAAAATAAAAACCAGCTGGTGCTGGAATGCAAGAACGAAATTTCAGCCAAGGGTCATAGTTTGCGTCTTTTATGTCAGCTGAGGCTTTTCAGATCGAAATACTTCGAAGTGTTTAGGACTCAGAAGAATTCTTCTGGTTAACAGGAAGTGGGTTGCATTTCTTGCTTTCCTTTTCGATATTACTGTTAAGAGGCATCGCATGAAGATGGAATATTAAAGAACCCTGTACAGGGTTCATATACGTGTGTGTGTGTATGTGTTGCATAAAGAGGATTAACTGCGTGGGTTTCACTTTCCTCTCCTCCAGCTGTATGTGGTTCAGAGAGAGTGCTGGAGATCTTCTGAAAGTATACACACCTGTGCGTGCACACACACACACACACACACACACACACAAGCCAACATTTATTTTGCTGAGTAGGCTTACTGTTTCTTTCTCTCTCTCACACACACACACACACACACACATACAGACATATACAACAATCTACATCTGTTTACTTCCTCACATAACACTTTGATGGATCGTGTGTGAGAATCTGAGCCTGTTCACTTCCGGCTAAACAAATGCAAGCAGAGGAGATGCAAGCAACTTGCAAACAACTTCCTCTGATTCATAATAATAAACTTGCAGAGTCCTTTTTCTAAATGACACAATGTCCTGTGGGTGCTTGGACCCCGTTCCGAGAACCATCTTAAGATTCTGAGCTGGTGGGCAGGAGGTTGTAGTCCAAATCCAATCACAGAACTGTCCACTGTTGGGCCCTTATGCGAAACTTGTACCTTAAACATTAAATGTAAATATAAATGGATAAATAATGAACATTTGTTCAACAAATAATGAAATAATGAACAATGAACTGTCTACGTTGCTTCCAGATGTGCTATTATTGGAAAACAATCAACTTTGGGGTGGTAACAGTAAATCTTCTATGTGTGCAGCTGTATCACACCAACCCGCTGTTGATCATTTTCCTCTAACAACGTACTCACGAAGTCACTTGTGGCCATGTTTACAGCTTGAAAGAAAGGTGACCGGAGTTTCTCAATCACTTCTCACCTTCAACACTGACAGTGATGCGTTCCTGATCTCGCACTGGCCATGTGGGCTTGCTGACGTACGTAGGCTTCTTCCATGTGTGTCTGGATGGGTGCCATGTGGAAGTGGAATACGAATGGAGGAACAAGATGTGCTTAAAAGATGAATGAAGCTGTGTAGAGAAAGTCTTTCTCTGAAAGCCTTCCTGTAGTGTCACTCTAATGCTCTTTCAACATTGTGTTTTTCAGATGAGGAATCTTCCGGACTGTACGGCTTCCTGCACGTCATCGTCCATTCTGCCACCGGCTTCAACGAATCAGCCAGTAAGTACTGTGCGTGTATGTGTGTTTTTGTTTACATTCATACAGTTAACTGCATTTTTTTCATTATCCCCAGTATAAGTACAACTAATGTACAGCATCTGTTGAGGGGATTGTATTTCTTGTTCCTTAGGAGTACAAACCTGCTTCATGCACATAAATGTTATTAGCACAAGATTATGGACTGCCAGAGAGAGAGAGAGAGAGAGAGAGAGAGAGCTGGAAAAAAAAAAACACATGTACAGTCTTTAATAAGCTTCACAACATTGTTTTATTTCAGCTCAGGTTTCAGCTGCCTGACTTGACAGCCAACAAACAGATAGACAGACAGTAAATATGCTGTATATACTGTACATGTGTGGAGAGGTTGATAAACAGATATTTAGATGTGAATGGGCAGTAGGGTAGATAAAAAGATATGCAGATGCACAGACAGTCAGTAGTTAGACAGGTAGGGGCGGATGGACAGATAGACTGGTAGGGGCGGATGGACAGATAGACTGGTAGGGGCGGATGGACAGATAGACTGGTAGGGGCGGATGGACAGATAGACTGGTAGGGGCGGATGGACAGATAGACTGGTAGGGGCGGATGGACAGATAGACTGGTAGGGGCGGATGGACAGATAGACTGGTAGGGGTAGATGGGCAGATAGACTGGTAGGGGTGGATGGGCAGATAGACTGGTAAGGGCAGATGGGTGGATGGACAGATAGACTGGTAAGGGCAGATGGGTGGATGGACTGGTAGGGTCAGATGGGTAGATGGACAGATAGACTGGTGGGATGGATGGGGAGGTGGACAGATAGACTGGTAGGGGGGGATGGGCAGATAGACTGGTGGGGTGGATGGGTAGATGGACAGATAGACTGGTAGGGGTAGATGGACAGATAGACTGGTAGGGGTAGATGGACAGATAGACTGGTAGGGGCAGCTGGACAGATAGACTGGTAGGGGCAGATGGACAGATAGACTGGTAGGGGCGGATGGGTAGTTGGACAGATAGACTGGTAGGGGCAGATGGGTAGATGGACAGATAGACTGGTAGGGGCAGATGGGTGGATGGACAGATAGACTGGTAGGGGCGGATGGGCGGATAGACTGGTAGGGGCGGATGGGCGGATAGACTGGTAGGGGCGGATGGGCGGATAGACTGGTAGGGGCGGCTGGGCGGATAGACTGGTAGGGGCGGATGGACAGATGGACAGATAGACTGGTGGGGTGGATGGGTAGATGGACAGATAGGCTGGTAGGGGCAGATGGACAGATAGACTGGTAGGGGCAGATGGACAGATAGACTTTTAGGGGCGGATGGGTAGTTGGACAGATAGACTGGTAGGGGCGGATGGGCGGATAGACTGGTAGGAGCGGATGGGCAGATAGACTGGTAGGGGCAGATGGGTAGATAGACTGGTAGGGGCAGATGGGTAGATAGACTGGTAGGGGCGGATGGACAGATAGACTGGTAGGGGCGGATGGACAGATAGACTGGTAGGGGCGGATGGACAGATAGACTGGTAGGGGCGGATGGACAGATAGACTGGTAGGGGCGGATGGACAGATAGACTGGTAGGGGCGGATCGATAGATGGACTGATAGACTGGTAGGGGCAGATGGGTAGATGGACAGATAGACTGGTAGGGGTAGATGGGCAGATAGACTGGTAGGGGTGGATGGGCAGATAGACTGGTAGGGGTGGATGGACAGATAGACTGGTAAGGGCAGATGGGTGGATGGACAGATAGACTGGTAAGGGCAGATGGGTGGATGGACAGATAGACTGGTGGGATGGATGGGTAGATGGACAGATAGACTGGTAGGGGTGGATGGACAGATAGACTGGTAGGGGTAGATGGACAGATAGACTGGTAGGGGCAGATGGACAGATAGACTGGTAGGGGCAGATGGACAGATAGACTGGTAGGGGCAGATGGACAGATAGACTGGTAGGGGCAGATGGACAGATAGACTGGTAGGGGCGGATGGGTAGTTGGACAAATAGACTGGTAGGGGCGGATGGGTAGTTGGACAGATAGACTGGTAGGGGCGGATGGACAGATAGACTGGTAGGGGCGGATCGATAGATGGACTGATAGACTGGTAGGGGCAGATGGGTAGATGGACAGATAGACTGGTAGGGGCGGATGGACAGATAGACTGGTAGGGGTGGATGGACAGATAGACTGGTAGGGGTGGATGGACAGATAGACTGGTAGGGGTAGATGGACAGATAGACTGGTAGGGGTAGATGGACAGATAGACTGGTAGGGGCAGATGGACAGATAGACTGGTAGGGGCAGATGGACAGATAGACTGGTAGGGGCAGATGGACAGATAGACTGGTAGGGGCAGATGGACAGATAGACTGGTAGGGGCAGATGGACAGATAGACTGGTAGGGGCAGATGGACAGATAGACTGGTAGGGGCGGATGGGTAGTTGGACAGATAGACTGGTAGGGGCGGATGGGTAGTTGGACAGATAGACTGGTAGGGGCGGATGGGTAGATGGACAGATAGACTGGTAGGGGCGGATGGGCGGATAGACTGGTAGGGGCGGATGGGCGGATAGACTGGTAGGGGCGGATGGGGGGATAGACTGGTAGGGGCGGATGGGCGGATAGACTGGTAGGGGCGGATGGGCGGATAGACTGGTAGGGGCGGATGGACAGATGGACAGATAGAGTGGTAGGGGCGGATGGACAGATAGACTGGTGGGGTGGATGGGTAGATGGACAGATAGGCTGGTAGGGGCAGATGGACAGATAGACTGGTAGGGGCAGATGGACAGATAGACTGGTAGGGGCAGATGGACAGATAGACTTTTAGGGGCGGATGGGTAGTTGGACAGATAGACTGGTAGGGGCGGATGGGTAGTTGGACAGATAGACTGGTAGGGGCGGATGGGCGGATAGACTGGTAGGGGCGGATGGGCAGATAGACTGGTAGGGGTGGATGGACAGATAGACTGGTAGGGGCAGATGGGTAGATGTAACAAAGCTGAACATTAAAATCCATTTTAAAAACAACAGATTAAACGAAAGGAAAATAAAATCGAAACTAAAGATGTACAAATCCATACTTGCATCTTACTACCTTTGTTTCAGCACTTTATTCACATTGCTCTTCTGATTGATTAATGCGCATTTATTTCTATAATGATGGTCAATTTACCCATCAACCAGTTGCCACTGTGGAGATAAACAACTGATCCATTTCCTTTTAATATCCAGAACATTGTTGCATATGGTGTGTTGATGTGAATTAGCATAGCTCTAATAGCGTTAGCCATTGCATATGGCAGCCTCACGCTGTAGATTAGATTGTGTGTGATAACAATCAGGCGTCTGTTTCAAAGTCGTACAGAAGAGCACAGCGCAGATAGGTTCTCTCAGAAAGAGAACAACTACACTGACATCTCTCAAAAGAGGCATTGTATTTGTGTCTCGCATCTGTTGCTTTTCTTTGTTGTCCCCCCCCCCAGCTTGGCGTGTGGTTTACATTCATCATTGATTTGCCTCGGCATATGAGAACATGCTGCTAGTACACGTTTCATCTGTCTCCCATTCACCATATTGCAAAAACAGTGTGAGAATAATAAGAGAGAGGGTGCACTCATTTGATGGATTATACTGTTTTATGTGTGTAATAATAATAATAATAATAATAATAATAATAATCTTTATTTGAATAGCAACTTGAAATTCAGCTTCACAAGGAAATTAAGAAGATATAATAATTATATAAAAGTAAGAAAAAAATAACGAATAAATGAGTCATTTTTGTTTTCAAGAGAGAAAAAGCGAGGCTGGTGAGGGAACGACTGTTTACAGCTGCTATAACATTAGTGATAACGGGAATTAACCTTTGCAGAATGTAATGTAACTATAAATGCATTTTTTTTAAAAAGTATGATGTGGCGTTCTTTCATAAAGACATACAGCGGGGGGAAAAAGTATTTGATCCCCTGCTGATTTTGTACGTTTGCCTACTGACAAAGAAATGATCAGTCTATAATTTTAATGGTAGGTGTATTTTAACAGTGAGAGACAGAATAACAACAAAAAAATCCAGAAAAACACATTTCAAAAAAGTTATAAATTGATTTGCATTTTAATGAGTGAAATAAGTATTTGACCCCTTCGACTTAGTACTTGGTGGCAAAACCCTTGTTGGCAATCACAGAGGTCAGACGTTTCTTATAGTTGGCCACCAGGTTTGCACACATCTCAGGAGGGATTTTGTCCCACTCCTTTTTGCAGATCCTCTCCAAGTTATTAAGGTCATTTTCAATGCCCTGGCTGAGGGAAGGAGGTTCTCACCCAAGATTTGACGGCACATGGCCCCGTCCATCGTCCCTTTGATGCGGTGCAGTTGTCCTGTCCCCTTAGCAGAAAAACACCCCCAAAGCATAATGTTCCCACCTCCATGTTTGATGGTGGGGATGGTGTTATGACTTGGGGTCATAGACAGCATTCCTCCTCCTCCAAACACGGCGAGTTGAGTTGATGCCAAAGAGATCTGACCACACCTGACCACAACACTTTCACCCAGTTCTCCTCTGAATCATTCAGGCAAACTTCAGACGGGCCTGTACATGTGCTTTCTTGAGCAGGGGGACCTTGTGGGCGCTGCAGGATTTCAGTCCTTCACGGCGTAGTGTGTTACCAATTGTTTTCTTGGTGACTATGGTCCCAGCTGCCTTGAGATCATTAACAAGATCCTCCCGTGTAGTTCTGGGCTGATTCCTCACCGTTCTCATGATCATTGACACTCCACGAGGTGAGATCTTGCATGGAGCCCCAGACCGAGGGAGACTGACAGTTTCTTCCATTTGCGAATAATCGCACCAACTGTTGTCACCTTCTCACCAAGCTGCTTGGCGATGGTCTTGTAGCCCATTCCAGCCTTGTGTAGGTCTACAATCTTGTCCCTGACATCCTTGGACAGCTCTTTGGTCTTGGCCATGGTGGAGAGTTTGGAATCTGATCGATTGATTGCTTCTGTGGACAGGTGTCTTTTATACAGGTAACAAACTGAGATTAGGAGCACTCCCTTTAAGAGAGTGCTCCTAATCTCAGCTCATTACCTGTGTAAAAGACACCTGGGAGCCAGAAATCTTGCTGATTGATAGGGGATCAAATACTTATTTCCCTCATTAAAATGCAATTCAATTCATAACTTTTTTGAAATGCGTTTTTCTGGATTTTTTTTGTTGTTATTCTGTCTCTCACTGTTAAAATACACCTACCATTAAAATCATAGACTGATCATTTCTTTGTCAGTGGGCAAACGTACAAAATCAGCAGGGGATCAAATACTTTTTCCCCCCACTGTAATTGCGGAAGTAAAGCCGTTTTTGTAATATGATTTCAGTGAGAAAACACTTTGAAGTGATCACAGTATTGTGTTTTGTAAATAAACTGTAATAATATTAAGCACTGTTTGCCCTCTTCCGCATACAAATGCTCAATGTTAGTGTTTGGATTACACCAGTTAATTGGATATGAAATCGTATGAAAACAATAATGCAGCGACATAGAATTCTAGCATTCGTATTATTTTCTATCTGTTACCTCCTGTTTCTTTTTTCCCCCAAACTTTGTCTTGTGTCTTTATTTATAATGACAATTTTCTATTTTCTTGTTTTATCGTGTGCTTTATGTAATTGCACCATATGATCCTGGAATTGAAAAATATATATATTTCATATCTTTTCTGTTTCAGCCTATAATTTAATCCAGGCTTCTTCTCTTTCTGTTCTTTTTTTATTATTAATGTTAGCATTCTGCATTAAAACAGAATTAAATTAGGATTAAACTATCTCCTGTGCCTGAAAAAGCATGTGCTTGCAACCATCGGCTTAAAATAGACCACGGTAGGAAAACCCCATGTTGTAGCTCATAGATACACAAAGTATTATCATACTCTTAATTCTGAAAAGACACAGACCCAGGTCTAGGGAAAAAAATAAATTAAAAAAACAGACACGTACAATAAATAGTGAAATCCTTGCTTGGCATCAGTGTTACTGTTAATCAGGATGCATGTTTTTCCTCAATGTGTGCATACGTGGACGAGGATACATCCAACTTCTGGCTAGCTCATTAGGAATGTCATTATATCCCACAACTGCGTCACTCCACAGTCACAAGCTCGAACGTATTCCTTATGCAGCAGCCATCACAAAGTGACCACAAGCATTTTAACCTCGAGCAGTCGCACATCTGCACGGGCAAACATTACAAAACCCCAAACCTAGTCCTGCTTATTTTCCGCTCTCTCTTTCGTCTTTAGAAACAATCGCTTGTATTTTGTAAAACGAGATTTTGTGTATAACACCAGCAAGTCAAGCTTGGCTTTTTTTTTTTCTGGTTGCCAAAGCAGTGACATTGCGCTATATCAGCTTTTTCTTCTCTCTTTTACGAGCATGTAAATAGCCCCAGCCATCACTTTCAGCACACTGTTTTTCTGAAGCTCAGACCCCTGCTGTACTTCATTTTTCATTCATGCTGCTTTTTTTAAGCACTTTGGGTTTCTATACCAGCCATCTCCGTCTATGTACAGGCCTGAAATAGACGTGCTGGAAATTTGTTATACAATATATGTACTAGAGCTAGAGTGGGGAAAAAAGGTTAAATATAATAGCCAGAAAGCACCTTGATTGCATAATGGAGACCGTTGCTGTGTTCACATTCAAAATCATGTCCAAAGTTAGGTAGCCTAAAGCTGCCTTTAATGAAAGTGATTCTGATTAACCACCCAAATAATCAGCTCTTCATGGTTGTTTCTAGGATAGCCATGGTCCATAAGGAGCTGACAAAATGTTTGAAAGGTATCTAGAGAAGCATATAAACAAATATTAACCCTTTCTTGCAGTACACTGGCCTTATCAGACATTTTCAGTGAGCTCAAGTTTGTAAGCTTAGTCAGGACACTGTTGGGTTTCTGTGTGTAGAGTATCATAACTGTTTAGCTGCTGGTGAGCAGGGCGATGGGAAATGGGAGGGTTGTGAGTCCCCTGCTGGACAAACAATTCATACCTCTCCACAATAACATTGGTACAGAGATAAAACTGACAGCACAACTAAAGATTTTTTTGATAGTAAAACACCATATACAACTGGCACAATACAATTATAACATTTAAACCCTGTAGGCTAGGTAAGAAAAAAAAAAAAGAAATACTTATGGAAATTCTTAAAGCCCTGAGTGTCTACTTTCATATAAGCCATTATCCAGTACTGTGGAGTCTGACATCAGAAATAAATTCACTGCTGAACAAACGCTCCCCAAAACAAGTAGAAATTACAATTTTTTTGGCTTCTGGTAAAAAGAGTCAAAGCCATAAGTGGAGAAAATGTGTCACCACAGGGACATTGCCAAGATCAAGGACAAGGAAAAAAACATATAAGGTCACTCCTTGCATGTGGCATCTCCCGTATTCTGCACTAAGGCTAAGGGCTAAGGGGTAGGGTGGCAAGAAGGAAGCCAAGAACACCCAAGGCTGTCTAAATTTTGCAAAACAAATACATCGAGTCGTCCTAAACAATGGCTTGTTGTCTGATGAGACCTTAATTGGCCCTAATTCTAAAAGATATGTTTTGTGCAAATACAACACAGCTCATCATTCACCATACATAGAGTGAAGCATGGTGGTGACAGCATGCTTTAAACATGCTTCTCTTCAACTGGGAAGGTATTTTGGCACAAATCCTGCTGGCCAGTGTGAAAAAGATGAAGATGAAGAAGAATTGCAACTTCCAACATCATAACAACCCAAAGCAAAGTCTTGGAATGTCCCAGTCATGGGTCAGACCTCAGTCTCACAGCAAACCAGTGGAATGACCTAAAGAGTGTTGTGCACAGAAGGTCCTCTGACAGTTTGAAGAGAACGTCTTTGCAAGGAATAGTGGGATAAAATTACAGCTCAGTGCTGCTCTTTTGGAGAATCAAACAAATCTCTAATTAAATTTTAAATTTGAGTTTGAAGTAATAGAGCAACTGGATTAGCTAATTTACCACTAATATTTCATCATTACACACTGTTGCCATGAGGGGCTGCTCTTGATGTTCAGCACACCCGCTACATGGCTTCCAGGTCAGAGGTCACACAGTAAAGCAATCCATCACGATGTCACTGAACGACGCCAACTGCTTGGTGCAGTGAATCAGGCTAAACCCTGTGTGTGTGTGTGGATGTTCGATAGCCATTACGAGGATGGAATAGAGACACGGGAAATTGACAACGTGATGCTGTTTGAACTGTAGCGTCAACTCCGGGGGGTTTGACCTCGCGAGTGTGTTTATCTCCAAGTTTCTTCACCTAGCACTGACACACAGGGACATGTTTACTGCATAAAGGTCTTTGCTTGAAAGCTTAGATCCATTCTGTAATCTGCTTGTCAGCAAGTTGTGTGCTCTGATTATCAATTCGCGTTATAGTAGCTAACTTTCTTGTTTATCGTTTGGTGTTGTGGTGTTGTGGTATTGGCTCGTCCAACAGAGATGCTTCTTTCAACGTAGAAATATGATGTCCTTTCATTTCCTTTCATCTTTGTGTGTCCTCCTCAGATCTCTACTGCACACTGGAAGTGGATTCCTTTGGCTACTTTGTTAGCAAAGCCAAGACCCGTGTTTTCCGAGACACCACCGAGCCGCACTGGAACGAGGTAAGCGTTTTTCTCCAGTCCATCCGACTTTCTTGTAGTTTCTCAGACACTCGGATTCCATCTGTATCTTTTCCGACGACTGTCCAACAGGAGTTCGAAATTGAGCTGGAGGGCTCGCAGTGCCTGCGCATCCTGTGCTACGAGAAATGCTACGACAAGTCCAAGCTCAACAAGGACGACAACGAGATTGTAGACAAGATCATGGGCAAGTGGCAAGTGCAGGTAGGAGGAACACTCTATATTTCATATGTCCACACACAAACAGCTATTCATTTCCGTTTGCGGCTTTTGTCCTCTGTGAAGCCTATGAGGGAAAAGTCCTCATTAACACTCTTTGACAGGATGTGTGTAATAGTTTTGCTCTGAAAATGTGGCGTTCTAGGCGTATTTGTGTCACAAGGATGGTATGCAGTTCTAAAAACTAGCATTGTATGAAATTTTTTTTTGTTAGCCAGGCCAAATAGCGTATCATGTGCATGGGCAAACGATATTCACTGCACCAGTTCTAATGGTATTGTCATTATCCATTGTGTTTAACCTGACACTAAATTATTATTCCAACTGCGTTCCTTTCCGCCTCCTCCTGAATCTAGGGCAGCGTTTAAGAACCAGAAAGCGGGGTGAAGTTAATTGCAGAGCCGATTCTCTTGTTTATGCTTCCCCTTGTCTCTGGGGAACACAGCCACGGGTGAACTGTGAGCTGGGAGTATTCTCTGTGCTTCTGTACTCTCTCACTCAACCACAATCACACACTTCATAAACAACGTGTTAGTGCTCAAGGGAGAGAAATGTGTTGCACAGGTGTCTCACTGAAAATCAGTACAACCAAACTATTTTTATTCAATGTGTGAGTCTGTGCAAACGTTGCATTTGGAGCACAGTGTTTAAATTCTCAAGCTTAGACAGCGCAGCAGACAAAATTAAGCAAAGACAGACATTTTTTAAATGAATTGTGGAATAAAGATACAGATTCAATATCTCATCCACCAATGAAACCATTGAGGATGTGCTTTTTGCATTCATCCAGAAACCATGTCTAGGCTTGTGCCCATGTTATATTTTCATATTAATGTCATGACAATACTGTATGATCGGAGTAACAGTTCTGTCTTATGTTGGGTTTTTTTTTTGTCCTAAATTTTTCCGCCATAATATAAAATATATCTCAACAAATGCTTGATTGTTATCAGATCAGATCGGATTTGACCTGACGCAAGAAAGTCGACTTGACTAAAAACCTGCCCCCGTTACTCCTATTTTTTTCATTGGAAGATTGCAGAGGGTCAACTCTGTTATCAAAAGGATGTTAGCATCAGATATCAGCCGAGTATTTGTATTGAAATGGAAAAAGTGGGATTGGTGCATTCCCACTAAAAGAATGAGGAAGTGGTGTCTCCTTTTGTAATGTATATCTTGCTTTTGCCAAGGCATAAGACATAAAGTACAAGCTTAATAAAAGTTTTGTTTCTTTGCCCGGAGGGTTAACTTCCTCCCTAACACCTTTCTAATGCAGAGTTCCCTCTTTTTTCCCCCCTCTCTATGCCACCACAGATGGGTTTGTTTTAGCTTTGGCTCTTTATATGAATCAGGCTTTTCATTCAACATAAGGTGGTCACTGACTGAGAAATGAATGTCCTAAAATATTGCTGAGACTGGAGTCTACTTTACTGGAACATATCACTTTCATTACAGTTATGGAGTTCACAAGCATCCAAACGGGAAACTCTCAGTTTTCAGTTAATCGTTGCAAGATCTCTGATGCATCACATCCTCCTCGTGCATACCTGGAAGACAGGGGCAAAGAACCATGGATTTATTTAAGAATGCGCTAAGCACAGAGATGCGTGTCCCACTCCAAACTTGTGAACTCTTTGGAGCTAATCTTGTTTTTATATTTCCATGCAACTGCTCCATGCAGAGACCTAGCTTATGTGTGTTTGAGAATGTGATTACATAAGAGAAAGTTTGTTGACGAAATGTACAAAGATGCCTACCATGAGTGGGCTCGTTTGTCTATCTCTTCTTCATCCCTGATTGATCTCTCCCCTTCTCTTCCCCAATATTTTCCTCACTGTGGCTTTGGCAGCATTGTGTATACAACCATAAAATGAAAACAAGCAGGGAACATTGCTCCTGCAGGCAGCGCGGAGATATTTTCACCACATGTGGAGCTGGCATGGCCTGAAAGAAGGAAAATGCTGAAAGGATAAGATGTGCTGTCCTGAAAAGTCTTAAAATGCTGGGAACATCTGAGGTCTGGGGGACTCTGAGAGTCTGTACTCCACACAGAGGGATATAAAGCAAAAGTGGAAATACGACAAGGAGGGTATGTTAGAATAAGTCAGAATAGTTAGTCTTGCTAGCCAAAAGCTTTTGATATATATAAAGGTGCAGTCTTATCCTGTTTCCTGAGAGAAAACACCAGCATCGATGACTCATCAGTGTTTGATCAAATGGTTCAACAAAAGGTTGGTTTAAACTGGGTACTTTGCAACAGTTGGTTGAACCATCCTTTTGGCTCCATAATTGTACTTAGCTCACCTTTCTGTTGCACCATTGGGTCAAAGCAGCCTTTCTACTACACCTTAGGGTTGAATCAACCTTTCTGTTGCAACATATGGGGTTGAAACAAACCACCCTGTTTAAACCAACCAAAAGTCTCCTATTTAGAGTCAGTTGCTGTGAGGGACATTTTAATTCAAATGGTGCAACAAAAAGGTTGGTTTAAACTGTTTCATTTGGTTCATTCCCATATGGTGCAGCAGAAAGACTGGTTCAACCAATTGGTGCAAAAGAAATGTTGGTACGACCAAATAGTGCAAAAGAAAAGTTGGTTCAGGCCAGTGGTGCAACAGAAAGGTTGGTTTGAACCAATAGTGCAGCAGAAAGGTTGGTTTGATCCAATGGTGCAACCGGGTTCGTTAAGCAAACATATGCAACGAAAAGGATATTTCCATCCAGTGGTGGTTCATCCCAGTTGGTTTGACCCTGAGTCAAAGCTTTGTTTCATTGGCTTGTCCCAGTGTCAAAGTATTGCTTTAAAAAAATAGTGTAATCTAAAAACTAGTATCACCTGCTGTTAGCTGTTTTTGCTTCCTTAAATAACACGAGTCAGACCATAAAACGAATCCCAGTTCAGAGGTCGTGTGCAAATACAACCGCTACTGAAAGATACATGTACTGCAGAAATCAGCAGAGAAGATTTAGGTAGCATGAGTGTGCCATAACTTTAAAATTGATTGTGACATCACATAAGAAGTGGTAGTGTAATTGAAGGACATAAGAGAATAAATGGGGGGGCACGGACAAGAGACCATCATATATGCCTGTTTTCCATATCACTGAGGAATGATGTGACTACCTTGCAGTAGCAAAGATTCCAGTGCTGACAGAGCTGCTGTTTTTTTAACTGGTCAGGCCAAGATGGAAAGACCCAAGATTTTCCCTTCAGTCTCTCGAGAGGTCCACATTTATTGACCGAGTCTGTGGCTTCAGCATCTAGAGTAAAAAGGCCTTAAATGGTCAAGTCTCTATTTAGAGCATGTTGCTGTGAGTGACATTTAGAGAGGGAAAGTTCATATTTTCATTGTCCATGCAGTTGGATATTACAGGCGTTGTTGTCTTGAAAGCTACTGGAAGATTAAGTGGTATGCAATTGAATTGAACAGAGGAGGATTCTATCCGATGTGGAAGTCTTTCTTGGAACTTTCTGGCCAAACAAGAAGTGATTCAAGTGGTCAGTGGCCCCTCTACTTTTCTGCTTGGTTTGTTATGTTACCCTTATTTTCTTCTGCCCCAGAGTTAACCTCTCAACCCTGGGGACCACCATGGTAATTGGGGGTCAATCAGCTACTAATGTGTCACATGATCTTCCCCATTCAGCCTAATGGAAGATCCTAATGGCACTTTAAAGTGGCTTCAAGGGAAGCAACAAAAAAGCAAATCGATGCCCGTTCAATACCCATGTCCAACTGTGTACGCCTTGTCAACCAAATCTTCAGTTTTCAGTCTTCACAACAGTGTTACGTGAGAGTGGATTGAGACAGACACTTGGGATACTGCATTCAAGGTTTTTACTTGATCAGAAAAGCTATTAATAATACATGAAACACTTCCTTGTGACATTTCTACCTTTTCTAAACAGTGTCACTGGGGACATGTTATGCAACAGAGAGGTTGTTGAACCTAGCACTTTACATACATGAATTATTGGAGATACAAAGTTTCCACTATACTTTTGCTTGCTATCTTACCTTATCCTTGCTGTCTTTCTACCATGTCCCTACTGTTCCCTCAAGGGAGCTCATGTACTATTTCGATCTCTTCCCTCTCTCTGCCTTATCTCCAGTCACTGTTCTTTTTCTAGGCATTTTGTGTTGTTTGCAGCTGGTAAATTGGCTGGTGGGAGTTCTTAAGAAAGCTTTCTCAGCTGAGTTTGAGGATTATAAAAAAACTTTCTCATTTGGCTAAAAGCAGTCTCCCACCCAGACCTTCTTTCATATTTAGGCATTTGGCAGAGAGTTGAGAAAGAGAAAGTATCTGTATCTTCCAAGAACCTGGGGGTGGCCGGATGGAAGAAAAAGAGAAGTTAACTTGTGTGCCATTGACAGTGAAGTGGTAGAAGCCATGAGATCTCAGCCCTCATCCAGTAATTTAGTGTATAAGAACAAGAGTGGGTTCAGAACTGCACCCCTGGGAACCCTGGTAGCAGTGATGAAATTGAATGTCTTCAGGCTACATGGTAGGATTGACCCTGAAGATATGATTGAAACCAGGTCTGATTGTATCTACTGATAACTGAGTAGACAAGATTGGAAATAAGGATCTGGTGATTCACTGTATCAAACGCTGCTGTCAGGTAAAAAAAAAAAAAAAGAGGACAGAGGACGTACAATTTTCTGTTCACTCATCCAATCAGAACCCATGTATTGGCCAAGTAAGATAACACTTCAGAAAATTCCAAAATTAAGAAGAGTAGAATATATTAAATAAAGTAATGCCTGAATCACGCTTCAACCCAACTTATGGCAAATAAGTCTGAGCTGGTGTAAGACTCATCTCGTTTAATTCTGAACCCACACTGGCACTCTCTTTATAAAATCATGGTAATACTTTACAGATACCAAGTGTATTAAGTGTACAAAATGGGGTAATTTGATTAAGATACTGGATGCTTTGAGCATGAGTATGCAGAGTCTCACATCAAGTTGTGTTATTAGAGAGAGATTTAATGGTATGAATAATTGAACAAGTCACTTGATCCTAGGATTAGGACCTCATCACACTCTGGATCTCCCTCTGCTTAGCATCCAGAAGTGTAATTACCCCAAAATCGCTTACAGAGTAAAGTATGTTGCGCATTCCTGTAATGGTGTCCTTGACATTCCTAGTTGTGTATCCATTATTCTGTATTTCTAGTGCCCATATTTGCTGTATAATCTGTAGCCAGATCTACTGAAAGGCAGCGGGGAATGCAATAAATTCCAACCACTTTATATTTCCATTGTATTCCATTTCTATATAGGGACCTTCATGCAGTAATGGTTTTGTACAACCGTTCGTGTGTGTGTAGCTGCTTGACAGTGGAATATGGCTTCTAAAAGGGAATAATATGTTACGCCATAAATCACACCCCTGAGTCCATCATGTTGTTTTGCAGTATGTCATGTGACCTTTTTTCAGTCAGTCACCATCAGGGGATTGGTAGACAAAGCCAGGCCTGTCAGACCTGACAGATGGGGTTGTTGGGGTGCACACACACACACCCATATGCACATTGCCCTCAGACACCACACACACATTTGGCCCTGGGGGAAAACTCTTACTAATTGGTGGCGGACAAATTTATTATATGTAAATGATATCGGTGTGATGCCTTTGGTGATATTGTATGGGAAGCTAATATCTAAACGCTATAAACAGTTTGACAATGATCAAGGGTTCATCAAGGCATTATATCATAAGGGCTCATCAATGATGTGGAGAAAAATACACACACAAACACACATTTTAAAAGGCAGATAGGTATGTGCATTCGTGATTTTTGTCCCCCGCATTCTTCCCAATTCGGTCACCTGACAGTCCTCGCCCACTCATTTATTACACAACAGCTACCGACCATGGAGGGTGAAGAGAATAACACATGACACCTGAAGCCAGCCAACAACATCTTTTCAGTCTGCTGCTCCTGCATAACACACTCGGACGAAAGCGCAGTCTGCCCTCTTCCTCATACGTTGAGCTCACAGATGCCCATTTTTGGCTAGTTTCCCTGTGATTGACAGGCGACAGAGAGTATGCCATCCCTCCCACACACAGAGCACGGCCAATTTTGCTCCTTGTGGCATCGACATTTATCCTCATTAGATCTGTTCCATGATAAATAAAATCTAAAATCCCTAAATCCACTCTAATCTTGTTTTTATCGCTCCCAGTTCACTTTAACTCGGTACAGTAAATTCTCATTGCCATAAATCCGTCTGTGATGCACCCTCTCAGGCTCTAGTTGTGAAATACAGTGTGTAGCTGGAATATCTGGGTCACATATTAGTCAGGGCAAAATTAAAGCCTCAATAAAATCCCGTCATTTAGCTCCATTTCTCATGGACCGAGCCGCCAGTAGGATCTATCTAAGACTGATTTGGCTTCGGCGTGTCATCACTTTATCCTCCTAATTCTTGTCGGAATGAACAATGGATTGCCAAGATGTTGCCAGTGTGTGTGTGAGAGAGTGAGTGTGAGAGAGAGAGAGTCTCACTTTTTCTTTTCTGTCCGTTTTTCAGTGTTTAAGCACTGAATTGAGGATTCATTGAGGAAGTCCCACATGAAATAAAGGTAATAAATGAGTGTAAGAGAATATGAAAAAAAAGAAATGCACAGAGATGTGAATATGAATGAGATTGGGTGGGGGGGAATAAGGAATCACAGATGGGGTCCAATTATTCGCCTGATATTATTGTAGGCGCTCCATCATGCATGTGCCTGAGGAAGGGCTAATAATGTAAAGCATAGCTTTATAACACATCGCTGGATGTCGTTTTTGTTTAAACGGTAAATTTAACATCGGGAGCCAGAGTGAGATCCAACGAGAAGAGTGAGCACTTGTATGAGGACCTTTAATGAACGGAACAGCGTGAGGGGAGAGGAGAAAAAAAGCAAACGCCAAGCAGGAGAACAAAGGGAGAGAGATGAGGCGCCGATGAGCGATGTGTCAGCATGCCAAGATTATAAATCAGAAAAGGTGCGATGCAGCCCCTCTCTACTCTTCACCTTTCCGTCTCATTCTAATGCCCCCCGGTTGACACACACACAGACACACAACCCCTTATGCACAACACATAGTCAAGACCCTTTTGTGTGCTGAAGTGCTTCACTGTAATGGCATCTCCAATAACATTCAATTGTCAGAGAAGCACAGATTCAGCAGTATAGTGGGCGACCTCTGGATATTACACTTACAGACAATAAAAAGTGTGTGTGTGTGTGTGTGTGTGTGTGTGTGTGTGTGTGTGTGCTGTCCTCAGTTCACCTATACGCTCCAACCGTGTGTAAACTTTGGCGTTTCATCACTGTGGCCAAGTAGATTTTTGTGCTCCAAATATCAGCCAAATCTTTCCTATTGGAACCAGGTCTCTTAAAGGGCCAGCGCATTCGCTCATATAGATCAATTTTGTTCCTTGTGGCGTTCCATATATTAACATACAGGTTAGTTGGGACTGAAGCCCAGTTTGTTGTTTTGAATCAGACTTTTGGATCAAATTGAGTCCAAGGTATCAGATAACATTTCACATTTCACACCAAGAGACATTTTATCGGTGTGTGCGTGCGTGTGCGTGCGTGTGCGTGCGTGTGCGTGCGTGTGTGAGAGAGAGAGAGAGAAGGAGAACATTGTGAGTGTGCACATATGCATGGACGCTCAAATTTCTGTGTGTGTGTGTGTGTGTGTGTGTGTGTGTGTGTGTGTGTGTGTGTGTGTGTGTGTGTGTGTGTGTGCGCGCGTGTACATTTGGGCAGCAGAGAGCAGACCCTGCTAAGAAATACCAAGAATGGTTGGCGCAGACGTGACACATTGAAGCCAGGGAGCTTTCTTTATTTCTTTCCGTAAAATTGCACCACATTTTATCCAGAACCTGAGATTATTGTGTGTGTGTGTGTGTGTGCGCGCGCGCGTGTGTGTGTCCATGCGCGTGCATGTGTGTGTCAGATTTGACCTTGTGGAGAAATTCGTCTTCTTTTTTGCTTTTATAAAAAACTAAATCAGTCAAAGAATTAGATTTAGATCTAGGTGTAGCGTAACAGTAATGAGCTGAATTCATAATTATGGCAATGGAAGGTCCTCACAAGGCTAGCATGACAAATGTGTGTGTGTGGGTCATTTCATTCTTGGTCTCTTCATCTGGGCGCTATAATAGAGATTGATTATACTGGTCACCGTGCCGCTGGGATGTGTAAATCATCACGTGTGTGTGTGTAGACTTGTGGAAAGGGACGTGAGGTGAAAGGTAGTGCTGTGTTCATACACAAAAGGAGAGAAGAAAATAGATGAGGGAAAAGAAAAGACAGTGAGAGATAAGAAGCCTGGCGCTGTCGCATGCCCATTGTGATTCGCCAGCACATTCACCGTCCTACCCACTGATCCCACTTATCTCTCTCCACTACACACACACTCACACACCAGCAGGTTTGCTCTGGCCAGCTTTCTATTAATATTTCATATGAATTATAGAGAGCAAGATTTCCCAACTATGTACCTTATAGATAGAACACGTTGTTCTTCTCCATCCACCCACCCACCTCCATCTCCATTACCTCCCCCCCTCCATAAGTAGATTGACCGTCTCTCCATTAAGCACTCTTCATAAAGCACACTTCTCCTAACATGGCTAACGGCGCCCTAAAGATAATGGTGATCAGTTAGTGCCAGAGACTCTTTTGGACCCGTTTTCAGTTTGAATTATCAAGGAATCGAGTAATATCGGTGCTGATTGGTCAGAAGGTATTGACTATTGTTTATAGTTCTAATCGCAGGTTGACATTGATGCGTAGTTCGAAAGCGTTCCGATTTTTATAGTAGCATACAGAAATATAAAAACGTAACGCCGACATGGTTTGAAGGCGACATTAATTTAGCAATTACGGAAGGAGTCTCCAGCGTCAGTGTAAGTAAGACGGAGGATCTTGTGCTTTGCGGCTTCACTATGACCGGCTACGTGAGCGACCGTTTATAGTCGCTATAACGTAAACAATAACAGGAACTAATTTTCTTTTGGATGTTTCACAATATTAACTAACAAATTATTTTGTTGGCAAATTGCAGGAGTGTAAGAGGAATAAAATACCCCTAACGTTCTATTCCTTCCATTACAAAATAAGTATATATTAGTGCTAAACAACTTAACCGATAAAACTATAGCATAGATACTGCTCTTCTTCAGATTCTTAAAGATGCTGGGGCGTTTTCTATTTTTGTACTGCTTCATTTATTTAAGTAGCTGCTTGCGGCGCGCCTCAAGGCTCCATTTTGGGGCCAAAACTATTCTTTATACATGTAACCATCTGGCTGTGTTATTCAGCGGCACAATACAAACTGTCATTATGTTGCTGTACAGTTGTATTTTGCGACGCCGCTATCAATTTAACACAAGTTTTAATCAAATCATTGTTCCTGCTAATCATGATGACTGAAGCTGAACTTTGTGATCGTTAGTGTAGGTTAAAGAGCAAGCAACAACGCCTTTTGGTGCACATGTGCATTTCCTGTAGCGGCTGTAGCCTAGCTGTGGTAAGATTTCAGCATTTCTTTCCATCACAGCGGAGCAGAAAGAGCAACACGACGACAGATTTATTTACTTAGAAGATCGTAACTTGAGTGCTGCAGTACGTGTGTAACTCGTGTGTTTTTCTGTTTGTATCGGTCAGGTTTTGCTGAATATTGTTGAATTTGCTTGTGTGTGTGTGTGTGTGTGTGTGTGTGTGTGTGTGTGTGGAGGCAGTATGTGTATTGTATGAATTGTGTCTTGCACCACTGTGTACATACATGGACACATTGATTTTAAAAGTGTTTGTCATTTCACCTCACCTTATTTAAATGAATATAAACACTCACCCCTCACCCGTAGCCTCAAGACGTTCTGTGATGTGAGCTATTAGTTTATCTGATGTTCAGGGAACATCAGAGACAGATTTGCAGTAAGAGTGATTCTGAAAGGTTAGATCCCTCACTCACAGTTTAAACTGAATGTTTGTTTCTGAATCTCCCTCCTGGATCTCCCTCCTGATCCTCACTCCTGATCCTCACTCCTGATTCCTGCTCCTGATCCTCACTCCTGGATCTCCCTCCTGATCTTCACTCCTGAATCACCCTCGTGGATCTCCCTCCTGATCTTCAGTCCTGAATCTCACTCCTGATCCTCGCTCCTGATTCTTGCTCCTGGATCTCTCTCCTGATCCTCACTCCTGATCCTGCCTCCTGATCCTCACTCCTGATCCTGCCTCCTGATCCTCACTCCTGGATCTCCCTCCTGATTCTTGCTCCTGGATCTCCCTCCTGATCCTCACTCCTGGATCTCCCTCCTGATCCTCACTCCTGGATCTCCCTCCTGATCCTCACTCCTGGATCTCCCTCCTGATCCTCACTCCTGGATCTCCCTCCTGATCCTCACTCCTGGATCTCCCTCCTGATCCTCACTCCTCATCTCACTCCTGATCTTCACTCCTGAATCACCCTCCTGGATCTCCCTCCTGATCCTCAGTCCTGAATCTAACTCCTGATCCTCGCTCCTGATCCTCGCTCCTGGTCTTCAGTCCTGAATCCAGCTCCTGATCCTCGCTCGTGGATCTCGCTTCTGAATCTAACAGTAATGTCAGTCATATGTTTCTGTTTAAATGCCAGTTTGTGAACAGTTCCTTCCTTTTCCTCTCTGGCTGCTCACTATCTATTACGCTCTAAAACTTTCTTCCTTTCTTTCGTTCTTTCTTTCTTTCCCTCACTTCCTTTCCCTTACTTTTACCTAGACTTTATCTATAGTAGGTAAACTATGACCTGTGACTTCACAAGCTTTTGTCTTGTGAGCCACCAGAAAACAGGAAGAAGGGATTGTGGCATATTTGGTCCCAAAATATATGGAGGAGCTGCTAATTATTAATTAACGTTCACACCAGACTGTTACCTCGATATTTCCTTACTGCTGTGTTTCGTGCTGTTTCGTCCCCTGACATGCTTTTCTTGTTAGCACTGTTGGCACGTCTGGAAAAGAGAGTCGGCCACGGAACATCTGAAATCTGTTCTTCTTAGTTCTTACTGTCCTTATTTGACTTCCAGTTTTGGCGCTCGTCGGGTTGTGGTGGTGTCTTATTTTCCCATCAGACTCCAGAAAAAGAAGTCCAAATGGGTCAAGACCCAAATAAACGCAGTATATCTCGCATGCTCAGATCTCTCAGATCTCTCAGATCACACTCCCTAATCTAGAGCAGCACACAGAAGAGGATTGATGTGCAGCTGTTTTTAAAAAAAAAAATTTTATAATCGTAGCCTCAGTCCTTTTTGTATCGATGCTGAATGTTCCAGGAACACAAAAAGGGGCGAGACACTGACGTCTCCGTGCTGAACTAGTGTTATAGGATATTTCTGGGTCGTAACATTTGGTTTATTTTGGCCTGTTTCGCGACTCTCTGCTGTGTGTCCGCGGGGGTGTGTGTATGTGCGTGTGAGTGTGTGTGTGTGTGTGTGAGAGAGTGAAAGGGCAGAGGAACAGACGGGTATGAAGGTCTGTGTGTGAATAATGGATGAGAACATGGCACACGTGATAAACCCTTACATCTCACCCTGCATCTCTCATTCGGTGCATGAACAGAGCTGTGTGTGTGTGCGAGAGAGAAAGAGAGTGAGAGTATATAATCAGCTCTGGTTGGTACATGATCTTGGCATTGCGTTTTATTCCTTACTTACGCTAGCCTCCAGTAAATGTGAGGAGACGGAAATGGATTTCTAGGATGCGAGCAGCAGTAGTTAGTAGTGAAAGCTTGCTTGTCCTAATTCTTCACTTCCTGTAATTCAGTCACCAGGCTGGTGTCAAACATGTACACACTCACTCGTGTCAGCATCTTGCACTACTCGTTCTTCCTCCAGCATTTATCCTGGTGTTATTTCTCCTTTTCTTTCACTCTCTCAATCCTTTTTCCACTCATCATCTCGGTGACTGTGGTTTGTTCCTTTTGGAAGCACTTTCTTATATAATATGTACTGAAGTGTGTGTGTGTGTGTGTGTGTGTGTGTGTGTGTGTGTGTGTGTGTGTGTGTGTGTGTGTATATATATATATATATATATATATATATATATATATATATATATATATATATATATATATATATATATATATATAT
The DNA here is from genome assembly GCA_023630585.1 of Cranoglanis bouderius. NCBI lineage: Eukaryota > Metazoa > Chordata > Actinopteri > Siluriformes > Cranoglanididae > Cranoglanis > Cranoglanis bouderius. The sequence continues at coordinate 20,294,092 of CM042540.1, forward strand.
ATACGTACAATTCAGTCTACATTTCAACATAAATGATTGCGTGAAAAGAACATGGTATATTTTTAGTCCACACTGGTAGGAAGCACAGGTCCAGCAGGGTGGAAATATGAAGCTATTTTATCAGCAACACTAGTCATGGTAGTGTCATGCTAACATTTTACTACTTTTGAGTAATTTATTTAATGTTTCCCCAGCAAGAAATAAACACACGCACGCACAGTGAAGTTTATAGATGTTATTTAATGTCAGAACATTCGGTGCTGTATTATTGTTACGTGAAACAAGGAAATATGGATGGATGGATGGATGGGAGAATGAGAGAAGTGAATATGACAACAAAGTGAAACACAACATGAATGGACAGAAGAAGAAGGAGATAAAAATAGAAACAAAGAAAGTTTGAAAGAATGGCTGGATGGATCAAAGAAAGAAAGATGGACAGAAGCAAAAGAACTGAAAGGAATGAAAGAAATGAAATTAAACGTGAATAGAAAAAAGAACGGGAGAAAAAAACAAATGGAAAAAGTATGGGTGGATGAAAGAATGAATGACTCAAAGAATTAAAAATTGATGGATGGATGAAGAATGTGAAAGGAAGGACGAAAGAAAGGAAACAGAAATTAAATAAAAGGTGGATGGAGGAAAAATAAATCATTTTTTAAAAAGCATTTGAATGAAAGGGTGGAGGGATGAAAGAAAAAATGCAGCAAAGAAAGAAAAAGGTGAGAAGATGGATGGATCAATGGATGGAAGAAAGAAAGGAAGAAAATGGATGGAAGAAAGAAAGATACGAAACAAAAGAAAGTAGTAAAGGAAATTAAATGGATGGATGGTGGAAGAAGAAAAAATGAAAGGATGGATGAATGAAAGAATGTAACAGAGAAAAAAAATGGATGATAGAAAAAAAGGAGAAAGAAAAGATGGATAGAAGATAGAAAGGAAAATAGGAAGAGAGAATGTTGGATGGAAGAAAGAAAGATATGAAACAAATGAAAGTAGGAAGAGAAATTAAATAAGTGGATGGATCGAGGAAGAAGGAAGAGACTTAGACCAGAATGTTCTGTCTAGGTGGTGGCAGATTTGAGTTTGTGTGTGTGTGTGTGTGTGTGTGTGTGTGTGTGTGTGTGTGTGTGTGTGTGTGTGTGTGTTTTTTCTTTGCAAAGAGCAGAACGCTCCCATCTTTCCTTCTTCTCACAACGCAATTGTGTCCCAAACACTAGCACAGTATTGTCTTCTTAGTATTCTTATTACACCAGCCATAGAAAGAAATATCCTAAGCCCTTAAACATATAGAATCCACTATGTAAGGAATAACACATGACAGGCTGCACAGGTTGTAATGTTTAAAGGTTAAAACAGTCATTGTTAGGGTGTTGCTAGGTGGTTGCTAGGGTGTGGTGTTTGCCAGTTGCTGTGATATTCTAATTGGTTGCTACTGTGTTGCTAGGTGGTTGCTATGGTATCCCAAGTGGTTATTAGGTTGTTACTACATCCTTACTATAGTATTTCAAGTGGTTTTCTAGGCTGTTGCTAGGTGGTTGCTATGCTGTTGCTTTGGCATTCCAGGTGGTTGCTAGGTTTTAGCTAGGCGGTTACTATGGAATCCCAGCTGGTTGCTGTTGTGTTCTAGGAGGTTGCGAGTGGGCGGAGCAATGCAGATTTTAATTGACTTCAGTATATCTGATGGACCAACGAAAAAGACCTGTTGAGATGAAAAGCGATATGTTGGCTTTCTCATGCTAACATAAATTTTTAAACGCTATTGAAAACATTCAGTCAAATCCTTTTGTTCTGTGCGTGTTCTTGTAGTGTGTATCTGGAGGTCTTATTTGTCTGCCAGCTCTGCCAACGTTTCCTCACTATCATTTTGATTTCTAGGAATGTAAAAGCTAGCCTTTGCGATACAAGCTGCGTGTCATCCTCCAAAATTTGTATCTTTGTCCATGAGTCGCCTCATCTGCCGTGAATCCCACATTTTTAAGCTTTTGTTTTATTTATATCCGTCCTTGCTTTGTTTCCATTTGTTTACCGTCCCTGCCAGGCTTAGCTAAGTGTGCTAATTTCCATAGCACCCAGCCATGTAGCTAGCAGCTACACGTGTTTGGGATACAGCTTGAATCCACCCTTAACGTCAAGCAGCGTGTGAAAGTCATTACGAGTCCCGTTTGAGACCGACGTACCTGCTGTGCGCGTGGCGCTGTGGTTTTAATGTTAATTTGTCATCGCTTGACATCGCTGTGTTCATATCGTGGGCCGTGGAAAGGGAGGAAGAGCAGAAGAAAAAAGTGAGACGAACGACCAGCGCTCCGTACAGCAGGATGGAGACGCATTAACCGCATTAGCACTGTGATTTCGCCTTTGGCTGTTTTCGCCGTTCCTCAGTGCCACTCTAACAATGTTAGCGTTGTGTTCGGCTGTGATAAGAGAGCTCATTATTGCAGGCTCAGGCAGCGGTAGCTGTTACAGATTGTGTTTTTGTTGCAAAATGGCTTTGACTTGAGTGAGGACACTGACCCAGGCATCACCATCTTTTTTTTTTTTTAGGGGCGGACTGGATTTGTTATTATTTTAGAGTTTCAAGGCTGCTAGCTTCAGCTAACGTCCTTCAAAACCACGGACTACACCTTTAAGCCTACAGGTCGAGTGTACAGAGAGTGTTTTGTCTGAACACACACTCGTGCTGATTGCTTTTCTCTCACCACACAATCACTGACCTCTTTCCTCTGAGAAAGCCAGCGCTCCCGTAGTTTCCCTCTCTTCCTCTCGTTTTGTAAATTATTAACTCTTCTGGATTTTCTCAGCTCTTCCGTCCTTCTCCCAAGTAGGTCACAGCGCGCACGCTTGCGTCAGGCCGTACACCCGCGTGCGTACACACTCCAGTTCTGTCTTCCAAACGTGCAGTATGCACACACGTACAATAAGGAGTTTTTTACGTGTAAAGGTATTCGTCACGTCGAAGGATCTATACTGTAAAAGATTCCAGCAGTGTTTCCCTAGTGTCAGTTTCAGATTCTCTGCACACGGTCTGTGGAGCATCTCGTATCTTTTGTACACTTTTCTGGCCACAGGCATCAGAATCCTGAAGGCTGCAATCTGATTGCCTCTCTGCACTTCAGTGTATACAAACATCTGTGCATTGGTTTCTCGTGGGAACACTTTCTGGCAGCAAGATGTAACTACTGGATCAAACAAAGTTCATGGCGTTACATCTGGCTTAGGAGACTAAGAGAATCCCCGTTACCATCTTAAGTCCGTTCCAAGTATTTTATTACAGATATGAAGTTTGTTAGATGCACGTTTGTAATCCTGAGTTGTCTTGTCAGTATGATTGAAGGTTTCAGAAGCTCAGCTTACCATGAAGGCCTTACAAATTGATGTTTGGAAAAGAAAAAAAAACCCAAAACATTAGTGGGCCAAGCCAGTTAAGTGCTACGAAGAACAATGCTTACAATACTTACCATCCATCTATCCATCCATTTTCTGTACCGCTTATCCTACACAGGCGTGGGACACCCTAGACGGGGTGCCAACCCATTGCAGGGCACAATCGCACACCCGTTCACACACTCCAGACAATTTAGAGACGCCAATCAGCCTACAACGCATGTCTTTGGACTGGGGGAGGAAACCGGAGGACCCTGAGGAAACCACCGAAGCACGGGGAGGACGTGCAAACTCCGCGTACACCGAGCGGGAATCGAACCCCCGACCCTGGAGGTGCGAGGCAAACATGAACGACCACTAAGCCACGAAGAACTGCCGTGTTCAACCTGGGGTTTGAAAATAATTTTCCACCTTCCTGATGCAAGTCTCCTACTTTCTGCTAGCTCTTTAGGAAGCTAGGTAGTTTGCTAGCTAGTTAGCCAGCTATTTATATCGCGTTCGACTAAAACTTGTAACTAGGGATTTTTCCGACCTCCGACCTAGAAGAAAACGCCCTCTATACTCGGACTTCCTTCTTGCAAACTCTCCCCAACCCCGAGTTCAGGAAGTGGCGTGAGATCAACATGGATGCTCACAAAGTAGCAACAAAGTAGCACTTTGTTTACAAACTTTGAAAAGCGTTATGCTGTACATACTAGCGTTTGCTTTCGCTCGGTCGACATATTAGCTCGCGAAAATGTTGGAAAACGAGTTCCAACTTCCCACTTCCGAGGGAATTTCGAACGCAGCCTTAGACTCTTTAAATAGTTTAAAGGAAATGGATAATTAAATCGCCCTTTATGGCGTAACTTTACACCGAGGGGAAGTGTGTTCCTGGTTTAATATACGCTCTATTATATTCTTCTTTCCTGCGAGGGGTTAATAGTTCGGACCCTATTGGAGCCCAGGGAATGCCTCTTTTTATATGTATGACTAGTAAAATCTTGACTCGTAGCTATGCACACTTCAGACTTCCTGTACAGAATATAATTGCGTGGAGTGTGTGTGTGAGAGATACACTGGAATGTGACTAACTGGATTTGAGCATGTGTGTGTCTGTAAGAGACCCAGAAATATTTGGCTCTATTTTACACTTCCTGTAGCTGTCCATATGTTAACCTATGCATGTCTTTTGATGGTATGGAGAGAGAGAGTGAGGGGGTATAGAGAAGGCTTAAGTGTTTAAGAGTATACGAATGAAAAACTGTGTGTGTGTGTGTGTGTGTGTGTGTGTGTGTGTGTGTGTGTGTGTGTGTGTGTGTGTGTGTGTGTGAGGTAAAGCTTCCTCCTCCACCCACTTTCTGTAAATCCCTGTCCAACTGAGAGTTACATACACACCAAACAGCACTACAGCATAACACCACACACCAGCAACTGTTTTATATCGTCATTATCGACATACTGTTACTTCAACTGTTTCTGCGTAATGCGTGGATGCCTTTAGGGGATCCGTGTGGGACCGTGTACAAGTTGAACCACTTTTTAACCGCAGCTCATCGCGGACTCGCCAGTGTTCGTATCAGCGCTGTGACTCGGCCAGGCGGCTTTTTTCCTAGAAAGCCTCTCGAACACAAAAGGGACGAGTGAGCCTCATGAATTAATCATCGCTCCCCGTCGTGCTGCATGCATGAGTGTATGTGCGTGTGAGATGATTTTGCTCATCAGATCGAACCTCAATTATCTTCTTATGATGTATGTCTTGGTTTTTTTTTTTTGTTTTTTTTTTCCCTCCCTTCATTTTGTCCTAAGTGTGGCTTGTATTGATTTTGCACTTCTGTAAATAAAAATGGTTTCCATGGAAACCAAGAGGCTAATCAGTCAAGGTTGTGCCATGACACGCTAGGTAGCCCATCAGGTGGTGTGTGTGTGTGTGTGTGCGCATGTTAATGATCTCTGCTTTGGTTCTTGAAGCCTTCGTAACAAAGCATTTGCTCTGAACATGAAAGGAGGGCCATGGTTTTCAGTGAAACACACACACACACACACACACACACACACACACACACACACACCCCTTTCTAGCCCTAGAGACCAAAGTTCAAAGCCTCTTGCTTCTTTTTTTGCCTCCATTCCATTTTTGCCTCTCTCTCTGTCTCTCTCTCTCTCTCTCTCTTTCTCGCTCTCTCTCTTTCTCCAGTTTTCCCATTATTCTTCTCATCCTACAGTAAATAAGCAGGTGATTATCCAGATCAGGTCAGATTGGGATAAGTGTCGAAATAATCTCAAGCCGATTGACTGTCACACTCCACACGGAAACACCTGCCTCCTCAAACCTTTTCGATCCCTTCATCATTCTCTCCAAGACTTTCTCTTCCATTCTTCCATCCCCCCCCGAATTCGTTCTCTGTTCATCGCAAATCGCAAGCATCGCAATACCTCAGGCAGACCGTTAGGCTACGATAACTCAAATAACCACTCTGTACAACCGTGGTGAGCAGAAAAGCATCTCAGAACGCACAACGTGTCCATCCTTGAGACAGATGAGCTCCAACAGCAGAAGATTCCATTGGGTTCCCTTCCTGTAAACCAAGAACAAGAATCTGAGACCTGAGATCATGGGCAAACCGGACAGTTGAAGGTTGGAAAGACATCGTCTGCTCTGCTGTCGCACGATTGGATCATTTTTATTTTCCCTCGTTCTCTTTCTCTCTCGTTCTTGTACTATTTTGTTTCCACCACAAGTAGACATGTAGTCACGGGGTTTAAAGTTAAAGTCTGAGGTCACCATCTAGCGATGTTTCAAAAGGAAGGAACGGGGCTCAGATCTTGTGGTCACACCAGTGTGTGTGTGTGTAAAAGACCTTCATCGGTCGTCAGTTCTTTTCAGGACATTTTTATTAAAAGCGTAAATAACAGGCAGGCTTCGGCTGTGGATGGCGGGAGTTTAAGTTGAACGGTGTGTCTGTGTCTTGCGGTGGTGTCAGTGGTAGCAGTTCAGTGGTCACGGTTCGGGCCACAAGGTGCGAGTTCAAATCACCTTAATCCTCGACGTCTCGGCTCTCTGTTCGGACCACTTGCTTTCCTTTTCTTCTCTATTTTTCATGCCCTCCCCTTTTTCCCAGACATTCCTTTCTCGACACGATGACGCAGGCCCAGAAGGAGGCCGCCGACATTTTTTTAAATCCCGGTTTTAAAAATACCCCTAGTGTTCTTACATGCCCTCCTTCTCCTCAGCCCTCTGGAGAGATACCATGTGGAGAGGAGTGTGTGCTGAGGTTTGATTTGGACTAGTACTGCAGTAGAGCTTCTCCTTCTTTTTTTTCTGTCACGTTCTGATGAGTCACACAAAAGGATGATGGAGGAATCGTCTTTCCTCAGTCATACAGTCCCCTCTGAAAGTATTGGAACAGCAAGGCCAATTCGTTTTCGCTATACAGTGAAGACATTTGGGTTTGAGATCAAAAGATGAACGAGACATCATTTCCTGATATTTACATCTAGATGTGTTAAAACAACTTAAACCATGGCACATTTGGTAGCAGACCACCCAAATTCTAGGTGTGCAAAAGTATAGGAACAGATAGTCTTAAAGTAATTAACATTTAATATTTGGTTGCATGTCCACTTGCTTGCAATAACTGCATGGGCGGGGGGGGGTTGCTGGCTTGACCAGTCTAAAACCTTCCACTTTTTCCACCTGATGAACTCCTTTGTTGTGTTGGCACTGCATTTTTGGGTCATTGTCTTGTTGCATGATGAAGTTCCTCCCAATTAGATTGGATGCATTTCTCTGTAAATTGGAACAGTCTGTTTCCGTAGACTTCTGAATTCATTGTGCAGCTACCATCATGAGTTACATGATGGGTGGGGTTCGAACAAAATGAGCAAAAAGTTGTTTAACATATCTAGATGTAAATATGAAGAAATGAAAGTTGAAATTCTGATCAATCGTCGTCTTCATCTTTTGATCTCAAACCCAAATGTTTTCAATATATAGCGAAAACAATAGGATTGGCCTCTCCAGTACACTTCATATGGGATCTCCACCAAGATCCATTAAAGCCGTTTTTGCCAACATCTTACTAATACACTTTATATGTTGGATTTTCCTATAATCTCCTTTTAAAGCCAATGGGCCAAATGGAGGCTCCAGTGTGTTGCCCAGTCCCGTGTTTTCAGTTGCCTGGAAACCTCGGCTAAAACGTGGTAGCTGGCATAACTAGCTGGCCATATGTTTTTATGTTAATAATGTAGCACTAATGTGTAGGCCAGGCTAAATTCATTATGTTCGTGTATTATTTGTGCTGGTTGTATGGAAGAGCGGATAATAGGCGATGACGGATGACGAGGATGAGGACAATTGGAACGAGATATCAGTAATATGAGATTAGTGCGGGTGATGAGGGATCGGCGGAAAGATAAAGCAAGCCGTATAGAACAGCTTACACACATATCACGCACAGCTGTCTGGAAAAAAAAAAAAGAGAGAGAAATAAAGAGAATGGAGAGAAAAAAAAAAACCACCAACAAAGGTGGCGTGTTTTGCGTTCAGCGTTATGCACAGTAAAAGTTTGCGAGGAATTTCTGCGTTGTGTTTATTCACTTTACCGCCATCTCCGTTCATTTCTTTGAGACTGAAAACCAAAAGGCAGCTCTCCCAATCTCCCTCCTCCCCTCATCCCTCCTTCCCTCTCTCCTCCTCCTCCTCCTCCTTTCTCTTTCTGTGTGTGTGTGTGTGTGTGAGAGCTGGGAATGAGATTGCGAGCGCAGCTGAGAGGAGCACAGAGATGCAGGCAGCTCGAGCAGGACGTTTCCTCCGGAATGAATCTTGATCACTTTTCGCTTGTTCATCACTCTGCCCCAATCAGACGGTGGAAATTCTGACATTTCAAGGTTCTTTTATAGTTTTTTTTTTTTTCTTTTCTGTTTGGGAACTGGGAAGATTTTTGGAACTGTTGGATACTCTACTGTTTTTTCCCCCACCCCAGGCGTTAGGGGGCAAGTCAACACCCCCCCCCCACGCCCCCCGGTTTTGCGCGTATTGTGTGTATTTACGAGGTCAGGATGACTGAGATCGTGGTCACAGACTGTAACCTGAACTCGGTGTGCGAGCGCTTGGAGGAGCGGTGTTGCGTGGATGAACCTCCTGCTACGAAGAGCCACTCCAACACGGGTGCTAAGCTGTGGGGCCGAGTCCGCAGTAAACTCCTCCGCCAAAAGGTTCTTCAATCTTCCTGTCCGTCATAACGACGTGTGCTTTCTCTTCTGTGTTCTGTTGTAGACTTTCAGGTTGTCACAGTGTGTAATTGAGCAGCTGTTGTTGTAGTTGTTGTTGTTGTTGTTGTTGTACTTGTGCGGCTGTCCTGCTCTCGTGTGCTTTCTCTCTTTGTGTGCCCAGAGTTTAAAGGGCAGCTATACATCACTATTACTCTGTGTGTGTGTGTGTGTGTGTGTGTGTGTGTGTGTGTGTGTGTGTGTGTGTGTGTGTGTGGAAACAGAAGAGCTGTTTGTGGCTTGTCTTAGGTTTTCCAGTTCTCATCGAGTGATCCCACTGATCCCATAGTTTGTCTTTTCCTCTTTTCCAGTCTCTAGTTTCATCTCTCTCGCTCTCTCTCTCGTTTTCTTTTTTTTTCCCCCATTCCCTTTAATCTTTCTTTTTCCACTTCGCCCCTGTTCTCCCACTCATTGCCTTTGTGGCTTTGTTCTCATGACCCAGTGGTGTGTGTGTGTGTGATCGCTGGTGTGTGTGTGTGTTTGTTGGAGCGGTTATGACATGCACTTACAGGTTAATTGTCACCTCTGCTTCTTTTGAGTCTGCTAATGAGGCACGTTTACTGACACTACCACACTACCACAAACGGATAAGCCGTTCTTACACACAGGCACAGTTGTGTGACACGCACACACACACACACACACAAACACACACACCTGTTTCCAGTCAGGGCCAGTGTGAGGACAGTGGTGCTGAATAGCAGTCGGTTTGTGTTTCCATTCTCACCACAGCTGTTGTGGGCTGTGCCCCAATTTATTTTAGAGTTTCTTTTCCCTGTGAGTCTCACTGCACTTTTAGTGTACTACAAATGTTACTATATTAATAGAAGCAGGTTGGTTCTCACTAAACTCATGATATCAAGAAAAGCTGTGTTTTTCCTTCTTTGTTTTTGTGCATGGCAACATGACTCATTTCCCAGGTGTGTGTGTGTGTGTGTGTGTGTGTGTGTGTGTGTGTGTGTGTGTGTGTGTGTGTGTGTGTGTGTGTGTGTGTGTGTGTGTGTGTGTGTGTGTGTGAGTGAGAGAGAGCACATCCCAAAAATCTAGGCCTCTCCACTTGGGATACAGGATACATACTGCCAGGGCTTTGAACAGGAAATTTATGTGCATTATTTAGGATTGTGTGTGTGTGTGTGTGTGTGTGTGTGTGTGTGTGTGTGTGTGTGGGGGCACAGCTTAACAGCAGAGCTGCTGAGTCAGGAGTGTATCTACTCCACTGACCCAGAGCTCAGTGTGGATTATGGAAAAGCTTTCTGTAGCTCTGCGCACCACCAGCCTGTGTTAACTAATCACCAGGCCATACTTATGATAGACAGTGTGATGCCAGCACTCGATCAGGTCTGATTTTAACCCGAGGTCAGTCATTGAGTGTTAAAGGGATACTCCGGTGTTTTTCGACCTAATCTCAGTTAAAATCTGGTGATTGATTTGGCCCCTTTGATGAAGTCCTTTGTTGAGTTGGCAGTGTGTTTTGGGTCATTTGTCTTGCTGCATGATAAAGTTCCTCCCGATGCATTTCTCTGTAAATTGGCAGACAAAATGTTCCTGAAAATTTCTGAATTCATTCTGGTGCTACCATCATGAGTTACATCATCAGTACAGATTACTGAGCTTGTTCCAGAAGCAGCTATGCAAGCCCAAGCCATGACACTACCGCCACCATGTTTCACAGATGAGCTTGTATGTTTTGGATCATGAGCAGATCCTTTCTTTCTCCACACTTTGGCCTCTCCATCACTTTGGTAGAGATTAATCTTGGTTCCAGAACTTTTGTGGCTCATCTCTGTATTTCTTTGCAAATTCCAATCTGGCTTTCAGATTCTTACTGCTGATGAGTGGTTTGCATCTTGTGGTATGGCCTCTATATTTCTGCTCTTGAAGTCAAATGGTGGATTGTCCCCTGCCCTGTGAAGGTTGTTGGTGACTTGGTTTTTAGGTTTTTCAACCTAATCTCAGTCTACTGTATCTGTAGTGTATGTGTGATTACCACAGTCAGGAATTTGAGATATTTTTCTGTGCTGCGAAGATCGGAAAACCTGTTGACTTTCAGTTAGAATGAAAGACTAAGGGCAGTTGTGGAGTTCTGTCAAAATATAACAAATTCAAATGAAGTATCCATGCGATGTTACACTACATTGGTAACACAAGCACAAATTCGTCCTGCTAAGGTCCTTTTCAACGTTTGCATTTGGTGGAGTGTGAAAGTAGGTTTCGAGCCTGGGAGTGGTCCATAGAACCAAATTTCTGGTCCTCTTGAAATCAGTGGTCTGGGGCTTGCTTCAACCGAACCATGATGTGGTCTACATAAGGTGTGGAAGCTATCCATGTTCAGCGCTGTATGCTGAGTAATTAGACTTAGACTGGTTAGACCAATTAGACTTGGACTGGTTAGACCAGTTAGACTTGGACTGGTTAGACCAATTAGACTTGGACTGGTTAGACCAGTTAGACTTGGACTGGTTAGACCAATTAAACTTAGATTGGTTAGACCAATTAGACTTCTCCTGTTACTTCCTGTTTCAAGTTTGTTTTCTTATCATCAATGAAGGAGACCGAATGCTTTACTGTTATATAAAACCCGACTTTCAGGGGATGGGATTGGAGCAATGTTACTGTAATTAGCTCACCTTTGTGGTGCAAGTGTATGGCTAAAAGTCTTCTATGAGAGCAGCTCCGTGTCTGCACGCTGTTCTTCGCAACTGTTTGTTAATACCAAAGGATTATAACTTCAAAAATAAAATAAATAAACAGATTAACCTGGTGTCTACTGTTTTGCAAACCTGCGTGTACAAAAGTGATGTGTTAAATTGTGCTATCGATCCACAGATTGGAGGAAATTCCATGTGAAAAGAAACATGTGATAATGAGCCCCGCCCCCAAATGAGCCCAGAATTGCTCCTGGGTGCGGACTCAAGTATTCAGGCCAAGGATAAAAATTCCAAATTCTTGTTTTTCATAACTATTCATTGACAACCCCAACAACTGCCCTTAGACTTCCATTATAAGCAAATGAGCAGTAAACTGGATTTCTGTTTTTGTTCAGTATGGGGAAATTTTTATCCAGGGATTTTTTTTCCCCAGGCACATCAGTGCCACAGATGTGATGGATAGCGATTAGGCCAGAGTATTCCTTTAACGTAATAAAACCGTGCAGGTTATTGATTGGCTCTGAAGTCACATCTGAAAGTCTAATTCCAGTGTGCAGTAGGGAATCAGTACATGCTTGCATATCAGGGGGGATTAGTGCTCATGCAGGCAATTCTGCCTCGCACACATTACCACATAGCCCTCTCTTTTTTATGCGCCCGCCATGACTGAATCGTACTAACACAGACAGAAACACAGTCTATACACACATATGCACACTCCTCTCACTCACAATAATCCATGTAAATAAACCTGTATTTGCCCTCCCACTGCCTGACCTTCTCCATTTCACTCGCAGAAACACACACCTTTTTTTACTCACCCTTCATTCTCCACTCTTTTGGTCTGAATGGCTCTTTGAGGCCGAGCAGGCTGAGCATGTAGGTGTGTCTATGCTGGCCAAGTTATGAATGACCTCTTGAAGTGCTTCTTTTCTTGACCGGGTCACTGCGTCTGACCATCAAAGCCCAGCGTTCATCTTGTGTATGTATGTCGAGAAGAAGGACAAGGGATGATCTCTGAGAGGTGATATGGTAGATGGTAGATTGTACATTATGGAGGAACCAAAGCAGAAAATAAAATTCTTAATCCTTAACGAAATCCCATCATCCACCTCCACACATTTTTAAATAGATTTAAAATGCCAGTCCGTCCCTAACGGCCGCCTTAACAGCCAGTATAAATCTTCTCTGGCCTTGGTAAGGGCGCAGCACCCCCTCAGGCACTCCCACACACCCTCCCACACACACACATACATCTAAAAAGGCAGTAATTAGGTTGTCTGGGGGTTTGGACCCAATATCCCACTTGCCTGTTTTTAAAAGTAACCCTCATTTCTTGTTCATCTTGCTCTTTTACAGGTTAAAGGTAATGGCTTCTCTTCTCATTCCCTTCATTACCTGATAGGTTCATTTTGCAAGCGCTGAATTTAGTGCTCATTTAGGCAAACCAGCGCAGGTCCATTAGGGATATGAGCTTTAGCCTCTCGACACAGCTTATAAGTCTGTCAAACCATTGGTTGAGTTTGTACACAGTGTGAGGATGACTCAGATGAAGGATGTAGACATGGTGATGAGAATGATGATGAGTAATGGTGTGAGTCAATTTCCAGTTGGATGTATGGGATTTTACTGGAAGAAGCCTTGTTAGAAATTCAGAGCTTCCAAGACCCAAGACTAAACATCAGCCTGACCTTAAAATACTTGTGTAATGACACTGCTGTTTTTATATGTGTGTGCACCTACCCATTTGTCTACCACAGGGACTACCACAGAATTATTGCTAGCAGTTATTATTTGCTTGGTATCCCAGCACAGCACTGAAACCGACATAGTAATGGCATTGTACTGTGTGTGTGTGTGGTGCTGGTTTGAGCGCCGCAGACATACTGCTGCCCCATCAGGGTCACGGCTGTGTTGAGAATATTTCTTCACCCAAACAATCCATCCATCCATCCAACCATTTTCTTCCGCTTTTCCGGGTCCGGGTCACGGAGGCAGCAGTCTAAGCAGAGATGCCCAGACCTCCGTCTCCCTAGCCACCTCCTCCAGCTCCTCCACGGGGATACCCAGGCACTCCCAGGCAGGACACAAGATATAAGCTTTCCATCTAGTCCTTGGTTTTTCCTGGGGTCTTCTCCCCGTTGGACATGCCAGAAACACCTCCCCAGGTTGGTGTCCAGGAGGCATCCTTGCCAGTTGCCTGAACCACCTCAACTCCCCCCGAATGTCCAAGCACCCTATCTCTAAGGCTGAGCCCAGACACCGTGTGAAGGAAGTTTTTTTCCTCAGCTTGTATCCTCGACCTCATTCTTTTGTCACGACCCAAAGCTCGTGACCATAGGTGAGGGTTGGGACCCGATTAATATTTGGTCTTTTTTGTCTGTTCGATCTTGAGCTCAGGTTATAGTCTGCATGCTGGGTAAATTGTGGCCATAAAGGGAGGTACATGGTCGGCAACAATATTCGCATAAGCTGTGGCATTCAAATGATTTTCAGTTGGTATTAAAGGGCCCAATGTATGCAAAGAAATAATTCCCCACACCATCACACCACCACCACCACCAGCCTGAACTATTAACACAAGGCAGGATGGGTTCATGCTTGTGATGCCAAATTCTGACCCTACCATCTGCATAAGAAATCGAGATTCATCAGACCTGGTGGTGTTTCGGAGAGCCTGTCCCCACTGTAGCCTGAAATTCCTGACAGACTTGGAACCCGATGTGGTCTTCCGCTGTTGTAGCCTATCCTTCTCAAGGTTCTCCATGTTGTGCATTCTGAGGCGCTTTCCTGCTTCACATGGTTGTAAAGAGTTGTTATTTGAGTTACCGTACCATTCCTGTCAGGTTCCTCTGTGTCTCCTTCATGTTTGCTGCTGACTGTTTATTGTTTTTCAGTGTTGTGCGTGAAAATCCCACTAGTTTCCGAAATGCTCGAACCCCACTGCAGCAGTGCAACGCTTCACTTGTTTGGAGTTCATTGAGAGATCAATGTGCCACGTGCTGAAATTCAGCAGCCTGCACGTGAACACACTTCACAACACGTGCATGCTCCTTGCTTAACATACATATGCCCTTGGGTGTTCTCGGTCTCGTGTGCTTGTAAGCAGTTGTACCAGCGCAGCGTCTCGCCAACTTCAAGACAGCTGAGAAATGTTCGTGGGTAGAGCAGAGACAAATACACTCGTTCCCACACCACAGTACTGACTGGGTTTATCTCTAGACTCTAGAGAAAATAGACTCAGGATTCCAAGTGATGCATAAAATTGAGCAAATTTGAGTTACAGTGATTTTGTAACTCAATGACTACCTGCTAGCTGAGCATAATCAGCCTGACAAATGGAGCCCGGCGTGATTGAAGGAAGCGTTTCGCTGTTCGGATTAGCACAGATAAGACCACCTTTAAAGCAAATTAAGCGCAGAGTTCATTTAGAAGACACTTATCATTGAAGCGGATTTGCAGACGGCTAATTTGTAAAAAGTTCAGGAAGCAGAGACAGGATTCAGACAAGCTGAAATACGTTATTTCTTTTTTATGGGTTTTGTATTTAAACTCAGTCCTCATCAAATATAGTAAAATTAAAGACATTGAGATTATGGTGTGTGTGTGTGTGTGTGTGTGTGAGAGAGAGAGAGAGAGGTGTGTTAATAAATTGAGAAATGGGTCATGTGTTATGCAGCATGCAGACTTTTTTTGCAGACGTGTGTCAAAGCGTGTGTGTGTGTGGTGTGTGTGAGGTCAGTGTAACATAAGTCTGGGGCATGTTTGTCCGTGTACAGTCTGTCCGTCAGTGGCTTTTCTGCAGGCTAAAGCAGAACACACTCTGTTCCGATGGCAGACCTACAGCACACACACACACACACACACACACACACACACACACACACACACACACACACACACACACACACACACACACACACACACACACACCAACTGCACCTGGCATCCTTTCTCTCACGTTTGGTGTCGGTAAGGAGGCTCAGTGTGTGTGTGTAATCATTGAGAATCAATGATTTCCTGAGCACACACAGCATTCTGTTCACTCAAACTCAACACACATACTCACACACACTTACACACACTCACGCACACTGAAAGAGGATTATAGTAGTCAGAGAACACAGCGTTCCTGCTCTACTAAGCATCAGGCTGACAGGACAAAGTGAGAAAGGAAGAACAGAGAAATGACAGTAGACACTGGGGGGAAAAAATAACAAAAGATCTCTTACATGTGAAATCCATCAGAACACCTGTTCTTCCCGGAATCTCAGCTACCTCCGCAAGGCTACTGGTGTACGCGTGTATCGTATGTCCAGTTCACAGCCGCCATTCATTCACAGATTCTGTGTTGCAGGCATCTTGAATTGTTGATGTCGTATCAAACACGTTAAACGCACATTCTGTCCCAGAAGCAGGAGTAGAATGAGGTTGAGATGATACTTTCTTCAGTGGTTCTTCTCTAATTATGGTGGAAATATGACAGTTATTGACTTGAAATTGAAATAGCAGGTTTTTGTTATTAAAAGTGAAGAAACCAAGATTGATTCAGATCTGGGCTCGGACTGGTCCATTCCAAAACGTTGATCATCATCTTCTGAAGCCATTCATTTTTTGACTTGGGTATGTGCTTTGGTCATAATTGTGCTAGGGGAGGGGGTGAAATCTTCAGCTGTCTAACAGAGGCCTGTACGTTTTGTGTCGAAATAGATTGGTATTTGGAGCTATCCATGATTCTGTCTGTCTTGACTAGTCCCAGCTGAAGAGAAGCAGCCCCATAGCATGATGCGGCCACCACCATGCTTCACTAAAACGTTTCTATTTGTTTTTCACTTGAATTTTGTTGGTTGCTATCATTTTAGTGGAGAGTGGATATATATCTAACTAAAATGATTTACCTTAGTGTCTGTCTTTTAACATCACAAGAACCTGCAAATTTAACAAGGGTGTGTAGACTTTTATATCCATTGTACGACTATCCCATTTTAGCATTACAACAAGATGGTGTGATTCTGAAACACTGGGCCTCTTGGAGATGAGCCTTCCACCTGAGATGCAAATTCTTTGTGTGCAATATTGTTTGGCATACAATGTTTGGACGAAGTTCCGAACTTTATTGCAATAATGCGTGATCCCAAAATAGCACGCATATTTCACTTCTTTCATTCGGCCAAAATGTCACTCAGGAATGACATCCTTTTGTTGTAAAGGCTCTCTGGGCATTTTCCCAACTCTAAATTCGAGCAATTGCTTTCTCTCACAGGGTGTTGCTTCAAAGGGCAGCATTTTTCCATGTGCCGCTCTTCATCCAACTGTAAACCAGCATGGCCATCCAGTCTGGCTTCATCCAAATCGATTGTGAACGCTGTATAAATAAATTCTCAAGCCGTGCAGTTTGTGGTTTCATATCCCCCGAGAAAGCGCCTTTCCCACAGGGAAGCCCAGAATGATGCATTCCTCCCCGAGTTGCTTAATAAGGGGGTTGGAAGATGCACTCCCGTACTTTGCTCGAGTGTATAAAGGAGTGTGTGATGGGGCCAGTCATTTAGTTACATTAAAGGATTATATTTAAGTTGTGTTATTTTGGTAGTGATGTTTGTGGGTGGTTTGATTGAGTCAGAAACAAAGAAAGTGTTGGTTAGAACTCATGGAGGTTGTGTTGGTATTTTAAAAGCTGCAGAAAGTGTGTTTTTGAAGTGCCACAAGCACTCTGTACTGTAGCTTTGGACCACCAAGTCCTGACTTGAACCTTTGATTAACACAATGTGGTTCCCTGCCTCTTGTGGATAACACTAATTATCATGAGGCATTGTTTATTGAAACATTAATCAACAATGATATGATTCCATACCAGTCTGTTTTCCCAATGGGACGGTAACATAAATGCCATGCAGGCAATTACTTGATCATAATAGTTCTATGGTTTTAATTTAAACAATGTCAGTACTGATGATTACTCTGAGAAACGGAGGTTTTGTAAGTTCAATGGCTAATCTGACTGATTTTGAAGAGTTCACAGCTTGTGTTTAAAATGTTCATACCTCTACCAATAGACAGATGTGTACATAAACAGACAGTTGACTTGCATATTAACAGGACAGTTTCCATTACACAGTTGCCATTCCTGTTACTTTGCTGCAGGCATGTTTAATTATTCATGTCAGATCAAACACTTTTTATACGTACTTCCTCTCCTGGCCAAGGTTCCCAAATCTGGAAGGAAAAGCAGCACTCGAGTCATAAAGTAAACCATTAGGAGGCTGTCGAAGGTCCTTTCCTCTCTTTGCATTCCTTATCTGATTGTACTCTAGGAAAAGCAGGAAGAACAGAAATAAATCCGGGCTCATCTTTGCAGAGAGTGCTTTAAAGAAAAGGGAATGGGAAAGAGATTTATTGGCGTGCCAGTTGAGAGATAGAACATGGAAGATGACGTATTTACAGTAAGTATCACAAAGAAATTTAGGTATTCCTCAGAAAGGTCTTTGGACACATGGGGATAAAGTCAAGGTTAAGCCAGTACATTAACATTTCTTATGTAGGGTCACCAGAGCCAAGGCATTTTTAGATGAGATATTTCAGAGCTTTTGCTTGAAGCATACTAAAATATGACTTCAGACACAGTGCATCCAAGTGCAGAATTTTTTATTTTATTTTTAATTTTTTTGCAACCAGATGGTGTAATTCCAAAACACCAGGCCCTTTAGGGAAGACCGGTAGATATTCTTCCCAATGTCAGTGAGTTGCTGCTGCAGTTTTAAGTTATGTTTATTAAATAAGTAAACCACTCGAGGGCATGCGTTTTTCACAGGTAGTGGTGTTCTCTGGCACAGCACAAAGAAAACACAATATGATAGTATCTAGTGTCCAAAAAAAAAAAAATTACATTTATTGTTAATGATATTTGCAATGAAGAGTTTTTCCACCACACAATATAGTCTGTTAACAGTAAGGTTTGGTTGCTAAGCAACACGGTGGGCAAAATTTGTGCTCTATGGGTGTTCTATGAGCAGAACAATGGCTTAAGTGTAACATTTTCTATTGGTTAATTAATAAATGAATACAGAGTTCAAATATTGTGATGCAGTCACGTGTGCATATATTTTTTAAAGGATTTTAAAAAGGCTTCAAGGACTGCTCAACCAATCAAAATTTTGAACCGAAAGGATCTGTTTTATTATTATACATTTTTAAAGCTGTCCACTGTAGGTTTCAAGTTAAAAGGAAATACGCAAGAGCTTCGAATTTGTGCTTTGACACATGATCAGATTCTTACCTACGTATGGAAAATGGATGGCTGGACGATTGGCTTGCTTGATTGGACAGATGCGATGGATGGATGATCGATTGTCTAGCTTGTAGGGGTGGATGGTTGGATGGATGGACAGACCGATGGATACACAGATGGATTGGACTGATTGGATGGAGTGATTGGACAGAATGGATGGAAGGATTGGATGGAGGGATGGACTTTTGGATGGATGTAATGGAAGAATAAGACAGATTGGATGAATGGATTGGACAGATTGATGGTTTGGCAGGTGGACGAATAGACAGCTACATACTTACTTTACTTATATTCTTTCTTAATCAATAGAATTGTGTTACAGCCAAACAATGCACAGTGTAATCAAAGAGCTTCTCAAGAGTTCGACATAGAACCCTTAAAGGGTTCAAAACCCCATAACGTTCTAGAAAGAACCTTTTTGTGGGGTGTACAAACACATCTAGCACCCATTAGTGGTAAATATGTAGGTGAAAGAGCATCCAGTCAGCACAAAAATACATCTAAATATAAGATACAGTATACTGAATAGTTATTGCCATTGGTGCCATGATTTTGTTGTAGTAGTGTTAGGTTTGATTGACACGTTATTTTAAGATGGAGGGTGCCTTCTGTTTCCTATCATCCATCATGCCTGACACATGTTCTCCCAGAACAGCATGGGAAATGATCGTGGCATTAATGGCTCTAGCACAGCCTCAATTCAAGGCTAACAAAGACAAAAAAAACAAAAAAAAAAAAACAGTGTTTTACCTCATGTTTTCATGTCCAGTATACAACTTGCCCATTTGAGGTGTATTACTTTCTTAGTTATATGAGAATGCCATGTCTCATGTCTTGAAGACATCTGGATCTTGTAAACTTCGACTAGCTCTAGCCGCAGATGTGCATCAACCATATTGCAGTTTTGTTATACAGCAGTAAAGCTAACTTCATTTGGAGTTTACTGCTGTGAAATCTAATAATGGAGGGGAAAAAAACTTGTTGGCTTCGCAGGGAACTGCCCCCACCCCACCTCCCCAATTTCAATTTTAGATGTACTCTTGGAATTTCCATATAGGAGGTAAATGGAAAATGGGGTCTTTTTGGGGTCTTTTCCTATAACAGCACATCAAGTGGTGTTTTTCATTCCTCTTATACCACAGCAGTTTGCCAACCCTAACAAGTTCTTTTTATTAATTAAAGTATGACACATGTTTTATCAGATTATAGCTACATTTAATGCAGTTTTTCTGTCCTTCAGGGCCATGCTTGAGGACTGTAGATGTGGGAGGAAGAGAAACGGAAAAGAATTCACTATTGATACGGTTTCTTAGGGTTTTTAAGATGTGTATTATTTGTGTATATGAATTATTTACAGGCTGATTTCATTTAAAAAAAAAAAAAAAAAAAAAAAAAAGGCTGCTGAAGACTCAAACACGTTTTCTGATTTATTTATTTATTTATTTATTTTTATAGTTGGAGCCACAGACTGTGCAGTCCAAGAACTGGCATGTGGACGTGATCGAGATGAACGGGGTAAGAGGCTATCGTCAATACATTTACCTTTTACGTTTCCGTTTTTTTTTTTTTTTTTTTTTTTTTTTTATCCCTCAGACGAATTCTGATTTCTTTCCTGTATCTGGCACTTAGATCAAAGTCGAGTTCTCGATGAAGTTCACGAGTCGGGACTTGAGTTTGAAGAGGACACCTTCGAAGAAGCAGAGCGGCGTGTTTGGAGTCAAAATCAGCGTTGTGACAAAGTATGCGTTTTAGGTTTTCCCTCCTAAGTGTGTTGTTGACTCCTTGAAGCCAGTGATTTATGTTCTAACTCCACTATTGCATACTTTTGTGTTTGTCCTGCTTTAACACGCGTGATAATATGATATCAGTCATCGGGTATCAGAGAAAACAGAGGGGGTGAAGCTGGAAGATGGAAAAGATAACAGAAAAAGCTTCAGGCTGCACAAATCTGACACATATGACAAATGCAATTATCCTGATGCCTACTGTGATGATAGAAAAGTTACAGGATGAAGGGAAAGACAGAAACGCACAGCACATTGCGTTCTCGGAAGTTATTTCCACATGATTACAAGGTCGCGCACAGTGTGAAGCAACCACACAGTCGCTTATCCAGTTTCACGTTTTCCGTCCTCAGTTCAATTTAAATCGTGACTTAATACACATCTTGCTTCACTGTGAGGGTCAGGGAGGAAGATGCAGTGGGGAAAGTCTGAGTCCAAAGCCGTCTTCGATTCATGTGCGTCGAACACGAGTACAGCTATAAGGTCTAATTTACCAACAAACATCACCGCAAAAGACCGTGCAAAACAATTTCGTGCAATTGTGGTTTCACCAGTTCAAGTAAAAAAGTCCATATGCAAATTTTGATAAATGCCGCAACAAAACCAAGAATTTTTGGCCGCAACAATCACAAAAAGCTCTGCGAAATCCTGTATGAACTGATTATTATAGCTGCTTCCAGCACAGGGCTGTTAAATTCTCGATTCTGATTGGTCAGTAGTACGCTCCCTCTAATACATTATCGTTTATATAGTAACAGCCAATTCGCAGGGACTTGTATAACGGGCGCTCAGCAGAATCTAATACTAATAATAAACTGATTAAAAAACGTGATGCTATCAAACAAAGACGGACATCGGATCATTGATATGGTGTCGTTTTCTATAAGGAGATGTTAACGTTTATTTAACATATATGGAAGGAGTCTCCAGTGTCAGGGCTCTGTAAGAAAGATTTCTCAGTAACATGACAAGCTACTTGAAAAAAACAAAGGCTGGTGAGGGGAAAGTTTATTTACAGTTGCTTTAACGTAAATGATAAAAGGAACTAACTTCTCTCGCAGGCGCTCCACAACATTAAATGTAACTATAAATGGATAAAAAGTACAATGTTATTCTTTAATTTTAAAAAACATTTGTCAAATTGCTGTGGTATAAGAGGAATGAAACATTTCTGGTCGTCTTGTTATGGGAAAATAATCACCGCATCTCTTGTCATGTTTTATTCCTTACATGTTTTATGAATAATTACCAAAGAAATTATGAATACCGTAATTTTAATATTAAGTAATGTTTTCTTAAATAATACTAAAAAGAAATGGGTGAAATTGTGTAGTTGTTGATAATTGATTAAATTAATGAATCCCTGTGTGTGTGCGTGCGTGTGTGTGTGTGATCAGACGAGAGCGCTCCAAGGTGCCATACATCGTGCGTCAGTGTATCGAAGAGGTGGAGAAAAGAGGGATCGACGAGGTTGGAATCTACCGCATCTCCGGCGTGGCCACCGATATTCAGGCGCTCAAGGCAGCATTCGATTCCAGTAAGCCCTTTCTAATTCCTTCCTAAAATATGTCCGAATTGTTATTTTAGGTTCAGGATCAGCTGAGCCGTCCGTTTTCTGCGCTCCTCCTTAACCATATGAGCCTGACAAATTTTCACGGATTGTGCTGACTGAAGGAAACTGCATAATCGCGAGCGGGTTAAGATTTGTCATATTTGTACAAATCGCACAGCCCTGGTTTCCTTCGCTGTTATTTTTCCATCTCTCCGCACCTCCCCACCCTGTCGTCTTCAACTCTAAGGCTTCTATAAACATATCTAAAAGTAGCTGAGTTGTGGGAAAGGCCAGAGGGAGAACTGACCTGCTCCAGCTGCCCTAATAAACACACACAATAACATGGAAAGCTGAGAATAACACATTACTGACTATGTTATGGGTTATGGATTGCTTATATTTATGATTGCGTATATTTAGTATACAGTGGAGAATATAGCATACATGAACCTTTTATATTTCTTTCTCTCTTTTTTTCAGACACCAAAGACATCCTGATGATGTTGAGCGACATGGACATCAACGCCATCGCCGGCACGCTGAAGCTCTACTTCAGAGAGCTGCCCGAGCCACTGCTCACTGACCGCCTCTACCCAGCCTTCATGGAGGGCATCGGTATGACCTTTTGACCTTTCACCTCTTCCCCCTTTCCCTACCAGAATCCCTTTAAACAGATTGCCACCTAATGTAAAAAGACATCTGGTGGTGATTCTTGAGGGCGTAGGCACTTTGTAGAGGTCAGAGGTTAGGTTGAGCAGTTGTTGGTCATTGTGTGAGTGTAGAGTGTTAAGTGTTGTGTCCTCGTGTTCTTGCAGCTCTGTCTGATCCTGCAGCCAAGGAGAACTGCATGATGCACCTGCTGCGCTCTCTGCCTGACCCCAACCTCATCACCTTCCTCACCTTACTGGAGCACCTAAAGCGGTACAGCACACTCACCTCACACACACACACACACACACACATTCACACTCACATATCCTGTTAGAATGCTTTCATGCGGCATTACACAACTATTAAGGAACTGTATTAGCATTAAGGCATTATGTGTATACCGTCCCCTCCGAAACTATTGGAACGGCAAGGCCAATTCATTTGTTTGTGCTATACACCAAAGACTTTTGGGTTTGAGATCAAAAGATGGATATGAGACGGAAGTTTCAGCTTTTATTTCTTGGTTTTTACATCTAGATGTGTTAAACAACATAAAACATAGAACCTTTCTTTTGTATCAGACCACCCAGTTTTTAGCTGAGCAAAAGTATAGGAACAGATCTTGAAGTAAATAACACTTAATATTTGGTTGCCTGTGACTGACTGACATCACCAAATTGTTGGTTTCTACATTTGTGTTGCTTTTCCAGGCTTTTACCGCAGCCTCTTTCAGTTGTTGTTTGTTTCGGGGGTGTTTCTCCCTTCAGTCTCCTCTTCAGGAGGTGAAATGCTGCCCAATTGGGTTAAGGTCTGGTGATTGACTTGGCCAGTCTAAAACCTTCCACTTTTCCCCCCATGATGAAGTCCTTTGTTGTGTTAGCAGTGTGTTTTGGGTCATTGTCTTGCTGCATGATGAAGTTCCTCCCGATTAGATTGGATGCATTTCTCTGTAAATTGGCGGACAAAATGTTCCTGTAAACTTCTGAATTCATTCTACTGCTACCGTCATGAGTTACATCATCAATAAAGATTAGTGAGCCTCTTCCAGATGCAGTCATGCAAGCCAAAGCCATGACACTACCGCCACCATGTTTCACAGATGAGCTCGTATGTTTTGGATCATGAGCAGATACTTTCTTTCTCCACACTTTGGTCTTTCCATCACTTTGGTAGAGGTTAGTCTTGGTTCCAGAACTTTTGTGGCTCATCTCTGTATTTCTTTGCGAATTCCAATCTGGCTTTCTGATTCTTACTGCTGATGAGTGGTTTGCATCTTGTGGTATGGCCTCTATGCAGTCTTCACAGGTGAAACCGAAGGCTAAAACCACGAGTAGCTGTTCAGAGCTATTTATTGTTTAAACAGTCAATCTAACAGGACACACCTGGGTAACAAGAAACACCTGTCAGTCACATGTTCTAATATTTTTGTCCGCCTTAAAATTGGGTGGTCTGATACAAAATGTGTTATGTTCTATGTTGTTTAACACATCTACATATAAATAAAAGCTGAGATTTTAAACTCTCTTCTCATATTCATCTTTTGATCTCAAACCCATATATGTTCAGTCTACAACAAAAACAAATGAATTGGCCTTGCCGTCCCAATAGTTTCAGAGTGTTTATCATAACTATACAGTGTATTGTAAAATACTTTGTGAATATGCTCACACTTCATTATAACTATGATCTTAATAGAAAGTGCTGCCTATAGTTTGAAGCATATCTTAGCTTGGGGATTACATTTGGGGTAAGGGAAGATTATTTGCTGGACTGCATGAAATTGTTTGTTTTCCAAATGAACTACACTTTATGATGGCGCGATATGATGTTGTGTCTGCAATGTTCATCAGACCAATTCACCTGAGAGTTCAAATCCCCAAACTGACGGTGGATTTCATGGTGGGACATGTATACAACAGTTGCCCTCTTAGGGATGATTTATTTGTTTATTTATTTATTTATTTATTGCAGGGTGGCTGAGAAGGAACCGGTGAATAAAATGTCACTGCACAACCTGGCCACCGTGTTCGGCCCTACGCTGCTGAGACCGTCCGAATCGGAAAGCAACAAACCCCACATCACACTGGCCTCCGATATCTGGTCCCATGATGTCATGGCACAGGTAAACACACACCATAAATATATTTAACCAAAATGTTTTTATTTACAGTCTTATAAGCTTCACAATCTTGCCTAGGCTGCCTGTCTGCGAAGATCAGGATCCAGTTGAACAAAACGTGCTTTTCGTTCATGACATGATGATATCGTGCCACACTGAAAAGCAAAACCTGTCACTTGTTCTGTTTAAGGAAAACAATCAGCAGGGGCTTGCTTTTTTCGGAATGAAACTCTGACTTTGACTCAGAAGTGCACGTTATTCCATGTTGCGTTGCGTTTCGCCGTCATCACAGTGTTGCAGCCGTGCTACACTGAAATGCAGTCACTGTCCAATCATGAACGCTGTTTATAGTTTACTTGCTGGCGAGATGAGACGCATGCAAAACTTATTTCGGTTCAGGAAATTCTTTCGGACTTAAATATAGTCACTTGCACTATCCGAAGGGTTTTCCCAGGACGCCACACATATATGCTATAGCCATGTGTGGATACGTTTTTCCCTGTGTGGTCTTCTGTGGCTGTGTGCGTGTGTGTGTGTGTGTGTGTGTGTGCGCGTCTTGGTCCTCGCTCCCATGCTGTTGGTGATTCTGTCTTTGGTCCAGAGGTCTAAATAATCCCACAGCTGTATTTGGGTTTTTCAGAAGAGTGCTGGAGGTCTGCCAGGTGCACATACACACACACTCTTAGTCACACACACACACACACACACACACACACACACACACACATTTATATACGCAAACTACTCATTAGCTTGCCACAAATATAACCACGACTAAGTGTTTACTTTATTTCTCTATTAAAGGCATTACGGTGTCATTTATTTCTCGTTCATCAAAAATAACAGAGCATTTACAGAAGAACCTGGCAGTGTGGAAGCCATTTATAGGATAACACTCCTCACACACACTCGGTGATGTTATCATTCCTGCTTCTAGGAAGTTGTTAGGTGTAAAGAATATTTCTTATATTCGCACAGATGTAGAGGACACGTCAAGCAGGAACGTGGGTCTGATGTGATTTTGTTACTTCCTGGCTCCGAGTTATTTCTTATTTGTCCGCTCTGTTCATGTCTCCCAGTGGCATTGGAGCTGTGGTTTGTTTCGCCAGGCTGGAACATGATTTAGTTGTCGAGGTATATAAAACATTTTCCCCCAACATTTATAAACAGATTTTTTTTTTTTCTTTCCATACTGGAGATTCAACAGGTTTGCATGTTCTCCCTCTCAAAAACATGTTAAGTTCTCAACCCATTACAACATATACAGTATATACACACACAACCTCACACACATATACAGCATGTGCCCAGGTTTTCCCAGCTCAAGAGCCACCATGACCCTGAATTCAGTATTCTTACAGTGCCGTCTAGTGGCCACCATGTGAACTATAACAAATAGCCATTCACATGTGTGAAATTCTTTCCTTCGCATATCCAGTCTTGCGAGGAAGGCTGGATCGTGCAACTATCAGCATGTAATCGAACAGCATTGTGGGTAAGCGTTGTGGATAACGCTCGTCTTCTCTGTCTCCTTTCAACAGGTCCAGGTGTTGCTCTACTACCTACAGCATCCTCCCATCTCCTTCGCCGAGCTGAAGAGGAACACGCTGTATTTCTCCACGGACGTTTAACCCCCCCATCCCCCCCACCACCACCACAACCACCACCACCACCACCACAGAGACACTTCCATCCATTCCCTCCAAACACCATCATCGATTTTCTTGTACAGAATTCCACCCGCGCAGGGGACACCGGACAGAGACAGCTGCCTCCTTCCTGTCCTCGTCTCATGCTGTTCCGAACGTGTGTGTGTGTGTGTGTGTGTGTGTGTGTGTGTGTGTGTGTGTGTGTGTGTGTGTGTGTGTGTGTGTGTGTGTGTGTGTGTGGAGAGTGCAGTGCCCCCCCTCCCCCCCACTCTGCCCGGACGGAGAGCTGGAGGTGAAGGAGGAACGATGGCTTCGAACTTCCACCTGTCAGACGGGACGTGTGTCTTTGTGGCTGAAGGCGTGAGGCATGATGGGAAGTTATTAACTGCCACCCCAGTTCAGTGACGCCGGTGCAAGAGATGTGTTTATACTCTGTTTTTTTTTGTTTGTTTTTTTTCTGTTGGTGTTTATTCCGAAGCATTACAGAAAACATCCATACATCCCACCACATCTGCATTTCCTACATATATAATTTTGTTTAACAGCTCTTCTAGTTTCGTTTTTGGCTTTTGCACATGTCTGAACAAAACTATTTGTGTGAGTGCATGTGTGCACACACATCTGTGTGTATGAGTGTGTGTGAGTCCTTGCCTTTTCTTCAAGCTGAGGCTTCGATAGGAACTCTGTACTTGGCTGGTCACATTTTATTCTCTGTAGAAAAGCAGACACTTTCTGACCATTCCAAGGCCAAAATTCTTATTTATTATAAATATAGTCTATATGTGTGCCTGTACAGTCCATTACATCATCATGACTCTAGTTTGAAGGGTTGTTTTTTTTGTTTTTTTTAGCGAGTTTATTTTAGCAGAAATTTTCTTGTTTACGGTCAGTGCTGACTGAGCTGTACTGTAAAAAAAAAAATAAATAAATAAATAAAAAAAAATCATAAACAGAAACATAAAATAAACTTTGACCATTAAATCGACCTGGTTTTTGGAATTTGATTCAATTGTATGGGAATAAATCATGCTAAGTGAACTGTTCACCATGTGATCATTTCTGAAACACAGTGTGATGTATTGGATGATGTGTGCAGTGTTTTTTTTTTTTTTTTTTTTTTTTTTTTTTTTTTTTTTTTTTTTTTTGCATGGATGGATGCAAAGGCAAATTTCTATGTTGCTTTTATTTATCTTTTGTCCTTTTAAAACTGACTCCATGATGATTTAGTTTGGAGGGGAAAAAAAAAAGTGAAGCCAGTGACGTTCTCCTAATAAGCACTGTTAGATATCGGATACTCCTTGATGATATTTTTTAATATTGTATTTTACTTTTGCTGTAAAGATATTCCATATAGTGCATTTCCGATAAGGATAATTGTTGATGTGAACATTTTTTCTCTTCTGTTTTTAGTAAAAATAAATAAAAGTGTACAGGAAGCCCATTAAAAAGCATTGTGTATTGAATATCAACAGAGATTTCTTTTTGGGTTTTACAAATATATTATAATGCCTTATAAGGGGATGCATGTATATCCATTTTTTGGTACCTGTTGATACTGTTTTATGTAGAGGTCGACCGATAGTGTAGTGGATTTTACCTATACCGATAACTAAGTTGGGCGGTACCTGCCGATAACCGATTAATCAACCGATTAAAACTGATACTGAATGAAAATGTAACACTCAAAGTAAAAAATATCGTTTTTGAACAAAAAATAAATAGCACTGAATGTACCATGAAAATGTACTGTACTTTTTAAAATGAAATAAATATATAAATATTAATATATTTCTTAACTATTAATAAATAAATATTAAAGTAAATAAAAGATATACATCCATACTGAACCAAAATGTCTCCAAATAAAAATAGAGGCATCCAAAATGAATCAAAAAACACTTCAAATAACACAACAAAATTTGTCAGTAATGTGTCAGTTTTTATTTCACCTCTAGAGGCCGCTCTCGTGCTGTATAATGACAGCGGACCCTTCTCAGCCGCTCCTGCATTGGATGCAACCGGAAAAACCATCAGTGTGGATTTTTGCTGATAACCGATAGTCAAATAATTGCCAAAACCGATCGATCGGTCGACCTATAGTTTTATGTTTACGGTTTTATAGCACTTCAAAACGTATCTTTAATAGAGACTGTGAGGACGGCCAATCTGAAGTGTAGACCCTGGCAAAAGGAAGCGTGTGTGGCCCAGTGCCCAATGAAAATATCAAAATATATTAAGCCACATGCCTGTATTGGGACACACAATTCTTACTTTGTGCACATATGGTATACATTTACACATTTCTTAGAAGAAACAGGAAACCATCATCTCATAGAACACTATCTAGCCGAGCCGCGTCTTTGCTGTAACCATTGTATATCTGCATTGTGTTCTGGAGCTTTGAGTTAGACGTTTGCTATCTCCTCTACTTCTACATTAGATTTGTCATTAATATAACACTGGGAAAGTCTAAAGACCTTTTGTAAGATAATTGGTGTTTCCAAATTTTCAGTAGTGTGTGAATGTGTGTGCCCTGCGATGGGTTGGCACCCATGGGTTGGCAGGGTGTCCCCCACCTTGTGCTCCAAGTTCCCTGGGATAGGCCTCAGGCTCCCCGTGACCCTGTGTAGGATAAGCGGTACAGAAAATGGATAACATTGGGAAATATTTTTTGTCCATATTAAACTCCTTTTTAAATGCTTGAGCAATGTCCACCTGTGATGTCAGCGTGACAAGTGACTCACAGGGACAATGCAAATACAGCACCGACCAACAAACGAGCACCAGACTTGCCAAATACATCACGAACATTTCGACATAAACATATTTAATGTGTTCCAGGGTGGCGTTTCCCTTTAATTTAAAAACTACCAACAGTGCTGATGCTAAAATAAATGTATTATTACAGTATGTGTACATGAACATAATAAATTGCTTTTTTTTTTTTTTTTTGCTAGCAGTGAAAATTAGTATATTCAGAATGCACATGAAGCTATACTATCCAAAATCCACCACCCCCACCCCCACTCCCAGACAGGTTGCTCCATAAACACGTGAATCCACCTCACGCTTTGGCTTGATACAATGTTGTTGTTCTGCCACTCTCAGACACCGAGTCTGGGACACATGGCGCCATGAGGACTCAGTGTGACCTGGTGGGGACCTTTCTTGTAACCTTCGTTCTCTGGGCCCTTGTGCACCCAGCAAATAAATAAATAAATAAATAAATAAGAAGGGGAAAAAAAAGCGCATGGGTGCACGTGCGTTAGATGAGGTTGCGCATTCTGTGTAAAAGCGCACGAGATATACTGATTATTATTATTATTATTATTATTATTATTATTATTTTATTTGTGCATCGAGCACTTTGTGGTTTCATGTCATTATCAGTGTGCAAGGAATAATTCGGGATAGCATCAGAGCACCAGATTTTTGCTTCTATGCATACTGCGCATACTATGCATCATCTTGCGCATGCGCAAGAAAGAACACGTAAATCACCTCCAGATCACTTGAGAGAGAGACACCTCTGTAGCGCTTTAGACTATTTGTCCTTCTCAATCTTTACTGCCATTTATACTTGAAGAATAAAACTAAATTACAAAAAGTGAAAAAAAAAATTGTGCAAGACTCCACTGAATGACTTTTCTTAACTTTTTGTTTTTTGTTTGTATTTTTTTTTTTGTACCACATTGCATCATGCAACAGTCCTAAACTGCATATATTTTGTATGATCAGAAATAATATTTAATAAAAATTTGTCATTACATATGACCTGAATGTTAGGCTAAGCATTTTTACACCAGAAGATTTATTATTATTATTATTATTATTATTATTATTATTATTATTATTATTATTATTATTATTATTTTTACTCATGGACAATCCATTTACTTTATGTGATATTTAGACTGAGTCAAAATTCATGTACCATGCAGTTTTAATTAAAAAAAAAAGAGAGAATCTAGGGAGTCTGGATATGCGTATGAATAATTTATGCATGAAAGGGTTTAAAGGCGATGAAAGTTGTTGCATGAATTCTAATTAATGCATATATATATATATATATATATATATATATATATATATATATATAGTGAAAGTGTGCGCGCGAGACAGGTGCAGTTTAAAATTCCTCAACTTGTTACACTGTTGCAGGGTCGCGTGTATAAATACAGCGCGCGCGTGGGCTCGTGCGTTTTCACTTCATCACTACCTCGGACATGCAGCGGGACTTTGGAGACCGACACACCCCTCCCAGAGACTTCTTCATGTGGCATGACTATCTGGGTCTCAGAGCCATGGTGGCCCGGATGACATGCGCGGGTGACGTCCCACAGCTCCAGTCTTCCTCACAAGACCCGTGGACGGGGCTCGAGGAGCCCTCTTGGTGCCCTGATGCCACCCCGGGAACTTCAGGTAACACTGCGCGCACGCCGGGGAGCCAGGGCCTCGGGCAGACCTCGGAGAAAACTGTGTGCGGGTTCTGCAAGCAGAACGGAGAGAGCGCGGAGATCTACGCCAGCCATCGGCTGAAAGCGCGCAACGGCCGCGTGCTGTGTCCCGTCCTGAGGAACTACGTCTGTCCGATCTGCGGAGCCACCGGGGACGAGGCGCACACCCGTCACTACTGCCCCGCGCGCGCGCTCGCGCACACCCACTCTGACGTCATCGCCCCTGACGTCATCGCCCCTGCCGTCATCGCCCCTGCCGTGGGCTCGCGGTACCTGAAACTCGTGAACGATGTTTTTGTTCAGACCGGGTCTCAGGTCAACATGTAAATGTAAATTAGTTCATTTTAACAACGGACATGCCAAATAGTTCACATTTAAACGTTCAAATGTTTTCTTAATGGTTTTGTATGGATGAAAAATGATAGTAAAACATATATAGCCTATTTTTTATTTTATTTTTTTACTTTTATTGTTCTTTCAAGTCTTGTATAAAGTTGATATGTTTTAAACCCGTTTGTATTGTAATTAGACTATACACCTTTTTATATTTATTGTTTGTTTTCCCTTTTCTCTTTAAAAAAATCTTTTTTAAATAACTTTTTAATAACAAAATGATTCGCAGTGAAAGTGTTCTTTTTAATATGGTTCTTTTTGTACAAAAAAAAAAAAAAATTCAATAAATGCTTCAGTTGAAGAAAAAGTGCACTCTCTCTTCCAGGCTGTGTTTGATAGAATCTGCTTCACATGAAGGAAACCAGGAAGTGATGTTTGTTCAGGGGAAACAAACAAACAAACAAATAAAAACACAGCCTATTGATTTCTCTTACTTAATTATTAAAACATATAGGTCTACACGTTTAAATCACAGCCTTCTTATAATTAATGTTCAAGTATTTTCTCGTAATTACTTTCTCGAGGGAAAATACAGTAAAGCTTCAACCATTTTCTGTTCATAATAGTTTCAAGACGTCCACAAGATGGCGGCGTTTCCCACCGACTGTAACTGTGACTGTAACACACCATTACTTCAGTTAAACAGCTTGCCTCAGCTGAGTATATTATTAAACACCTTATTGTATTATTAAGCACTAAGTATTGCTGACTTAAATATATATAAAACACATTTCCCTAAGTAGCGTACAACGGCTGATAAACAACAACAACAACAACAACAACAACAACAACAAACGATTGGACTACAAAACCCACAATTCTTCTTCTTCGCTTCTTGCTATTTCCGCTTCCGCCTGTTGAATGTTTGTTTCGTGACGCGGGAAAACACTCGGGTCTTTTTTTTAATATAGGTATATATACAAATACTTGTATTTTATGTTCAAATTTCTTTGGAACAAATAACAGATATTTCCATGTAGTTTATTCGCAGCAGTATTTCAGGTAAATACAGCTAACATCGCTGTTTACGCTTGCTAACCGGCTAACTCGTATCCGTACATGTAGCAGTCTAACTAGCGTTCTGCTCATTGGGCTCAATCTGAAATCGCTCCCTAATCTCTCCATACGTACACTCGGTACATCCCGCTACAGTAGTGGCTTGTATACTACATGTAGTGCACTAGATATCCGATAGGGACACATTTTCGGTTCTAGGTCAGAATAAATCTAGTTCTTTCCTTATAGGTAGCGTGAAAGTGAGATGAGAGAGGAACTCGTTGTTGTTTCGAGGTAGGAATATTTACTGACAAGATTTATAGCTAATAATTCAGCAATTGACATAATTCTATATTAACTTTACCTCATAATCTCACGTTAAGTCCTGTGCGTCTCTCAGCAGAATATGGCTTCATGTTTGCCTGCTGTCGCTGAACAGCTACTGAAAGACCTTCAAAAGACATATTCAGAGAAATCCCAAAGTAAGTAGTGACATTATAGAAGTTTGCAGAGTTTTGCTTCGCACAATGTAATTGAAACGTGTGCGCAATATACTCCAAAGCACTAATAACATGATGGTAAGTCGGATCATGATTCACCAGGTTTGACAGCTGTATACCACATCATCTACCAAATAAGTAAGAGATAAAACATAACCGGTGCATGCTGTTGTACGAAAATAATCAACGAAAAGGTTGTGTGATGCGAAGCAGAGTTCCTATTACCACCCCAATGATTACACCCCAAAGTGTTTTATTCCTCTTATATTACAGCAGTTTACCGATTATGACTATCTTAAAGTTTATTAAAGAGCAACACGATACCTTTTTGATCAGTTTGTAGTTAGAATAATGCTGTGGAAACGTCTGCGAAACACTTACATTATAACAGCCTTCCCTCTTCAACCTCACTTCAACCCCTGCGACCATGCTGTAATGGTTACAAAAAGTTCTTCAGTAGCATTCAACACCAGAGACTGCGGAAGCCGGCCACTTTAGCCGACTTTGGAGCTCCATTTCTGCCTAATGAGCTCTCATTATGTTTCAGTCAATCATTTTCCAGGTCAATCAAGTCTCCAGGTCAGACGCTTTGTTTATTCAATCAACATTTTTGGGAGAAATGTATTTATTTATTTATTTTTTAAATAAAACAATGTGTATGGTGAACCTGCAGTACATTTTCTTTGCAATATCAGATCTCGGTTCGTAGCAACTTGTGATTTATTTCGTTTTATGCAGACAGACATGCACATTGTTTTATATTATTTATGATTCAGAAATGTAAAAATGTATTATTCAGTTGTAATTTTTATCATTCAAATTCTCGGAGAATTGAATCGAATCACGAATGCAGTATTGCGGATCAAATTACACCCCTAATGATGAAAGAATTGGAGCTACCATCACAGCTGATAATGAAAATGAATCAACACCCAGTGTTTCGAGAATGCACCTACATGGCAGTTCATGTTGATTTAAGTGCTTCAAAATATTTATATGCGAAAATCACCATGATTAGTGATTGTATATGGCCATATTGCAATTTCTAAAAGTGACACAAGGTGGAGACACAGCAATCAAACACCTACAACCAGAAGCCGACGTGATTAAATTGCCTAGTTGATTTGTGTTTATGGACGTGCATATCTTTAATGCAAACACCAGACAGGAAAACCCTGCTGTGCTTATGTGTGTCTACCACAGCATGGCACACATGTGAGTCTAAATAACATTTGTAAGTTGCATGTACTGATTATATTAGGGAGGTCAAAATTCTGACGGTTTCTATTAATTTGAAAGTTGAAATTTGACAGTGTGTGTTGGTTCTTATTTTTAAGAAAGAAGACTTTTCCACAGCTTCTTCACAAATTAAAAATCAGTGTCACTTTTTTGTGATTTTGCTGAATGATGGTGAAGAATAAATACAAACTAAACCGTTATTTATGTTTGTTGCCATGGTTACATTATAATACTCTTACAGTAATAATAACGATAATAAATATAATTTGCCTTACAGCCAAAATACTGCATTTTATTCAACACTTGACAAATCAGAATCAAGACTGCAACAGTGCTGTGGTCTAAAAGAAACGATTGCAAGTGTCAAACTTCCAGCCAATCAGAAG
The DNA here is from genome assembly GCA_023630585.1 of Cranoglanis bouderius. NCBI lineage: Eukaryota > Metazoa > Chordata > Actinopteri > Siluriformes > Cranoglanididae > Cranoglanis > Cranoglanis bouderius. Next base: position 20,328,388 of record CM042540.1, read on the forward strand.
CAAGTATTTTCCGCACCCTTGGTTTAAGTGCTTTTGCTGGCTCCAAAAATAGAGCGAATGACGTCGAACTGCTCTGAAACAGAAAATGCCACTCCCTAATAATGATGGTCTTTGGGAAATTTCTTACCATTTCCCCAGCTCATATGCCATAATGAGATTACAGCGCTGAGATTTGCTCTCACACTATTGATTTGTCAGATGCTTTATTAGTCCTGTACTAGAGAGACAGAATTCAACCCAAGCAGAAAGTTATTACTGGAGCTGACACTTGTACACGTGTTGCAAAACTACACTGCCATTTTTTCCCCCTCTAGACCCAAGGCTTTATGCTCAAGTGACAAAGCCTGTAATCTGAGATCGGCTCTCCAGAATGGACAGTTCGACTCAAAGTTCCAGAATGCAATGCAGCTATTTGATACAGTTGTGTGGAGTTACAGCAGAGACTCGGCTCGGCTAGTTAGAGACTTGCGAGGAGACGAGCGTGATGACGTTGACGATAGTTTTAGCATGAAGCTTTGGAAACGGATCTGTTTGAGCAGAGAGAGCCGGACAGACTAAAACACTAAAGCCCCGCTATATCAGTCTTTCAGGTATGATGATGAAACAAGGGCAAAATCCCACTGACACCACTATCAGCGGGTAGTCAAAAGGCATCGTGGGTAATTTAGGTAACTGTCAACCAAATGAAGTTTAGAGTCACGATATTATTTTTTTCTCACACACACACATACAAAAAAAAGTTCCTTCAAGAGCACCAACCCAGCAACAAGGAAAGAAACAGAACAGTTCATTACCTGTTTCCTTGAAAGCAATCTTTTCCCACAGCTGGGTGCCAAATATTGTGACTGGCTGAACTTTATCACGTTACTTCCAACATAGTATATAAGTTTTATAGCCTCGACTGAAAGCCTTCTCTCGAACTACGGATCGAACAATTAAATAAATACATCTTGCCTCACGTATACAGAAGAGATGCGAAATTTACACGAAATTGCTCAGACGATTTGTGATTCGGAAGAAACTGGTCTGTGAAAACCTGCAACAATGACGTCTTCCCCCAAACAAACAAGCCTCGAAATCTTGGGCATGAGTCAAAATGATCACCAACTGACCAGAAACAAGAGCTAAATATTTGTAGGAAGAACTCAGAGAGAGACGTAAAACATACACACACATACATACACTTAAATGCGTAAAGATCAACACAACTAAAAGCAAACGGTCCTATTGGTTATAGCCTCATACGGGCTGCATAGGCTAATCACAGCAGTCAAATAGACCATGATGCAATTTTAGAGCTGAAAACCAAATAATCATGTAGCTGCAGGGAACACGGGTTAAAACAGAGCACGTGTACCGAGGCAAGCATGCGACAGGACACTTATAGGGAGATGTACAGCACACACGAAAAACATCGCAGAATGCCTGAGGGCTTCCTGTATTAGTTTATTTGTTTTTTTATATGACGTACATGTTTGCTCACTGTCGGCTGCTCAGTGCAGCTGTCGTACGCTGATGCGTTAAGACTTCATGCTATTAGAGATGACATTTTGCTGACATGTCAGATCTTTAATGTGATATACCAACCAGCAAAACAAATTTTAAAAAAGAAGAAAAACCTGGTATACTCAGAACTCACCTTCAGACTCATGTTCAAAAGTAATTGTCATGCACGTGTCATCAATGATGTGATTCTGATTAACACCAAACAAAGATTAGCTGTTTCTGTAGCAGCATTTTGACATCTTTTAGGTTTAATCCGACTGCTAAAGCTATGGTCCAAAAAGAGCTTATAAAGCATGTACAGGATCTCACTGTCGAAAGGTATCAGGATCAGGAGAGGGGTACAATAGAAATTCCAAAACCATTGAACACAATAAAGGCCATCATCAGCAAGTGTAGAAAATGGGGCACCACAGTGACAGTTACCAAGAACAGGACGTCCCTCTAAAATTAACAAAAGGACAAGAAGAAAACTCATCAGGGAGGCTGTCAATACACCTACGGCAGCATTAAAGGAGCTGCAGGAATATCTGGCAAGGATTGGTCTGAGCTGACAGGAAGGATATAATAACTCAAATAAGCACTCTTTACAACCGTGTTGAGCAGAAAAGTATCTCAGAACGCACAACACATAGCTTGAGGTGGATGGGCTACAACAGCAGAAGACCACATCAGGTTTCACTCCTCTCAACCAAGAACAAGAATCTGCTATCATGGGCACAGTTTATGAATGGAAAAAGACCAGGTGATTTTTTTTTTCCTTCTTCTAATCTTCAGCTGTCAAGTTTGGGTGAGTCTGTGCCCATGATAGCCTCAGGTTCTTGTTCTTGGCTTGCAGGAGTAGAACCCGATGTGGTCTTCTGCTGTTGTAGCCCATCCACCTCAAGCTTTGATGTGTTGTGTGTTCTGCGATGCTTTTCTGCTCACCATTGATGTACTATATCCTTCCTGGCATCTCGAACCAATCTGGCCATTTTCCGCTGACTTCTCTTATCAACAAGGTGTTTCGACCCACAGAACTGTCACACACACAATGTTTTTGTTTTGTTTTGTTTCGCGCACCATTCTGTGTAAACTCTAGAGACTGTTGTGTGTGAAAATCCCAGGAGATCAACAGTTTCTGAAATACTCAAACCAGCCCGTCTGGCACCCACAACCACGCCATGGTTAAAGTCACAGAGATCAGACTTTTGCTTCATTCTGATGTATGATGTGAACATTAACTGAAGCTCTTGACCTGTTTCTTCTTGAGTTTATGCATTACGCTTAAATGTGTTTTTGCGTCAATAAACTATTGCTATTAACTGTTAATTAACTATAAACAATTTTTTTTATTCCCCCTTCTAGTCCCTGATGAGCTCCTAATAGCGTGAGTATATATTTGGTCTTTTTATCTTGTTGTAATGACCCCTGCATCATTCCAAATAAATTACGTAATTACGCCCAATTTCATGACCACGATCACACTAATTTGCTTTTATGGAACATGAACTGCAACGTGTCTTATCTGTTTTGATGCTGTTGCTCCAGTATTAAGCTAAGGGCATTTCCAAGGCTGCTTATTTTTCCAGCACCCATGGCCTCGTTCCAAATGTTATTTTCTGAATAAAAGCACCCGAGAAGCCACAGTAGCCATCATCTTGCAGTTCCAAAGGGAACATTAAGCCAAATAAACATCATGATTACCGCTAGTAGATATTGCGTGGCATTTTGTGGCCGTTGAGAGACAGAATGTGCACACATGGGAAAATCTTTGTGGTTTGAGAGTGCCATCTTTCTACCATTGTAAAAGTCCTCTTGGCATTTAGCTCAGGCTGAATGGTTTGTGGTTGGATCAACCGAGTCAGTACCTCTAATGGAAAGAAAAGATGACCACATTAATATTAGAGCCTGTGCCCTTTTTTGGCTTTCATCATAATGAAAGTAGATTTTTTTATTATTATTATTATTATTTTATTGTGCTGGTAGTGTTTGCTGAAACTTGCTTTGTGGTCAAATGATCCGAGCTGAAGGACTTTCCCATTTATGGTCAGAGTTGCTCTAATTCTACTCGGCATGAATCAATCACTAATCGTGTCTGACTGTAAACCACCAGAATGCAAATCAGGTCTCTGAGGTATAGAACAGCCGTTCTATTATCAGGTGCTTCCTGTTTGCTTGGTGCTCTATTACATTTCTGAATTTAAGGTTTGAGGTTAATGATTGTTACATGAATGTTGTCGTTTCATTACGCATTGTGTGATCATTTAAAAAATAATTTCTCCTCCGTTTTTCTTCTTTCACCTAGCTACAGAAAGATGTTAGGCTTAAACTCACTGCAACGTCTCATCATCAAGTGAAGATCAAGTTAATGAAAAGTTCTCTTGTAGCAAAGTCAAGCTAGTAATGTTAAGCTTGTTTTTTTTAGCTTAAGTCTGAAATCCTTAATTCAATGATTTTATGTGTATCAGTGTACTTCCAGTCTCTATATCACTGTATTTCTGTCTCTCTGTGTCAGGTTGAGGTTTATATTTGGCTCCTGCACCCTGCAGGCATTAGACCTGGTGGATCAGCGTGCTGTAACGTGTGTGTCCTCGCCCAGTGGCCGAGTAGTATTCCAGGTATGACAGGACCAAATCCTACAATGTCTCCAGGGAACTAACTTTCTTCTTCTTCTTCTTCTTCTTCTTTTTTTTTTTAAATGTCCATGGACAAAAAAAAACACCACCTAAAAAAAAAGAAAATTAATTGCATTTTTGTTTTTCATTCTTATTAAACATACCAGTCTCTTTATAATTGATGGAACAAATCGTTCTTTTCATAGACATTTGGCCACTATGTGTTGTTTTTTTTAAAAAAAAAATCAAATTTATTTATTTATTTTTTTATTTATTTATTTTTAATCTCCATGGACAAAAAAAAAAAACAACCACCACCACCTTGTGGTGCTAAGAGTAGGGTTAACCAAAAGAAAGGAAAAATTAAATCTACTTTATGGAATAAATGGTTCTAGTTTACAACATAAAAAGATGAACAAAAATGGTTCATAATTGTTTATTATTATTTTTTTAATTTATGATTTTATTTATTATTTTAAAGAAAAACTGTAAACATTTTTATGCAACACAGTTGGTGGACCAAATTGTTCTATCCGCAGACATTTAAAAAGCATTTCTAAAAAAAGAAATGACAGTTTTTTTTCCCCCTAGTTTTACAGTGGGTATAGAAAAGAATCACCCCCCTTTAAAATAATCACATTTTGTTGCTTTTCAACCTGAAATGAAAACGGACACAGTTTTTGTTTTATCCAGCTGTATTTACTCAGTGCAACTTATAACATCCAAGTGAAAGATATAACACCAACATGTCAGGAAAAAAAACACAATCACTGAGTTGGAAAAAGGATCGCCCCCTCCTAAAAATGACTTGTAAACTGATTCAGGTGTAGCTAATCACCTTCTCAATGGCACACAAAGCCATTTGACTTTCGACTGTGATCAGCTGTGGTCATTTTGATTAGCTCCGCATGAAAAGAGCTTTCCTGGAGCAATTTTCAGTCCTCGGTAGTGCAACTGAAGCAAACAATCAGCTATGGGTGGCAAGGCACTGTCAAAAGATCTCCAGGATAAAGTTGTGGACAGGCACAAGTCAGGAGATGGATACAGTAAAATTTTTCAAAGGCTTTATCAATACTTAGAAGCACAGTGAAGTCTATTATTAAGAAGCGGAAGGTATTTGGTACAACACAGACCCTCCCTGGATCAGGACGTCACTCCAAACTGGATGAAAGAGCCAGGAGGAAACTGGTCAGCGAGGCTACCAAGAGGCCTACAGCAACTCTGAAGCAGTTGCAGGAATTTATGACAAAGAGTAGTTGTGTGCATGTGACAACAATATCCACAAATGTGGCTTGTATGGGAGGGTTGCAAGAAAAAAGCCACCCATGACTGAGCTTTGCCAAAACGCACCTTTAAGATTCTGAGGCTACATGGAAAAAGGTGTTATGGTCAGATGAGACTAAAATTGAATTATTTGGCCTCAACACCAAACGATATGTCTGGCGGAAATCCAATACAGCTCACCATCCAAATAACACCATTCCTACAGTAAAGCATGGAGGTGGTAATATCCTGTTATGGGGGTGTTTCTCTGCAGCAGGGACTGGAGCACTTGTCAGGATAGAAGGAAAATGGATGGGGCAAAATACCATCAAATTCTTGAGGAAAATCTGTTGCCCTCTGCCAGAAAGTGACATGTGAAGGCCAATGTATGGTAACCCATACTTGGAATTTGTCCTCTGCATTTAACCCATCCAAGTTAGTGCACACACATTAGGAGTTGTGAGTAGTGAACACACACACTACAAACCGTGAACACACCCAGAGCAGTGGGCAGCCATTTTTGCTGCGGCGCCCGGGGAGCAGTTGAGGGTTAAGGGCCTTGCTCAAGTGCCCAACAGTGGCAGCTTGGCGGTGCCGGGATTTGAACTCACGACCTTCCAATCAGTAGCCCAACTTCTTAACCACTGAGCTACCAACGTCCCCGTTGTTAGTGAGAAGAAGGTTTACCTTCCAACATGACAGTGACCCAAAGCACGCAGCAAAACTGACCACACAGTAGTTGAAGGAGAAAAAGGTGAATATCCTTGCATGGCCTAGTCAGAGCCCAGACTTAAACCCCATTGAAAATCTGTGGAATGCCTTGAAGACTGCAGTCCACAAACGGTCACCATCAAATTTAACTGAACTTGAGCAGTTCTGCAAAGAAGAGTGGGCAAATGTTGCAAAGTCTAGATATGCAAAGTTAGTAGAGACATATCCCAACTGACTAAATGCTGTAATTAAAGCAAAAGGTGGTTCAACAAAATACTGACACAAGGGGGTGATCCTTTTTCCAACTCAGTGATTCTGTTTTTTAATTTTTACATTTTTTTCTGACATGTTGGTGTTATATCTTTCACTTGGATGTTATAAGTTGCACTGAGTAAATACAGCTGGATAAAACATAAACTGTGTCCATCTTCATTTCAGGCTGAAAAGCAACAAAATTATGTTAAAAGGGGGTGGGGGGGTGATTCTTTTCTATACCCACTGTATCATATTTTTATGGCCCATCCTATGTTTTTGAACTTTGCTGGCTAGTCTAGCCTTCCCCTACACCAGCCTGAGGTTTCTTTGCCCTAGACCCCGGCAGGATGAGACTGAGACAGTGTGTTTGTGTTTGTTCGTTTGTGTGCGTGTTGTTTCGTCTTCTCCGTTATTATCACTTAGACCACAATGCTTCATATAAAATCTCTCCATCCACAATTTTTTTCCCCACCCCACTTTTTTTATTGTGCTTGGCATTCAGTGGTCAGTGACACGAACTTCCCCTAAACGCCCACTGGTGGACTTTTACATGGAAAAAAAAAGACAATAAGTGAGAAAAATGGACTGTTATAAGAAATGTAATGATCTAATCTCTTTTGTTCATCTGAAGTCAACCTTTACTCATTGGCCAAAATGAGAGAGCTTTTTTCTGACTTTTTTTTTTAGTTGGCCAGTAATCTGATGTCTGTCACTGAGCAAAGGTTTTAAGGTTCTTCCAAATTCTGTGATTAATCATCCAAAACTCAGTGACTGATGAAGAGTTTCTGTGTGCAATTTTTCAGTTTACCCCCTTTGTGAGTAGTATTTTGCCACAAAATGGTGAATTCCATGTTAGAAGCTGGGAGATGTGTTAACTATGTGTGAAAGCTGGCCGTTCAACAAGGAAAAACATGATTCACTGCAGAAAACAGTACTAATTTCTGGAATTCGCTTTTTTTGCACTCCTTTAAAGAACTAGCAACAGTTGTTTCATTGTGAATTTTTATCCTGCAAGTATTGAAACACAGTATAACGATTCTCTATGTAATAAATGATATAGTGATAGGTAAACGCTCTGCTAACTTAACACCAATGTCGGAAATAGGTGTGTTAATTTTATTAAGTAAATATTCAACCCCACTTAATAATTTTCATGTAACAAAATTATCTGACTGCAATTCCTGAGGTTAATATACAGATGTATACAAAATGTTGGGGCATCCCTGGCCGAATTACATGTTTCATCTGCAAATGTTGATGCACAGTTACTTTATATTTGATTAACTTATAGAAACTTGATTAACTTATAGAAAAAGAAAATCTTCAGAAAACTTTGGACACCCTTACAATTGTAAAGTCTCAGAACTTAATTAACTAATTGACTCATTAGGACTCGTTAGGCAGGTCAAGAATTGTCTTTAGGAATAACAGTGTTAGAGTCATCCTCTCTCTCGGCGCTACTCACGAAAGCTAGTGAGTAGCGTACTTCCGCATTCCCCGCATTCCATTCATGAACTCTGTTGGACTTTCCCATTCATAGACTCTAGTTTTGTTTATGTCACCATGTGCACCTTTGTTTTGGTTTACGTCATGTCTCCGCCTCTGTATTTTGATTGGTTCTTTGTTTTTGGTTCATGTCATGTCTCCGCCCCTGTTCATTGGTTCACCGTTTATTGTTTCGTTATTAGTTTCAGGTGTTTTTAGTTACAGCTTGTTTTCGTTTATGTATTTAAACCTTTTCTTTTGTCCGCTTTGACGCGGAGTATTAGATTAGATTGTGTTAGATTTAACTACGTGAATGTATGTTCGTTGTTTTTTCACTGCCCTTGCGTCTCCTGGACTTTGGACTCTTGCCTCGATATTGTGTGGATTAATGCCTCGTTCTTGTGTGGATTAATGCCTCTTTTTTGTGGATTTACTACACCCTGCCTTTGTGTTCCTTTTCCCCTGTCCAAATACTTATGGTTCTTTGCGTTTTCCCATGTCCTTATACTTTTGTTTTTTTCTAAATAAACTGACGTTTCCCCAGCGCATGCATCCAGCTCCCCTGTGTCCGCCGTAACAAACAGTTCCAGAGTGTAATAAAATCTCTTATTCATCAAACCTTGTGCTAAAACTCAACAACCACAGGCTCTTCTAAGCCTCTGAACTCTAAGGATCTGAAAATGAAGCTAATTGATGCCTACAAAACAGAGGAAGTCTATAAAAAGATATCCAAGTGCTTGCAGCTCACACTTTCCACTGTTCCAAATGTCATTAAGAAATGGCAGTTAAGGAGAACTCTGGAAGCCAAGACAAGATCTAGAAGACCAAGAAACCTTTCAGATACAACTTCCAGTATGCTGGACAGAAAAGCAAATCAAAACCCACAAATGACACTAAGGACCAACAGGAAGGTTTGTCTGACACAAGAGTTGTGGTGCACTGTTCTACTGCATGGAGGAGTCATCAGAAGAAAACCTTTCCTGTGACCTAGACATGCCAGAGGCATTTTGGAATCAAGTGGTGTACCAAAGGTATATTTGGAGAAAAAGGAGCAGCTTCTGATGAAAAGAGCACCTTGCCAACTAGTATGCTTTGGGGTTGTGTGGCAGCCAGTGGCCTCGGCAAAATTGCACAGATAGTTGGAAGAATGGTTTCCACTAAATATCAGCAAATTCTGGAAGCAAATGTGACCCAGTCAGTCAAGAAACTGAAGCAGAAAAGAGACTGGCTTGGGCAGGACAATGATCTAAAACATACCTCAAAATCTACCATCACTACTTCAAAAAATGCAAGCTGAAACTTTAGGAATAGCCCTCTCAGTCCCCTGACTTGAACATAACTGAAAATATGTAGGTAGATCTTAAACATGTTACAGTATGTATTCAAGACTGCCCAATAATATCTCGGAGGTAGAAGCATTCTGTAAGGAAGAGTGGGTGAAAAAAACTAGAATAGAAAGACTCCTAGCTGGCTACATAAAGTGCTTGCTAGCTGTGTGTAATAATTCCAGGCTGGGACGGAGGAACCAGACAGGAGACAGGCTGACTCCAACTTTCAATTTTTTATTTTTTTTTCTCACTCTTCACACACACACACGCACGCACACATGTAGCTCTGTGTCGGCGTCACTCTCTCTCTCAAGGCGCGTGTCTCTCCTCCTTTTCTCCTCACTGCAACACAGAACACTCGTTAGTCTCAATTTCCTACAGGTGTGGAAACCTTACAACTCGCTTTCTCCGGCTCCACCCTCCATTCACAAACCGGTGCTCGACCGCGCCCCCGCGTCCACATACCCCCACCGCCCGACTCAGGCTGGGGAGCCATCCGGCCTGCCGCCGACTCCCCCCCCCTCCCCTTGCCGGGAGAGGAAGTCCGCCACAGCCATCTGCGCCCCCGGTCTGTGGATCACCTCGAATTTAAAAGGCTGAAGTGCCAGGTACCAATGAGTGATCCGCGCGTTGGCATCCTTCATGCGGTGGAGCCACTGGAGTGGGATGTGATCCGAACAGAGGGTGAAAGCCCGCCCCAGCAGATAGTAGTGGAGGGTGAGGACCGCCCACTTGATGGCCAGGCACTCTTTCTCAATGGTGCTGTACTTTGTCTCCCGTACCGAGAGCTTGCGGCTGATGTACAGCACGGGGCGCTCCACCCCCTCCACCACCTGGGACAGCACGACCCCCAGCCCCCTGTCCAATGCATCCGTCTGCAAAACAAAAGGGAGAGAGAAGTCAGGAGAACGTAAAAGTGGTCCGCCACACAGTGCAGCTTTTACCTGAGTGAAAGCCTGTTGGCATGGCTCCGTCCACTGAACCGGGTCTGGTGCCCCCTTTTTAGTGAGATCAGTCAGCGGGCTGGTGACGTCCGAATAATTAGGCACAAACCTACGATAATAGCCAGCGAACCCCAGGAACCGTCTCACCTCCTTTTTGGTCTTGGGCCTTGGGCAGGTCGCAATCGCTGCTGTCTTATCAATTTGGGGACGCACCTGTCCATGACCCAAGTGGAAACCCAGATACCGTACTTCCACCCGTCCAATTGCGCACTTCTTTGGGTTGGCCGTGAGTCCCGCACGCCTCAGCGACCTCAACACCGCCCTTAAATGCTGCATGTGTTGCTGCCAGTCATTACTGTATATAATAATGTCGTCTAAATAGGCAGCGGCATATGCAGCGTGTGGACGGAGTATTCGGTCCATGAGCCGCTGGAATGTCGCGGGAGCCCCGAACAGCCCAAAAGGAAGGGCCACGAATTGGTGTAAGCCGAATGGGGTGGAAAAGGACGTTTTTTCCCGGGACATTGGAGTCAAGGGGATCTGCCAATATCCCTTGGTTAAATCCAGTGTCAAATAAAAGCGAGCCACGCCCAACCGGTCGAGCAGTTCGTCAACGCGAGGCATTGGATATGCGTTGAGTTTAGACACCGCGTTGACTTTACTAAAGTCCACACAAAACCTGACCGTCCCGTCGGCCTTAGGAACTAAGACCACCGGGCTGCTCCAGTCACTGTGGGACTCCTCGATTACTCCCATTTTGAGCATGGCCTTAAGTTCATCCCAGACCACATTTTTTTTTGTGTTCGGGGAGCCGATAGGGGTGGCTGCGAACCACCACCCCTGGGGCTGTCTCAGTGTGGTGCTCTATGAGGTTAGTGCGGCCGGGGAGAGGCAAGAACACGTCAGAAAACTCTGCCTGTAGGGTTTTGATGTCTGTAATTTGGGCTGGGGAGAGGTGGTCCCCGCATGGCACCGGAGGGGATTGACTCGCCAATTTTTGATCTACCTCCGGCCCTAGCTCCTCCCTTTCAGGAACTACCGTTGCTAACGCTACCGATGCCGTCTCCCTCCATAGTTTTAGCAGGTTTAGATGATAAACCTGCCGTGCCCCGCCTCTATCCGTTTGCCTTACCTCATAGTCGACATCCCCGACTCGCCGTGTGACCTCAAAGGGTCCTTGCCACTTGGCGAGTAATTTGGAGCTCGCCATGGGTAGTAATATGAGCACTTCATCTCCCGGCGTGAACTCGCATAGCCGTGCACCCCTGTTATATAGCCGGGATTGATGTTCTTGTGCCTGTAGCAAATTCTCCTGCATTAGGTGGCTTAATGTGTGGAGTTTTGCTCTCAGGTCCAAAACGTACTGAATTTCATTTTTACTGGCTGAAGGTCCCTCCTCCCAATTTTCCCATATGACGTCAAGTACACCGCGCGGCTTGCGTCCATACAATAATTCAAATGGGGAGAAACCCGTGGAGGCTTGTGGGACCTCTCATACTGCAAATAACAGGGGCTCTAGCCACTTATCCCAATTCCGTGTATCTTCCTGCACAAACTTACGAATCATATTTTTAAGCGTTTGATTAAAGCGCTCCACCAGCCCATCCGTTTGCGGATGATAAACGCTGGTGCGAATCGCTTTAACCCCCAACAATTCGTACAGCTCGCGCAGGGTGCGTGACATTAAAGATGTGCCCTGATCGGTTAGGATCTCTTTCGGGATCCCAACCCAGGAGATAATGCGGAAGAGTGCATCCGCAACATTCCTCGCGGAGATATTGCGTAGAGGCACCGCTTCCAGATATCGCGTTGCGTAGTCCACTAATACTAATACAAAGCGATACCCCCGTGCAGATCGGTCTAATGGCCCGACGAGGTCCATGCCAATTCTCTCGAAGGGGACCTCGATTAACGGGAGTGGGCGCAACGGCGCTTTTGGGGTGGCCGGTGGATTCACCAGCTGGCATTCGCGTCACGCCGCGCACCATGTGCGTGGCGAACGTCGCCACAAATGCCCGGCCAATAAAAGCGAGCCAAGAGCCGACCTAATGTTTTCGCCTGCCCTAAGTGCCCCGCCATCGGGTTATAATGAGCCACCTGGAATAATCCTTCCCGACGGTTCTTCGGAACCAACAATTGGGTTATATTTTCCTGGGTCTGAGTGTCCTGCATCACTATAAATCCTGTCTTTTATAATGGAGAAGTAGGGGTGGGAGAGTGCAACGTTGGGCTGGATAGGCTGACCATTGATTACTCTCACTTGATCAAAGGCGTGCTTCAGGGTTTCGTCGCACGACTGCTCCAAGGGAAAATCCCTGAGGGGAATCCCCGCTAAGGGGGGGGAGAGCCACTCCCCCCGCTCTCGTTGTCATGCTGACATGGAGCTGTCGTTGACGGCCCTGGCACCGCCTCTCCCGCCAAGGCTGCGCACATTCCACACTGCTTCTCCCTAATGCAGGACCCATCCACAAACATTTCTCTCGCTAATAAACGAAACCCTGGCCAATTCGTTCCCAAAATTAGTGGATGGGTGAGACGGGGACTTTATTTTTTTTCCCTCGAAATTTGATGACAATGGGCACTAATGGGTACTCGTGAATATTCCCGTGCACACACCTCACCTTCACCAAATGTGCATTTTCCAATGCCTCCCCTTGAACCAAGCCTTGGTGAATGGAGGTTTGATTGCATCCTGAATCCACCAAGGCTTGGTATGTATCCCCTTGGACACTCACCGGTATGCGGTACATCCCTGCTCGATCGGGGGCAGCCTGCGGTGCGTTGGGGAGCCGGACCATTGCTCCCACATCCATGACGGGGCACTGGTCCTGGAAATGCCCCGGATCCCCGCAATGCCAGCATGCCGACCCAGGCCTTCCTCCTGCACCGGCAGCTTTGGTTTCCCCCACCTGAGGAGTGGAAGAGACAAACATGGAGGGCAGTGGGAGTGGGAAGGAGAGGGGGGGAAGGGACGGGAGCGTGGCATGGGTCGGGGTGGACCCAGCCCGTGTCTCCGGGGGGTAGGGACAGGGAAAGGACAGGGAGAGACACAAGGGCGAGAGAGAGAGGAAGAAGGGTGGGGCTCGCCTGCCCCTGGATACGCCGCCAGGTGATCCTCTGCCAGCTGAACCGCCTCATCCAGCGACGCAGGATGATGGCACTGGACCCATTCCGCCATCCCGGCGGGAAGCCGGGTGAGGAATTGCTCCAGCACCACTAGGTCGATCACTTCCTCTGTGTCGCGCTCCTCAGCCAACAACCACCTCCTGCAGGTGTCCCGTAGCTTCTGGGCGAAGGCGGGTGTCTCTCCTCCTTTTCTCCTCACTGCAACACAGAACACTCGTTAGTCTCAATTACCTACAGGTGTGGAAACCTTACCACTCGCTTTCTCCGGCTCCACCCTCCATTCACAAACCGGTGCTCGACCACGCCCCCGCCTCCACACTGTGATATCTGCCAAAGGGGTTGTTACTATGTACTGATGTTTTGCACATGCCACAGTTAATGTTTTTTTCTCCCCAGATTTCTAAGTTAATCAAATTTAAAGTAACTATGCATTAACTTTTGCAGTAAATTTTTTTTTTATTGTGTTTACTTCTTTTCACTTCAAAAATCTTGAAGCATTTATTTCTATTACTCAGTCTCAGAAGCTTTTAATACTAAGCTTTATCATGTGAAACAATTAGCAGTTTCTTTTAAAGATCCAAGCAGCAGCCTTTTATAGTTGCTTGTTAGAGGTACCTTTAAAGAAATCTAGCAGAACAACTTGGTGTTAGGGAAGAAACATGTTACACAAGGTTATTATGCAATATACAAAAAATGTACAGTACTGTGCAAAAGTCTTCGGCACATGCAAAGAAATGCTGTTGAGCAAAGATGCCTCCAAAATAATGAAATTAAATGTTTCTACATTAAAAAAAAAAAAACCCGTAAACAGTAGTAAATGAAACAAAGTCAATATTTGGTGTGACAAAAAAATAAAAATAGTAGTTTCGGGTACAATTTGTGCAGTTTTATAAGGAAATGAGCTGGTAAGTTTTATTGAGCATCTTGCAGAACCAGCCACAGTTCTTCTGGAGACTTTGACTTTCGCACTTGCTTCTTATTTTTGCAGCAAAACCCAGCAGCCTTCATTGTGTTATTTGTCTGAAAAGTGGTCTCTTACATAATATGCTGCTTTCTTCAATTACATACAAACATTTTTCTGTAACATTTAATTTTGTGCTAGAAAACTAATGTTTGGGAATCTAAAATGTTTTTTTGTACTGATTTGATAATGTAGAAGTCGTAAAATAAAAAATCTATAACAAAGTTAAAGAAAATAGGGTGCCTAAAACTTTTGCACAGTACTGTATATGCAGTTTCTTATATATGTAATGTACAAGAAAAATGCAGGCAATAAGTTGAAGGTGGAAAAAATTACACGACCAAAGAAACAAACAGACCAGACACAAGCATAGAATGCAGTCAGAATGATATCAGACAGATGGTGACTGAAATCAATGAGAGTCTCTCTCACAGCTTGCAGGAAATGCGTCTCATAGAACTTAAGAGTCTCAATCTTTTTATTCCCATGAGTGTACTTTGAGGTTCCTATGTTACCATTGACCAGGATAACAAAATGAGGACCAGACTTGCACTGTTCTATAACAGGATGAGATAAAGACCATTCTTGGTCGACACTTCCCCTTCTGGGGGAAATCTAGCAGGATTAAAATTCAAATGGAGCTATAAACAAAAGCACAGTAACCAGTGGTGTCCCCTCGGGATGAATTCTGCATCTTTTAAGGTAAGATAACTATCAGTAAACTGAGAGCTGCCATTTTGGGCAGACCAGATGGCCCTGCTTATGCATATGTGTGTCACATATAGCAGGATATAAGTAGGGCTGTCATGGTACCATAAACATATCTTATGACAATATACCAGCTGAAGTACCACGATACCAAGTAGTATCACGATACCACGCAATATTATGTTAATTCATAATTCAAATCTACAAAATGAACCAAATTTACAGAAATACATAGATATAATGAAAACAGACAAACCAAATTTTCCTCTGAATACTTTATTAATGAGATGCTTCATAGTGAAATTCCAGGACCTTCAAGGACTTTTTAAGCACTATGTTTTGTTGTTGTTGTTGTTTTAGTTTTCAAGGACTATACAAGAGATATTGTCATGTTGTCCGACAATGGAATGAGTATGAAATAGTGATTGATTTCCAAGCTGCTGCGCTCTAAAAAACACTGGGTTAAAAACAACCCAAAGTGGGTTATTTTTAGTCCAACGGTAGTGACATAACTGTGACGTCTACTCCCAAATGGTCTATGGACACTTGAGATGGTGTTCAGAAATGTATTGCTAGAGCTGCTAAAGTGGTGTATGTAATGGACAAAAAACTTATATTAATAATCTGAAAAAGCAAGAAATGCGTGCTTACATGACATTAATCGCGTGGCATGTAAACGCCTTCAGCTTAATCGATTACAACATATTATGTTTGCTTCACAGGTGTTTATATATAGACTTTGAAGTAAATGACTCAAATAAGTCATATATTTAAGACAAAAATGTCAGATTTTGCTCAAAGGAGACGTTATAAATAAATTGATATGAACCTTGTTTCTCCAAATAAATCTAACAGTCTGTCCGTGTGAAAACCGCTAGCTCCACCTGAGGCGAATTCAAAAAGTCCGCGCTGAGTTGATTTGGCCCAAGGAGCTGGGCTCAGGCGTCTGGGTGGGGGAGGGGTGCATTGATTCAACGGTCAGTGAAAATGACCCACTAACCCAGCAGTTGGGTTAAACAAAACTACCCAAAAACTACCCAAGACTGAGAAAATAACCCAATTAAATGACCCAAAAGGCTCAACCCAGTGTTTGGGTAGAAACAATAACCCAGCATTTTGTAAGAGTGTGCTCTGCACTGCTAAAATCCTGATTTATAACCACGACGTCCTCTGACAAAATCACGATACACATAAGTTAAAGACAACGGCTGTGCTGTGATTTCGTCTATATGTAAAATGAACACTCGGAGAGAAAGTTAGAAGCGAGTGAATGTGCTGCTCCTCTCTGCCACTCACTGAACAGAGGAGCCGCAGAGAGAGGTGTGTCTGCGGGGGGTTAAAGAAGTTGCTAGATTTGTCGCTAGGTGCTAAAAGTCACTAAAGGAGTCTGAGAAGTGGACCGGAGCTGTCTGTCACACTTTTTGAGTGAATAGTGGGAGGGGGAGGGGCTGCAGTGGGGTTTCATATTTTATGTGAAAGGACTGTATTCATGTTCTATCGAAACTAAACACTTTAAAGTTATTAAGCGATTTCATATTTATTGCCTTTTTATAATTGAAGCACTTTCTAAGCACCACTGGATATAAAATTGCTATTTTCAAGGTTTTCCAGTACTTCAATTTCAAAAAGCTAAATTCAAGCACTTAAAGCACCTTGTACGAACCCTAATTTTATTATTTACACACATTTATTGACGATACTACCGTTTAAAAAAAAAAAAAAAAAATACAGTGGCATCGGCGTTATTTTGAAGCTTTACTATCACGATACTACCGTAGTACTGGTACACCGTGCAACCCTAGATATAAGGTTATGATATTTCCTGACCCTGTATGCCAATAGAAACATACTGTTTAGACATAAATACAAATAAATAGAAGTGGGAACTTGTCTCTCTTTGACCAACATTTCTGACTGCACTGTTCTGACAAGTAAGAACGAAACCAAACTAGCCACATCCTAAGAACCTACCACTATTTGAACGTGTTAGTAACCTGATAAATGGATTTGACCTGACTTAAGATATTGTATTATTCTGTTTACATGATCATGTGAATAGTTTGGTAACTGTTGTAATAAGATAATGACCATCTTATTGTAATGTGTATGTAAATTGGGGTCTCTTTCAAAATGTTGTGTTGAAATAAAATCATCTCGGCCTAGCCAGACCAGCAATTTTTTAATTTAAGGTCGCCTGCTTAGTCAGTTAGAGAGCCTTAGTTAGTTAGAGAGGCTCAATTAAATATTAGCCATTAGCCTGTAATTAGATTTGGATAAAGAAAACAGTAATATACAGGCAGGGATTTGCCTTTCAAAGCAGTAGAAATGAGTGTGTATTAATAGAGTCGAAGTCTCCCTAAGACACGTCTTTTACGAGGAAATTCCTAATTGGGGAAATTAAATTTGAGATGTTCCCAAGCCAACTGTGAGATATAATCTCTCCAGCAGGTCCAGGGTCTCTGTCCAGTGGGACGTACCTGATACAGCTCTAGCGTGAGCTGACCAGGGGACATCCTTGTGAGGTGCCCCAACCACCTCAACTGCCTCCTCTTTATTCGGAGAAGCAGAGGCTCTACTCTGAGGAGGAACCTCATTTCCGCCCCCTGTACTCTTAGTCTTTTGTTAACTACCAACAGTTTGTGACTAGGGGTAAGGATAGGGACGTAGGTTGACTGGTGTCCACCAGGGACAAGGTGTCTCCCCTTCACGTGGAGTGTTTCCTGTTTGCATATTTATAGAATCTGGATTCATGGACACAAAAATGTGCCCTTTTCGTGTGCATATAAAGTAATTTATTATTTATTTAAAAAATGTGTTGTCTGAAATCTGCTTTTGGTGACTGTAATACGGTAAAGATTTACAGAGGACATATACTGCAGACATCATGAAACATTTCTTATTCTCACACTACTTGTTAACATTGCTGTTAAATTTCTAAATCCAACAATGTCACCTGCTGATTTTCACGTATTTCGTAACTATTACATTGAGAAAGCGGAGGAAGGAGTCCGAGCTAAAGTGACCTTCCCTGAGGACATGTTTAAAGCTGGGAAGCTCTTTCGTTCTTTATTTCTGCTTATTAAAAATGCATAGTAATGCCTGTAGCTCTGTGACCTTACAATATTATAGGGCAGAGGCCAATATTGTGGTAATAAGCATATAATTAGTTCTTGTGCCTTTCATAAAATACTGTCTAATATATATTTAGAAGCTATATAGTGACCCCTGTAATTGTCAAACTGCATTTAAAAGAAATTTCTGTGTGTGTGAAGTAATGTAGTGTAAATTTTATCATGCTTTCAAAACATTTATTTGTTCAATGTATTTAAAAATATGAGCATTTTGAAATTTGGGAACTCTTATTCTCTCCCCCTATATGTTGCCTCACAGGGCAGGGTAACATTGACGTAAAGCACTAATCCAGTTTCCTCTGTGCTAGATCTTCAGTAAAAGATCAGACTTTAAAAGAGGAATTTGAAGCTTGTCTTGAATATTTTGATATTTCCATTGACCCAGGTCAGGTAATTTGAAGATTGTGTTAATAGCAGTATTTCTATTACTTTTATTGCACTGCTCTCCAACACAAATTGCTTGCAATAAGTGTGTTTTGGATTTGATTAGGAACAGGTGTAAATGGTGGTGCTTTACACAAATTAGCTTGCGGTGGGAAATGTGTTGTTGAGCTTGCCTTTGCCTGTGTGCTTTATCTTTCAACTCGTGCGCTAGATGGACCAGTGCAGACATCGGAATATACCTTGTGGGTATTTGGATTTCCAAACCAGACAAATTTAGGGCATGGAAGTCAACACTTCAGTCAGTAATATTGATCAATGCATCATTCAGTCAATGCTCACGTTTCAAGAACTTCTCAGATTCCGATATGAGAATTACAACCCCAATTCCAAAAAAGTTGGGACGCTGTGTAAAATGTAAATGAAAACAGAATGCAATGATCTGCAAATCTCATAAACCCATATTTTATTCACGATAGAACATAGAAAACGTATCAGATATTTAAACTGAGGAAATGTACACGTTTACCACTATGTAGCATGCCCTCTTCTTTTAACAACAGTCCGTATACGTCTGGGAACTGAGGAGGAAAGTTGCTAGAGTTTTGGGAGAGGAATGTTGTCCCATTCGTGCTGACACAGGATTCTAGCTGCTCAACAATTTTTTTCTTAAAGTGGTACATTTCCTCAGTTTAAACATTTGATATGTTTTCTATGTTCTATTGTGAATAAAATATGGGTTTATGTTTTTTATTTACATTTTACACAGCGTCCCAACTTTTTTTGGAATTGGGGTTGTAAAAGCACTTTAACTTTTGGCTTTTGCCCTTTGTACAGCATGAGTGCTGATAAGCAGTGTGTGTATGCGACCCACATTGTATCCAACAGTATTTATATTTAGTCCCTTTCACTCAGAATAATAGAATATTTTTAGGGAGCCACGTTTGGCACGTTTCCTCTCATTCAGGGCCGCTTCTCCTCCCTCATGTCTCAGACTCTGAGGGGAAGAGATTTCATTAATATCTCATTTCACTTGTCATTCTGTATGAGGATCAGTGAGCCTAATAACAAGCTGCCCCTGGGCCAGCATGCAGCTGTGCCCACGTCCCAATCTCCTCTGCCTGTACCCTTTATTTCACTCTGACCTTCGCATGGACATGAAAATTAGAGGCTATAGGCGGGTTTTGGCTGAATGTTGATTATGGTTGATTATGCTTAATGTTGATGGGATGCTGTTAGATGAGAAGATGAAGCTACTTACACTTGCCTTTAATATATTTCACTTTGTTTGGGGATGATGGAAGGAAAAAAAAACATTATTTTTTGTTATTAAACATATTTTTTGTTATTAAACATTATTTTTTTTTTAGAGTAGGTTTAGATCTGAAATATCATGCCCTGTAGCAACAGACGATTGACTCAACGGACGATTCTGGTGGGAAATGGGGATATTTGTATTCACTACGATCGTAAAGTAAACATACAGAGCACATTTTCATGTCTGTTTGAATATTATCTCTCTTTTATAGTACTCGACTGGGCTATGAACTCCAGAGTCTGCTACACTTGCCCTAATAAAACAGTTTCTAGTCCACGGTAGATATAAAAGGAGGAAGTTGCTGGTATAATGTACCGATATGATGATATATTGAATAGTATCAATAATAGATATCTGTGTGGTGCGACATGGATGACCTTTTAGTTTATGACCAAGTTGACGAGCCAGAGCTCGCAAGTCAACGCTGACTAGCGAAAAGATACCAGAAACGTAGGAGGTGCTGCAATGCTGAAAGCTGAACATGGACGTTTGACTAAATCGTTCTGTTTCATGTGAAACAAGCATCATTAATATGACTTCCTTTTCTTAAACCCTGTCAAACTAGCTCATGTTAGCAATAAAGACTGCAGCGAAGTGACTGAAAAATGTGATAAGGCTATTTATACCATAGCACTGTTGAATTCTCAGATCTCACTGGCAGAAGTATCTGATGTCAGCGCTTTCAGGAAAGAACCCATTGTGCCTTCTGGTTTCTCAGCAACCAAAGCTGCATTTATTTTGCCTTATTAACATCAAGAGAAAAAAAAAATAGAAGTGGGTGAGAGAAGAGTTGTTTATAGTTGCTGTAAATACAAGTGAAGACAGGAAGTAATGTATCTCGAGGAAGTTCCACACCATTGGATGCAAACGTGAACAAATAAAATGTACTATGTACTAAATTAAATTTTAAAAAAGCATTAAATCAGTCCTGATCAGTCTTGTAGAGGTTCATACCCATATTAATTATGTTTCTTCTCTTTCCTGTCTCTGTAGTCTCTTATTTAGACATATTTCTTCCTTCTTTACTTCTCCTTTGTGTGTTAGGGTGAATCTGTGTGTGAGGATATTATTAAAGTCGAAACCGAACCCACTGTCTGCGTCAATAAAAGCTATAAAATAAAGTTTTCTTACTTCAGATTTTCAATATATCTAGTTCTCCTCATGCAAACAGCATCCCAGGATAACATTGCACATCACAGAGTCTGAAACAGAAGGCATAAGGCTCATAAGGCAGTCGCTATGAAGGAAGCTGTAAGTAAACGTTACTGACATAAAGTGGGGTCCAAAAGTCTGAGGCCGCTAGTGAAAATCTCTATAATATAAAACTTTTCATTACTAATATCAGATTTCAGCAATAACATAAATGAAAAGAAATATTCACAGGAAGATCAGAATTTCTTAATACTTGGTACTTCCCATATTTGCTTTAATGACGCACTCGAGCTGGCATGGACTCCACAAGTTGTGTATAAAACCTTACAATCCACTTTAGATCAAGTCCATCTGAGTGTTGTCTGAAAACATGCTTCAGTGGAAGAGATGACTCAAGGAAAATGGAAACCTTTTATACAACTTGGTCACAGTCACAAATTTGCCTACATTTCAAATATATTGAATATTCAAGATATTAAACATTTCTTTACTTTGTTTTTAAATGAGGAAAAATTCCCAGATTTTCAATATGGTCTCAGAATCCACTGTGTGCTAACGGTCACTAACCCTAAAGTTTATTAGACAAGATGGACTTTATCTTCTTTCATTTAGACATCAGACCAGAATTTCAGAGGAAGCCATATCCCACGAGCCCATCCTCCATGTTAAATTGCCCGAAGCAGGAAAGCAGTATTTCACTCCGAATCAGAGTCAGGAATTAATGAGCCCAAATTCAGCGGAATCAGGAACTGCATCCTATTATCATTGCCGCCTGATGTGGTTGCGGACGTGAGAAAAAGCATGTCGAAAATAAGGCCGCATGCTGAGCTTTAATTCTTTAAAAGCTTTTCTCAGCATTGGTCTTTAAAGACCTTCCTCACTTTCCCGTGTAAGGGTGAGCGTCTCTAACCGGCAGCAGCACATCATTTAAGTCCGTTAGCTCACTGACACTAATGAATTAGCTGGCCTTTGGCTTCTGGCAGATAATACCTGGTGTTTGTCACACTGGCTGCTTTCAGATTATGTGCTGATCTTTTCACTCGACTAATGAGGTGGCCGTGTTACACCATCGGCTGTTAAGGAGGTGGCTGAGGAAATGGAGAGAAGTCTGGTGAAAATGTATTGCTCTTCAAATAGGGACATGTTGGTGATTAGTACAGGAATAACACAACAGACTGTACTGTTATTTGAAAACAATGAACGCTGAGGGGTGGGATGAGGCACAACGTGCAAGCGGAGTGCCACTACCCCCCTGAAGTGCATATCACAGCATGGTCTGGAGTGTATTATTCCACTTATATCACAGCAATTTGTCAGCGATTACAACGATTCATTTATTAATGAACGACACGTCATGCATTTTTAATGGTTTATAGTTAGATTTAAGGTTGTGGAACGTCTGAGAGAAGTTACAGCTTACATTATAGCTACAATTAAATAGTCATTCCTTCACCAGCCTCTCTCTCACTCAAAAACCCCCACAAAAACTGAATCTTGTCATTTTTATCGAGAAACCAGAAAGCATATAACGAAAAACTTCATACATCCATCATTATACAACTTGCTTTGTTAATCCTTATTATTCGGCTTAGATGATGTGGTGCGTGCGTCCACTGTTTATTTTACAGCCGGAACTACTGTCTGAGCTGTGCTGTAATGTGAAAATAATGCATACCTTCTGACCAATCAGATTCAAGCATTCAAGCTCACTGTTGTATAATACTGTTTAATTTATCCTATTGCATTTGACAGCAACGAAAAAAGTTGTGAAAGTGGTGTTTTACTATCAAAAAAGCTTTAGTTCTGCTGTCCGTTTTATCTCTGTCATCAATGTTATTGTGGAGAGGTGTGAATTGGTTGCCCAGCAGGGTGCTCACACCTTCCCATTTCCCATCACCCTGCTCACCAATAGCTAAACACAGAGTCATGATACTCTACACACAGAAACCCAACAGTGTCCTGACATTAATCAGAATTACGGCAATAAAATAATTCATTTGCTTATACAGATTATAAATGTCTGATAAGTCGATTTCCAGTCCGTCGGCGTAATGGAACGCCAGCGTACTAATAGAAAGGGTTAATAAATTAGCACAAAAAAAAAAGTTTTTGCTTTGTCATTGTGGGTTGGTATGGATTTATATGGATTAGTAGCTAAAAAAGTCAATTTCATCCATTTTAAATTTAATCTTTAACAATAAAATGTGCAAAACCTGAAGGCCTGAATACTGTCTAAACCCTATGTATATTCTCAAATTGTCTGAATATTAATAGGAGATTACAAATGATTTTTTTTTACTTTTTGAACTTGCATTTACCTTTGTGTGTGAGCAAATTCATGCCATTTTGCATTCATTTTTAATAACCACGCTCACCTATACTGCTCTGTTTGCTCAAGTCGGCCGTCCTCACACTCTGTTCGCAGTTCTCATGTGTGGTAATAT
Organism: Cranoglanis bouderius; assembly: GCA_023630585.1. NCBI lineage: Eukaryota > Metazoa > Chordata > Actinopteri > Siluriformes > Cranoglanididae > Cranoglanis > Cranoglanis bouderius. Next base: position 20,351,695 of record CM042540.1, read on the forward strand.
TAGTTTCTTGCTATGATTTTGCCTGCTGGTTTCAGACCCTCTGGAGCTTTGCTCTGCGATACATTATAAGCAGTACACAGGATGAGGAAACATCAGGGTCACTGATCTCCGAACTCACTGAATCTGAGTGAAAGAAATGTCCTGTGAAGTTCTCACACATATCTGTGGCGACTGTGGCATCTTTTTCGTTTTTCACTCAAATCCCATCTCTTCAAGGACTGACGGTTCAGTTCTCTTGATGTTTGCTGAACTTTGAGTTGCTCAGTTTATTAGTTTAAATTGTAAATTGCCAATTTTTCACATCCTTCCTCTTTAAAGCTTTTCGACTGCTGCTAATGTAGATTCGAGCTTCATTCCAAGCACATAACGGAATTTGTATTTGTAATTGAAGCAGATGGTACGGCTCATCTCTGTTCCTTTTTATTTTCTCTAATGTGGTCTAAAGTGCTTTTGTGTTACACGGTCGTAATAAATACTCTTGTGTAAGCTTTACCCTCAACATCTCCAGTCAAGTGCAATTTCCAATCACTCGCACTTTGGATTATTCTCTTGTGGTGAGTGATGTGGTACAAGTGCAAGTGTAAGAGCATTTCTTATTAAATCTTCAGATCAGGGATTTTAGAGATTTGGCAGGTTTTTTGAGGTTTGCTGGATAACTCATCCATTTAAAAAAAAAAAATTATTTAGAACTGCATTTGGAATCGGAGAACACACACACGTAAGATAAAGGCACCTGGTCAGTTCCTTAGCTTTCCTCTATATAGGCCTCTCTGCACTGACGTAGTCCTCGCATTGCCTCACATCCTTTAGTCATGCTCGCTGACGTAAAGAGCATGCTCAGTGCACAGGAAAAGGAAATGCTAAATGGGACCAATAACAATTTTATGGAGGGCGAAATTTTCCACATTGTGGTACCAGAATGGAATCTGAATTATATGGCAGTGAAATAAAGCTGATTCATTAGGTTTGGAGAGACTCTGAGATCATCGTGGTCCCGTCCCTTATAGCAAACTGGATGAATCCCTGCTGTGTAAGTCCTCTAACTTCCCACAGACCCACAGCGAGACACTCCCATGAGGATGATCAGGGCATTTGTGCACTGTCTGATGATGGATTATTTGTCGCCCCTCTATAAGGTCGACTTTGCTGGAGTTTTGTTGTTGTTGTTGTTTTTAAAGCTCCCATGTGAAAACTGAGAGTATTTCTGCACGGCAGGACTAAAGCCAAGTTCCCTTTCAGGCCTGGAGCATGTTTTTATCACAGTGAGATGTAATTGATTCATGTGGAATCTCCTCCCAGCTGCTGGACCAAGGCCAAGACGAGGCATGAGTGTTTGTGGATAAAAACTGTTACAGGGTACCTTTATGATTAAAATCCACACAGTAGTAGGGTTTCTCTTCACTAGTTTTATGCAGATTTTAAATTTGGACAAACCTAAACAGAGGTTTTGCTATTGGCTGTGGTGGAAAAGTTAAAGGGAACACAGACTAATCTGTTCAGCAAATACGTGTTTGTCCATGGATATGTCTGAAACCATAAACTTTGTTAAATATACTTGTCAAAATAATAGAGCACTCATTGTAAATATAATTTAGTGTTATGCAGCTACACCTACAACAGATAGTGTGACGGACGCCTAATTCCTGTTCTTGAACGTTAGCATAACAGTAGTCGATGGAAACTTTCCTCCTTTTGCTTGCTTAAGTTTTCACGAATTCACTTACAAACAAATCGACCTGTAAAGGTCGTGTGCAGAAACATTTCTGCACACTAAAACAGGAAAAGGTGTAAGTGTAAGGACGGGAAGTGGTTTAGCAGGAGGACTTCTGACCACAAAATCTGTTGAAGTGGTAAAATGTTGAGTTCAGAAGTCATGGTGTTAGTTGTGTTGACTGAGAACTGAAACAAAGCTCTCAAACCCCAAGTTTACATGAAGCCTTAATTCAGTGTTTCACGTGTGATAGGTCAGGAAAAAAGCATGAAGGGGCATAAAGTAAGAAGTTGTTACATGTTACAGAGAAACTGGAAAATCTTCTGCAAGACCTGCCAAAGCTGAGTGAAAACATTATTTTACTGTGTGTTTGTAGGTTGGGGGGAAGGGGGGTGTAAGTAAAGACTCAGTAAAGTAATGAATAACTTATTCAGGAAGGACCGGTTTAAATAGATAAATAGTTACCTAGTTAGATAATACCAAGTCACAACACTGTATTAAATTTTGCATAATTTAACACTACATTAAGAATTTGTTGTTAGGAGACGTTTATGGAAGGACTCTCTGCTGTAGGCACTTTGCAACAGAGAGCGAAAGAAAGAGGCTGGTGAGGGAATGATTGTTTATCGCAGCTATCACATAAGTTATACTGTTGTATAAGTGGGATAATACATTCTAGACCATGCTGTTATACAAAAATAATGCACTTATTTAGCTACGCTAACATTAAGACAAGAATCTATATAGGAATCAATGTTAATTATACACCGATCAGCCATAACATTAAAACCACTGACAAGTGAAGTGAATAACATTGATTATTTCATTACAGTGGCTCCTGTCAAGGGGTGGGGTATATTAGACAGCAAGTGAACAGTCCGTTCTCGAGGTTGATGTGTTGGAAGCAGGAAAAATGGGCAAGCGTAAGGATCTGGGCGGTGTTGACAAGGGCCAAATTGTGATGGTTAGACAACTGGGTCAGAGCATCTCCAAAACAGCAGGTCTTCTGAGGTGTTCCTGGTATGCACTGGTTAGTACCTACCAAAATTGGTCCAAAGAAGAACAACTGGTGAACCAACGACAGGGTCATGGGCGCCCAAGGCTCACTGATGCATGTGGGGAGTGAAGGCTAGCCCGTCTGGTCCGATCCCACAGAAGAGCTACTGTAGTACAAATTGCTGAAAAGGTTAATGCTGGCTATGATAGAAAGGTGTCAGAACACACAGTGCCCATGCTGACCCCTGTCCACCACCGAAAGCACCTACAATGAGCACGTGAGCATCAGAACTGGACCATGAAGCAGTGGAAGAAGGTGGCCTGGTGTGATGAATCACATTATCTTTTACATCATGTGGATGGCTGGGTGTGTGTGCGTCACTTACCTGGGGAAGAGATGGCACCAGGATGCATTATTGGAAGAAGGCAAGCCGGCGGAGGAAGTGTGATGCTCTGGGCAATGTTCTGCAGGGAAACTTTGGGTCTTGGCATGCATGTGGATGTTACTTTGACACGTACCACCTACCTAAACATTGTTGCAGACCAAATATAACCCTTCATGGCAATGGTATTCCCTAATAGCAGTGGCCTCTTTCAGCAGGATAATGCTGCACTGCAAAAATTGTTCAGGAATCGTTTGAGGAACATGACAAAGAGTTCAAGGTGTTGACTTGGCCTCCAAATTCCCCAGATCTCAATTCGATCGAGTGTCTGTGGGATGTGCTGGACAAACAAGTCCGATCCATGGAGGCCCCACTTCACAACTTACAGGACTTAAAGGATCTGCTGCAAACGTCTTGGTGCCAGATACCACAGCACACCTTCTGAGGTCTTGTGGAGTTCATGCCTCGACGCGTCAGGTTTTGGTGGCACAAGGGCGACTTACATGATATTAGGCAGGTGGTTTTGGCTGATCGGTGTATACTTGTCTGTTGTTAGCTAAAACAAAGATACTCTGATAGAACTTAACACCTCCACCCTTTTACCTTGAGAGAAAAGCGAGTGCTGATTCAAGCGGGACACTCGAGTGCACCGCCTAGACGTGAGGGGGGAGGGGCATACTGTGAGCGTCAGATCATATTGGAGTCAATCATTTCAGAGTCATGTCTCGATTGGCTTATTTGCCATTGTATTTGAGAAAAAAAAAGAAGCCTGCTCTTTTGTCATATTTTTTTGAATGATAATTCGTACCAGCATACTCTGATGTCAGAATGCAGAGCTCGTACACACAAATGTTGGCAGATCTGCTCAGTCTTGAAGACTTTCCCATGTCAGAATACTTAAAAGTTACTGCTTTACTTTTGGGTTTGACACAGCACTAACGCTGGAGACTCCTTCCAAAAATGCTACAACTTCACCATATCATCTATTACATTCAGAGCTGCTGAAAATGACTCCGCAATCAGAATCGATAATTCAGCAGCGCTGTGGTACAAATACATTTAAATAGAAAAGTAGGATTGATGATAGGAATGTTTTGGAAATCGTGTGAATTAAAGTAGCTCGATGGGAAGGTGCTTTCATGGACTTCGTGTTAAATCTTTGTGCACTGCTGACCATGAAGCGACTAACCGCCAATCGTGGTTTATGACCTCCACAAGTCACGTATGAGTGACGACACTGCCCTCTCCACAGTTCCAATTACTCCACCAGTGAATCACCTACAATGAAGTGTCGCTTTTGACAGAGTGGAGGGTTGGTTTTTTTTTTGTTTTTTTGGGTCAAGGCAGTGGAGGAGGTAATTTAACATGGCTAGTGAACTTGAAGGTGTTTGGCTGGATAATGGAGTGTGTTTGTGTGAGAGCAGCATTTGCTTTGCAGATGCTGCTGATTAATAATTAATGTAAAAGCATGCGTGTTGTGCTCAGTCAGTACTGGACCTTTACTCGATGTCAATTCTTTTGTAGTTTATGGTTTGTTATTGTTTTTTTTTACAGCTATCAAGAGTACTTTTTTTCCCCCCCAAACACAAATTTCGTGTAATTTAAAAGCCGAACCATCCATCAGTGCTTTGGTGATTTTATAGCTCGGCGAGCTTAAAAGCCTGTTTGGGTCATCTAGAGGTTCTGTTGACAAAATGATGGAAAATGAGAATGCATTGTAGGCCTGCTCAACTCCATTTCAGGTCTTATTTTACATTGACAGCAATGTCATTTCATGTAATTATGTGGTATTTTATGTTCTCTTGGCTATATTTGCTTTATGATCCTGCTATAGACACATCACGTTTTATTTGAAACATGTTTCCGCTTGCAGACGTACATTATACTTTATGTTTTTCTGTCAGTACTGAATTATTAACCTCAAGCTACACACAGCCCTTAAGGGATCATCTGAGGTCTTGTAAGTTTTCAGCTCTGCTCTGCTGTTAGAACTGTACAAGATTGCGTCTTAGACGTGTTTGATCAGCTGCTGTGCTTCCCTGACTGCGTTGTGGAAGTGCTGTACACACACCCCAACCTCAAAGTCTCACAAAGTGCTGGAGGGCTTGTGTTCTGTAAGGCAGTGAATAAGTACAGGTTTGGTTTCATGTCTTTGTCAGCCGTGGTATTTGGGTGGTTTGTGTTTCAGTTGGACGCAGTGTTCTTGGGATCCAAGTGTGTATATAAACCACATGGTCTTCTCTCTTCCATGTAACAGTGCAGTTTGAAATGATTATGGTTTGTATATAGCACAGTAGATTAATAAATAGATACACATATGCATATATGGTACTATAAAGTATGTGTGGTGGTCAGGGGAAACCTGTCGGTTGTAGTTGGGGCTGAATCCTGGCAAAAATACAACTTTTTTTTTTTGGTAACATGCATTTTGAAACATTTTATAACATACCACCTATAGTGCAGAGACCATAAGTATGTTTCATTGGAATATTTTTATTCACTTTTTAATCTTGTCTTGGCTGTCTTCCTGCAAGGATCATGCTGGCTAAATAAGGAGCTAGTTTAACAAATGCGCTGGTAAAAACAGGCGGTCTGGTGGTTTGAACTCAGCAAGTTCGACTCATGACAATACCACAGACGTCCTTGGCCGGGAACCAAGAAAGCAAAATTGGCCATTCTCTCAGGGTGGGAAAGACGTCATACTCTCTCTCCTGCGAATCAAAGTGTAATCGTCATGTATGTGGAAGAGGGTAGATAGCGCTTTACTTCTTCTAACTTCTGGTTGAGAAGAAAAACAGGTTTCAGTTCAGGAAAACTCAGTTCGTCATCTCTGTCTCAAACAGGTACTGGGTGGATCAGGACGTCTGTACACTTGCTACACATCGTGTCATTATTGCCCCTGTCCAGCCTTCTCTTTCTCTGTGCTTAGGAGAAATGAAAGTCTGGTGGTGAGTTCACTTCTCCGTCTTTCTCTCCCCTGTATTTCTTCTTTCATTATGTCTTTTTCCACACATAGAAGCCACACATTAAGTGACACTAGGTCAAAATATCACTAGCTATGTTTACATACAGCTTAGCAATCGTGTTAAAATTCCGACTAATAGTCTAATTGGAACAAAAACATTCATACACAGATAAATCAGAAGAAGCCTATTGAGGGCCATTGTAATAAAATTTAAAATTCTGTGGAAACAAACAAGGTGGATAATCGGCAGAGTATTAAATGTGTTAAATCGATTCAGGTGAACTTTCCCAATGTGTTGTGCATGTGTTTATACCATGCACATTAAATAAAAAAAAAATAAACCGAAAAACGGAAAGGAAATAAAAGAAAGCAACTTACATGGGCAACTTGTATATCTTTAAAATAATTTCAATTTTGGATGGAGGTCTATCAAATATTTAACCAAAATTTGGAGGCACAAATTCATCTTGTTTTTTTGTTCAGTTAGGAAACTGTGAGTGTCTTGATTAATGTCGTGACTGACGTTATTTAAGGCAAGACACGGTTCAATTAACATGCATCTGCAAGGAATGAATTCATTCTGATTAATGCGAATCCTTGCATGAAAAGCCAGTGAGGGCGTATTCTGAAAGAATGCACTTAAGGCAGTTCAGAGGGTTTTTTTTTCTTTTCTTTTCTTTTTCACAGTCTGTCCATGACTTTCCGCTATAGCCAGAGGTCGCTCAGATGATACTCGTGTTTTACTTTGTGCTGTTCTCTGGAAATCTTCTCTTTGATCATGAGGCCTGGATTCAAGGGGAGATCTCCATGTCTTTCACCGCAGAATAACATTTTAATCAGCCTGGCCTGAGAAGCCCCTGAGAGAGACCCACGGGCTAAAATTAGGCAGTCTGTGTGAGAACACGAGTCCAAAAGAGCATGTTCCCCCATTACAGCCTGAAACCCAAACGACAAAAAAAAAGAAAGAAAAAAAGGATGAATACTGACTTCTATATTTGCATAAAGCTGTAGCAGAAACTGGTTTGTTGTGAAGCCGATATTTCATGTGACAAATTTACAAATTTATTTTTGACCTGAAGTGAAAACAAAATGGGACTTAAAAACAGAAATGCTTGGTCTGAAATTCTCATCAAGCCTCAAGCCATGTGTGTGTTTGTGTATACAGTAGATGTGTGGGAAGCAGACTGCGGTGGTCCCAACAGATGTAACACACACAGCTGTTGTGCTGGTTTAATGGCTGGTGGAGGTGAAGCATTTCTCTCTATGATAAAATAGCAGGATTTCCCACTTCAACACATTTAACATGTGAATTAACTGATACTGAACTCGAATTAATACCATCACTTGCCACTTTATTAGGAACACCTGCAAATTCATGCAATTATCCAATCACATTGCAGCAGTACAATGCATAAAATCATGCGAATACAGGACCAGAGCAAATCAAACATCAGAACGGAGGAACAATGTGATCTCAGTGACTTTGACCGTGGCATGGTTGTTGCTCATGGGATTTTCTCTCCTGGAAAAAAACAAACCCCAACAGTCAGAGGCAGTTCTGTGGGCAGAAACACCTTGTTGATGAGAGAGGACAGAGGAGAATGGTCAGACTGGTTTGAGCTGACAGGAAGGCTACGTTAACTCAAATGAGTAACTCCGTACAACCGTGATAAGCAAAAAAGCATCTCGCAACACGTCAAACCTTGAGGCGGATGGGCTGCAGAAGACCGCATCTAGTTCCACTTCTGTCAGCTAAGAACAGTAATCTGAAATTACAGTGGGCACAGGTTCACCAAAACTGGAAAAAGACCAGGTGACATTTTC